>OX235263.1:93146487-93883120 GCA_944472135.2 Trichobilharzia regenti | reverse complement strand
TAATTTTAGTGGATTTAATACCCTTGATGTCCTTAAATGTCTCCGGTCTCTTAAGCCTTCTCAAAGCCTTGGTCCCGACGGCATACCTGCCATTGTCCTCAGGAACTGTGCTGATATTTTGTGTTACCCTCTTACTCACATTTTTAATGCTTCCTTTTTTCCGGTAACGTTCTACCTTTTGCATGGAAAAGCATTAAAATTATCCCTATACCAAAACCATCTTCTGGTTCTGATATTAAATTTCGGCCTATTGCAATTATTTCTCCTTTTTTTAAATTGATGGAAAAATTACTTTTACTTCGTCTTGAACCTTCATTGAAACCTTTTAATGATCCTAAACAATTGGCATACAAACATGGTAGAAGTACCTTGGATGCTGTGGTTGTTTTATATCATAATGTTCTTTCTTGTTTAGACAAAGGTGCCAAATATGTTCGTGGTGCTTTCTTAGACTACACATCTGCTTTTGACTCTGTACCTAGGGGCCTTTTATTAAATAAGCTTTTGTTGATGCAAACAGGATCCTGGGTAAAGAGTTGGTTGCATTCTTATTTTTCTGATTGATTGCAGTATACTGTATATAATGGCAAATCTTCTTCTACCTCGCTTTCAAAAGCCGGTGTTCCACAAGGTGCTGTCCTCTCTCCTTTTCTTTTTTCTTTCTTCCTACATGACCTACCTCATTCAAACGAAACTAACTTTGTCAAATATGCAGATGATCTGACTGTATCACTGCCTATCACTTCCGAGTCTGACAGCTCTAAACTTAATAGCTTTCTGTTGAACATCAGCAAGTGGTCTAAGTCAAATGGTCTTATTTTTTTTTTTTTTTTTTTTTTTTTTTTTTTTCTTACTTTCAAGCATCGACGTGACTTACATGAACTAGTTAGTCCCAATGATACCTGTAGCATAGATGGCACTGAAAATGAAACCAAGTCAAGCAATAAATACCTTGGATTAGTTCTTTCCTCTGACCTTTCATAGTCATCCCACATCTTATCAATCTCTAAGAAAATGTTTCGTCTTACTTTCTATATTAAAAAGTTAAGACAATCAGGTATCAGCCAACTTTTACTTCTGCAGTTTGTAAACTCCTGTATTTTACCTACTGTACTCTATTGCTCTCCATTAATCTTTCCTGGGCTTCTCAAAAAAGACTATATCATATTACGAAGGGTATTAAATGCCGTGAGTAGGGCTTGTGGTATGCCACTGCGTGAGCTCGCCAATACCATAGCCGAGAGACACATAAATTCCTGTACAAAATGGGCAACGGCCGTACTGTCAGACCCCCTGCACCCCCTTTATTCACAACTATCGCCTTGCATCTCATCAGGTAGGACGAGAAGTCAATATAAGGAGTTATATGCTCGAACCACTAAGTACAAAAATTCTACAATACCGTATTTAACCCGTATTTTATGTGATGAAGACACTGTTCGAAGTGAAACATATAAGTTACTATGTAATTAGCAAAGTGAATCGACCCTTCCATTATTCATCTTTCTGTAATTAATTTTATGGTGTCACCCTTTCTTTCGTTTAATTATAACTTTGATATTTTAGTTTAGTTGTTATTACTATCATCACTATAATTTTATACTTTATGCATATTTTTCTCCGTATCACACACATACTGTAATTTCCTACATAGCTGCTATAACAACGTTTTATTATTATCATTACTATTATGTAATGTTTATTTTTTATGTCGTTTTTGAGTAAATTAGATGCAATATTGTATTGAATGCTGAAAATGGCTTGCTATATCATTAGTACTGTTTTTGGAATAAAGCAAAAATTATTAATATTATTATTATAGTAGTTATTCAAAGAATACCTAGGCAGTGATTACTACTTAACATGCTGTGTTACTTCAGACATGATAGTGACTATTTTTATGAGTACAGATCATCATGTATGTAACACAACTTAGCAAGAGATTACTGCCAGTAGTATAAACAAATATATTTGGTGATTTCAAGTTAGAAAACGAGTTGACATCAGTTGGAGAACCAACCTACTGGAGACTAGAGAACGGTTGCGTCCTAAGTCTGGGACTTGGTTCAGCAGTACATGCATTCTCTACCACTCTACCGGGGATCAAACCCAAGATCTCAAAATGATGAGGCTAGTTTTTGTTGGGTCATTCAGCAAATAAGATGACATCCAGTGGCGCGCATAAATTCTAACTTTCACCAAGCACAAATTTCTCGTCCAACTTTGTACACTTGAGATGTGGAATTTAAAATTACCCCGCCCTCCCCCCCCACAATTTACCTAAGAAACATTTGGCTATGAAAGCATTTAGAAACCTAATTATCCCAGACTACAAATGAAGTAGTAGAGAATTTTGCATGCATCTAAACAACATATAGAAAGAAAAGTAGTGAAAGACAATCCACATAGGTGAGAACTTTAGATAAATTAGTATATTAATACGTTAAAGACTGAAAACCAATTGTCGTTCACCACACAATGTGCATTCACCAGTCCACTTCTTCTTGTGGAGTAAAGTATATCCGCCTTACACAGCACCATATCCCCTAGTGTATTTCGCAACAACATCTTGTTTGGATAATTAGGGGGGATGGAAGAAGAATATTAATAGGATTTTTCTTCGGCATTTTACCAATTCTACGCATCGGGCACCTCCACAGGACCGCTTCATACTGACCTTCAAAATTTCACACTATCTCAATAAGACGGACTGCAAACACAACAATTATACACATCGGAATCATTGACAATCTAAGACTTTAAACTTAGTTGTTGTGTCCAAAGACAAAACGTGCACTTACTTCCCTTACTTGGCAAGAATTATGTTCCTATCATAATTTTTGTTTACATTCTGATGTTTTTGGTATTTCTTCCTTGTTATCAATAACTTTTCATCTTTCGCAAAGATTCCGTTAGCCATCAGCAATCAATGATATACACCAGCCATCCACAGTTCTCCTATCTGCTGACCGTAAGAGGTGATACAGTATTTAAGAGTTATCGTCTAACAGTAATACTGTTTATTCACAAACAGTAATTACATGTCAGTGAGTCGGTGGCACAGCGGTCAGGACGCTTTTTTCGATGTGGTTGTGTTCTCTGAGCTAGCTGGATAGTTAATTTGCGAAGCTTTCATCGCCCTACCTGCTAGGCAACATCTTCAGCGAATACTTCAATTTGTTGAAGTGAGCTTTCAGATTTCTCCACAAGTTTATTAATCATCTCTCCTGGTCGGTGACCATCTTGGATGTGATTGGTTGTTTTTATGTGTTTTCACACCTTCTAGGTTACTTGTGGCATTGGAACTGATTGTTTCTTTGACTTGAACTTTGACCCTTTGTGTGTGTGTGCGTGTGAGGCTTCTTTCTTATCGGTTGGTAAATTCTGTCTATCTCGATGTGTCTATTGATTGATGATTCACTGGAATACCAGACTGGCTTCTAAAAATTCTCTAGCATTCTTGTTGTTTCCTCTGTCTAATATTTGAACGCTGGTTGTCCCAGTCGAATTGATGTCCGTGGTTATCTGTATGTAGTGCGGCGATATGAGGGAGTGGATATCATGTCTTTTGACAGCTAGCTTATGTTAGTGGATACGAGACGAAGTAGTGGTACAATTTGGTCAATATAGTGTTTTTCGCAGTTGGTACAATTTATTATGTAGATGATGTTGGCTTTATCTTTTTTCGTTGTTGAGTCTGTGTTTTGGTTTACATAGAATTGAGTGAAGTGACTTTGTTGGTTTGTGTACGACGTCAAACCCTGAAGGTTTGAAGAGTCTTGTAGTGATTTCTGATATAGACACGTCGAGATAGACAAAATTTATCAACCGATAAGAAAGAAACCTCACACACAAAATGTCAAAGTTCAAGTCAAAGAAACAATCACTTCCAATACAAGTAACCTAGGTGTGAAAACACACAAAAACAACCAATCACATCCAAGATGGTCACCGACCAGGAGAGATGATTAATAAACTTGTGGAGAAATCTGAAAGCTCACTTCAACAAATTGAAGTATTCGCTGAAGATGTTGCCTAGCAGGTAGGGCGATGAAAGCTTCGCAAATTAACTATCCAGCTAGCTCAGAGAACACAACCACATTAAAATCATCCATCTGAGCTACAAATCTTCTCTATCATATGTAAGATAGTTTAATTTTACTTCAAACTAAGAGGTATTAATTCCATTTGAAATAATTTGAAGTAATTTTGTCTAAATATATATAAAAAACACTCCGTGTTTTAAACAATAAATATCACATATGTATACACACACGCGAAAAGTTTATTATAGCAAAATGATAACTTACTCGGGGATTACTATCAAGGAAAAATGTTGATCCAGGATATAAATGTGGACCATGTTCTTGAACTAAATAAAAAATAGGAAATAAATAAATAAGCTAAGTAGAAAAAGAAAGCTCGAGAACATTTCCCACTATGGCTAAGTAAAGGTGTAGTGAAAATCACCATCAACAGTTCGATATTGGACCATCTGGTCCAAACTGGCCGGTCACAAAGCCAGCCAGCCAGCGTTGAAGAATCCTTCTCTATCATCATCTACCGAGTGCTTAATAAATTGCCCAAATCATCGAAGCACTGCATGCTCCAAACACCAGAGGCTATTGCAATTCGCCTCAAACAACCGGTGCTATGTATGCAGAAGAAACAAATCCAGCCAGCCCCTACTACTGCCCTGGCCGGCCTTCAGTAGAGACTATGAATTCATGAATTTGTAATATTATCCTTCCTAATTTGTCTGTCTCACATTCAGCTTATTTTATGTTGATGCTATTCAGCTGTAATCTATCAATGTGATTCGATGTTATTTAAACAGCAACATTAATGTTGTTGTTCATAACACTAATTCATTCATTCATTCACTATAATGGATGGATATATAACTGTAGAGCCTGATGATGAAGGGGTTATCGAAAAGAGTATTCTTTGTTCAATATCTATTCTTTTGAAAAAGATTTTAATGGGTATTTTTCAATCAGAAAAAAAATACCTGTATGTCCAAACTCTTCATTCATTAGTTCATTGAGTTTATCTATAACAAATGATTCTGAACTGTTTCTCAAAGCATTAATATTCGATGTAGTAACTGGTACATGAACCTTAAAAAAATAGAAATTTGTAGTGACACTGATTTATCCACACACAAAAAACTTAACATACAATACATCCATCTGCATTCTTGAATGTTAAAAATAGACTATTCGTATGCTGTGTATGATCCCATGGCAATAAAATATCACTTAGAGATGCCATTCCACGAGAATAAACCTGAAATTCCCAACAACAAGAATAATAAAAAGACCATATAAACTGAACATGTCAAAAACGAACTGAAAAGTATGCATGTACACTTTCAGGTAAAAAAAAAACTGTAGGAATTAAAATGTGAAAAAGAACACAGATCAAAAAGGAGTAGTAAAAAAATTTCTCTCAACTTTTCCATTGATTTTCATCTGAATACAATATCCGTTATAGAAATTAGTCAACGCAAAATAACATGAGTACTTCATCAAGAGATGAACACTGCCCCAGTGATTAGTTTCATTTGACAGATAGCCTGATGATGGTCTTAGTATTTTTGAAGAAATGTAGTAACTATTAGTGGTAGAGAGAACTAACTCACTTTTATTACTATGAGTAATCCTTATTCGATTTTTAAAATGAGACATGAGACTATTGTTGTGGGTATAACAACACATTTATAGTGTACAATGGTCATACAAACTAATTCGGTGAATTATAAAACAGCTTAATTTCTTTAGGTCATTAGTTTCTGCTTACAATCCTTAATATGTCTTCTTAATATTTAGATGTTAGTAGGCTTGTGACTACTATCAAATAATCGGTTATTTTAGTTAGGTGAACACATATTTCAAGGTAAAACTTCACACAAACTGCAGTAATTAATGGGAAATATTTTTGTGAAGTGAGCAGAAGAGTTATCCTAATTGTCACGTATATATAGACCTGGATAAAGTCTGTTATTTTTAAACTGAATTATTTTACTTCCCTAAATAAAATGGTTGCATCTCCAAAATAAACCATATGATGAAAGGCTAAAGAAATTAGGCCGATTCACACTTAGCTACCGTCGGACTAGGAGGGATTTGATAACTGCCTACAAAATAACAAATGACCAGAATCACCCAAACAAATGTGTTCTGCCATTGAGTAGGTATAGGCTCCCTCGTGGAAATCCCAGAAAGATAGCTCACCAGAGGGTAAGGACCCGGGTGCACTCTCACTTCTTTTCACTGCGGGTTTGCCGTCCCTGGAATTCCTTACCAGGAAGCGTGGCCATTACACAGTCAGTAAACACCTTTAAGAGAAGGCTGGACAATCATACACCATTCAGGGGTAGTCAATTAAGTTCGTCGTTTGACTTCTTTACATTTTCTCCCGTCTTACTCTTCTGAAAACTATAACTACACATTATTATTATCATTATTATCGATATATATATATATCGATAATAATGATATATATATATATATAATTCATATTATTCTTCAAATTTAATCAGCTGGCTGTTGCTACGTTTTCTTTATTTCTCTATCCGTCTGTTAGTCCGAATAACTTCACTGTTTATACCTCCAATATCGTTTTTACGAGCTAGTATAAACCAATTGGATTTCTTTGTGCTCGCTTCTTGATTGTGAGGTATAGGTTCTTGATCTTCGGTAAACTTCTGCGTAGCTTGTCCCGCCACTCGACTGTCGTAGCTTTGGTTGACTCCAAAGGGAGTAGTGCTGGGATTAATTATATGTGGTTTGTAGTATGAGGTATGTTAAGACTGTTACTACTGTGATTGGAGTTGATCCTTTCGCCAGTAAGCCCTTCGGTATTGTCGACAAGAGAAAAGAGATTAATAATAATAATAGTAATAATAATAATAATAATAATAAATATAATTAGTGAAGCTATTCAGACTAAGAGACAGAAACGAAAATAGGAAACGTAACAACAGTCAGCTCATTAAGTTTGAAGAATAATATATATATCGGTAATAGTAATAATAATAATAGTAATTATAATATTAATAAGTTGTCAGGAGAGTAAGACGGGAGAGAATGTAAAGAAGTAAAGTGACGAGTTTAATTATCTACCCTGATTGGTATATGCGATTTTAAGGAGATAGGCCATTTGGATGCAGTCCTTGTATCGCTGCATGGTTGTCCAGCCTTCGCTTAAAGGCGTCCAAAGACGGTGCCATAGCTACATCTGCCGGTAAGGAATTCCAGGGACGACAAACCCGCAGTGAAAAGAAGTGGGAGCGCACCCGGGTCCTTGCCCTCTGGTGAGCTATCCTTCTGGGATTTCCACGTGGAAGCCTATACCTACTCAATGGCAGAACACCTTTGTTTGGGTGATTCTGGTCATTTGTTATTTTGTAGGCAGTAATCAAATCCCCCCTAAGCCGACGGTAACTAAGTGTGAACAGGCCTAATTTCTTCAGCCTTTCATCATATGGTTTGTTTCGGAGACCAACCACTCCTTTTGTTGCCCGTCGTTGGACTCTTTCCAAGAGGTTGGCATCTCTTCTCAGCATTGGGGGTGCAATAATATTATGCACCTCAAGGTGTGGCCTGACGTATGTTTTGTACAACATTAGAAAGAGCTCAGGAGTGAGTGCACCTAACTGTCTATGCGTAAAGTGTATGACCGCATATGCCCTCGCTACATCCCCTGTGTAATTTACGCTTGTGTCCATTTTTTCCGTTAGAACTAGACCTAAGTCGCGTTCCGACGTTGTGCAGGACAAGCTTTCATTGCACAGGGTGTAACTTGCATTCTGCAGTCTACAGGTGCGCAACTTCACTACTTTGCACTTTTTCAAGTTGAAAGTCATGCCACTGGCCACCGCCCAGTCTTCCAGAAGGTTTAGGTCTTCCTGTAGCCTATCTGAGTCCTCCGGACACTTTATCGCCCTCCATATTTTTACGTCGTCAGCGTACAGGAGAGTCGGGCAGCTCAGACGGCGTGGTAGATCATTGATGAAAATCAAAAACATCAGTGGTCCTAGGATAGAACCCTGCGACACTCCTGATGACGATCTGTGCCAAGATGATCGGACTCGGTTAACCTTAGTGCAAAATTGCCTGTCGGCTAGGTAGTCCTTCAACCATGACAGAAGTGGCTCACCTATGCCTGCCTGGTTTATTTTATGTAGGAGAAGGTCATGGTGAACAGTGTCAAATGCCTTCTCAAAGTCTAGGAAGACCACATGGACTGGTACGTTCAAGTCCCAGCATGATGTCCAGTCGTCCCAAGCTGACAGTAGGTTAGTGACGCAGGATCTGCCTTTTCTGAAACCATGTTGGGCTTCATGTAGTATATTAGTCCTATCGAAATATTCCCTGATGTGGTCGTCAATAATACTTTCCAGTACTTTTGATACCACTGGGAGTAGAGCTACTGGTCTATAGCTAGCAGCGTTTTGCCTGTCCCCACCCTTGAAGATTGGAGAAAGGATGGCTCTTTTCCACTCCCTTGGCAGGGTCCCCGAATCCATTGAGTGTTGGAACAAGTCGCACAGGGGTCTACAGAGAGCCTCGGCGCACTGTTTCAGAACAGATGGCCTGATGTCATCACAACCTGGGGACTTCCCAGGTATGAGTCGCTGTAGCTTCCTTAGTACTATTGCGGGGTTTATTTGGGGAGTAGTCGCTAGGTCTTCCTCCTCTGAAATAGTGGTGCCACCATTTTGGTCCGTAACTGTAATATCCACATTGCTGTTTAGCTGTTTAGCGAAGGCTGAACTGAATGTTTCAGCCATCTCCAGACTAGTGAGATATTGACCGTTTGGGCCTACTAAGGCGCATGCCCCTTGGTTTGTCGGTTTTCTTTCCGACATGAATCGGTACAAGTTTTTAGGGTTTGATAGGAGTTTTTTAGCAAGGTTAGCCTGGAATGACCTTCTGTCCCTCCTAACTCTTGCATTACACCGGTTCCTGAGTTCGAGGTATGCATCATGGTCGGTCTGACTCTTAGATACACGCCACGTAAACCAAGCCTTCCGCTTTGCTTGCAGAATACGTTGCGTGCCTCTCTTCAACCATGACGTCTTTCTCTTAGGCTGTGTTGTGACTAAAGGGACGGTATCCGAGATTGCTGTATGGATAATCTTTTTTACCACTTCCCAGTGTTCATCCACAGATAGGTCGTCCCATGCTAAGGGCCAGTCTGCGTCGGACAAGAGCCTCCGCATTTCAGCATAGTCAGCCTTGCTGTAGCACAGACATGGTCGCGTAACATCCCATTGCAAACGCTCACGGAGGACAAGATCGAAACCTATGACTGCATGGTCACTGCTTCCCAGAGGAGTCATGATCTGGACCTTTTCGACGAGTAGCTGGTCACTAGTTAGAATATAATCTAGTTTTGATGACTTTCCACTAGGGCCCCACCTAGTGTCGTCTCCAACATTCTCAGTCAGTCCCGTGTTTCGAATAGTTTGCAGTAGGTTTCGGCCAAATTTTCCCTTAGCACACCCGGAGCCGAGGTTCAGTGATGGAGCATTGAAATCTCCAGCTATGGTGATTTGGTCGTAGCCCAAATCTCGTATTCCTGTGATAGTGCTGAGCAGTAGCTGATTGTGCTCTGCCCCACAGGTGGGAGATCGGTAGATGCCACCCAGTAAGTGCTTGGTGTGGCCTACGGTGAAATGACACCATATGGAGTCTGGGAGTTCGATAAGTGGTGGGTCCGTTGCGCGCACACATTTAAGTTGCCTATCAAAGTATATAGCAACTCCCCCTCCTTCCTTATTATCCCTGTCTCTTCTGACCAGTACCATATCACCTATACTGATTTCATTGTCGGCGATAGTGGGGTTTAGCCACGTTTCAGTAAGAATGATTATTTTCAGTTGAAGGTGTGCTTGGAGATTTCGAAGTTCACCTACTTTCCCTCTCAGCCCCCTCACATTGCTATATAGGCAACTGACAGTGAGTCTAACAACCTCAGAGTGTTGTGGGGTAGTTGACGTGAAACCGTCTGCTGGTGGGGGACTTGATGTTGGAACTAGTTGGCCGATTCCGATAGAACCGGCCCGTTGTAGTTTTTTTCAATGGATTTAGGCAGGACACTTGGGAGACACAGACTATTATTCTCAGAGCTGCATCGCTCTAGTGTCACCGAAGCTTGGGGTCGTATTAAAGCCTCAGTTTGCTGCCTCCTTATATTTCTGGGTCTGCTTTCACAGCATCGGATGTGTCCTCCAATTTTTCCCTTGGTCTCATACCACCGTTGAAGTGATATGGACAACTGCTCCGGGGAGTTGAATGTGACACACAGCAGCTTTGGAGAGTTAATCAATGTTAGATGAGCGGGACGAGGTAGTCGGAAAATGGAGATGGCTCCAGAAGCGCCAGGGGCCATCTGAGATGACAGCCATCTCCATTGTTGTACGTCGTGCATGTGTTTTTCACAAGCAGTGCCGGTTTCCAGCTCCGGAACACCGTGTACCACCATAGAGGTGGAAGGCATCAGTTCCGGTGACTCCCTCGCCATATTTCTGACAGCCCATGGTCTATCTTGCCGCGCCCTTATGTTAGAACTTCTGTCCAGGGCTAGTACCTGAGCCATTAACAGTACTTTTTCGGCCTCTTCGGCAGAGTCCAGTGTAACCCGTAATGGGGGTGGCTTACCCTGAGGCGTGTGGACACCCCTGTACAGTCTGCACAGTTTTGCTGAACTAATGTTCAGACCTAGTTTGCCGCACAGGTTGGACCACTGTTCCTGATCAAACAGGGCCCGTTGTTCGAGCAAGCTATCCGTGCTCACAGGTACGTTAAAGAGGATGAGAGAGTTAGACCGACTACCCTCAGACTTAGGTTTTGCCTTCGGCTTCTTGCAGTCCTTTGCATCATTAGCAACATTAGGCTTCATCGGTACCTGGACAGCCTTTTTTGTGTTGCCAGGCTTGCTAGTGGATGCAAGTGGTGCCTTTGTAATTTTGCCTACCCCTGATGTGGATGGAACCTTGCTAATCTTCACCTTGTGAGAATTGGCATTTCCAGTCAGTAGGGCTGGTGTGTCCTTCTTTAAGTCTTTGACCAGTTTCGGCAGTGCGAGTTTAGCAGGGGGGAGCTGCATGATACTGTGTTGGGGCACAAGAGCGTGTTATTTCTGCTATCCGCAGACACGCTTTGTGGGACTATGCCAGGGCGACAAAGTGGACACACGTACCAAAACCATGGGCATGGGTTATTTCTCATAAACTCATAGTATGCTTTCGGTACTTCTTTGTCACAACGGCAGTGCACCCATCGTTTGCAAAAATTACATTCAAACGCTGAATCAGTTTTAGAAACTGTGATGCTGCACGCCTGGCATTCATCCCCTTTCCTTGATGACGCCTTCGAGGTCTTATGACGTCTTGAACGTTTCCTTTTAGGCTTGATGTGTTTCACACACTGGCCTACAGTTGATGCAGGTGTAGAATTCTGTCCCCCTGGTATTGTCTGTGCCGTTTCAGTACTAGACTGTGGCAATGCAGGCGTTGTATCAGGGCAGACTAAAGCTACACGAGTCTTTAGGATCGGTATGCGGGAAGGGGTTGAAATCCCTGGATTTTTTCCTTCCCTGGCTGAAGCCCTTGTGACTACAGAGTACGGTATTCTAGTGGCTTTTTTAAGGCTGCTTTCGACAACCATATTACCAATCACTATAAATTATGCTATGTACGTCTAAGAGAGCAACAGTTTCTAACCAAAAGAGCAAGAATAAGACTGAAAAAGTATAAGGCAAGGAAAAGAAAAGGTTTTCGAGTTTACCTAGTACTTTCTGGATAATCGGCTTCACGGCAATCACGTGGTAGACCAACAAGTCTTGTTTCTCTGAACGAGTGAGGAAGATGCTGCTACAAAAGTAGCACCTGAAGCTTTGGCAGTAGTTCGAGACAGCTGGACTTACCACACAGAGATTTACTATGTAAGTAATGGTTGAATTAAATTCACCGGCTAGGAAGATCAGGTTTCCCAAACGGATAATTCACAGAATTGGTATTTTCCGGAGATTTTGGAAAAAGCACGTCGTATTCAAGGAGCGCGCTTAAAGTTGAACTCATATTGAACTCATAGATATTACTCTGACTAAGTTAAACAAAATATTTCAGATAGAAGAGCTGATACGATTTGGGCAAAGACAGATATCAAGAAAACAGGTGGACTATTCACAAATTCAAAAACCTATCTGTATATTTTTAGGTATTTATATGCTTATGAAGTAGTTACACTGATTATGGTGCAAATAGTTCTTTTAAAAACCGCAAGCCAATTTGTAGCGTCCTGACAACTGTATAAGCTATCGTCAATGTACAGAAATCCACAGAAAGAAATGAAAGACAAAAAGATGAAAATTGTGGAATGCCCTGGAACATAAGAAATGGTAAAAGAATGTTATTTTACAAGGGGATAAAGATAGCGAATGAATAAAGCCAAGTCAGTAGAAGGGACTACATGTCTTTAACCAGAGTTTCCAACAGCAGTCAAACCAAATAATGCATGCGTTGTACTTCTTTAGTGCTTATTTTAGTATTTTAAGGACATTAGAGTCCTATTTTGTCTAAACATGGCCACTCTTTACTTCCTAGTGTTGTTGAAAGCTGGCACGTGAAAAGTGTATAAAAGCCGGTTATCCTTAAGGTCAGAATAAGGATTAAAAATGAAGGACAAGAGAGGAAAACGAGAACGAACCACATGACCTACAAACAACAAATGTGGCGCGTTTTGAGGAGGCTATTCATCATCCAACACCTTATGAACTGAAATGATCGGCTGAAATTATCCAGCATGTTCAAGGTCAATGGCGGAGTGAGACGCTCGAAAGTCATTTTCGTCCATATTAGTCGGCCATGTTCGATTGCATTTCCGTAGCCGTTTGTTTACACATCGGTTTTCCCGTTTATCCTCCATTTATTCACAACTTATCTTGATGCGCATTGTCCACAAATGTTGTATTTCACCTAATTTTTGTTTCCGTTGCTGTTAAAGTTACTAATTTCGTATGTTTCGGAAGTTTTTACCACCAGGGCAGTGCATCCATTCCACTACAATTGTTTCACACGTTGTTTTCATGCCTGGTTGCAATGTTTTAGTTGTTTTTCAGCTACTAATGAAGTAGTGCTGCGTAGAAGTTTTGGAAAATATGCATGTGAACGTGTTTAGCTGACAAAAGCCGTTGTTTTTAGTTCGTTTGCTGGTTACCATTATTGTTTCTTGCTCAACTGATTAATTGGTATGTAGAAATCTGGAAAAAACAATGTCTTTTACAATCATGTTTACAGCTTGCAGCAATCTGTGAGTCAATCTGGTGAGGAGAATACGATCATGTTGGATATTGGCTAGGTTTACGAAGAGCATATTAAACCTGGAGATTTCAGAACGTGGTTTGAAGTTGAAAAACCTTTGAAGCTTTTCGAGAAGCTGAGTATACCATCAGTGTATATTATCAGTTAGAGAATCAGATGTATTGTCAGAGAATCTAAATCAAACAAGGTTGAGTCACATGAGAAGTGTGAATCTGTTGTGCCGGTATGTAGCTTTCGACTTGAAAGCAATGAGAACCCCTTGAACGGTAAGTGTTACCTATCCTTATTAATGCCCAATGTACTAGAACCAAATACATGAACTAAGACAGCCTGTAGCAAAGCCGTTGTTCACGGCCATTCAGTGTGTTGCAAAACCACTTCAAAAGTGGATAACATGATGACCTGGTGAGTGTACGAACTATCCCAGTTAAAGGTAAGACTTTAATTAGCGAGAATAACATTCGGGTTGTGGTCTACAACAAGCTGAGGAGCTGATTATTACTCGGGGTGAAATTATTCGCTGAATACAGATTACTTGTTTCATTTCATATAATGAAATTCCTTTTCTGTGGATGTTTGTGATATCTCCGTGGCTATAAATATGGATGTCCATGGTCTTTAAGAAAACTAAATAAATTTTCCTGAAACCATTGGTGTCAATCACGTCTCATAAACTGTTAATGCCCAGCTCTCGCTACGCTGGGGCCCACGCTGTTCCTTGAAGATTTCAGAAACGCTTAGTTATAACGGACGAAAAAACCAAAACACCGATCTGCCGCTTGATATTTCTTTATTGTTACACCAACATATAAAAAGAATAAGTGAACTAAGGCCTGAAAACAAATATTACAATAATAAATCATTGTATTACTTCTGACGATGTTTCACTCTTCTTTCTGAACAGCGACCGATGAGACGATGACTGTCGTATTGATGCCTCCGCGAAAATTGGGGAAGTTGATTTTGAGCAAACAACCATGAATTGATCGTTCAATCTTCAACTACATTGACACTCCCCGGCAAAAGAGGGATCCATCCCTTGTTTTTCTTCACGACCAATACACGTTGACTTGGATGCCATTGCGAGAACCTGGGTCACATGGACAGAGCTGAAATGGAAAACAAACAGAAAAGCCAACACACCACAAGCATACCCACAGCACAATCTCACACATCGCTGACGACCTGCGCCTCCAGATAAAGGCCTCCTCTTGACATCTTGCAACACAATCGCCACTTGCTAGAATGACTCTTGCAGAATGCAAAGTGACCATGGCAGCACCTCTCGATACTCTACGCACATCCTCTTATCTACTCATTACTAATTACCACTGAAATCGCTTGTCACTCATTCTGCCTCAGTTCTAGTAACGGTGATGTATGCGAGCCTCAGTCGTTTACACTCTTTCTCCCCGGCGTGTTGGACCGCAGCTAACAATTATCTCCGTGTGCATTTCATTCTCAGCAATAGCCTAGCCTCCCCGGCGTATACGACCAATCTGCTGTCCTTAACATCAATCAATTCATTCACGGATGTAGAAGACTCGAAACAACTTCAGAAGTAATCACGAAGAAAATTTTAACAAAATTACGCAATAACAACAAGATACGAAAACAACGAGTAAACACAATTAATCCAAAAAACACCAATTGATATGACACACCACACGTATATACAAATAGTACAAACAACCTCGCCGATCATGTCTTGATGGAATTCATTTGAAGAATTGCAGGACTTACAGCAGTACGCTTACAAACCTACACACGTTGACCATTGTAAGTTGCGGAATGTCCGGACACAAACAGAATTACCAACAGCTAGATGACAGATGATATCAATTCAGCATATACAATATGAACATATGTACAAGATCATACACCAAGCACATTGGACTGCTCATTGATGCGCTACCCTTTGAAGAACTGTAGGACTTACAGCAATACGCCTACAACCCTTCTCAGATTGACGCCCTAGGTTGGAAAATCGTCGCAGTATTGCGCGCGCGATTCTGATCGGACGTTACAATCTCTCCCCATAACGTGGATATATTTTTGTCGATTTCTGGAATATTGTAGTGGATATTATACCACTGCTCAACTATAACTTATATTGGCTGCTACTCTAGCTTCCAATTCTGCAGATATATCACCGCCAGTTATCAAGTTTGGATCCACTCTTTCGCAGGGCTCATCCTCCTTATTGTAACTTTAGAACAACGTCACAGAAAAGAAAACTGTAGAGAAGTTCATCATTTTTTGGTTTACATACCAGGATCAATTTACAGGATAATTGGTTTCTATATACTCTGTATTTTACTTTTTAGTACTTTGTAAATTTATTGTTTATTTATAAGCAATAAAATTCCATACGGTATCCATAGTAGTACTTAATCTGTATATCCACTCGATATACTATTTTTCCATATACCCGTTTTCGATTTAGCTCGGCTTTAACTTTAAACCATATTGATTAGTTTTCAGCAATGGCACAACGTAATAAACGAGTACTTTCCATACGTAAGAATAGTTTGGGTCACTCAGCTAAGAAGATACGTACATCACTGTGCGTTCCGCGTAGCCTCAACAATGTCCCCGAAGTCATTGTTCCCGACTTGTTGTCAGAGGTATATGCAACTGCTGAACAAAATAAGTTGGACCTTATATCTCTAGGAAACTCTGTGAAGGAATTAAATGAGAATATAAACACCATTAAGCCACTACTGCTTCTTTGTAACCCAACTCATGATGCTAATCCGGAAAGTCTGCTGAAATCTGAGCGTATGTTAGACTTTATAGCCAGTGAAGTTACTAAACGAATCATGTCCTCGTACAACGTTCTCGCTTACAATCTGCCTGATCGGACGCCTCTGGACAAAATCAAAGTGACATGTCTCCAAGCGTGTGGCATGCCATCAGCGAATTGCCACCTAATCAGACTCAGGAAAAAATCAGGAAAGTATACTTGCCCTGTGCTGTTTAAATTCAGTAGTCCTAATGATGCTAGGAAATTTCAGTCGTCAAATAAGTTAATTAGTTCATCCACACCTTATGGTAATATTAAACTTGCCCATGACCTAACGCCATGTCAAAGACGTAGCCGCGCAAGTGTACCAAGTGTCGCAAAAACTTACGTAACAGCAGAATGTCCTATAGAAGACTCTGTCGCCTTAAACTTGAGTAAACCTAATGGTACAGACATACATGAAATACTCTTAAATAATAAAAATTTACCTAGTAAACTCAACGATGAAGCAACTACGGTCATAGACTTAGATGCATCTTCAGAGTTATGCTCGCTAGCCACATCACCATCAGCCGCTAATACCACTACCAACGTTAAGCAAAAGACTAAGCTCGAGCATGTAGCATTAAGCATATCCTCCCCGAGCAGCACTCAGATTAGTGAGCATACAAAACGAAGTAAAATAACCCTGCCATCCAGAATACCTGTACTCAAACACATCACTGATAGGTTTCTCAGCAGCGAACCAGATAACATTAACTTAAGCGACCCCAATCATACCACTAAACCAGGGAAGCAGAATAAGCCCTCATACCGCCATAAATCTAACGTCAATGAAAAGAGAGGTAACCCGCCGATTCATCCAACATCAAACAAGTCTTCGTCCGATAGACACAACAGACGCTATATGTCTGGGCACCCTAAAAATAAGTCGAAGCCCGACGGGCAGGCATACACCTACCCCGACACAACTTTCCAATCTATGGCTACTATAGACAAAAGTTTGATCCAGGGACCTCTACAACAAGGAACAAGTGCGCTAGGCATGTTTCCTAAAGGTGGCCTTTTGACTCACCACATCCCCGAAAACCATCGCATACAGACCACCCAAGACCGTCAATGGACTAATATTTACGAAAATAACTTAAACACACAAAATATTAGTCATAACTGCGATACACGTAACTCTACCCCAGCATACTATCCACAAGGAATACCTACCTCCCCCCCATCCAATCTAAATTTTCTCAGCCAACACGAAATTTCAGCCTCAATATTGACGCAAATAGCACACATACTGTCAAGCCACTTATCACCGGATGGGAGGGCGATGCATTGGAGGCACGGTATTATGAACACCTCACACCCGCCGGGGTAACAAACGATGGCACATCTCTCTGTGCTGATACTGGTGTAGGGCACTTTTCCAGCACTGCTAGTAAGTGGCCACCATCTGAGTTAGCACCCATCAAACAATCTGTTCTAGACGCCATAAACCTTGGAGAGAATATTTTTAAAGATATATGCGATTTCACCGTCACCCCTAACTCTCTCTCATTCTGTCTTATCAATGCTCGCTCCTTACTCAACAAAATGTTCGACTTCACGACATTATCCCTAATTTGCAATCCGTCTCTCATAATGATTACTGAGACATGGTGCACTCCTCAGATTTGCGATAAAGATATTTCTATTGATAACTATTATGTATTCAGAGGCGACAGAAACTATGGTAGAGGAGGAGGATGTGCTATGTATATCAGGTCTGATATTAAGGCCACACAGTGCTTCTACCCAGAGCTCATCACAGATAACGATTCAGTGTGGGCTATTCTAAGACTGTCTCACTCCAGTTCCTATCTTATAGGTTGCATCTATCACCCCCCGTGCTCAACCGTTGAAGGTAATATGAAGCTTGCTAGCACGTTCGCTTACGCCACTTCACTACCTCACACGGCTAAAATTATATGTGGGGACTTTAATATGCCCGATGTAGTCTGGCAACCACTTTCCTCACCAAAACGGTACAATGAATTTATCAACATAATAGAAACAAAAGAATGGCAACAACACGTACAGTATCCTACCAGGCTATCTAAGATTTTAGATCTAGTTTTCACTAATGGTATCATCCCCACTACCCTTCGAGTAGGTAAAGAGTTTCCTGGCAGCGACCACAGAGTAGTATTCGGTACATTTAATATTTGCACTAGCATGAGTTCGACAATAAACGCCAACAAAGTATTACTCAGGGGTTACAGACATGCTCAGTGGGATGAACTGAAACCATACATACGCACCCTAGACTGGGAGCCATACTTTACGTGCAGCTCGGCTATAGAGACAAACAAATTACTCTATGAGAACCTAGGATTTGCACATGACTTCATCGCTCCAGTAAGACTTGTGAAAACGAGGCCTAAACAGCCCGACTTCATCCCCGTAAAGATTCGAAACCGACTGCGTAAGCATGCTAGGCAATTCTACAGATATAATGACTTTTCATCACTCATTACACTCAAGCAAACTTATGATTCATACAAATCTAATCAGTTATCTGAGTCCATCAAACTAGAACGCATCCTCCACTCACGACCTGATAATACAGAGGCATTAGTTAAACTAATTAAGTCACGAATCAACAACAACAGAATAAGTATCCCTAACTTATTACTAGATGGAGAAAAACTACACGAAGACCCGCAGGAGATATGTGAGTTATTCAGCTCCCACTTTTCTAGCTACTATACTATCGAAGAAACAGTAGATAGTCTTGAAGTTCCGACAATACCAAATCACTTTTTGGGTAATATAACATTCACCCAACAAAAGATTTCCTCCGCTATAGCATCCCTCCGGACATCATATAACGCTGGGCCCGATGGAATTCCATCTATCTTGTTGAAAAGAGGTGGTGAGGATATACCCATTATCCTACTAAAGTTTTTCATTCTGTCCTTAAATAATGGCAGTTACCCAGAATGCTGGAAACTGTCGTTTATAACCCCTAGGCACAAACAAGGACCAACTTCTAACATCGAAAACTACCGACCGATTAATATCACGTCAGTAGTTTCCAGGGTTATGGAAAAGGTTATAGGGCAAGATATTGCTTCATACCTCCACCTTCACAAAGTGTTTACTCCAGCACAACACGGCTTCTTGAAAAATCGATCATGCTCCACCTGCCTACTTGACTACTTTGATGATGTTACCGCTAAGCGTGATCATGGTTTGTATGTCACAACTCTCTTCTTTGACTTCAAAAAAGCCTTTGATAAAGTCCCACACAAGAGACTAATCCTTAAGCTAAAGTCGTACGGGTTCCAAGACCCCTTGTTATCCTGGCTCATTTCTTTCTTGGAAGATCGTTCCCAAGTTGTGAAATTTGCAAATAATTACTCGTCACCCAGACCTATAAGAAGTGGAGTGATTCAGGGTAGTGTACTAGGTCCACTGCTTTTCGTAATCTACATTAACGACATCTGCAGCGTAATCAAGCATGGTACCCCATACCTCTTTGCTGACGACTTAAAGATTGTATACAGCTTCCCCCATTCTACACTAAACGAAGGATTCACACATATTCAAGATGATCTGGATAGGTTACATAACTGGAGCAATGACTGGCAACTGCCATTCAATTCTGATAAATGTGGTGTCCTATATTTCAATAACTCCCATCCGAATTTCAGGTTACACCTAGGTAACTCTTTTCTCCAAACCCTCAGTTCCATAAAAGACCTGGGAGTTACCTACTCACAAAACTTAACATTCAGTCAGTACGCAAAAGCACTTGTTTCTAAATGCCGAAGACTCACAGGCTTGTTACATCGAAAAATGTACACAAATGAGGCTAAAGTCCTTTTATACAAAGTCATGGTTCGTCCAGTACTTGAATACTGCACAATTGTCTTCGGTTTCATGCATGGGTATGACAGGGTTCGTATTGAAAATATTCAGCGAAGTTTTACTCGACGCCTATTATACAAACATGAAGGACTGACTTACGCTGATAGGTGCAAAATGTATGGACTTCAGCCACTTTGGTTAAGGCGCCTGAAACTCAACCTTACATTCCTCTTTCGCCTTTTACACGGCTACACCAAAAGCAGTAATCCAATAGCTTTCAATAATTTACCCATATATACTCTTAGGAATCATGAAAATACTCTATCCATAAGCCGGTTCCGGACAAAACTGCGATCACGTTTCTTTAAAATACAGTACAGTGCATTATGGAACGAACTTCCACTTACTGTACGTAGTTGCCGATCTCCTACTGAATTCCAGCGTCTACTTAACGAGTTCCTATCAACAAAAGAGCTTCGGTCTACTTATCCATACTTTATCCATATGGGCCGCTCAACTAGCTTTAGTACTACAGACCCCAGTGCAATACCCCCAATTTGAGGAAACTCATTTGCCCCGGCAACCGTACCTCATCTATAACGTGATAAAACCAACCTAATCTCTCCCACATGCCTTTACCTAAGGTCCGGTTATTCAGCTTACTAGAGATCCTATCGATATTTCTTCAATCGGGTTTATAAACTCATTAGACTCTCTATAATTTTCCTGGATGTATAATCCCAAATTAGTTGTGATAGTTCTCCCATAATATAAGCAAACTGGTACTTTGTAATGTCTAAAGCATGCCATATGAAAAGTGGCCAGGAATACCTAGCAATAACAAACTCAACCAACCAACCATTTTCCCCAAGTTCATTCAACCTACCCTTATCCCTAATCGTACCACTACTCACTACACTCTACTCAGTAGAATATGACTTAATTTGCTCCGGTGCTCAAAACTCTTCTACCCTTTACTTTTTAAAAAAGACGTTTTAACTACTAACTGCACAGTAGCCATTTAACTAACTCACTGGTTTCCTCTTCACTGTAATCTTCAATAAGTTCGTCAGTATAATTATTTCCGAAAACCATTACATTAGCAACCATATCTTTTAATATTTTACGAATATACTTATATTATTAGCATAATACACTGCACTATTTTTGAGTTGAATTGATTATCTTCAGTCAACAGTTACCCATTCTCATATAATTTTCTAAAATTCATAATGTTAAAGCTATGTAGTATTTCTGTTAATATCTTTTATAATATGTTTAGACACGTTACTTTGCAATGTCAGATGTCTACTATATACAAGACTGTCATGATAATTTAGTACACTAAGTCCTGCCAACCGACCTTACCTTCAGTTCATACTACCTACATTGATCCCTAACTATATTGTTCTGCTGAATCTTGCTTCACTATTCACAAAACCTATTCTTTTTATTCTTTAAGGTTTTAACTTCTTGTAAAGTAATCTGTTCATTAGGACGCATGCATACATATATAATGTTCATAAAGATGTATGTGGAGACCTATTGGAAGCACTCATTAAGAAAGCTAGGGAGATGGAATATGGGGTACGAACATGTCTGGTACCAAGCAGTATATTTGCGGTAGCCATAATAATCATAGTCTCAGAGCTTAACATCAAAAAAGGAGGGAGGGTGGCGTTAGCTGATCAGTAGATATGGTGGTGGTCACTAAGGTGAATCGCCCCATTCTGCAGGAACAGCAATATACAAATTAAAGGCTCGAGATATTTCTGATTTTTATGAGGGCTTAGATCTTTATCTTGAAAAAGATAATAATGAACGCCTTGACAGATCATGCTTCTACCTTTAAATATATACCATTCGCTCAGCCTATTGTTGAGATGCGACCATGTGGGATCTGCACAGATTTATGGGGCATCTTATAAATCAACTTGCTGTCCATTGTCGGATCTTTAAATACCACTTCACAATGTCTTATCTCATTCATTTTCTAATAACGTCTTTACTTAATCCTCATTGTATCCCATTAAACCTAACATTTTATAGCTCTTTATGAATTTGATTCGACTTATTCTATTCCTATTCTCTGTGAGGTACGGTTGTGCACCAAATGCACAAAAAGCATAAAATAAAAAAAACAGACATAAGGAAAAAATGTATTAAAACCAAAAGTGGACATCATGATAGTACAGATATACGCGTAGCATTATACATTGCAAATGAACGTTGTCAGCCTAGGGAGTTTTCTTTATTAATGCATTTATTAGTGATACTTGCACTTACCCATTTCATTACACTTTATTGATTCACCTTAGCACTTTTACTTTTCTAAAACAGCTTTCAATCCGTTGTAAACGTTGTACTTACCTCAATATTGGTTGGTTATCGTATGCCGACAACCACGGGATGAAAACGAAACGAAGTCGATTTTCCCGCTCAACCTGGAGGACAATTGTACAATTCAATAACTATACAGCCTAGTTCAGACAATGTGTATTTATATATATATATCAAATATTTAACTGTTGAAACATTATTAACTTGTAGACAATCTACGATTTGATATTATATCATACTTGATCGTGCCTGTAAAAATGGCATGCATTTTCATGTAAATTTATATGTTTATAAGAGAATATACATTATTAATATTAAAATCGTCGCAGAGTTCATTTGCTGACTTCTTTCTATGAGCTAAATCCTCAAATCTGAACGGCAACACGCCCATGTCATTGTATCGTAGAATATAGATGACGAACAAACACACGGCATATCTCATCAACCAAGTGTAGAAACAGAGTAATTTACACCAAAGATAATAGCATTCGATTAGTAACTTGAAACTAGAAATGCCTTTATTCATGCAAGTCAATTTAACAATTACTCTCCCGTTTACACTTGGCTTATCCTCACTAAACTGACCAATATCTTTCGTCTTTTCAAACGCACCAATACTATCATAGTCATTGCAGAAGATACTTGAGTTGATGGGCATCTGTTTCATTGTGGATGAAAACACCAACGATGACTGAGTGACACAAGGTGATGAACTTAGCGGTGGATCAGAAGCTGTTCTTTTTCGGCTTTCAGATAGTTGTCTAACTGCAAGATTACCACCACTGCTGTCTTTCACTACTAGTTCGGGTTTAGCACTATCATCTGATGATAGGTGGGCTACACGCTGATCAATTACACTGACTGTCTGACAAGTATGCACACCTTTTGGAACTGCATCTGCGTTCAATTCAACTTCACGTTGTAGTTGTACAGAACCTTTGTTCAACTTAGCAGTAGTAGGCATATCCCTCATCTCATAATGATCAACCAAAGACAACTGTGAAGTATCATGATCATTATCACGAATATTCACTTTACCGTCAACTTCATCATTTTCAAACTCTTTAATAACAGAAGTAGACAATTTTGGTTCCTCCTCACAAATCATTAAAGGTTTTATAAATTCACTCTGACTAGTTATACCTTGTAAACTTTTGGAGTCAGAACTGCACCCTGAAGCAGTAACTCTATTCTGTGACACTCTATTCAACAATGGCTTACCAGTTGCAACTACAGACTTCTTCACCGCACCGTTATCGTCACACAATTCGGAGTCAGACCTTGATTTCACATTTAGCTTATCACTGAACTTGCTCACTGGTTCACAACTCACCTTTGTATGCACCTCTTGCAAACGAGTACAACACAACCGTGTTTGTCTTGCATCTTGCAACTTATCTGTTGAGCATGTACTACGAAACCTGTTGCACTCACTAAGTTTATATGCATTACTAGACATCATGGAGCCTTCTCGATATCCACCTCTCTGAGGCCTATTCGTCATCAATGATTGCGTTTTACCCTCAGACTGCTCTATTCTAGGGGTGAGATGCAATATACTGGCAAACTTGCTCATAGATTGATTGACACTGTCTTTTACTAGTTTCAGGATATCATCAAACTTTGGCTCGATACCCTCATCCTCCATACGGGAGCTTATCTTCACCCACTTCCTTTGCAGTCGAGTAGGTAGACGTCTTGCTATTACTTCTAGTATAAAACTCGAGTTGAGGTCACTCATGCGATTCATCGAAATCATTCCATTATTGTAAATTAGCAAATTATATAAAACTCATTGAGTGCCTGGGAGTCATCCTGTAATTGACCACCATTACCCTTAACAGCCTCGAATAATTTCCCTGCAATCATCGAAGGTCTTCCAAACCTTTGACGTAATATGTTCATAGCCTCGTAGTAGCCCTCTTTTGGCTTCATAAACTTACATCACTGTATAGCTCTTGAAGCATCTCCAGTGCAACACCTCATAAAAAAACACATTAACTTCAATTCATCACTTAATAGAAAACTACTCAGCATGATCTCAAACTCCTTTACAAATTGTAAATAATCGACAGGGTTTCCATCAAAACACCGTGGTTCTAATTTAGGGAGTTTGATGTTCCTATTATCCCTGAACGGCGAAACAGTAACATCAACCATATCATGCTTAACATCAGACACATCGTTACAATTAACAGACAAGTCACCATGACTTACTTTCCTGTTTGCATCCAAGACACTCTGTCCCTTCTTTGACCCAGGCATTGTTGAACTTGACCCAATTCCAAAAAAGGTCCAGATATTGCTTGTTCAAAGAGGACTCGACCGGCACCAGGAAAAATGTACGGCGACTATCCAAACATTCACCAACGGATTGAATCCGCCAGATCTGTTTCAATCGTCAGAAACTGTTAGCCACGTCTCATAAACTGTTAATGCCCAGCTCTCGCTACGCTGGGGCCCACGCTGTTCCTTGAAGATTTCAGAAACGCTTAGTTATAACGGACGAAAAAACCAAAACACCGATCTGCCGCTTGATATTTCTTTATTGTTACACCAACATATAAAAAGAATAAGTGAACTAAGGCCTGAAAACAAATATTACAATAATAAATCATTGTATTACTTCTGACGATGTTTCACTCTTCTTTCTGAACAGCGACTGATGAGACGATGACTGTCGTATTGATGCCTCCGCAAAGATTGGGGGAGTTGGTTTTGAGCAAACAACCATGAATTGATCGTTCAATCTTCAACTACATTGACAATTTGTCTTCATTTTCTTGGCGAAAAATCTATTAATACTATTAGAAGATTAGGCAGCAAAGTGGGATTTTCTGTGATTGAGAATCGTAGTCGTCGTGTTTCGGATTAATATCGCTCTTGTAACTGTTATAACCCTATGGATATAGGTTTTCCCTCATGGTACATTATGATATCTCGAAGTCATAAGCATACTGTCTTCGGTAAATTTATTCTTACTTTTTAAGTGACTGCAAATAGTGATAGGATGAATACCTCTAAACGCTTTCGTGAAGATTAGGATATATTCATTTTTTTGACTATGAGGAAATCTTTTTACTAAGAAGGTTCCCAGGATGTCCGCTTTTACTTTGAAATCCAAAGATAACGTTAAGTTGCTCACTGAGGTAGTAGCTAAGGGTGATTACTTTCAGCGGAAACCACTTCAAGGTAACTACGTAGCTTTAGGTAATGCCTCATAGAAGTAAGCAGCGTAGGTTAATTGTGTCCAAATATATTAAACGTTGTATAACTGGTCAAATCGTAGCTCTTATATACTAGTTAGTCTTATAAATAATGAATGCACCGTACAAACGTTTACTTTGATTTGCATACCTAGCTCATAAGCATTATACTCGCATGTGGTAGACATTTAAGGCTGATACGCTGTGTGATGAATCCTGAGAAACACGTTACTCTCATGATTGGAGCAAGGAGAACAGGCCAAGTATAGGTAAGATGCACGGAGTGACGAACTGTAAAAGGAGGGGATGAGATATGCTTGAGTGTCTTAACTTCTTCATGTGACCAGTCAGACGAAATATTACTTTAGAAATCGCTTAGGCATGAGAGGACCAGGATTTGCCAGAAGAAAGAATTAATCCAAGATACCCAACGTCAAACTTGATTTCTATATCACTCATCAATTATACGGCGGTAGTGGTAATTAACAGCTTTATTTAAATTTCTTTTCCATTTAAAACTGAAATTAACTGCCTGACATTTGGAAGGATTTAGTTTAAGGCCATTAGACGAAGACCATTTGCTAATTCCTGATAGAAAGCTGTTCATTTTAGTACTGTTTAGCTGGGAGTTGACAGACACTGAAATAGTTATATCATCGGCATACTTAACAAAATAGATATTCAAACACTGCAGTTGTTGATCATAGAAATGATGGATATTAGATAACATCACATGATTCAACAGCATATCAGAAATAAATGAATACTGTTTCTTAGCATGTCGCCAAGTAGACAGCCTATTTGAGGATGCCACCGCATATTAACTGATTAATGAAACGGATATCAACCATAATTTACTACATTTACTTGATCTACATACTTGGCGTTTAGCAGTATACAGACTTGCAATTGGCTAAATAAGGTGAATTTAGCGTAACAAACATTACGGAATTATTATTCAACTTGCTAAATCCTACTTAGTTTTTACAATGTGCTATTGTATAGAAACAGACGCGAAATCCTATGAATGATTAAAGTAAGTCTCATACTATAGTGAATCTCCATTTCACTAACTAGGCTTAGAATACATTAAACCGAATTCACGTATTACAAAAGCTCACAGTATGGCGACGCGCTAAAGAAGTCCAAAAGAAGTAGAAATGATGAGTATATAAACATTTTCTTAATTTACAGAAAATTTTGATGAAGGGTATTAGCGTTAGTTTGACAGATTGACATTTTCACTGATTTCACATTCCACAACCTCCATATACCTAAAATATGAAGCAAAACACGAATTTATGAAAGATAATTTTATATATTATAATACCCTGATTATATTAATACCAAGTAAAGTTCTCATACAATTAAAAGTATTTGTAGTCCCCAGCTGGCGCCGTATGCATAAATAGACCTCATAAGTTGTCCAGCATTAGAGGATTACGCGCAAATTTCAAGATAAACTCTGAAACACCCATAATGTTGAGACCTCATTCTCTCATCAATTCCACACTGAATACGGCAACGTTAAATGAGGTATTGCGAATGCACAGCTAAGAAATTGTTCCACAATCTCAGTAATCTAGTGAGCACAGTTGTCAGCCACGTCTCGTAAACCATCAATGCCCAGCTCTTGCTACGCTACGGCCCACGCTGTTCCTTGAAGATTTCAGAAACGTTTAGTTATAACGGACGAAAAAACCAAAACACCGATCTGCCGCTTGATATTTCTTTATTGTTACACCAACATATAAAAAGAATAAGTGAACTAAGGCCTGAAAACAAATATTACAATAATAAATCATTGTATTACTTCTGACGATGTTTCACTCTTCTTTCTGAACAGCGACTGATGAGACGATGACTGTCGTATTGATGCCTCCGCAAAGATTGGGGGAGTTGGTTTTGAGCAAACAACCATGAATTGATCGTTCAATCTTCAACTACATTGACAATTTGTCTTCATTTTCTTGGCGAAAAATCTATTAATACTATTAGAAGATTAGGCAGCAAAGTGGGATTTTCTGTGATTGAGAATCGTAGTCGTCGTGTTTCGGATTAATATCGCTCTTGTAACTGTTATAACCCTATGGATATAGGTTTTCCCTCATGGTACATTATGATATCTCGAAGTCATAAGCATACTGTCTTCGGTAAATTTATTCTTACTTTTTAAGTGACTGCAAATAGTGATAGGATGAATACCTCTAAACGCTTTCGTGAAGATTAGGATATATTCATTTTTTTGACTATGAGGAAATCTTTTTACTAAGAAGGTTCCCAGGATGTCCGCTTTTACTTTGAAATCCAAAGATAACGTTAAGTTGCTCACTGAGGTAGTAGCTAAGGGTGATTACTTTCAGCGGAAACCACTTCAAGGTAACTACGTAGCTTTAGGTAATGCCTCATAGAAGTAAGCAGCGTAGGTTAATTGTGTCCAAATATATTAAACGTTGTATAACTGGTCAAATCGTAGCTCTTATATACTAGTTAGTCTTATAAATAATGAATGCACCGTACAAACGTTTACTTTGATTTGCATACCTAGCTCATAAGCATTATACTCGCATGTGGTAGACATTTAAGGCTGATACGCTGTGTGATGAATCCTGAGAAACACGTTACTCTCATGATTGGAGCAAGGAGAACAGGCCAAGTATAGGTAAGATGCACGGAGTGACGAACTGTAAAAGGAGGGGATGAGATATGCTTGAGTGTCTTAACTTCTTCATGTGACCAGTCAGACGAAATATTACTTTAGAAATCGCTTAGGCATGAGAGGACCAGGATTTGCCAGAAGAAAGAATTAATCCAAGATACCCAACGTCAAACTTGATTTCTATATCACTCATCAATTATACGGCGGTAGTGGTAATTAACAGCTTTATTTAAATTTCTTTTCCATTTAAAACTGAAATTAACTGCCTGACATTTGGAAGGATTTAGTTTAAGGCCATTAGACGAAGACCATTTGCTAATTCCTGATAGAAAGCTGTTCATTTTAGTACTGTTTAGCTGGGAGTTGACAGACACTGAAATAGTTATATCATCGGCATACTTAACAAAATAGATATTCAAACACTGCAGTTGTTGATCATAGAAATGATGGATATTAGATAACATCACATGATTCAACAGCATATCAGAAATAAATGAATACTGTTTCTTAGCATGTCGCCAAGTAGACAGCCTATTTGAGGATGCCACCGCATATTAACTGATTAATGAAACGGATATCAACCATAATTTACTACATTTACTTGATCTACATACTTGGCGTTTAGCAGTATACAGACTTGCAATTGGCTAAATAAGGTGAATTTAGCGTAACAAACATTACGGAATTATTATTCAACTTGCTAAATCCTACTTAGTTTTTACAATGTGCTATTGTATAGAAACAGACGCGAAATCCTATGAATGATTAAAGTAAGTCTCATACTATAGTGAATCTCCATTTCACTAACTAGGCTTAGAATACATTAAACCGAATTCACGTATTACAAAAGCTCACAGTATGGCGACGCGCTAAAGAAGTCCAAAAGAAGTAGAAATGATGAGTATATAAACATTTTCTTAATTTACAGAAAATTTTGATGAAGGGTATTAGCGTTAGTTTGACAGATTGACATTTTCACTGATTTCACATTCCACAACCTCCATATACCTAAAATATGAAGCAAAACACGAATTTATGAAAGATAATTTTATATATTATAATACCCTGATTATATTAATACCAAGTAAAGTTCTCATACAATTAAAAGTATTTGTAGTCCCCAGCTGGCGCCGTATGCATAAATAGACCTCATAAGTTGTCCAGCATTAGAGGATTACGCGCAAATTTCAAGATAAACTCTGAAACACCCATAATGTTGAGACCTCATTCTCTCATCAATTCCACACTGAATACGGCAACGTTAAATGAGGTATTGCGAATGCACAGCTAAGAAATTGTTCCACAATCTCAGTAATCTAGTGAGCACAGTTGTCAGCCACGTCTCGTAAACCATCAATGCCCAGCTCTTGCTACGCTACGGCCCACGCTGTTCCTTGAAGATTTCAGAAACGTTTAGTTATAACGGACGAAAAAACCAAAACACCGATCTGCCGCTTGATATTTCTTTATTGTTACACCAACATATAAAAAGAATAAGTGAACTAAGGCCTGAAAACAAATATTACAATAATAAATCATTGTATTACTTCTGACGATGTTTCACTCTTCTTTCTGAACAGCGACTGATGAGACGATGACTGTCGTATTGATGCCTCCGCAAAGATTGGGGGAGTTGGTTTTGAGCAAACAACCATGAATTGATCGTTCAATCTTCAACTACATTGACAATTTGTCTTCATTTTCTTGGCGAAAAATCTATTAATACTATTAGAAGATTAGGCAGCAAAGTGGGATTTTCTGTGATTGAGAATCGTAGTCGTCGTGTTTCGGATTAATATCGCTCTTGTAACTGTTATAACCCTATGGATATAGGTTTTCCCTCATGGTACATTATGATATCTCGAAGTCATAAGCATACTGTCTTCGGTAAATTTATTCTTACTTTTTAAGTGACTGCAAATAGTGATAGGATGAATACCTCTAAACGCTTTCGTGAAGATTAGGATATATTCATTTTTTTGACTATGAGGAAATCTTTTTACTAAGAAGGTTCCCAGGATGTCCGCTTTTACTTTGAAATCCAAAGATAACGTTAAGTTGCTCACTGAGGTAGTAGCTAAGGGTGATTACTTTCAGCGGAAACCACTTCAAGGTAACTACGTAGCTTTAGGTAATGCCTCATAGAAGTAAGCAGCGTAGGTTAATTGTGTCCAAATATATTAAACGTTGTATAACTGGTCAAATCGTAGCTCTTATATACTAGTTAGTCTTATAAATAATGAATGCACCGTACAAACGTTTACTTTGATTTGCATACCTAGCTCATAAGCATTATACTCGCATGTGGTAGACATTTAAGGCTGATACGCTGTGTGATGAATCCTGAGAAACACGTTACTCTCATGATTGGAGCAAGGAGAACAGGCCAAGTATAGGTAAGATGCACGGAGTGACGAACTGTAAAAGGAGGGGATGAGATATGCTTGAGTGTCTTAACTTCTTCATGTGACCAGTCAGACGAAATATTACTTTAGAAATCGCTTAGGCATGAGAGGACCAGGATTTGCCAGAAGAAAGAATTAATCCAAGATACCCAACGTCAAACTTGATTTCTATATCACTCATCAATTATACGGCGGTAGTGGTAATTAACAGCTTTATTTAAATTTCTTTTCCATTTAAAACTGAAATTAACTGCCTGACATTTGGAAGGATTTAGTTTAAGGCCATTAGACGAAGACCATTTGCTAATTCCTGATAGAAAGCTGTTCATTTTAGTACTGTTTAGCTGGGAGTTGACAGACACTGAAATAGTTATATCATCGGCATACTTAACAAAATAGATATTCAAACACTGCAGTTGTTGATCATAGAAATGATGGATATTAGATAACATCACATGATTCAACAGCATATCAGAAATAAATGAATACTGTTTCTTAGCATGTCGCCAAGTAGACAGCCTATTTGAGGATGCCACCGCATATTAACTGATTAATGAAACGGATATCAACCATAATTTACTACATTTACTTGATCTACATACTTGGCGTTTAGCAGTATACAGACTTGCAATTGGCTAAATAAGGTGAATTTAGCGTAACAAACATTACGGAATTATTATTCAACTTGCTAAATCCTACTTAGTTTTTACAATGTGCTATTGTATAGAAACAGACGCGAAATCCTATGAATGATTAAAGTAAGTCTCATACTATAGTGAATCTCCATTTCACTAACTAGGCTTAGAATACATTAAACCAAATTCACGTATTACAAAAGCTCACAGTATGGCGACGCGCTAAAGAAGTCCAAAAGAAGTAGAAATGATGAGTATATAAACATTTTCTTAATTTACAGAAAATTTTGATGAAGGGTATTAGCGTTAGTTTGACAGATTGACATTTTCACTGATTTCACATTCCACAACCTCCATATACCTAAAATATGAAGCAAAACACGAATTTATGAAAGATAATTTTATATATTATAATACCCTGATTATATTAATACCAAGTAAAGTTCTCATACAATTAAAAGTATTTGTAGTCCCCAGCTGGCGCCGTATGCATAAATAGACCTCTTGGCCCTATTCTATTCCTCTTATTTATAAATGACATAGTCTCTGTAATCAAGTATGGCAAGCCATACCTTTTTGCAGATGATCTCAAGATAGTATATGATTATGGGTACGGTGATATGAGCGTCGAAAGCAAGATCCAACAAGACTTAAATGATCTAGGCGATTGGAGCGAAAAGTGGCAACTGACTTTCAACCCAGACAAGTGCGGTATAACCCACCTTGGACGCTGGAAACCGATAATGTGCCTATACATGTACGGTAAGCTCCTGTCAAAACTGAACACAGTCACAGACCTCGGGATAACATACTCAGATTTATCCTTTTCCGATCACGCAAATAAGGTTGTATCTGACTGTAAACGACTTACTGGCTTTGTACTGCGTAACTTCTACACCCAAGAAGCAAGATTAGCTATATATAGGACATGTATCCGTCCCAAACTTGAATATTGTGCTCTCCTATTTAGTAACCTCAGGACTGTAGACAGAAAAAAAATCGAAAGTGTCCAGAGATTCCTCACGAAACGCATAATAGGGTTCGACCAACAAGTGGAATATGTTGACAGGTGTGTACGTCTGAAATTAGAGCCTCTGTGGTTAAGGAGAGTGAAGTGCAACCTATTTCTACTCTTCAAAGTCATTAGGAAACACTGCTACAGTAACTCATCCATAACTTGGGAAAATATTAAATCATATCAGCTGCGAAACCACGACTACCTTGTCAAGGTGGCTACCCACAGAAAATCCATTAGGGCAAACTTTTTCACCATAAAATATTGCACTCTTTGGAACCAACTACCACCTGAAATAAGATGTTGTGAAAACCCTGATGGGTTCAAACGGAGCCTAGAAAGACACTTTAACATGTCCACCCTAGCTCGTCTAAAAGACCACAACTGTTGGTAGAACGGAAATTGAAGGCCAGTCCAGTCTTCAGTATAGTCACATACGTATATCTCGACTCTAATACTCACGCAGCGAACGTTAACTAATTTACTGATTTCTATTCTCTATAATTTTCACTAAGTTGTGTTGGTGAAAGTAACACTGGAAATAATTGTAATAGCATCCACACCTTTTAACGTTTTACATATGTATATACTAATATAACAATACTTATTAATCATGCATGTTCAACTCTTAAATTAGATGGATATTAAAATACTTAAAATATTTATGCATCAAATGTTCTCTTGCTTTACCACGCTTGTTTCCCTTATAACACTCAATTATTGAACCTAGTGTAATATTTGATATACGAACTATATTATTGATTATACTCTTATCATATATGGTTTGATTTACTCTACGGCTCCCTGTAGACTAACCACCATTCTTCAGTATACACACACTGCAGTATTGTTAAAAAACGCCAAAATTTCGTTGGTTCTGTGTTAATATCTTTTTATAATATGTCTAGACACGTTACTTTGCAATGTCAGATGTTTACTATATATAAGACTGTCATGAAAATTTAGTACACTAAGTCCTGCCAACCGACCTTACCTTCAGTCCATACTACCTAAATTGAACCTTAACTATAGTATTCTGCTAAATCTTGCTCCACTATTCACAATACCTATTCGTTTTACTCTTTAAGGTTTTAACTTCTTATAAAGTAATCTGTTCATCAGGATGCATGCACACATATATAATATGTTCGTAAAGATGTACGTGGAGACCTATTGGAAGCACTCATTAAGAAAGCTAGGGAGATGGAATATGGGGTACGAACATGTCTGGTACCAAGCAATATATTTGCGGTAGCCATAATAATCATAGTCTCAGAGCCTAACATCAAAAAAGGAGGGAGGGTGGCGTTAGCTGATCAGTAGATATGGTGGTGGTCACTAAGGTGAATCGCCCCATTCTGCAGGAACAGCAATATACAAATTAAAGGCTCGAGATATTTCTGATTTTTATGAGGGCTTAGATCTTTATCTTGAAAAAGATAATAGTGAACGCCTTGACAGATAATGCTTCTACCTTTAAATATATACCATTCGCTCAGCCTATTGTTGAGATGCGACCACGTGGGATCTGCACAGATTTATGGGGCATCTTATGAATTAACTTGCTATCCATTGTCAGATCTTTAAATACCACTTCACAATATCTTGTCTCACTTATTTTCTAATAACGTCTTTACTTGATTCTCATTATATTCCATTAAACCTAACATTTTATAGCTCTTTATGAATTTGATTCGACTTATTCTATTCCTATTCTCTGGAGGGTACGGTTGTGCACCAAATAGAAAAAAAGACATGAAATAAAGACAACTGGCTTGAAAATAATTGTATTAAAGCCAAAAGTGAACGCATGATAGTATAAAATATATTGGTTTCATTATACATTGCAAATGAACGTTGTCGGCCTAAGGATTAATTACTTCCCCATTCTGTTTTCTATATAAATGTGTTTATTAATGATATATTTCACTCACTTAATCTATTACACTTTAATGTTACACCACAGCACTTTAATTTTTCTAAAACAGCTTCCAATTCCTTGTAAACGTTGTACTTACCTCAATATTGGTTGATTATCGTATGCCTACAACCACGGGATGAAAACGAAACGAAGTCGATTTTCCCGCTCAACCTGGAGGACAATTGTACAATTCAATAACTATACAGCCTAGTTCAGACAATGTGTATTTATATATATATCAAATATTTAACTGTTGAAACATTATTAACTTGTAGACAATTTAAGATTTGACATTATATCATCCTTGATCGTGCCTGTAAAAATGGCATGCATTTTCATGTAAATTTATGTTTATATGAAAATAAATTATTATTATTATTATAATAAGTTGTCCAGCATTAGAGGATTACGCGCAAATTTCAAGATAAACTCTGAAACACCCATAATGTTGAGACCTCATTCTCTCATCAATTCCACACTGAATACGGCAACGTTAAATGAGGTATTGCGAATGCACAGCTAAGAAATTGTTCCACAATCTCAGTAATCTAGTGAGCACAGTTGTCAGCCACGTCTCGTAAACCATCAATGCCCAGCTCTTGCTACGCTGGGACTCACGCTGTTCCTTGAAGTTTCTCAGAAACGCTTAGTAATAACGGACGAAAAGACCAAAACACCGATTGGCCACTCGAGAATTCTTTATTGTAACACCAACATATAAAAAATGTTACCACTAAGGTATGTGAATAAATATTACAATAATAAATCACAATATTACTTCTGACGGTTTTCTACTGACTTCTTTCTGAACAGCGACCGATGAGACGATGACTGTCGTATTGATGCCTCCGCAAAGATTGGGGGAGTTGGTTTTGAGCAAACAACCATGAATTGATCGTTCAATCTTCAACTACATTGACAATTTGTCTTCATTTTCTTGGCGAAACATCTGTTAATACTATTAGAAGATTAGGCAGCAAAGTGGGATTTTCTGTGATTGAGAATCGTAGTCGTCGTGTTTCGGATTAATATCGCTCTTGTAACTGTTATAACCCTATGGATATAGGTTTTCCCTCATGGTACATTATGATATCTCGAAGTCATAAGCATACTGTCTTCGGTAAATTTATTCTTACTTTTTAAGTGACTGCAAATAGTGATAGGATGAATACCTCTAAACGCTTTCGTGAAGATTAGGATATATTCATTTTCTTGACTATGAGGAAATCTTTTTACTAAGAAGGTTCCCAGGATGTCCGCTTTTACTTTGAAATCCAAAGATAACGTTAAGTTGCTCACTGAGGTAGTAGCTAAGGGTGATTACTTTCAGCGGAAACCACTTCAAGGTAACTACGTAGCTTTAGGTAATGCCTCATAGAAGTAAGCAGCGTAGGTTAATTGTGTCCAAATATATTAAACGTTGTATAACTGGTCAAATCGTAGCTCTTATATACTAGTTAGTCTTATAAATAATGAATGCACCGTACAAACGTTTACTTTGATTTGCATACCTAGCTCATAAGCATTATACTCGCATGTGGTAGACATTTAAGGCTGATACGCTGTGTGATGAATCCTGAGAAACACGTTACTCTCATGATTGGAGCAAGGAGAACAGGCCAAGTATAGGTAAGATGCACGGAGTGACGAACTGTAAAAGGAGGGGATGAGATATGCTTGAGTGTCTTAACTTCTTCATGTGACCAGTCAGACGAAATATTACTTTAGAAATCGCTTAGGCATGAGAGGACCAGGATTTGCCAGAAGAAAGAATTAATCCAAGATACCCAACGTCAAACTTGATTTCTATATCACTCATCAATTATACGGCGGTAGTGGTAATTAACAGCTTTATTTAAATTTCTTTTCCATTTAAAACTGAAATTAACTGCCTGACATTTGGAAGGATTTAGTTTAAGGCCATTAGACGAAGACCATTTGCTAATTCCTGATAGAAAGCTGTTCATTTTAGTACTGTTTAGCTGGGAGTTGACAGACACTGAAATAGTTAGATCATCGGCATACTTAACAAAATAGATATTCAAACACTGCAGTTGTTGATCATAGAAATGATGGGTATTAGATAACATCACATGATTCAACAGCATATCAGAAATAAATGAATACTGTTTCTTAGCATGTCGCCAAGTAGACAGCCTATTTGAGGATGCCACCGCATATTAACTGATTAATGAAACGGATATCAACCATAATTTACTACATTTACTTGATCTACATACTTGGCGTTTAGCAGTATACAGACTTGCAATTGGCTAAATAAGGTGAATTTAGCGTAACAAACATTACGGAATTATTATTCAACTTGCTAAATCCTACTTAGTTTTTACAATGTGCTATTGTATAGAAACAGACGCGAAATCCTATGAATGATTAAAGTAAGTCTCATACTATAGTGAATCTCCATTTCACTAACTAGGCTTAGAATACATTAAACCAAATTCACGTATTACAAAAGCTCACAGTATGGCGACGCGCTAAAGAAGTCCAAAAGAAGTAGAAATGATGAGTATATAAACATTTTCTTAATTTACAGAAAATTTTGATGAAGGGTATTAGCGTTAGTTTGACAGATTGACATTTTCACTGATTTCACATTCCACAACCTCCATATACCTAAAATATGAAGCAAAACACGAATTTATGAAAGATAATTTTATATATTATAATACCCTGATTATATTAATACCAAGTAAAGTTCTCATACAATTAAAAGTATTTGTAGTCCCCAGCTGGCGCCGTATGCATAAATAGACCTCATAAGTTGTCCAGCATTAGAGGATTACGCGCAAATTTCAAGATAAACTCTGAAACACCCATAATGTTGAGACCTCATTCTCTCATCAATTCCACACTGAATACGGCAACGTTAAATGAGGTATTGCGAATGCACAGCTAAGAAATTGTTCCACAATCTCAGTAATCTAGTGAGCACAGTTGTCAGCCACGTCTCGTAAACCATCAATGCCCAGCTCTTGCTACGCTGGGACTCACGCTGTTCCTTGAAGTTTCTCAGAAACGCTTAGTAATAACGGACGAAAAGACCAAAACACCGATTGGCCACTCGAGAATTCTTTATTGTAACACCAACATATAAAAAATGTTACCACTAAGGTATGTGAATAAATATTACAATAATAAATCACAATATTACTTCTGACGGTTTTCTACTGACTTCTTTCTGAACAGCGACCGATGAGACGATGACTGTCGTATTGATGCCTCCGCAAAGATTGGGGGAGTTGGTTTTGAGCAAACAACCATGAATTGATCGTTCAATCTTCAACTACATTGACAATTTGTCTTCATTTTCTTGGCGAAACATCTGTTAATACTATTAGAAGATTAGGCAGCAAAGTGGGATTTTCTGTGATTGAGAATCGTAGTCGTCGTGTTTCGGATTAGTATCGCTCTTGTAACTGTTATAACCCTATGGATATAGGTTTTCCCTCATGGTACATTATGATATCTCGAAGTCATAAGCATACTGTCTTCGGTAAATTTATTCTTACTTTTTAAGTGACTGCAAATAGTGATAGGATGAATACCTCTAAACGCTTTCGTGAAGATTAGGATATATTCATTTTCTTGACTATGAGGAAATCTTTTTACTAAGAAGGTTCCCAGGATGTCCGCTTTTACTTTGAAATCCAAAGATAACGTTAAGTTGCTCACTGAGGTAGTAGCTAAGGGTGATTACTTTCAGCGGAAACCACTTCAAGGTAACTACGTAGCTTTAGGTAATGCCTCATAGAAGTAAGCAGCGTAGGTTAATTGTGTCCAAATATATTAAACGTTGTATAACTGGTCAAATCGTAGCTCTTATATACTAGTTAGTCTTATAAATAATGAATGCACCGTACAAACGTTTACTTTGATTTGCATACCTAGCTCATAAGCATTATACTCGCATGTGGTAGACATTTAAGGCTGATACGCTGTGTGATGAATCCTGAGAAACACGTTACTCTCATGATTGGAGCAAGGAGAACAGGCCAAGTATAGGTAAGATGCACGGAGTGACGAACTGTAAAAGGAGGGGATGAGATATGCTTGAGTGTCTTAACTTCTTCATGTGACCAGTCAGACGAAATATTACTTTAGAAATCGCTTAGGCATGAGAGGACCAGGATTTGCCAGAAGAAAGAATTAATCCAAGATACCCAACGTCAAACTTGATTTCTATATCACTCATCAATTATACGGCGGTAGTGGTAATTAACAGCTTTATTTAAATTTCTTTTCCATTTAAAACTGAAATTAACTGCCTGACATTTGGAAGGATTTAGTTTAAGGCCATTAGACGAAGACCATTTGCTAATTCCTGATAGAAAGCTGTTCATTTTAATACTGTTTAGCTGGGAGTTGACAGACACTGAAATAGTTAGATCATCGGCATACTTAACAAAATAGATATTCAAACACTGCAGTTGTTGATCATAGAAATGATGGATATTAGATAACATCACATGATTCAACAGCATATCAGAAATAAATGAATACTGTTTCTTAGCATGTCGCCAAGTAGACAGCCTATTTGAGGATGCCACCGCATATTAACTGATTAATGAAACGGATATCAACCATAATTTACTACATTTACTTGATCTACATACTTGGCGTTTAGCAGTATACAGACTTGCAATTGGCTAAATAAGGTGAATTTAGCGTAACAAACATTACGGAATTATTATTCAACTTGCTAAATCCTACTTAGTTTTTACAATGTGCTATTGTATAGAAACAGACGCGAAATCCTATGAATGATTAAAGTAAGTCTCATACTATAGTGAATCTCCATTTCACTAACTAGGCTTAGAATACATTAAACCGAATTCACGTATTACAAAAGCTCACAGTATGGCGACGCGCTAAAGAAGTCCAAAAGAAGTAGAAATGATGAGTATATAAACATTTTCTTAATTTACAGAAAATTTTGATGAAGGGTATTAGCGTTAGTTTGACAGATTGACATTTTCACTGATTTCACATTCCACAACCTCCATATACCTAAAATATGAAGCAAAACACGAATTTATGAAAGATAATTTTATATATTATAATACCCTGATTATATTAATACCAAGTAAAGTTCTCATACAATTAAAAGTATTTGTAGTCCCCAGCTGGCGCCGTATGCATAAATAGACCTCATAAGTTGTCCAGCATTAGAGGATTACGCGCAAATTTCAAGATAAACTCTGAAACACCCATAATGTTGAGACCTCATTCTCTCATCAATTCCACACTGAATACGGCAACGTTAAATGAGGTATTGCGAATGCACAGCTAAGAAATTGTTCCACAATCTCAGTAATCTAGTGAGCACAGTTGTCAGCCACGTCTCGTAAACCATCAATGCCCAGCTCTTGCTACGCTGGGACTCACGCTGTTCCTTGAAGTTTCTCAGAAACGCTTAGTAATAACGGACGAAAAGACCAAAACACCGATTGGCCACTCGAGAATTCTTTATTGTAACACCAACATATAAAAAATGTTACCACTAAGGTATGTGAATAAATATTACAATAATAAATCACAATATTACTTCTGACGGTTTTCTACTGACTTCTTTCTGAACAGCGACCGATGAGACGATGACTGTCGTATTGATGCCTCCGCAAAGATTGGGGGAGTTGGTTTTGAGCAAACAACCATGAATTGATCGTTCAATCTTCAACTACATTGACAATTTGTCTTCATTTTCTTGGCGAAACATCTGTTAATACTATTAGAAGATTAGGCAGCAAAGTGGGATTTTCTGTGATTGAGAATCGTAGTCGTCGTGTTTCGGATTAGTATCGCTCTTGTAACTGTTATAACCCTATGGATATAGGTTTTCCCTCATGGTACATTATGATATCTCGAAGTCATAAGCATACTGTCTTCGGTAAATTTATTCTTACTTTTTAAGTGACTGCAAATAGTGATAGGATGAATACCTCTAAACGCTTTCGTGAAGATTAGGATATATTCATTTTCTTGACTATGAGGAAATCTTTTTACTAAGAAGGTTCCCAGGATGTCCGCTTTTACTTTGAAATCCAAAGATAACGTTAAGTTGCTCACTGAGGTAGTAGCTAAGGGTGATTACTTTCAGCGGAAACCACTTCAAGGTAACTACGTAGCTTTAGGTAATGCCTCATAGAAGTAAGCAGCGTAGGTTAATTGTGTCCAAATATATTAAACGTTGTATAACTGGTCAAATCGTAGCTCTTATATACTAGTTAGTCTTATAAATAATGAATGCACCGTACAAACGTTTACTTTGATTTGCATACCTAGCTCATAAGCATTATACTCGCATGTGGTAGACATTTAAGGCTGATACGCTGTGTGATGAATCCTGAGAAACACGTTACTCTCATGATTGGAGCAAGGAGAACAGGCCAAGTATAGGTAAGATGCACGGAGTGACGAACTGTAAAAGGAGGGGATGAGATATGCTTGAGTGTCTTAACTTCTTCATGTGACCAGTCAGACGAAATATTACTTTAGAAATCGCTTAGGCATGAGAGGACCAGGATTTGCCAGAAGAAAGAATTAATCCAAGATACCCAACGTCAAACTTGATTTCTATATCACTCATCAATTATACGGCGGTAGTGGTAATTAACAGCTTTATTTAAATTTCTTTTCCATTTAAAACTGAAATTAACTGCCTGACATTTGGAAGGATTTAGTTTAAGGCCATTAGACGAAGACCATTTGCTAATTCCTGATAGAAAGCTGTTCATTTTAATACTGTTTAGCTGGGAGTTGACAGACACTGAAATAGTTAGATCATCGGCATACTTAACAAAATAGATATTCAAACACTGCAGTTGTTGATCATAGAAATGATGGATATTAGATAACATCACATGATTCAACAGCATATCAGAAATAAATGAATACTGTTTCTTAGCATGTCGCCAAGTAGACAGCCTATTTGAGGATGCCACCGCATATTAACTGATTAATGAAACGGATATCAACCATAATTTACTACATTTACTTGATCTACATACTTGGCGTTTAGCAGTATACAGACTTGCAATTGGCTAAATAAGGTGAATTTAGCGTAACAAACATTACGGAATTATTATTCAACTTGCTAAATCCTACTTAGTTTTTACAATGTGCTATTGTATAGAAACAGACGCGAAATCCTATGAATGATTAAAGTAAGTCTCATACTATAGTGAATCTCCATTTCACTAACTAGGCTTAGAATACATTAAACCGAATTCACGTATTACAAAAGCTCACAGTATGGCGACGCGCTAAAGAAGTCCAAAAGAAGTAGAAATGATGAGTATATAAACATTTTCTTAATTTACAGAAAATTTTGATGAAGGGTATTAGCGTTAGTTTGACAGATTGACATTTTCACTGATTTCACATTCCACAACCTCCATATACCTAAAATATGAAGCAAAACACGAATTTATGAAAGATAATTTTATATATTATAATACCCTGATTATATTAATACCAAGTAAAGTTCTCATACAATTAAAAGTATTTGTAGTCCCCAGCTGGCGCCGTATGCATAAATAGACCTCATAAGTTGTCCAGCATTAGAGGATTACGCGCAAATTTCAAGATAAACTCTGAAACACCCATAATGTTGAGACCTCATTCTCTCATCAATTCCACACTGAATACGGCAACGTTAAATGAGGTATTGCGAATGCACAGCTAAGAAATTGTTCCACAATCTCAGTAATCTAGTGAGCACAGTTGTCAGCCACGTCTCGTAAACCATCAATGCCCAGCTCTTGCTACGCTGGGACTCACGCTGTTCCTTGAAGTTTCTCAGAAACGCTTAGTAATAACGGACGAAAAGACCAAAACACCGATTGGCCACTCGAGAATTCTTTATTGTAACACCAACATATAAAAAATGTTACCACTAAGGTATGTGAATAAATATTACAATAATAAATCACAATATTACTTCTGACGGTTTTCTACTGACTTCTTTCTGAACAGCGACCGATGAGACGATGACTGTCGTATTGATGCCTCCGCAAAGATTGGGGGAGTTGGTTTTGAGCAAACAACCATGAATTGATCGTTCAATCTTCAACTACACTGACAGTAGTTTTCTGAGTCCTACAGAAATTACATTCTCATGTTTAGGAATCTTAGGTCATTATATATAAGCTGAACATGCCTCAACTCTAAGCAACTATGCACAGTGTTAACAACATAGAGAAACACTTAAAATAGTGTAAGATACGCAGACCTGTTTTGTTGATGTGGATAACAATGAAACATAATGCAGCCTAGGCATTCAATCGTGATACTGCATCTGTACTGTTTCAGGTAAATGGAAATTTGAGAAGAAATCCATCTCCACTATTGGTGATCAAAAACATTGCAGTATTAAGTTTACAGTGTCAGACGGTATACCGTGTATAGATTAATAATAATAATATAGCTAACCCCAATCGGACAAATGTGGGGACGAAATGGGAATATATCGGGGAAAATGGGGACAAAATGGGTGTAGCATCTTTCAAAATGGAGAAGAAATCCGCATAATGGGGACAAATTGGGGACAATATCTTTAAAAGGGGACAAAGTGGGGAAACAATGGAAAATTTTACTTCACTCGCTAGGCTACTGATACACTGTGAGTAATAAAATGCTTAGGTAGATAATACTTCACCACTACTTAAATTGAAGAAAACGCGTGAATTAATTGATGCATTTTCCGTAGTACAATTAATTCCACACTTTCCCATAGAATAATTTAAAGGTTTAATGAGCAATAATTGTAGTTTGTTAAAACTTCTTCGGTCAATGTTAATTGCAGCGTAACCAATTTTTCCAGTTTGTTTGCTTACAGTCACACATTGTGCGCGCACTTTTAAACTGTTCACGATGTAGGTAGATGGTCGCTGTGGTCCCTTTTCAATTTTTCCCCTAGTCTAACTCTAAATATCCTATATTAAGCCTTAAAAGATTACGTGAGCGTAACCTACAATTGACCTGCCATTACACCACATTTTACAGAAGGTATAAACGTAACTGTGCGCAGGTAATGGCCGAGATCAAGGCTGCGTCGGCGTCAACGGAGGCTGTCACGCATGCTGTCTCTCCTGTTGAAGTCGAGCCCTCTTCAGTGAACATTGATAATATGACCAATGAAACCGAGGTAGCGCCAACGCCACCATGCAGCAGCCTAACACCAGCTGCTAGTACTTTGCAAATGTGCACACAAGTCTCTTCTGAACGAGATGAAATGACAAGTATGCTACTCAATATCCTGGTGACCGCGAACATATCACAAGCAGCCGCTAACAGAATATCGGAGATCTTCCGTGCGAAATTGCCTCAACTACCAACAACTGTTAGAAGTGTACTTAGAACGTGTGGCACTTGCGAGTCTAGACTACTTGGAGACGGAATGTATTGCCACATTGGTCTCAAAAAATGTTTGCAGCACTACATGGCGATGTCGTCTGTGGTTGAAAGTCCCTGAAACATGATGATCTGCAGTTGAATGTCGATGGATTTCCCATCTCGAAGTCTTCTAACCAGCAGTTATGGCCCCTGTTAGGTAGAATTACGGCACCATTCCTAAGTAGTGTGTTCATGATAGGTATATACGGTGGTCCTAGCAAACCCAGCAGTTATAAAGAGTTATGCAGTGACTTAGTATCTGAACTAAAGGATATATTAAATCAAGGCATACACATGACAAGACTTAATAAGCATTTCAACGTTCGTTTGACAGCCGGCATCTGTGATGCACTGGCTAGAGCGGACTTGAAATTTATAGTAGGCCAAAATGCCAGCTCAGGCTGAGTAAAATACACAGTTGCCGGATTAAAAGTTGACGGAAGAATGACATTTGGAAATGGTTTTTTCCAATACGAACTGATGACAGCTTCCGTCAAAGGATACAGTGTATTTTTGAGGAATTAAACATTGATATGGTCAAGCGTTTCCCTATTGACCCAATGCACGTAGTCTATTTAGGGGTAGTTAGGAAGCTTATAAGTCTCTGGCAAGACTTAGCTAAAAAAATGAGATGCACGTCACCCGGGTCATGTTTGAAAATATTGACGGGAGGATATTACCTTGTGCTAGAATGACACTTAGGGACTTCCCGAGAAAATGTAGAGGGCTCGCCGAAGTTAGTCGGTGTAAAGCCACTGAATGTCGCCTCTTCCTTCTCTACCTAGGATCAGTTTTACTTAAGGACATTATGCCACTGGCAATATATCGCAACTTCCAAAGACTGAGTCTTGCAGTTTACCTTCTGTCTCACCCTAATTTTTATCAAAATTACTTGGAAGGTTGCAGAGTTGAGTTACTCAACTTTCTCAATGAGTTCGAATTGATATATGGCAGGGAGCACCTCGTTTATAATATCCATTGTCTGCAACACTTGGCTGAAGATGTCAATGAAATGGGACCGTTAGAATCTTTTTCGGCGTTCCCATTTGAATCTTATGTGCAGACAATCAGGAGATCTATACATTCGAACAATGCAATCGCTAAGCAAGCGGCACAAAGATTTGAAGAAAAGGTTTTTCATGACTGCAACTCAAGAGCGCTACACAGTAACGTTATAAACCAATGTGAAGTAGATGCAGATAGGCAAATAGTTAACACCCGGCGTACAGTTATCACTTCTTCTTCACCTGATAAATTCGTCATAGCCTACGGTAGACCGGGTCTCATAACGCAGATACACAAGGAAGGACTGACATTTAGACCTTGTGTAGACGCTTGTGATTTCTCCGCTGAGCCATTTGAATCATCCCACATTGGGATATGGAAATGCTCCAGAGTTAGCCCATACCACCTAGAAATTCTTCCTTCAGATATTACTTGCAAGTGCTTCTGCATTCGTACAGACAACTATGAAGTAGCAGTGCCGTCGCCTCATACTTATTCAGAAACTGCTTAAATTGATTGCGTCAACCGTCGGCATTCCTGCATTCAATGGCAAGCGGACTAATAAGATGGTAAATTCGGTCTATATGATATTTTTTATTTCTTAGAGAAGGAAAAGACGACTTATGCTGTGTTACGGAAATCGTGTTCAGAAGAATTATTCATAGCTACCAGAAATTGGGTGCCGTCGGATGACATGTGCCTGTATCACAGCAGTGTAACAGATTCTGAAGTTGAAGCATGCATAAGACCACGACCGGATTGGCTGTTGATTGACTGTCAGATGTTAGCTGAGCAAGGTAACTGTTTCCGTAATAACTACATTCCCGTAATTAGACTCTTTCCTAGAAGCCAAGAGCACTTTGCTGACTGTCAAACGAATACACAGTATACTGTCTAACTCAGATAATCTCGAGGGGACATTACCCCTGACCAATTCCAAACGTCAAAGGTATATTCTTCTTATTGGTTAATGACAGAATGCAGAGTTGAGACAAAGAACTCCTCCTCTTACGTGTATGACTCAGTTGAACTTGAAGCAGTGGAGGCACAGAAAGTGTGCTTGCCATCGAAATACCCAAACACCAATTCCATGGAAACTGTGATGGCGCCGACAGCCAGGTAGCGCATTCATTTAATATTCTTACTCATTCAGCACTTCCAGTCCACAAATGCCAGTGGTGACGTCTTAACCTATCCAACAGACAGTTCAGCAGACCACGTATGTTAGTTTTAATCAATGGTTACTTTGCAGTAAGGAAAACACTGATTCCGATAATAAAGTGTTCAATGAGTTACAGTCCCTTAGAAGAGAAATACAGTCCATTAAAGCAGAAATGCAGTCCATTAAAGCAGAAATGCAGTCCATTAAAGGAGAAATGCAGTGCATTAAAGGAGAAATGGAGTCCCTTAATAAACTGGTGGCGCAGTTGGTCTCAGTAAATAAGTCAACCGGCGTGACCATCTTGGGAACCGGGAAGTCGTCCATTGACAATAGTCAACTGGAATTTCCCTTGGCGACTGAAGAAGAGTTCAGCCAACTGGAAGCGTCACTAAAAACCCGAAATTTAAAGATTCATTCGTAAGTTTACAATTAACCTTTCATTACGTTCAGATGACGAAACTGACTGGGCATTTATCTTTTAATCCGCAGTCTGCGTTGAGACAGATGCTTAATTATGTTATGGAGCCTAAGCTGTCATGTCGTTTCCCAGCATTCGGAACACCAAAGAAGTTAGCTATCACAAAATGCAACTTTTATAAAGTTATAACGTGTAAGCTTGCTTTATTTCAATATTTCTTTCAGCCGTCATTGTCAGCAAGCTCGCTTGTGCTACAATGCCCGAGTACGAAGTTATGAAAAAGCTGACAAAGACTGCAAAGGCCTACTTCCACGACATGCGTGATCGTGTAGCAAAAAGGTAGAGCCGGCGAAGAGTAGGTAAACAGTTTTTGTTAAATTAATGTTACTATGCTACAAACCATTTCATGGTATAAATATCAATCAACTAAATTCTATTTTTATTTTTTACAAGTGGCAGCTGACAATAAAAAGAGTGACCAGAGGATCTCTCCTGTAAGTGACAATTTAACTAAGTTGATGCTGTAAAAATCTAAAATACGACTGCCAGTAGCGTGTTATAGTCAACGTTATCATAACTACTGCTGTTGATTATATCAACTACGTGTAGACAGTTGGTTCAATAGTACATAGTTTGTCTATAATGGCTAAATTCTCATTGCATATTGCACGGAAAATTCAACGTTAAAATTTACTGTCACTTAAGGTTTTTAAGTGTGAGTATTTCTATTACAGAGACAAATAATTTTATTTATATTCAGTAATTAAGTAAATTTTTAAAGCTGATTAAACGCATTCAGTGTATCATTATTAAAATGCCAATTGTCTGTATAAGTTTCAATGCGGATTACTACCTTACTAATTTTTCTTCTTTTTCAGGACAGTTCAATGGATCTACTTGATGATGGTGAGCAACATTAAAACTGCAATCAGATTTTGTATTACAAGAAAATCATTCTATATGTGCGTATTAATCAAAACTGTAACTGTTCATCAATCGTAATGAAATAATTTGTCGAAGTTATGTTAACTGTTTTCCTTTAACCAATGAAGAAATCAAATATATTTATTTCCGTAACGAACCTTTATTTGACTTTTGAGTTGTTTGAAATAAGCAAAATAGGGCAAAAAACAATGAGTAAAAGGGGTGAAATTCAGCGGATTAAGGGGAAAATAAGCGATAAAATTGGGGGGAAATTCTGGGGACAACCTGACTTTACAAAAAGGGGAAAAGGCGACAAAAAAGAGGAAAACGTGGGGGGCTAGGGAAGATGGGGAAAATCTTACTATTTCCCCATTTTGTCCCCATTTTGAACACAATTTTCCCCATTTTTGTCGAATTGTTAACCTTTCAACTTACCACTATTCCTGTCCATACAAACATACAGTGAAAGACATATCTACATGATAACTTCTGTTACCACAGGAGGTTTCGTTGGCATTTGTAGGTGATTCCCATGTACTGATAGGATTCTTTTGCCAAATAGTACTGTTCTTCACACGAAAATAGCCACATTTAGACGTGGTTTTCATTGAATGATACTATGTCGAAAGCTGCAGCTTCTACAAGAAGTAAAATATTTGTGTAGATGACACTACACTCCAGCTAACACATCCTATTAAATATAGTGATCTTTTAACTCATTCAGCGTGGTAAACTAATTGTTACAACACATAATAATAATAATAATTTATTTTCATATAAACATAAATTTACATGAAAATGCATGCCATTTTTACAGGCACGATCAAGCATGATATAATATCAAATCGTAGATTGTCTACAAGTTAATAATGTTTCAACAGTTAAATATTTGATATATATATAAATACACATTGTCTGAACTAGGCTGTATAGTTATTGAATTGTACAATTGTCCTCCAGGTTGAGCGGGAAAATCGACTTCGTTTCGTTTTCATCCCGTGGTTGTAGGCATACGATAATCAACCAATATTGAGGTAAGTACAACGTTTACAAGGAATTGGAAGCTTTTTTAGAAAAATTAAAGTGCTGTGGTGTAACATTAAAGTGTAATAGATTAAGTGAGTGAAATATATCATTAATAAACACATTTATATAGAAAACAGAATGGGGAAGTAATTAATCCTTAGGCCGACAACGTTCATTTGCAATGTATAATGAAACCAATATATTTTATACTATCATGCGTTCACTTTTGGCTTTAATACAATTATTTTCAAGCCAGTTGTCTTTATTTCATGTCTTTTTTTCTATTTGGTACACAACCGTACCCTCCAGAGAATAGGAATAGAATAAGTCGAATCAAATTCATAAAGAGCTATAAAATGTTAGGTTTAATGGAATATAATGAGAATCAAGTAAAGACGTTATTAGAAAATAAGTGAGACAAGATATTTTGAAGTGGTATTTAAAGATCTGACAATGGATAGCAAGTTAATTCATAAGATGCCCCATAAATCTGTGCAGATCCCACGTGGTCGCATCTCAACAATAGGCTGAGCGAATGGTATATATTTAAAGGTAGAAGCATTATCTGTCAAGGCGTTCACTATTATCTTTTTCAAGATAAAGATCTAAGCCCTCATAAAAATCAGAAATATCTCGAGCCTTTAATTTGTATATTGCTGTTCCTGCAGAATGGGGCGATTCACCTTAGTGACCACCACCATATCTACTGATCAGCTAACGCCACCCTCCCTCCTTTTTTGTATACATAGCAATACATAGGTAAGCACTGTTACGCCGACCACTGATCGCGTCAATCAATTAAGCACTGCATAGACAAGCTCAATAGAACCCATCTCGCATACAAGACCTGTCAAACGTATTATTATATGCAAAAGTAGCACGCATAGCGACGCTATAGTGACAATAGGCCCCTATAAACGAAGCCAGCAGCCACCAAATTCAATGAAATCGTTATCCCTGCCAACCAATTTAGCATGCAAATAGCTTCCATACGTCTACCAAGACTATAGAAAACCATAACACAGTCAATAAGCGAGCCATGAGATCAATTTAACCCACGCTCATATCGTCTATATAGCTTATGCTGTATAAGCTTAGAGTGTATCGCAGTCAGATAACATGGCGCGGACACAAACACACCTAGCCAGGAAATGACAGGGTGTATCAGGAAGGAAAAAAAGGCTGAGTTAAGGCTTGTAATAAGCAACAATTGAAAATGTTCATTAAATCCCTTAATCTATCGACAAATATCTTCTCTAGACAATCTTACCTTCAATTTCTTTTGACGAATTTTGCGTTGGCTGTTCATACCAGGTGCGCGAAATCAGAAAACTCAACTCAGCTAATCACAGTATTTTGTAGCGCAAATGTTTGTATAGGGTAGTTTTCAATAAATTTTAGCTAATCGACAATCGTAATTTTTATTGCTGATTTCTACTCAGTGTTTGATGAAAGCTCGAAAAGGTGTTAGAAGTTGATTAAACTATAACACCTATTTCGGGATCTCTCTGGTTTCCTATTCACACCATTTACCATCGGTGCTTGAATTTCAGTGTGTTAGTCCTGTAAATTTTTCAGAGGAAAATTTTGGCATCCAAATTTTCCTGATAGAGGATAGATACCGTCTGTTTCTTCAGTCACCTATTTGACCGTCCAGCCTTAATGTGCCTGACCAGAAATTCCTTTGACCTTTTAACATGCCACTGTGAACACTTGCTCTATTTTTACTTGATTCATGAAACATCACTCTGTTACACGGACCCTATTTCGAAAGTCTCAAGTATATTTTGGTCAAAACATCTGAAATATATTATGGAGCCTTATGGATGCCTTGCAAAGGCTTTATAGCTCTCTGACGTCAAGCAAACAAAGTTATATGGACACTTGAAGAGATGGGTAGTTTCTGAAAGGAAACTTTCCCTGGAACCTACAGAACAGTCCAAACAAAATGTACTGGTTTTTAACCTAGAGAAAACAATATTCAGTGATGTGACAACTTGACAATTTAGAGTTTATTGAAGAACCCGGTGCCTCACGATTAACAAGTAAGCTAGTAGCACAGAATCGCCCATGTACCCTTCTTTTGGGCCCGAATTCCTGAAGCTTAGACTACTGGCAGTTAGCCCAAGTATACTTGAAATAAATCGGCTCAGCTACTTGTAGAATGTTCCCAGCAAATGGTGTTAGAAAACCAAGAATTCCCAAACAGTCTGTGCTGCACTTTCCAATCTCTTATGGCATTATTTACATGGGCAATGAATACTAAATGCGCGCAAGGATGTTCAGATTTAGAGGAGGAATCGGTACGAAGTCAAGTGCCAGGTGGTCACAAAAGGTTGAAGAAACTCATGAAACCAATTGACTTCCGGACGTTTTGTTTTCACTGATCGACTTGCATATGTCTGCCGACCGAGTTAACAAGTAAGTGCTGCAATCATTTGGTATTTTGAAGTGTTAGTGGAGATCTTATGATACCGTGTAAGGTGGGATATCTACTTCATTTCCCTTAATACTGTTATCTGATCACATTCTTCTAATTAATGTATGCAGTATACCTCCTTCTTTATTCACAGATGTATGGAGTAGTCCGACCACTAAGTTGGCATGGGCCTAGTGGGTTTCGTGACCACGGTAAGTGCGTAACATAGCCGTTATAAATGTTGCCCGCAGTTAGTGCCAATAAACGTAAGATCATATCGTTGCTGATTTCATCATACCATGCGCGAGGTGCAGAATGTTCCAGAACTATAGACTAACATTCTCCAATGAGCATAGCCCATCTCGAGAAATGTTCCCAGACCTAGACAAGCTATTTAAAAGTATTCCACAAGGAATCAATTTTCGGAAAGCCTCAGTGGAAGTGAGAAACCTATTTGTACTATATGTGGAGGCTTAACCAGAGCGTAAACAACCAAGTCCAACGAAATACTGCTACGCTTTCCGTGGCGGACATCACGCCTGGACGTTTTGTAGTTGTCTACACTGAAGTTATTACTGTACCTTACCATTAGAAATGAATCACCGAATGGATCCTCTATGCTCACAATGAAAACTTATGAAGGTCTTTGGGAAACTCATTCACTCAAGTTTCAACATAAACTAAGGCTCCATGAACAGACTTATATGTCAATAACCCTCTGGACACGTTTCATGCTCAAAATTACTATAAAAACCGCTCACACCGTCGGCGAATCTCTGAGGTCACACAATAACAGGGAATCCATATTATCTCACCTAACCGAAAGATTTGGGGAAACAGCGTCCATGAGGCCTGAACATATACACAGAACGTCACATATCGTATGACCAATTTCAGTAGAAAACAGGAAGCTCACAAAAGTAAGGCAAAGTTCCTTAGTAGCTAATTGTGTTTGCCCCACTATCTGTCAGCCAACTCTCAGAAACTGTCAATGCCCAGCTCTCACTGTGCTGGACCTCACGCTGTCCTCGGTAGCCTCCTAGAAACAATTTGTAATAATCAACGAGAAAAACCAGAACACAGATTGGCGACTCGAGAATCCTTCATTCTTACACCAATATGTAACCAACAATAAGGTTATTATACACAACGTCTAGGAATAAATGTCAAAACAATAAATCACGATAATACTTCTTGTAGTTTTCTATCTTCCACTGAACAGTGAACGATGAAACGATGACTGCAGCATTGATGAGTCCCGCGAAAAATATGGAGGAGTTGGGTTTGAGCAAACAACCATGAATTGATCGTTCAATCTTCAACTACAATGACACTCCCAGGCAAAATGCGGATACATCTCTTATTTCCATCACGACCAATACACGTGGACTTGGATGCCAGTGCGAGAACCTGGGTCACACGGACAAAGTTGAAATGGAAAACAAACAGGAAAGCCAACACACCACATGCATGCCCACAGCACAATCACACTCGTCGATGACGACCCACGCCTTCCAGCTAAAGGCATCCTCTTGACATCTTGCAACACATGACCTTGCAACATGACCTTATCTAGTTTTCGCATCCACAATCAAATTTCTTTCCTGTTATAGAACTACGATAAGACTGCTGAAAAATGGAATAAATATATCACTGATCTCAACATAATACATCAATAAACTTTAAGCCAAGGGTGCTGTTCACAGCAAAGTTATATAGGAGAATTGACTTCAAGATTTACTTTTTCCAGATACCTGTATTACAATCATCTGATGTCTGGGTTTTTTGTTAATGCGAAGACAATATTCCTATGTCTCTTTATGTGCTACACAAACAGACTTTATAGCAGACTGTTCCGACTGACTCTATGTCAGAAAGAACAACCAAATTGTAAATTCATCATACATCAAATTATGTGTAATTTATATATCAAATTATCCGTGCCTGTACAATTGGTATGCTCCTGCATAAACAGGAAGAAATATACATTATTATTAACACAATCGCCACTTGCTAGAATGACTCTTGCAGAAATCAACGTGACCATGGAGGCACATCATGATACTCTTCACACATCCTCTTATCTATTCACTACCAATTACCACCGCGATCGCTTGCCACTCATTCTGCCTCGGTTCTAGTAACCGTGACGTATGCAAGCCTCAGTCGTCTACACTCTCGCTCCCCGGCGTGTGGGACCACGACCTAAATAGAAACATTCGTTCTCAATCATTGATTCCACAGCTAATCCTTATCTCCGTGTGCATGTCATTCTCAGCAATAGCCTCCTCGGCGTATACGACCCACCTGCTGTCTTCAATATCAATCAATTCATTCACGGATGTAGAGGACTAGAAACAACTTCAGAACTAATCGCGACGAAAAATTTAACAAAATTATGCATAACAACAAGATGCGAAATCAACAAGTAAACACAGTGAATCCAAAAACACTGATTGATATGACACACCACACATATACACAAAACCTCGCAGATCATGTCTTGATGTAATTCCTTCGAATAATCGCAGGACTTACACCAGTAGGCCTGCAAACCTTCTCAGGTTGACGGTTGTAGGTTGAAGAATGTCCGGACACAAACAAGATTAACCAACAACTACATTAACTGGAACCCACACAATTACTTAACACAAACATATGTACAATCAATACATCAAATGTTGTGGTCTCTGCCTTGGCAAGCTACCCTTGAAGAACCGTTGTACTTACAGCAGTACGCCTAAAACCCTTCTCGGGTTGACGCCCAAGAGGAGAAAAGTCCGAACACAAATATAATTACTCAACAGAGAGATGAAAGATGATACCAATTCAGTATGTACTACATGGACATATGTACAAAACGACCCACCAATTACGATGGACTGAGCTCCGACGTACTACCCTTGAAGAATTGTAGGACTTACAGCGGTAAGCCTACAACCCTTCTCAGTTTGACACCCTAGGTTGGAAAATCGTCAGGTGGTTCATCCTCCGACTCTCGACTCTCAGCACCCTCCAGCAGACACAGTTTCCTAATATCTCGCACCAGCATACCACAACTTGTTCTCACCTCAACCGTCCTCACCAACCCATCATCACTACCGAGTAGCCTTCCTACCACTCCTAAATGCCATCTGCCTGTGGCACATTTATCTGCTACTAAGACTATATCACCAACCTTTAGGTTTCTGCACAATTTTTTCCATTTGTCTCTGGTTTGCGCTGATAGAACATACTCCTTTAACCATCTTTTCCAAAATATATCTTGTTTCCATCTTTTAGTCGAAGGTATTCGTTCCGCGTTCAAGTCCTCTATGCCAGGGTTACATCTCAATAACTATAATTTATTTGGAGTCAACACATCGAAATACTTGACTTATATTCCACGCATTTATCAATTATTTTACGGACAGCAGCACCTCCCTTCTCTATCCAAAATTTTCATCGAATACTTGATAGTACTTGCGAAGTACTCAAATAACGTTCAAGAACATGGTAGTACATAGTAGGACACGACAATGTATGGGAAAGACTTATAGGAATTATCAAGCGTATTTTAAGCTTCATAATCAAAAACCTGTGTTTGAAAGACGAAACGTTGGAGACATTTTTATGTGAAGCTGAACGAATACTAAATACCGGCCGCTATTACCTGTGAGGGACGACGTCAAGTATTTCGATGTGTTGACTCCAAATAAATTATAGTTATTGAGATGTAACCCTGGCATAGAGTACTTGAACGCGGAACGAATACCTTCGACTAAAAGATGGAAACAAGATATATTTTGGAAAAGATGGTTAAAGGAGTATGTTCTATCAGCGCAAACCAGAGACAAATGGAAAAAATTGTGCAGAAACCTAAAGGTTGGTGATATAGTCTTAGTAGCAGATAAATGTGCCACAGGCAGATGGCATTTAGGAGTGGTAGGAAGGCTACTCGGTAGTGATGATGGGTTGGTGAGGACGGTTGAGGTGAGAACAAGTTGTGGTATGCTGGTGCGAGATATTAGGAAACTGTGTCTGCTGGAGGGTGCTGAGAGTCGAGAGTCGGAGGATGAACCACCTGACGATTTTCCAACCTAGGGTGTCAAACTGAGAAGGGTTGTAGGCTTACCGCTGTAAGTCCTACAATTCTTCAAGGGTAGTACGTCGGAGCTCAGTCTATCGTAATTGGTGGGTCGTTTTGTACATATGTCCATGTAGTACATACTGAATTGGTATCATCTTTCATCTCTCTGTTGAGTAATTATATTTGTGTTCGGACTTTTCTCCTCTTGGGCGTCAACCCGAGAAGGGTTTTAGGCGTACTGCTGTAAGTACAACGGTTCTTCAAGGGTAGCTTGCCAAGGCAGAGACCACAACATTTGATGTATTGATTGTACATATGTTTGTGTTAAGTAATTGTGTGGGTTCCAGTTAATGTAGTTGTTGGTTAATCTTGTTTGTGTCCGGACATTCTTCAACCTACAACCGTCAACCTGAGAAGGTTTGCAGGCCTACTGGTGTAAGTCCTGCGATTATTCGAAGGAATTACATCAAGACATGATCTGCGAGGTTTTGTGTATATGTGTGGTGTGTCATATCAATCAGTGTTTTTGGATTCACTGTGTTTACTTGTTGATTTCGCATCTTGTTGTTATGCATAATTTTGTTAAATTTTTCGTCGCGATTAGTTCTGAAGTTGTTTCTAGTCCTCTACATCCGTGAATGAATTGATTGATATTGAAGACAGCAGGTGGGTCGTATACGCCGAGGAGGCTATTGCTGAGAATGACATGCACACGGAGATAAGGATTAGCTGTGGAATCAATGATTGAGAACGAATGTTTCTATTTAGGTCGTGGTCCCACACGCCGGGGAGCGAGAGTGTAGACGACTGAGGCTTGCATACGTCACGGTTACTAGAACCGAGGCAGAATGAGTGGCAAGCGATCGCGGTGGTAATTGGTAGTGAATAGATAAGAGGATGTGTGAAGAGTATCATGATGTGCCTCCATGGTCACGTTGATTTCTGCAAGAGTCATTCTAGCAAGTGGCGATTGTGTTAATAATAATGTATATTTCTTCCTGTTTATGCAGGAGCATACCAATTGTACAGGCACGGATAATTTGATATATAAATTACACATAATTTGATGTATGATGAATTTACAATTTGGTTGTTCTTTCTGACATAGAGTCAGTCGGAACAGTCTGCTATAAAGTCTGTTTGTGTAGCACATAAAGAGACATAGGAATATTGTCTTCGCATTAACAAAAAACCCAGACATCAGATGATTGTAATACAGGTATCTGGAAAAAGTAAATCTTGAAGTCAATTCTCCTATATAACTTTGCTGTGAACAGCACCCTTGGCTTAAAGTTTATTGATGTATTATGTTGAGATCAGTGATATATTTATTCCATTTTTCAGCAGTCTTATCGTAGTTCTATAACAGGAAAGAAATTTGATTGTGGATGCGAAAACTAGATAAGGTCATGTTGCAAGGTCATGTGTTGCAAGATGTCAAGAGGATGCCTTTAGCTGGAAGGCGTGGGTCGTCATCGACGAGTGTGATTGTGCTGTGGGCATGCATGTGGTGTGTTGGCTTTCCTGTTTGTTTTCCATTTCAACTTTGTCCGTGTGACCCAGGTTCTCGCACTGGCATCCAAGTCCACGTGTATTGGTCGTGATGGAAATAAGAGATGTATCCGCATTTTGCCTGGGAGTGTCATTGTAGTTGAAGATTGAACGATCAATTCATGGTTGTTTGCTCAAACCCAACTCCTCCATATTTTTCGCGGGACTCATCAATGCTGCAGTCATCGTTTCATCGTTCACTGTTCAGTGGAAGATAGAAAACTACAAGAAGTATTATCGTGATTTATTGTTTTGACATTTATTCCTAGACGTTGTGTATAATAACCTTATTGTTGGTTACATATTGGTGTAAGAATGAAGGATTCTCGAGTCGCCAATCTGTGTTCTGGTTTTTCTCGTTGATTATTACAAATTGTTTCTAGGAGGCTACCGAGGACAGCGTGAGGTCCAGCACAGTGAGAGCTGGGCATTGACAGTTTCTGAGAGTTGGCTGACAGATAGTGGGGCAAACACAATTAGCTACTAAGGAACTTTGCCTTACTTTTGTGAGCTTCCTGTTTTCTACTGAAATTGGTCATACGATATGTGACGTTCTGTGTATATGTTCAGGCCTCATGGACGCTGTTTCCCCAAATCTTTCGGTTAGGTGAGATAATATGGATTCCCTGTTATTGTGTGACCTCAGAGATTCGCCGACGGTGTGAGCGGTTTTTATAGTAATTTTGAGCATGAAACGTGTCCAGAGGGTTATTGACATATAAGTCTGTTCATGGAGCCTTAGTTTATGTTGAAACTTGAGTGAATGAGTTTCCCAAAGACCTTCATAAGTTTTCATTGTGAGCATAGAGGATCCATTCGGTGATTCATTTCTAATGGTAAGGTACAGTAATAACTTCAGTGTAGACAACTACAAAACGTCCAGGCGTGATGTCCGCCACGGAAAGCGTAGCAGTATTTCGTTGGACTTGGTTGTTTACGCTCTGGTTAAGCCTCCACATATAGTACAAATAGGTTTCTCACTTCCACTGAGGCTTTCCGAAAATTGATTCCTTGTGGAATACTTTTAAATAGCTTGTCTAGGTCTGGGAACATTTCTCGAGATGGGCTATGCTCATTGGAGAATGTTAGTCTATAGTTCTGGAACATTCTGCACCTCGCGCATGGTATGATGAAATCAGCAACGATATGTTCTTACGTTTATTGGCACTAACTGCGGGCAACATTTATAACGGCTATGTTACGCACTTACCGTGGTCACGAAACCCACTAGGCCCATGCCAACTTAGTGGTCGGACTACTCCATACATCTGTGAATAAAGAAGGAGGTATACTGCATACATTAATTAGAAGAATGTGATCAGATAACAGTATTAAGGGAAATGAAGTAGATATCCCACCTTACACGGTATCATAAGATCTCCACTAACACTTCAAAATACCAAATGATTGCAGCACTTACTTGTTAACTCGGTCGGCAGACATATGCAAGTCGATCAGTGAAAACAAAACGTCCGGAAGTCAATTGGTTTCATGAGTTTCTTCAACCTTTTGTGACCACCTGGCACTTGACTTCGTACCGATTCCTCCTCTAAATCTGAACATCCTTGCGCGCATTTAGTATTCATTGCCCATGTAAATAATGCCATAAGAGATTGGAAAGTGCAGCACAGACTGTTTGGGAATTCTTGGTTTTCTAACACCATTTGCTGGGAACATTCTACAAGTAGCTGAGCCGATTTATTTCAAGTATACTTGGGCTAACTGCCAGTAGTCTAAGCTTCAGGAATTCGGGCCCAAAAGAAGGGTACATGGGCGATTCTGTGCTACTAGCTTACTTGTTAATCGTGAGGCACCGGGTTCTTCAATAAACTCTAAATTGTCAAGTTGTCACATCACTGAATATTGTTTTCTCTAGGTTAAAAACCAGTACATTTTGTTTGGACTGTTCTGTAGGTTCCAGGGAAAGTTTCCTTTCAGAAACTACCCATCTCTTCAAGTGTCCATATAACTTTGTTTGCTTGACGTCAGAGAGCTATAAAGCCTTTGCAAGGCATCCATAAGGCTCCATAATATATTTCAGATGTTTTGACCAAAATATACTTGAGACTTTCGAAATAGGGTCCGTGTAACAGAGTGATGTTTCATGAATCAAGTAAAAATAGAGCAAGTGTTCACAGTGGCATGTTAAAAGGTCAAAGGAATTTCTGGTCAGGCACATTAAGGCTGGACGGTCAAATAGGTGACTGAAGAAACAGACGGTATCTATCCTCTATCAGGAAAATTTGGATGCCAAAATTTTCCTCTGAAAAATTTACAGGACTAACACACTGAAATTCAAGCACCGATGGTAAATGGTGTGAATAGGAAACCAGAGAGATCCCGAAATAGGTGTTATAGTTTAATCAACTTCTAACACCTTTTCGAGCTTTCATCAAACACTGAGTAGAAATCAGCAATAAAAATTACGATTGTCGATTAGCTAAAATTTATTGAAAACTACCCTATACAAACATTTGCGCTACAAAATACTGTGATTAGCTGAGTTGAGTTTTCTGATTTCGCGCACCTGGTATGAACAGCCAACGCAAAATTCGTCAAAAGAAATTGAAGGTAAGATTGTCTAGAGAAGGTATTTGTCGATAGATTAAGGGATTTAATGAACATTTTCAATTGTTGCTTATTACAAGCCTTAACTCAGCCTTTTTTTCCTTCCTGATACACCCAGTGAAACGAAGATAGTAAAACACGAGTGAATAATAGGCGAAAAACGAGCATGTTCCGTTATTTGACCGAGCTTCCCAGGAAGCAATGACTTTGTGTGCATTGCAGGGACCTCGGGACAATCTTCGGGAGCACTGCAGAATATTTGGGGTAGACTCAAGGTCCATCGACTAAATTTTGCCGTAATTTCATCATTGTCTCCAGCATTTAACTAATATTTTACCATCCTTACTTTTATCTGAAATCTTACCATTTTAACCATTCTTTACCCCCGTTTGTCCTATTGAGGCTTCAGAATTTCTGGTCAAAAACCTAGGGTTCACCAGTGAAATTAAGACAGTTGTCTTCAGTGGTCCAAAAGGACCTGAGATAGACCCTAAAGCTGTCCCAAAGTGTCTAGTGTTATTGAAGTCTTCCTCCAAAGTGCTCTGAAAGTCAGTGCTAGCTGAGAGGCCTACAATAATTTTAAACTAATTCTGAACTCCGCGTTAATAATTTCAAATTTATTGGTTGAGGATAGAAGGCTTAGAGCCTATGTTAATCGTTTTCTAGTAAATTTCTTTGCTTGTCCAGACCCTTCTTGAATGGGTTGAGGTTGCAAACACCACTTATTCTGGGAATCGGTTCCAAGAGTTTATGAATCAGTGTGAGAACAAGTATTCAACAGCAGTATGATTTCTTGTTTGCCTTTGAAATCTTCTGCTATATCCTCTAAGGTGTTCCGACCTGGTGGGAAGAAAGAGAGAGAATAGGTCAGGTCCGTTGTCATTATTTAAGATTTTAAACATTGTGATTAAATCTCCTCTCTGCCTGCGGTATGACAAGGATAAGAGGTTTAAACTGTCTAGCCTCTCCTCGTATGATAAATTAGTCATGCTAATAATTATACGCATTGGTTTCCTTTGAATCCTTTCTAGAATATGTGAGTCCCCTTTAGCACAAGGACTGGCTCCCACGATACAGTTTTCCATTCTTGACCTCACCAGAGATGCATATAAAGAGGTGAACATATCTCTGGTGATTCCAGTAAAGGCTATGCAAATTGCGCATAAGGATCTGAAAATACGTGCAGCCAGCGCACGGCGGTGTACTGTAATTTTCAAATCGTGACTAACTATGACACCTCAATCCAAATGATTCTGAACTGATGGAAGTGTTATTCCCTCTAGTTCGTAGGAGTTGATGCTTGCTTGTCCGATGAATATGGTTGCATATTTTGCTGCATTGACAGAGAGATAGAGATACTTGTTTCGGGTGATTAATTTCGTGACATTTCTTCACTAGTTTGTAAGACAAATTGTATAACTTAGAATACGGGTTCCATTAATCGCGTACTGTTGTTATCATTAATACTAGGCGTACTCGACAGTCGACATCTGTACAGTAATCTTTCAGTTATCAGAATAATTGAATAATGAGATAGATTACCATAGACACTTTTATGCCAAGGAAACATTTGACTATAATATCTTTTTTCGAATTTGCCCTGTGATCGATGTCGAATAGGGAGCCGTTGGAAACTAGGGAGTACTAGGTGGCTGTTTCGTCCTAGTTTGAGAATCATCTGTAGTACGCACCCACTGAGGTTCATATTGAGAGCCATATTATCTCACTCCTTATACAGCCGTTATTATCTTTTTGGAGTCATGCGGGATAGCGTTCTTGAACCCTTTTAGACAGGATACGCGTCGAACGACCACTGTACCTGGCTCCTCAGCAACAGATGTACTGATACATGTACACAGGAGTAGTCAGATGCGAGATTTTGTCGCTTGGACATGTGCTGTGAATGTCATCCCAGAGGTTTCCATACAGGCCTCTGTTCGCTAGCCCTGGGATGGGATGGAAAAGGCGGAGGGGTGGTCAGTCCATGACGTAACGTCGTGGGATGAAGTATATGTGTGTTCGGTTAGATTAGCATCGATTGGTGTGTCACGACTCCCTGGTTGGAGTCCGCGAGATAGCTTGAATCGATGGCTCAAAACGTTATCGGATATGTCCAAGAATCGTAATCAGTGGCGAACGTGTTGTGACTTCCTTCTTTCTTCCCTTCCTGATGATAGTTAACGAATACTGTTTAAACTTGTTGAGCATGACTGTTTTCCTTCCAGCTGAAGTTCTTTATCCGTTTTCTACTTATATTTTTACTTTTAATCTATGTTTTATTATTATTGTGTGGTGCATCTTTCTTGGTTCCATATTATAAATAAATAAATTTTTAGCAACTGATTTTGCTCATAACTGTTGTCGCAAACAACAAAAATATCATCATCTACGTACCGTTTGTACAATTGCAAATTGTCAATGTACGACTTGAGTGCACCGTTCTCAAAACATTTTCATTAATAATGTCTGGATGGCGATTACGCATGAGTTAAAAAAGCACATGAAAATATTTAATAATAAACATAATTTTTCCTTCATGTTCCCAGTGGAACACAGGGCTTCTAGCTAGAGACCTGAAGTTTCTGTAGCAGTGTTAATTTTTACAAGATGGGGTTGCTAGCCTCATGTCCAAACTTTCCTCTTTACCAGCATTATTTTTGACTTAGCGAGGTAAAGGCCGGGGATCAAATCCCGGACCATGTGCATAGTCGGCGTGCGTTCTAACCGTTATGCCACCGACGAACACATGAAAATATTTAAGCAAATATATATATATATATATATATATATATATATGTACCATTTTTTAATGATTGTTTCAAATATCTTAGGTACTCTGAATACCTCAAACTGGCTGTCAAGCAAGAAATTATTATCAGTAAAAACTTCTTCAAATGAGGCATTCTTCTTTTCTATTCTTCAAACGATTAACAAACATTCACGCAGTCCGTCGTCGTTTAGCGTAAGAATATATATTGTGCTTTTTAATATTTGAACTATATATTTTTCTTTAAAATATGTAGTGTAGGTTTCGATGATCGAGGCAATGGGATTATGATGTTTAAAAACTCTAAAGGTGTTGAAGTTGACTTAGTCAATTATGGTTCATGCGGGGTGTATTTTTCTGCTTACAATGAAAATGGTTTTGTGTTAAACAGTGGTGTTAAAATTATTGGACCATGTGTTGCATTCCCTCGAAATGTATTATGCTGGCATGTAGGTTTGTTCAAATATTCAAATATTGTTATTATTTATTTATCCATTTCACTTTCTATCTCTCCTTTTAAAGGTTAATGATGCTTTAGATATTACGGAAAAGTCATTATCATTATTTTTTATGCTAGAACCTCCAATCGGTATGTTGCTGTCTTTTTTAAAAACATAAATGAATTCTTATTCATCTCTTTTTCCTCTTTAAAGAAGTTTTGTTAATTGGTAAAGGAGAAACAAAAAGCATGGTGGATTATCGTAGGATTTTAGACATATGCTGGCAGCATCGTTTATGCGTTGAAGTGATGCCAACGGTAAGAGTGTCCTCTTTTTCTTTTTTTTTCATATTTTGTATAATTTCAATCGAATTCATCTGTCTGTCTGTCTGTCTGGATTCAACATAGAAACTTGCCACCGAAGTGCACCAGTTCGAGTTGCCACCTTCCATATAGCACACAAAGGTAGACAAGAAGATGAGTGAAGAGAATCAATAGAGTTTGACAAGTATAAGAGTGAAACAGAATGGGTAACGATAGAAAGTAATATGAAAGATTACAGAGACTGAATACATCTGCGCCAGCCATTGACAACGATTTTCAGCCATGTCACCTATTGTCTCCAGCCATTGATTCTTAGAGTCTCGAGGGCCCCAACCCGGAAGTCTGCACCTCCCTACCTGACCGACTCAGTTTAACTGTCAAGGATTTCATGGATTGATGAGGCCATGTTTTTGTTTGGCCACCACTTACTCTTTTCCAACCTGCACCTATCTATATCAGCTAGTAATGCCGTCGGGGGAGGCGATGGCTAGGCATGCGCAGCTCGTGACCTAGCCATCTCAATCTATGTAACTTTATAGCCTTGTCGATTGATTTTCCCCCTTTGTCCAACACTCTATACCTAACGTCAACATTGCTTACGTGAGAAAGAGATCGTAGACATCTGTGATCAAAAACAGTCAACCTTTTCATGTCTTCAACACGTATTGGCCATGTTTCAGAGCCACAGGGAAGGACGGAGCGAACTGTTGAGCAGTACACACGTCCCTTGGTTGATAACTGGATGTCACGCCTACGCCAGAGATGGTGTAAGTTAGCGAAAGCAGCTCGCTCGAGCTTTTTGGATCCGTGCTGAGATTTCGTCGCCAATCAGTCCGTTGGTGCTGATACGACTTCAGAAATAGGTGAAGTGGTCAACATGTTCTATCACTTCACTCCCCATCACTTAGCTAGGAGTTGACGTAGTCCAGTCCTGTTGCAGCATCTTACATTCTACAGAGGCGAATCGCATGCCAATCATACGAAGTTTGCTGCTCAAGGTGTTCAGAAGACTCTGCATTTTATCAGGATCCTCTCCTTAACAGGACTATGTCATCTGCATATTTTAAGTCCATAAGACTATTATTCCCTGGTAACAAGTCAATTCCTAAGTCTTTACGTTCAGTTAAGGATACTTCTATTAGCATATCTATGATGAAGTTAAACAGAAATGGGGAAAGTGGACATCCCTGTCGGACACCACTGGTTGTTATCAATTCAGATGACAATTCCCCATAAGTCCTTACACGACTACGTGAGTTTGAATAGAGTGCCTTGATTAGTGCAATGTACTTTCTTGGCACTCCCTTCACAGTCAGACATTGCCATAGTACCTTTCGATCCACGGAGTCGAAGGCCGCCTTCAAGTCAAGAAATATGTCAATTGTTGGACGCCGAAAAGTGTGTCTATGTTCCATCGAATTCTATTAGATGATGATAATGGATAGTGACTATATTATAGTGTGTGCTAACAACTTTTTTTGCAAATGATTTACCTGCCCGTTATTGGTTAAATTATCCATATTAGATTGGTTGGAAACAGCCAGCAGAATGCTCTAGACCAAACTCAATAGTAACTTCTTTGAGTGAATTACAAATTTCAGAAGGGACATGAATTCCTTTGTCTGTCTGTCTGTTTTTGACAAAGAACTTTGCACCGATGTGCACCAGATCAAGTTGTCACATTCCCTCCTTGTAGCACACAAAGCAAGGGAAGAAAGTAGAAGAAATGCATAATAGTCTGTCTGTCTGTCTGTTTTCGACATAGAACTTTGCACAAATGTGCGGAAGTTCAAGTCGCCACATTTCGTGTAGCACGCGAAGCAAGAGAAGAAAGTACAAGAAAAGCATAATAGAAACAGTGAGCAGAGGTGTGAGACAAAGGAGTAATAAAGAAATACAAAACAGTTTCATTGAAGATCATAAGTCACAGGGAGTGGATGCATCTGCGCCACTGAGAACGATTTTGAGCCATGTCACCAATTGTTTCCAACCATTGATTTTTACCGTCCCGAGGACCCCAGCCTGGAAGTCTACACCTTTCTACGTGGCTTAGACCAACTGTTGTGGATTTCATTGACTGATGCCAAGTTTTTGTTTGACCGCCGCTAGCTTTTTTCCAGCCTGACCCTATATCCGCTAACATTGCTCGACGAGGGAGGCGATGACTTGGCATACGTAACACATGTCCTAACCATCTCAGTCTTTGTAGCTTCACGACTTCGTCGATTGATTTCCCCTGTTTACCTAGAACTCTACGCCTAACCTCCATGTTGCTCACCTTATTATGCCACTTTACACGGGAAATAGAACGCAGGCACCTATGATCAAAGGCAGCTAGTCTTTTCATGTCTTCCACTCTCAGTGGCCAGGTCTCACAACCATAAAGGAGGATGGAGCGGACTGATGAGCAGTACACCCGCCCTTTGGTCGATAGTCGAACATCTCGTCTACGCCAGAGTCGGCGTAAACTAACAAATGCGAAACGAGCCCCTTGTATTCGTGCTGAGATTTCGTCAGAGATCAGCCCGTTGGGGCTGATGGTACTTCCCAAATAAGTGAAGCGGTCAACGTGCTCCACCAACCACTTCACTTCCTATTTTTAAACTAGGCGTCGATGTAGTCCAGTCCTGTAACATCATCTTGCATTTGGCGGGAGCGAATCGCATGCCAAACATTCGTAGATTGCGGCTCAAGGTGTTTAGAAGACTCTGCATTTCGTCAGCGTCTTCGCCTAGAAGGACTATATCGTCTGCATATTCCAAGTCAACGAGATTATTCCCCGGTAGCAAGTCAATTCCTGAGTCACTGAAGTCACCTAGGGTTAAGTCCATTAACACATCTATGATGAAGTTGAATAGAAAAGGAGATAATGGGCATCCTTGACGGACACCACTGGTCGTCATCAGTTCAGATGACAGCTCGCCGAATGCATAATAGAGAAAGTAAACAGAGCTGTAAGGCAAAGGAAGAGTAATAACGAAGAACACTATAGTTTCATTGGAGTGGATGCAACTGCCCCAGCCATTGACAACGAGGATTTTGAGCCATATCACCTATTGTCTCCAGCTTCCACAGCTCTTCTCCAAACTGATTCATCCTATGTCAGCTAACATTGCCCGTCAAGGAAGGCGATGGCTAGAGATACATGCGTAACACATGTCCTAAGCATCTCAGTCGATGTAATTTCACAACCTCATCGATTGATTTCCCCTCCTTACCGAGAACTCGACCGATGCCTAACCTCGGTATTGCTCACCTTATTAAACCACTTCACACGGGAGATAGAACGTAGGCACCTATGATCAAAGACAGCTAATATTTTCATGTCTTCCCTCGCAATGGCCAGGTCTCACAGCTGGCCATAAAGGAGCACGAAGCGGACTGATGAGCAGTACACCCGCCCTTTGCTCGAAAGCCAGCTGGATATCACGTCTACTAAGCCAGAGACGGCGTAAACTGGCATAGGCGAAACTAGCCCTCTGTATCCGTACTGAGCTGAGATTTCGTCAAAGATCAACCCGCTGATGGTGCTGGCTGATGCAACTTCGCAAATAAGTGAAGCGGTCAACGTGCTCCACCAACAACTTCACTCCCTGTTTCTAAACTGGGAGTCAGTATGAATTCCCTTGAGGTTTTAATTCTATCGAAGAATTCAGACAATGTTTTTTTAAAAATATTTTTGATGATGCTAACAATACACCAAGTTGATGTTCAATCTTTTCCTCACATATAGACAGAATATGTCGTGATAAATTATTTAAATGGATCCCAGCGTGTTAAGCAAATCAAAACAAGATTTTTCTGAACGTTTCTCCGTGTAAGCCACAGCTTCTTCAGCAGATTTATTCGGATTTTTATTAATCATCAAAATATATATGAATAATTTATAATGAATCAACCTGACTCGGCGCTCAAATTATTCCAGGAAGTTCGTAACACCTACGGTCTGAAAACCTATTATCTTAGAATATGTCGTGAATTAGCAGAAGTTAAGAATTCATGGAGTAACAGTTGGATTGGGTCCCAGTAGCTTAATGGTCTATGAGATCGCTAGCCTTGTAACTGGATGATCCTGGGTTCGGACCCCAACGGTCGGTGCGTACTGTGAAGAGTCCCAGACTAGGATGAAACAGCTGGCTCTCTGGCAGTACTCCCAGCTGGTTTTCCAATGGTTCTCTAACCGATGTCAGCTGATGTTGTTGTCTTCCTACCAACCAATCAAATAAAACCCCTGAAACCAGCACTCGAAAATTTTATATATATATATATATATAATTGCGACTGTAAAGTCAAGTGAATGAATTCACCGAAAAGATAATATTTTAACGGAACTCTGTGTTCTTCTCAAAATATCTGGAATAGTGAAAGCATCAGTTTTGCGTTATTGAAGAGCTTATGGGTTGATCACACGTGGCTTTTTTGAAGTTGTGTCGGGTTACGGATAACCGATGATATTCTCAATAGTGTTGGACTGGATAATGCGTCAGATTGTGAGGAGTGAGAAGACAAGAATACGGTGGGCAGATAAAACGACTCTAGAAGGTCTAGATTTTGATAGAGGATATATGTCTAATGTTACACGAACTTTTGAAGACTTACAGGCAAAAAAACCCAACAAACTGACAGAAAACACCAGTAGGTGGCGAAGACAGGCCTCTGGGTGAACAATAGAGAAGAAAGAGGTGGTGAAGATAACCAAACGACCAACAGAAACAACAACAACAGTAACCAGCACCAATCACCACCAACGAGAGAGAGAGAGATTTGAAAGAGGTTAATTCATTCACTTATCTGGCTTTAGAAGCATCGTTTCAACGACAGGTGACAGAACGGATGAAGATGTCAAAGCCAGTCGGAATCGGAAAGGAAAAATACCGCCTTGATCAGCTTGAAACTAGTTTGAAAATCTCCTGCTCTCATTCAGCCAGAGTAAAGGACAAGATTTGAATTTTCAGCACCAATGTCGATTCAATCACTTCTTCTATACGCGTCAGAAAATTGACAGGCGAATAACGGAAAGCATATCCGTTAGGTTGCAAACCTTTATCGACAGCTTCCATCGCTGGCTCCACACACTGAAGATCAAATGGCCGGTTGGACAGAATTAGAAACTGTGACTGGGAATAAACCAATAGGTGAGAGCCGACCGCTCAACAGATATGTAGAAGAAAGTGGAGATGAGTCGAGCAAACGTTTAGCAAATGCCGTGGAATTACATCTTGCGCAATGCAGATCATTGCTCGAAAAAAATTTTAATGGGAAACGCCGAGTGGGTTGTCAATGAGAGGGTGACATGGAGGAGATGGTGTGGTAAAAAGGAGCAGATGAGAGATTATGGTCAATCGTGGGGTAAACCGACTGGAGAGGACAGCAGAACATAGAAGAAAGTCGAGATGTGTTGTTGACACCCAAGGTTCCACTCGGAACCCTAGGAAATATAATAATAATAATAATAATAATGCACATAATCATTTATTAAATCTATTTGTATTATTTTAGGCATTAGCCATCCCTAACGCTTCCTCCTGTGATAAGAGAAACAGCATAGCTGGCCGTCTGAAACAAACACCTCACTGTTTGTTCTTATGTGGTGAGAGTTGGCTGCTAGCCAAATTGGTAGACAGCAATTTACGTTCAGATTTCTGTCCCAAATATTGGTCGTGAGAAAAATGAGAACAAAGGCTTTGCGTAGGCGGATACAGTTAACATATAGATGATCTGAAATTCAAGAAACAGCCACAAAGAGATGATAGATTAACGTTCAGAGAGAAACCACCAATCGGAAGACTGTGTTTTTCTGCTGACAATAATCCATAATATGTACATGAAAATCCATAAATACGTGTTGATTTCCTTAATAAAGGATCTGTTGCCTAACCCTTGTCTTCTGTTGTTACACTTACACCCCTGCTCATCCGAAGCACGAATTCGCCATCAAAATCTTAACCTGGTGTAAACTAATTACTATATTATTGGTAATTTTTTCAGTCTAAATGCTATTTAACCAACTTTTCTGGCGTCTACGGACTTTCGTGAACATTCGTTTCAGTTAGTTAGCATAGCTCGTTAGATGACGATTACAACATTGAAGCCAGATGACAATGTCAAAATAGTAGCTTTCAAATATTGGTTTTGTAAGGATTTTGTTTGATTGCATGGATAATTTCATCATCACGAGCTGACATCAATTAGTGAACCATTGGAAAACCCACCAGGGAGTACTGGACAGCTGTTTCGTCCTAGTTTGGGACTCTTCATCAGTACACTGATGTCAGCTCATGATGAAATCATCCATGCAAAGTAGCAGCTGTCGGCTAGGAAGAACTACTCTTAACTAGACTCGGTTGATTGATGGCATATCAACGATTGCTTATTTGACCTGTATAAATTATTTATTTATTATTTTACAAGTCAAGAGTGAATCTATGCATGTTTTTGTTTTTTTATACATTATATTTTGAATTGTACTGCATTTACAAAAAACAAATATTCAAGTGATCAATGTGTTAATTATAGCGTCTTGTTTTTCTCTTTTGTTTTTTGATAAACACAGCATATTGCTTTAGGTACATTCAACTATTTAAATTCAGAAGGACGTTATGTCGCTGCAGCTGTAATTCCACCACGTCGTCTTGATGATTACGAGGAGGCTGATCGTAGAGCTACTCGATTATTAATAGCTAGAGAAAATGAAACTACCGAAGAATTACTTCTACCAAAAGATGATAATAATTCTACGTCGAAATTATTAACCTCTGGAGAATATAAAGATGTCAGTGTGACACGTTCACCTTTAGCTGTCGACTCGAACACCTCCTCCTCCTCCTCATCATCATCATCATCACCTAACTTGTCTAATTCTTTGTCGTCATCGTCGTCGACTTCTCCTTCTTCTGAGGGTGATAGTAAAGAGAAGAAATGATTAGTTTATTAGTTACTCATTATATATGTGTATGTATATATATGTGTACATTTAGAAAAGTGTATATTTGTATATTCTATAGTGTAATGCATAATAAACATTATTCGTAGCATAGTTACTTATTTTTTTGTTTTGTTTTGAAAATGTGTGTGAATTTGTGCATTATATATATATATATATATCGACGAAATCATCTTCAAAGGCTGTACAGTCATATTTATACTAACCAAAAAATGTATAGTGGTCTATTAGTGAGTAATAGGAGGAGGGGTGACATAATTGATATAATTACTCACAAGTGGCTTTAGAAGGGAAGATTAAATGCTGTAAATTACGTGGTACTCAACGGGACAAAGATAGAAATTTGATGATAAGGTTAAAATTGCTATTGAGTGAGAATGAAGTTGGTAGTTGAGTGTCAATTTAACAAGTGTGAAGAGGGTGTGAAAATGTACAACCGGGAACATATGAGAGTGATAATAGTGAATTAATTATTAAAGCAAAAGCAAACTAAAAATAAAATTAAAAATTAGAAAAGGAAAAGAAAAAATCCAGATTATTTTTACAGGGAAGAGGTTAAGACCAAGGTAGAATAAGAGAGACTGGACAAACTTTCTTCTGTATACCGATTTCGAGGTTGTATTGACGAATTGCCAGCGCCTACGCCATACACAAAAGCTGAAACCTGACGCCTTTTGTACCATTTGGCCTCACCTTGTAGATGATCCTGAAAGACGACTCTGGTGGAGCTAGATGACTTGAGTTCACCAAGTGCTCGAGAATTGAGCTAGTAACTGTCTTGCATCGTAAAAAATTTTGATTTTTCAATTTCGTTTTTAGTTTACTTTCTCTACAATAATTATTTCACTATTATCACTTTCATATGTTCCCTGTTGTACATTTTCACACCCTCTTCACACCTGTTACTTTGACACTCAACTACCACCTTTATTCTCACTACTCAATAGCAATTTTAACCTTATCATCAAATTTCTATCTTTGTCCCGTTGAGTACCACGTAATTTACAGCATTTAATCTTCCCTTCTAAAGCCACTCGTGAGTAATTATATCAATTATGTTACCCCTCCACCCTATTACTCAATAATAGACTACTATACATTATTGGTAAATATAAATAAGACTGTACAGCCTGTGAAGATGATTTTGCCGCTAAAGGGATATTTTCTTCGTTGAATCTGTCTTTTAGCTTCTTCATGACTCAATGGATATTTTCGGTGATATATATATATATATATATATATATATATATATATATATATATATATAACCATTTACAGGGAGTACTGCTAGACAGCTGTTTCATCCTAGTTTGTTTAGGAATCATCGGCAGTACGCTGATATCAATCATCTGTGATCAACTCGTAAAAAAACAAATCTAATCCTTACAAACTAATCATAGAAAATTAATCTGATGCTCGCTAGTGACTGACTGGCTACAGGATGGAGTTTCCTGAAGTCAGTTCCAGTGAGAAGTTGTGTGACCAGTGAGGTTCATCCAAATGTCGAGTGTCAGGATAGATATCCCACCGACGACATTGGTTGGTACCAGTCACGCTAAATCACTAAATGTTAGAAGTTAGAATTTATGTACACTTGCGATTGAATCGGGTCCCAGTGGCTGGAATGGTAAACGAGCTTGCTTGCCTCGTAGCCGGAAGGTCCTTTGTTCGAACCCCCTTGTGGTGGGTCCGTGCTGCCGATGATTCCCAAACTAGGATGAAACAGCTGTCCAGTACTCCCTGGTTTTCAATGGTTCTCTAACTGATACCAATCCGTGATCAACTCCTAATAACCAATTATATCAGTACTGAATCCTAGCCTAGATATAACTCTAGACACCTTTTTTTTGCTTCAGTGATATTCAGTAATAAAGTGCTTTCTTTTCACAGACGAGAGATTCACGTTAGTTTAAGCCAACCACGTAGGGAGGTGTAGACTTCCTGGTTGAGGTCTTCGGGAGACAGTTGGTGATGATATGACTCATAATCCTTCTCAATGGCTGGCCTAGTTGTATTCACACTTTGTGATTTATAATATCCAATGAAACTCTTGTTTTTCCACATTGCTATTCTTTTTCCTTCACTCACACTTCTGTTTATTATGTGTCTTTTAAACCTCCTTTTACACTCTTCTCCTGCTTTGTGTGCTACATCTGTCTGTCTGTCTGTTTTCGACATAGAAGTTTGTACCGAAGTGCAGCAGTTCGAGTCGCCATACTCCCTCCTTGAAGCACGCAAAACAAGAGAAGAAAGTAGAAGAAAAGCATAATAGAGACAGTAAACAGATGTGTGAGGTAAAGGAATAGTAATAACGAAGAACAATATAGTTTCATTGGAAATCATAATTCACAAAGATTGGATGTATCTGCGCTAGCCAGCCATTGAGAACAATGAGTTTGAGCCATATCACCAATTGTTTCCAACCGTCATTGGTTTTTACCGTCCTGAGGACCCCAACCAGTCAGGGAGTTTACACCTTCCTACGTGGCTGGCTGGCTGGCTTAAACTAACTGTTGTGGATTTCATAGACTGATGAAGCCATGTTTCGGTTTGACAGTTGCTAGCTCTTTTCCAGCCTGTCCCTATGTCAGCTAACATTGCTCGTCGAGAAAGATCAACGATGACTATGCATACGTAACACATGTCCTAACCATCTCAGTCAATGTAGCTTGACAGCCTCGTCGATTGATCTCCCCTCCTTACCATCTACTTGGCACTCGACCACCGATGGCTAACCTCAATATTGCTCAGCTTATTATACCACTTCACACGGGAGTTGGAACTCAGTCACCTATGATCGAAGACACCTAATCTTTTCATGTCTTCCACTCTCAATAGGCACGTCTTGCTCACAGCCATAGCGGAGGACGGAGCGGACTGATGAGCTGTACACCCGCCCTCTGGTCGATAACCAGGCGGATATCACTTCAACGCCACATGGATTGTTGTAACTCCTGACACTGCGAATTTCTATGTCGAAACCAGTCAGGCCCGTGGTATTTACCATACCCAGTATGAAGTGAATTCTCGTCAGTTGCATTGGTTGACACTAGAACTTTGTCACGAATTGACCATGAGTTGGCATTCACAGATTATTGAATTCCAATCAAGTGGGGTTAAAATCTGGTCAACGAACTAACCTTGTAACCTTAAAGGCCTTATATTTGGTCACATGAGTGTGTGTGTGCATTGCTGAAGAGTCAAACACTGGAACAAAATACCTTTTTTGATTATTTCTTGGTTTTCAATGATTCTCTGACTTACAAAAATAAATAAATAAATAGGGTGTGATTATTTATTTTCTACCTTCAAAACTCAGCTCCATGAAAAATAAGTTACATGGAAAAAATGTCAAAACCATCAGTACCGATACATGTGGACAAGAGGATAAGAAAACTCCTGGAGACAACCAATCACTTTTATGGTCATCAGGGGAGAATTGATAATGAATTCCAAAAGTACATACTATGATGGAGTTAGCACTGAAGCTGTTGCAATGAAAAATTTGCAATTAAATTGTCACCAATATTTCTCAAAATAGAATGTTTCTAAAAGCAAACATGTTATTATTATTCCATTGGGTTCCGAGTCGAAGATAGGGCTTCAACAGTATATCTTGATTTCATCCCGTTCTCTGAAACTCTTCTTTAAGTGGCTTGACGATTGCCCCCATATCACCCTCGTACTGACGACCAACTCATCTCTCTTCCCATTGAAGTACCCTTCGAGGGCCTGTCACGTGATTTCACTTAACGATCTTCCCCGCGCATGTATTCCATCCATTTCCCTGGATATATTTGTCGAGCAATAGATTCCTGGCTGGTTTTTTCCCAGAGTTCCCTATCGCTAGGAAGTGAAGCCAGCTGTATTGATGAAAGTCTGTAGCCGGCTGTTTGAAACACTTTTCTTCACGTGACGGCCAAGTCTGACTGATCTAACATTAATGTGAAATCCAAATCTTAGATTTAGTCCATTGTAAGTTTAGTGATTGAACGAACCTCTTCTGTATGCAGAGTTCAGGGCTTAGCAAGTGAATCGCCATTGCTTCTGCAGTTTGAAGAAGTCTGATTCGTACACCTTTTGGAAGACTACTTCTTACTCTGTAGACGACTTTGAAGTTTGTTTGGGGTGCAGCTTGGTGTCCGGATTCTATCAGGTGTTCTAAGATGGAGCTGCGGGGACATCGCTTTTCTCCTTTGTAAAACCATGCTGGTAAGTGTTCGGTGATACGCTTGGAAAGCGAACGCTGGGTACGGCCGACATACCTGGCTCCACACGAGCAGGTGAATTGGTAGATACACATTGATGAGGCCAACAGTGGTAGCTTATCCTTCACGTTCACATGAATCATAGGTTTTGTGGAGAAAGTTAGTCGTAGTTCAGCTGCGAAGAAAGTCTTCTTGAGTGAGCGCGACAGTCGATTTTTTAGTATTTCCGCAGATATATCTCCATTGAATTGAAGGTTTATGTAGAGCGGTTTCTTCGGGACTCTATGCGTGGGCGGCTTTTGTGGCCTAGGATTCATAGATTTTGCAATAAATCGTTCTGGGTAACAATTCTCGACGAGGATTCTCTTGAGATTGTCCAGTTCATCTTCTACGGTGTCCGGGGTACAAATTCTGCGAACTCTGTTGCTAAGTGAACGGATCAGGTTCCGTTTGGTGTATAGGGGTACCCAACTGTGGAAGTTAATCAGCTGTCCGTTCCATGTTGACTTTCTGTAGATAGATCTTTTCAGTGTTCCATCGTGTTCTCGTCTTGTTAGTTGGATGTCAAGAAAGGATATTTTAGAGTTGGACTCTTTCTCCAGTGTGAACTGAATTGCGGGGTGGCACTTGTTAAACGACTTCAGGATGTCGTCTAGATTCTCTTCATTGTTGACGATAATGAAAGTGTCGTCGACGTATCTCTTGTAGATTCCGAAGGTATCGATCATTTTCTTCATGCATGTGTTTTCGAGTTTTGCCATGAAGAAATCTGCAAGTAATGGGCCTAGTGGTGAGCCCATAGCTCTCTTTCAACAACGAAATATATCGCCAAAAGGATGGTATAGCTATGGGCTCACCACTAGGCCCATTACTTGCAGATTTCTTCATGGCAAAACTCGAAAACACATGCATGAAGAAAATGATCGATACCTTCGGAATCTACAAGAGATACGTCGACGACACTTTCATTATCGTCAACAATGAAGAGAATCTAGACGACATCCTGAAGTCGTTTAACAAGTGCCACCCCGCAATTCAGTTCACACTGGAGAAAGAGTCCAACTCTAAAATATCCTTTCTTGACATCCAACTAACAAGACGAGAACACGATGGAACACTGAAAAGATCTATCTACAGAAAGTCAACATGGAACGGACAGCTGATTAACTTCCACAGTTGGGTACCCCTATACACCAAACGGAACCTGATCCGTTCACTTAGCAACAGAGTTCGCAGAATTTGTACCCCGGACACCGTAGAAGATGAACTGGACAATCTCAAGAGAATCCTCGTCGAGAATTGTTACCCAGAACGATTTATTGCAAAATCTATGAATCCTAGGCCACAAAAGCCGCCCACGCATAGAGTCCCGAAGAAACCGCTCTACATAAACCTTCAATTCAATGGAGATATATCTGCGGAAATACTAAAAAATCGACTGTCGCGCTCACTCAAGAAGACTTTCTTCGCAGCTGAACTACGACTAACTTTCTCCACAAAACCTATGATTCATGTGAACGTGAAGGATAAGCTACCACTGTTGGCCTCATCAATGTGTATCTACCAATTCACCTGCTCGTGTGGAGCCAGGTATGTCGGCCGTACCCAGCGTTCGCTTTCCAAGCGTATCACCGAACACTTACCAGCATGGTTTTACAAAGGAGAAAAGCGATGTCCCCGCAGCTCCATCTTAGAACACCTGATAGAATCCGGACACCAAGCTGCACCCCAAACAAACTTCAAAGTCGTCTACAGAGTAAGAAGTAGTCTTCCAAAAGGTGTACGAATCAGACTTCTTCAAACTGCAGAAGCAATGGCGATTCACTTGCTAAGCCCTGAACTCTGCATACAGAAGAGGTTCGTTCAATCACTAAACTTACAATGGACTTAACCTACATTATTACCTGAAAGGTAAATTCTACCTAATTTTTTTTCTGTCTCTTCATTGGTATTATTCTGTCTTCTCAAATCTTAGATTTGTTTACACTAATTTTACAGTAATGAATGTTTGTCTTACGCCTTCACAATCCAACACCTTTAATATCCTCAATTTGTTGTGACACCTGTCATTGAAACAATGTTGTTCAAATTAGTGAAAGCAAGAATCTTGTTCAAATTTCTTGCGTTGATTTCGATGAGTGCTTGAAGTCCTGTGAACATAGTGAAGTCACAATGTAACAACATGCCTAACCATCGCCTCCCCCGACGGGCATTACTAGCTGATATAGATAGGTGCAGGTTGGAAAAGAGTAAGTGGTGGCCAAACAAAAACATGGCCTCATCAATCCATGAAATCCTTGACAGTTAAACTGAGTCGGTCAGGTAGGGAGATGCAGACTCCCGGGTTGGGGGCCTCGGGACTCTACGAATCAATGGCTGGAGACAATAGGTGACATGACTGAAAATCGTTGTCAATGGCTGGCGCAGATGTATTCAGTCTCTGTAATCTTTCATATTCCTTTCTATCGTTACCCATTCTGTTTCACTCTTATACTTGTCAAACTCTATTGATTCTCTTCACTCATCTTCTTGTCTACCTTTGTGTGCTATATGGAAGGTGGCAACTCGAACTGGTGCACTTCGGTGGCAAGTTATATGTTGAATCCAGACAGACAGAGACAAACTTTTTCTGACATAGATAACACTGAGTAATGTGGTTATAAGAAGAGATATGGGTCATTGTTACTTGACCACTTGAGCTTTAGCCAGATGGTCAGCCTGGTTCGAACCCTATCCCCCCTGCCTGCCTATTTAAGCCTAAAGCAACTAAGCAGTATCCCTAACTTTCACACTAATGGTAATTAAGGAATTTGTTACAAGTAACTAAGTTCTAACTAACTAACTAGAATGCAATTAAAAAATGCAACCATTTAACACATAGACTGGTTATATCTGAATACTACGAGTTTAACGTTAAAAATCAATTAACAGGAAGAGACTTATGTGCTTTTGATATTAGTTGGTTGAAGGCAATCGGCCACAGGAAGCCTTAGGTACCACCTAGGTTTTGTGATAGTTGGCAGTCACCAGTCAGCAAGACAGCGTATCTACATTCCGTTGAAGGAATTCATGTTTCTTCTGAGTTTGGGGGACTCGCATCACCCAATGCCATCATTTGGGAGTCCGAAACCATTCCTTCCGATTGGAGCACCTCAGTTCTGCTACCGTTCCACAAAAAGGGAGACAGGTCAATATGCGAGAACTACCGAGGCATAAGTCTGATTGATATCGCTGCTAAGGTTTTTGTTTCCATTCTCCTGAACCGCTTCGCGGCCGAACGCCACGTGCGAACAAGGCCAAATCAAGCCGGATTTCGACCTGGAAGAGGCTGTGTTGATCAATTATTCACACTGCGAAGAATTTTGGAACACAGGGACAAATTCCAACAGCCGACGGTTGCTTGCTTCATCGACTTCCAAGCGGCATTCGACTCAGTTGATCGAGGAGCACTCTGGTATCTAATGGAGCTCGACGGAGTTCCGACCAAGCTAATCAACCTGCTCAGGTCATACTACTCCAACACCAAAGCTCGAGTCCGAGTGAACGGTGAAGAGTCCCGCACTTTTGAGGTAACCAGCGGTGTCCGGCAAGGTTGTCCAGCATCCCCCATCCTGTTCAATTTCACAGTTGATTGGATTTTGCGGCACGCCCTAACCGAGCACCACGGCGTCCAACTTTCGCCCGATATTCACATAACCGACCTCGAATTCGCCGACGACGTCGTGCTGTTAGCTGAAAACTTCCCCGATATGCAACAGGCGCTCGACCAGATAAACCACCTCGCGTCTACTATCGGTTTGAAAATTAACACTTCCAAAACCAAAATGTTTTCGAACACATCCACCAGCAATGATGAAATCTTATCCTTAAATGGAGCACCTATTGAAATTGTGCCATCCTTCAGATATCTGGGATCCATAATGCTCCCCAACGGCCAAGCGAAAAACGAAGTGAATGCGCGAATCTCCAACGCCCGGAATGCGTTTCTACAGCTGAGGAGCGTTCTATGGAGCAAGAGAGAAATCAGTCTCAGGACTAAAATTCGGATCTACCAAGCTTCCATACGACCCGTTCTGCTGTATGGCTGTGAAACCTGGCCTCTTCGCGCGGAAGATTTACGCAGACTCGAGGTATTAGACCATTGGTGTCTCAGGTACATTCTGCATGTTCGTTGGCAGGACAAACTCTCCAACGAAGAAGTGCGTCGGCGTTGCTACAACATCAACCAAATTCCAGTACTGGTCCAACAACGCCGCCTTCGGTGGTTTGGCCATGTTCTGCGCCGACCAGATGACGATCTGGTCAAATCAGTTCTAAATCCCTCGCCATTACCATCTTGGCGATGTCGCAGAGGCGGACAGCTGAAGACATGGCTTGGTACAGTCAAGGCAGATATGGAGTGCCTGGGGCTACAAACGGTCTACGGACTCCGTATGTGGAACAAGAATTGGATATCCCTATCGCAAAACCTTGCTTCAGATCGCCGCGCCTGGGCAGCGATGATTCGAGACGTTCATGAAGCCGGCTCATCCTCCCGTAGGAGATAGCCGAAGTAAAGTAAAGTATCTGCAGTCAGAGACGCTACCACTCGGCAACTGGTATTCTGGTTCACAATTGACCTCCTTAAAGACTGTATTGGATACTTTGATACTTTGCGAACCTGACTGATTGAATTCAATAGTTGGTTTTTGTAAGGGTTAGATTTGTTTTTACCGGAATGACCACGGAACATAGGACTTCAACAACAAATCTCCACTTTTTTGTATTTTCTGCTATCCTTTTCATTTGGGTCCACGATCGACCATAATCTTTCGTCCATGTCACCCTTGCACTGACGACCTACTCGTCGTTCGATGGCCTCCTCAGTGGCGTATGCCCTATCTATCTCCATTTTCTCCTACATATCTGTTAAGTAATCGGCTCTTGCTTGTTGGTCTGTTTCCATTGTTTCTGGCGGGCCGGCCGGTCGGCCATTCGATCTTGAATATGGCGCCAGCAAAGGCAGGCAGCTATTGATAAAAGTCTGTAACTTGTTGGAAATCCTTTCCATGACACGCTATGTTTCCGACCCGTATAGAAGAACTGACTAACTGACTGACTTGACATTACTGTTGAAGGTCCAAATCTTGTTCTTCATGCTGGTTGAGAGAGAGAGAGAGAGAGAGCAGAAGATTTCCAAACTAGTTTTAGGTTGATAAAGCTTATACCTTACGTTTCCGATACTGTCTGGCTTTGGCATCGCCATTTGTTCTGTCGTCTGTGGCTGAAATGATGCTGGCTTCCTAGCCAGATGATAAATGAAGGAAGGTTACCTCTGTAAAATTTCTCCCCATTTGATGGTGATTACTGCTGGTTGTGGTTGTTGTTGCTGTTGCTGTTGGCTGGTTGATTGGCTATCTTCATCACCACCGTCTTCTCCATGTTCACCTGAAGTCCTGTCTTCGCTGCCTGTTCGCGTCTTCAGCTAGTTTACTGCTTTTCGTCTGAAAGTCTTCGAGTTTGTATAAGAGTAAATATAAATCACCCAATCGCGTGAAATCCAGATCTTCTAGAGTCTTCTTATCGATCAGTGCAGCGTATTCCTGTCTTCTTGCTACTCAAAGTCTTCCGCATGATCTAGTCGACTACAATTAGGATTATCGTCGGTGATAATATAGGCAGTCTTGTTTTAATCCTGAATTCATTTCACAAACTTCGCTGAGTTTTCCTCTGTGGATCACCTGACACGTAACATTGTCATTTATAGCCAGCCATCTGTTGAATGAGGTTGATAAAGAGTTGGACACTTCAGGACATAGTGTTAAAGTAGTCTCCAGATTACTTCACCGTCAGCGTTCTCCAAGGCCGAAAGGTACTGTTCACGAGGATTTGTTTGACTTCATCGTTAACTTCAACGTAAAATCCAGTTTCTACATCTTTTAAAGTACTGGTTTTGTAGGGATTTTGTTTGATTGTATGGAGAATTTCATCATGATGAGCTGGCATCAGTTAGAGAACTACTGGCAAACCTGCTAGGGAGTACTGGACAGCTGTTTCGTCCTAATTTGGGACTCTTCACAGTACGCACCCACCGGGATTCGAGCCCAGGACCTTCTGGTTACAAGGCGAGCTCGTAGACCAGAAGGTCCTGGTCTCGAATCCCAGTGAATGCGTACTGCTGAACAGTCCCAAACTAGGCTGACAAAACAGCTGTCCAGTACTCCCAGGTTCTACATCTTTATTTGTAAACACTACAAATTATGCAGCATTTTCATTAGTGTTACTATGCAGTTTTTTTGTTTTTGAATATTTTATTTTAGTTCACCTACAGAATTTATAATAACCTTTCAGTTCACCGAGTTGTACATAATGGTGTTAATATCCTGGCAAGAATTATAAAAAAAACACCCAGTAAATCTCATCGATTATTTTCAAATCAAATCGCTACGGAATGTAAAGAAAATTTAAGTAGTACAGAAGAAAAGCCTAAAAAACGTGTTTGGCCAAGACAATTACCTCCTGAGATTGAAAGTATTTCAGTGCCTCCATCGACATCTGTGGCAACCACTTCAAAAGCTCCATTAATTAAAGACTTTTTCATGGGTCAAGTTAATCTTGTAAGTGAAATATAAATTTTTATTATTATTACTTTGAATATTTAATTAATTAATTATTTTTTTCATTCCCTGTGTTCTAAGTGGAACTTACGGTCTCTCCGACATCATTTTATTGTTTTTCGCCACTTTCGATATCTCCGATACAGGCGGCCTTCCGCCATTCCGATTGACTGCACGTGTGCGGTGTTGAATCGATGATTAAAGCTTCAGTGATTAGATTGAACCTGAGACCTTGGGGTTATGAGACCAATCTCGTTGACCATTCAGCTGCGTGTGGGCTGAGATTCATTGACCTATCAGGAAATATGTAGGGAAATGTAAAAATAAAATAATGACAGTAGTGATAGTGATAATAATAATAATATTAATGACGACATGCAAGTCAAATGTGCGCAAGACAACACCAACAATTAGGAGTCTAAATTATCAGTAGTAATTCCATACAAGGAAGGAACCTCGGAAACCACCTTACGCAGAATTCTTAGCAAGGCAGGAATAAAAGTGACTGACATTCAAACCAACCACAAACTCAATTAGAAACAAGCTTTGTCGGTTAAACGATCAATCCTGTGGAAACAATTTAGTTTATCTAATACCCTGCCGGAATGATTATCAGGTCAAATACACAGGTCAAACTAGTAGAACAGGAGCAGTCAGACTGGCCGAACATAAAAACCTAGCAAAATCTAGACTGGTTGACCCAAATAAGATAAGAAATCTGGAGAATAGTTCAGCTATGGCACTACATGCAGTTACACACAACCACGCAATAGGATGGGATAGGATGACAGTTTTAAAATTGATAACAGAAGCTTTGTTTATCGAATCAACTGCGAATGCGTGTAATAGGAATGATTCAACACCTGTCCAGGAGGATATCTGGAAAATTCTACTACCCCAACGACGACAATTGGGAGAAGACAAAGAAAAGTATAAAACTCAAGTTTCGAAGTCGTGTAACTATAATTGATGAAATGATTATGAACAATAAATTTTGTTCGAAACGTCATCCAGTAAATAATAATACTGTTTCACTCACTGTGATACATCTAATAAACAAACTAATATGACCTGTGAATTCCGACTTTGTCAATTTGTGATATACTGCTACACTCACCTCAGTGTTTTCAATGAGTACCCAATTGACAGGCTGGACCCCACTGATCATAACTTCTCACTCAACACAGCTTCAGAGCTTCCATACAGTAGGTATCAATGAGCTACAGGAAGGTCCATCACAAGCCCGAATAACTGCTCAGTGGTAACGTCTCTGACTGCTAGTGTGGCACTGGGTGATGTGGGTTCCAATCTCAGAGGGGATATGAATCCCTTCAGGGGTTACAGTTACGCCGTCTTGCTGACTGGTGAATGCCAACAAGCACGAAACCTCGGTCCCTGTAATACTTCCTACCGATTGCCTCCAACCATCTAATAATACCAACAATTCAAAGTGCACCGTGATGGTGAACCACCTAGTGACATGATGATAGCCACATTGCAAGCTTGACTGATAGAATCCAGTATGCAGCAAATGAGAAAGAACTAGACACATTACACTAGTTACTGTGACTAGTATCATCCAATCAAAAATATCAATGAACTATTGATTGATATTTTTAGATAATGGTTGAATTTTTTTATCACCGAAATTTTTATTTAAATACAAGTCGCGTAAAATTTCAGTTGAAAATAGCGCGTAAAATTTTGTTTTGTTTTTATGAAAATTTTCTTTTAAAAGTCGCATTTTTTTGTAACTTGCACATATGTCTTCTTCTACTTATTCGCTTTCTTACACCCACAGGAATTGTTCGAATTCCCTGAACTAGAAACCAGGAGTAAAGTGGAAAATCTAAATATGATGCATAATCAAATCAAGCAATTCATACTAAAAAGTTTGTGATTTCTTTCTTTGTTTTTGTCTTGTTCAATGCTCATCTCTGTTCTGTTATATGTAAGGATGGATTTATTGATGATGTTATAAACTATTTCTCAACAAGTTATATACAATGCACATTTTCTGTCTTCACTAAATAGTTGGCGAATTATGTATTATTATTATTATTTCCTTTAGTTCTTAGAGCAACATAGGGCTTCAGCCACACGTCTCCATTGCGTTCGGTTCTCCGCCTACATTTTCATCACCTGACTCCACGTCTGCCCATATACTTTTATCTCCTCTTTGCATAATCTCCTCCATGTCACCCTCTCACTGACGTCCAACTCGTCGCTTCCTATTCGGGTTCCACTCGAGCAATGGCCTGGCGTGTGATACCACTCACTTGATGGTTTGTTTCTTCAGAGTATGGCCTTCAATCCACCTCCATTTCTTCCCATATATTTGTTGCACAATTGGTTCCTGCTGGATTGATTCGCTCATGGCCAAAGATCCCTGTTGCTGATCATTTCTGGCCGGCTATCTGATCTTGAGTGGTGGTATTGAGCGAAGACAGCTGTTGATGAAGGTGTGTAGTTTGTTCGAAGCGCCCTTCGTGAGACGATGCCAAGTCTCTGATCTGTATAGTAGCATTGACTTCACATTGGAGTTGTAAATCTGGACCCTATTTTTCATGCTGAGTAAAGCTGTTGATCTCTACACAGATTTGAGAGTAATGAAAGCTTTCCCGATCCTCGCTTTGATATCCTCTCTAGTTCCGCCTGTAGTTGAAACGATGCTCCCAGTTAACTAGGTAAAGGAGGTTGCTTCTTTCAGATTTCTTCCATTTATGCTGGCTGATTGTTGTCTGTTGTTGTTGCTGTTGGTGTTGGCCAGGAATCTACATCACCTCTTTTTTATCTATGTTCACCTGAAGTCCTATCTTTGATGCTTCTTCTGCCAACTTGTTGCTTTTCGCTTGCAAATCTTCCAGTCTGTGGGAAATCAGACATATATCATCGGTGAAGTCCAGATCCTCCAGGCTTTTTGTGAGGGTCCATTTTATGCCTGTCTCCTCGTTGCCTGCTGTCTGTCTGTTTGTCGCATTATCCAGTCTACCGCAATCAGGAAAATCATTGGAGATAGTAGGCAGCCAGCCAGTTTGTCTTGCTCCTGTCTTTACTTTGAAGGATTCCGTGAGTTTTCCGTTGTGTCGTATTCAAAGCCAACTGATCAGGTAGTTCGCAAGTACTCAATTGCTTGGAACAGATTCTATTTTGTACCATGCTATGAACCAGACCTAGTGTGTAAAGGATATTGATACTACCTGGTCGCGCAGGCTTGAATAGAAGGTGTAGGGGTTGGCGGGAATTCTAAGCATGCAAGCTATCGGCTGAAAATCATATGTTTAAGTCTAATGGCTCATATCTCTACAATCGCTCTGTTCAAAATTGGAGCGGTATTCGACTTTCGATTTCTGCGCTGTCTATTCTTAAACTAAAAGTTCTTTTAGAATAGTCTTTTTTAGAATCAGCCTACAACAAATTCGAGAATTCGAATACTGTTTCCATATTTGGACAAAGCATATTCAGTTGACTACACATTTTATTAACGTTTTCTTCTGCAAAGTTGCCCTATTATCTCCTTAATTTATTTCAACGAAAGTTTTCCTCTGTGACAAGATAAATCTGAATGGCTGAAATCAGATATAGTTGCTCCCTGAATGACTGACTTGTTTCAACATAAAACTTTCCACAGATGTGCACCACTTCCATTTGCCATACTCCAAGTGTACCACACAAAGCAAGAGAAGAGAGTTAAGACCGATTCAAAAGAGACATAATCAACAGAAGTGTGAGTCAGGAGAAAAGAATAGTAATATAGAACAAGAAGAGTTTTACTGGATCTGAGAAGTCACAAAGGGCTAGTGCATCTGCACCATCATTGAGAACGACGATTTTGAGCCATATCATCAATTGTCCTCAGCCTTCATTGGTTCTTACCGTCTAGAGGACCACAACCAGATAGCCAGTCCACAACTCCCGACGTGGCTTAAACTAACTATTGTGGATTTCATTGATTGATGAGGCCATGTTATGGTTTGACCACTACTAGCTTTCCTTTTTCCAACCTGATCCATCCTATGTCAGCTAACACTGCCGTCGGTTGAGGAAGGCGATGGATGGCTAGGCATGTGCAACATATATTCTAACCAATTCAGTCGCTGTAACTTTACAACTACCTCGTCGACCGATTTCCCCTCTTCACCTAGCACTCGGCCACCGATGATTAACCTGAATACTGCTCACCTTATTATACCACTTAACGCGGTAGATAGAACGCAGACACCTTTGATCAAAGATAACTATCCTTTTCATGTCTTCCACTTTCAATGGCCTTGTCTCATAGCCTTAAAGAAGCATGCCACGAACTGCTGAGCAATACCTGCGTTGTTTGATCGATAGCCTGATATGATGTCAACGTTAGGAATGGCGTAAGTTGACGTTTACATATAGGATTTCTTTCTCCGTGTTGAAATTTCGTCATCGATCAACCCACTAGCGTTGACTAATGCAACTTCCCCCCTCAAATAAGTGAAGTGGTCAACACACACACACACCGGTGCACATCTGTGCAAAGTTCTATGTTGAAACCAGTCAGTCAAATCTGTTTATAATATAGTTCGTTCGCCAAATCCTTTTTCAAACTTCACATCTACAGGACGTTTGGATTTTGCTTTATAGTATCCATTGTTTTCTGTCATTGTTGTAGGATATAGACCAGGGATGGATATCAGTTAAAGAGCCATTGAAAACTCAAAGAGTACTGGACAACTGTTTCATCCTAGTTTAGGATTCATTGACAGTATGTGCCCACTGAGTTCCGAACCCAGAAGCCATTCATCATCAATTTGGTCCCGACTCAATGGCGCATGATCACTGGTGTGATTGAGTTTGTCGTCACTGCCGAACAGATTGACCTGACCCCACACTAGTCTCGAACTCTCACTAGAACTCTAGGAAACGTCGTTCTATAGCCAGTCACTAGGCATCAGTTGTCACCTAGTCACCTATCATCACACTACTGTGAGAATGAATTTGTGTGACTAAACAAGAAAATGATTAAATATAGGGTATTATGAGGTCAAAATTGATGTATTTGTCATAAATTAGATGTTTAATTTTATTTCGGTCTAATTAAAATAGTTGTGCGTTGGTAGCACAGCAGGTAGAATTCTCACCAACCACGCCTCACGTGGTTCACGGTTCGATCTCCGACCACTGGACGCGCACTCCTTTACCTTGCTAAACCAGTTATAATAAGACTGGTAAAAAGGGAAAGGTTGGGCACATGAGGCTAGTAAAAGAAATATATATCATTGCTACTTAAACTTCAAAGCTCTAGGTTGAAGTCCCCTGTCTGTCTGTCTGTTTTCGACATAGAACTTTGCACTGATGTGCAACGGTTCAAGTCGCCACACTCCCTCCTTGAACCACACAAAGCGAGAGAAGAAAGTAGAAGAAATGCATAATAGAGACAATGAACAGAGGTGTGAGACAAAGGAATAGTAATAACGAAGAACAATAGAGTTTGATTGGAAATCATAAGTCACAAGGAGTGGATGCATCTTCGCCAGCCATTATTGAGAACAATCACTTTGAGCCATATCACCAATTGTTTCCAGCCTTCATTGGTTTTTACAATCCCGAGGACCCCAACCGTTCAGGCAGTCTACATCTTCCTACGTCACCGGCTTAAACTAACTGTTGTGGATCTCATCGACTGATGAGATCATGTTTTGGTTTGACCGCCGCTGGCTCTTTTCCAGCCTGACCCCTGTGTCAGCTAACATTGCCTGTCGATCAAGGAAGGCGATGGCTGGACTAGGCATACGTAACACATGTCCTAACCATGTCAGTCGATGTAATTTCACAGCTTCGTCGATTGATTTCCCCTCCTTACCATCTACTTAGCACTCGACCACCGATGGCTAACCTCATTATTGCTCACCCTAGTATACCACTTCACACGGGAGATAGAACGTAGGCACCTATGATCAAAGACAGCTAGCCGGTCTTTTCATGTCTTCCACTCTCAATGGCCAGGTCTCACAGCTAGCCATAAAGGAGGACGAAGCGAACTGATGAGCAGTACACCAGCACTTTGGTCGATAACTAACCGGATACCACGTCTACTAAGCCAGAAACGGCGTAAACTGCCATATTCGAAACTAGCCCTCTGTATCCGTACTGAGCTGAGATTTCGTCAGAGATCAACCCGCTGATGGTGCTTCCCAAATAAGTGAAGCGTTCAACGTGCTCTACCAGTTTATTTCCTATATCTAAACTAGTATTCAGTGTAGTCCAGTCCTTACATTTGAAAGCAGCGAATTGCATGCGAAATATTCGTAGATTGCAGCTCAATGTGTTCAGAAAACTCTGCTTCATGTCAGCGTCCTCGCCCCCTATGTTCCACTGAGGGGAGGGGAGCTGACGTAAAGGAATAAAAAAAAGAAAATTGAAACAATTAACCGTCAAAATTGTCACTAAACAACCTTTCTTTCTTTTCCTTTCTTTTTCTCTTCCCCTTTCTGTTTTAGTGAACAGTTATGAAATCGATAGAAACACTGGCTTATCAAAAGAATCCATACGTAAATTAAATGATATAGGTCTACTGAGTTTATCGATTGATAGAGAATATCATGGCTTGGGTTTTAATACAACTCAATGGACTAGAGCTGTTGAAGCGATTGGATTAGATGGATCTGTATGGGCCACGGTGACTGCACATCAGAATTTAACTGCTAAGGTTAGCTTTTACTTTTTTGTTTTTGTTTTATGGTTTCATTCATTAAAGTATTTTGAATGACCTACTCCTCTCTTCTGTTAGATGATAATAATAATGATTATAATTTCTTCATTATGCTGGATAGTATTCATAAAATTTTAAAGAATTTTCAAGGGAAGTTTATTGCATGCTATTTTCCTTTCGTACAATATCTTCATGTAATATATATATATATATATATATATATATATATATATATATATATATATATATATATATATATATATATATATATATATATATATATATATTAATTGACACTATATTCTGTGAATTGCGCGTCGGTTGTTCAGCTGGTTAACCGTGCACTTGGTCTGGGTGTTCGAGTCCCAACTGACGCACACCTTTACCTCCCTCAACAACCGGTGATAATCCCGGGGAAGAGGGAGAAAGGTTACGTGTGAGGCCAGCAGCAACATCATCCTGTAAAAAACACTACTCTTACTGCATTATAGATAAGATTTTATTTTGATAAATCACACAGTGTTCTCCTTCATTTATATACATGTGTGGAATTAACTAGATGTTTGAATAAAAATCAATATGTGATAATGTACATTCAGAAATAATACTATGAGTGTTATTCACCAATAAAGATCAACATAAATAAGAAAGAATATAAGTCATTCATACGAATTGTGATCAAGATTTGACCGGATAGTTGCAAAATAATTGAGCGCTGAGTGAGAAGTAGACATTTATAAAGTTATATTTGTAATTTTATTATGTAATATCATTATGTCGAGTCATCCCGTGTTATACCATATAAGGAGGGGAAATATGAGACCCTCCCTAAGTAGGATTCTTAATAAAGCAGGAATTAGGGTGGTGGTATTTAAACCTACAAACTCACCCACTCAGGGACAAGCTCTGTAGGTTAAAGGACTCTATCGGTTGACCGAATTAAACCAAATAATATAATTTACAAAATATTCTGCAATGACTGTGAGTTGTGGTCAACTATATAGGTCAAAGTAGTAGATCGGGGATAATCAGATTGGTAGAACATAAGAATTTAGCTAAGGGAAGAATGGTTGACCCCGAGAAGATAAGTAATTTAGAATAAAAAAGCTCAGCGATTGCACTTCACACATTAACACACAACCACACAGTAGGGTGAGAGAGGGTTAAGATTCTAAGAAGTAATCTATGTAGGTGGAGAGAGAGGTGGCTGATTACTGAATCCACCCAACACCCAACACAACACATGTGGAATAGAAGTGACTCAATGCAAATAGCAGAAATATGGAAGATATTATTACCGCCAGTCAGTCAAATCAGAGGAGGATAATAAATAATCGTAAAATTCTATTTCAATTCAATTCACGTACATCACCACATTCTAACAAGTTACTTATTTATTTTGACTATAAAAACACTCATCTTATTTCTCATCTGATTGTAATTGATGATTAACATTCATATTATTATTTCTGAATGTACATTATCCTATGTTGATTTTTATTCAAATGTCTAATCATCAATTCCACTTATGGATATAAATGAAGGAAAAAGTTGTGTAACTTGATATGATTATGACCGGAAATAGTTTGTGCTCGAAACGTCATCAGTAAATATTACTGTCTAACAACACTGTGACTTATCAAAATAAAATCTTATCCATAATGGAGTTAAATTCTACCACCACAGTGCCCAAGTTTTATACTTATATCTATAGTCTACTACGGTGCACAATTTCTATTCGTATATCAAAGAAACTCTGCTAATTGGCACAATCATCGTGTTTTCACTCTTCGTTGTCTGCAACAGAATAATGCATATCTTAAATCCGTCCGTTGCTGTCGAGTCACCTGACAACTCCAGTAGTTAGAATAAAGCAGCTCAATCTTCAGAAACAAGAAGACAAAGCAATAAGTTCGACAGGCTGCTTCAACTAAACTCTAATCCTAAACACCATAATTTTAAAAATACGTCTAATCATAAAATTCCAGATACTAACAGTTTGAACAGGCATGAAGGTGTGATGTTAGATGACGCATAGGAAATCCTGATTAATAAATAAGAATGGATATGTATCACTAACTAATAATACTTGGTCAAAGTTCCCGACTGTCTACATCTACTTATGGAGACGTTAAGACATTGTTTTACAACTGTTTATCCGCACACACACACACACACACATACACACTGTGTTTAAAGTGTTTAACAAAGGTAGATCATTATTTGTAAGTCTGAGGTCAAATTTTGATCACAACTCGTACAATTTTGTTTATTATACTTGTTAATATTTGTTTTATAAATCCTGATTGGACAAAGTTTTTAAAAACTAAAGATGTTCCTTCTATATATAAACCTGTTATGTTAATTTCGATTAATTTCCCTGAAGAAGTTCGGACCAGATTGGCGAACGAAACGTTGGAATTACTCATTTGAATATCGCTGAGATTATACAAATATAATTTTTTACAAATGTCATTTTGGATATATATTTAATCGGTAGCAGTGGAATCCAGGATGCGCATTTCTTCCTATTTGGGACTCGTTTTGTTGGCTGGATGTACCTGCATTCCCCAGTGAGTGATGATGTTCCCACCGAGGCTCAAACCCAGTGCCCATAGAGTTTCCAACGCCAAAGCCGACATGTCCACCTGAGACCGAGCACCTCGGTTCAATCAATCAACGGGAAAATCTGAAATTCAATTAAAGTCTTTTTGGATACTTAAAATAAATGAGTCCTCTCTTTGTTTTTGAATTATTCTCTGTACTAAAAGTCAATCTGAACGAAGAATATTCTTTTCAATAATTTCTCATCAGGTTCTTACAATTATAAAATATAATATTTGTGGTCGTTACAATAAAGATAGCCAGGTATGCGGCGGATACATTTTTTAACGTAGAATAACAGATTAGTTATGGGGTGTCAAAATAAATAGTCATATTTGTGTGACAAACGTGCTAGGCTGAAATCGATTAGAAATATTGTAAAACGGGAGACAATAGTGGTGGTTAATCATAATGGAATTGTAGAGTGTGGGGTAGGAAAATTGACAAATCAGTTCAAGGTTATAAAAGGTGTCAGGTGAGTGGCTAGTACAAAGTGGTCTGAGTTAAGCAGGATATAGTAAGACTGGAATGAGAGGTTCATTGTGAGATAACGAATATATTAAATGAAACAGGTGGAGGCATATATTGAGAAAACAGATAATATCACTAATAATAAGTCCGTACAAATGAAAATTCGATAGTATTGAGGGAATGTTTGCATAAAGGGCATAAATTATGACGAATAATAATAACTGTAATAATAATATTTATAATAATAAGCAAATTAAAAGAAAAAAAAAAAAACAAAAAAACCAAGAGGCTTAAGGGGAAAGAGCACTCTTGGTGAGAAGAAAAATCTTCAATCCAAGGTTGGCCACGGTAGGAACAGCGTCTGGACGTGTTCCTTTTGGATACACAGTTCCGGTTTAGTCGATCTTATTGCAACAGCTTCAGCTATGTGTAGGAGACGTAAGCGAACTGTACGTGATAACGACTTCGGAATTCGGTATATAACTCTGAAAGCTGTGTTGACATCGATGCGATGTCCGGTATCGACCAGGTGTGACAGGATCGAGCTTTTTATGCACTTAATTTCCCCCCTGCTGAACCAAGCTGGTAAGTGTTCTCGAACCCGTAGACGAACCTGCCTAATCGTGCGCCCTATATAACTTGAACCACAGGAACAGTTGAAATGGTATATGCATGAAGAAGAGCTAAGGTTAGGTAAGGCATCTTTGAGTTGCTGGGTGAACATTGGACGGCTAGTGAAGGATAGACACAGACGTGCAGAATAGAAAGTTTTCTTGATCGCCCTGGTTAAACGTTGGGATAGAATCTCTGCAGGAGTATCTCCCTTGAATTGGAGACGTAAAAACAGAGGCTTTTTCTCCACAGTTGTCAGTTCATGTTTACGGCTATTATAACCTATGTTGGCTTTAATGAACTTCTCTGGATATCCGTTCTCGCTTAGAATGTCTCGGATGATCTGGAGTTCATTCTCTACGCATTCTTCAGAACAAATCGACCTCGCTCTAAATGCTAAGCACCTGATTAGATTACGTTTGTATTTCATCGGTACGAAGCTAAGGAAATGTGTATACTGGGCTTTGGTCTCTAGCTTTCTAAATATGGTTCTTTTGATGGAACCATCCTCTCTTCTTGTTAGTAGGACGTCGAGGAAGTGTAAGGATTCGTTGTATTCTCCTTCGTAGGTGAAATGGACCGCTGGGTGAGCACTATTGAAGTTGTTCAAAATCAAATCACTATTTAACCCTTCATCGTACACTACAAAAGTGTCATCCATGTAACGACAATACATTTCCATTCTCGCTATTTCCTCTTTCAACGGACTATTTTCTAGTTCCGAAGTTCCGAATTTCGAAGTCGTTATCACGTACAGTTCGCTTACGTCTCCTACACATAGCTGAAGCTGTTGCAATAAGATCGACTAAACCGGAACTGTGTATCCAAAAGGAACACGTCCAGACGCTGTTCCTACCGTGGCCAACCTTGGATTGAAGATTTTTCTTCTCACCAAGAGTGCTCTTTCCCCGTAAGCCTCTTGGTTTTTTTGTTTTGTTTTTTTTCTTTTAATTTGCTTATTATTATAAATATTATTATTACAGTTATTATTATTCGTCATAATTTATGCCCTTTATGCAAACATTCCCTCAATACTATCGAATTTTCATTTGTACGGACTTATTATTAGTGATATTATCTGTTTTCTCAATATATGCCTCCACCTGTTTCATTTAATATATTCGTTATCTCACAATGAACCTCTCATTCCAGTCATACTATATCCTGCTTAACTCAGACCACTTTGTACTAGCCACTCACCTGACACCTTTTATAACCTTGAACTGATTTGTCAATTTTCCTACCCCACACTCTACAATTCCATTATGATTAACCACCACTATTGTCTCCCGTTTTACAATATTTCTAATCGATTTCAGCCTAGCACGTTTGTCACACAAATATGACTATTTATTTTGACACCCCATAACTAATCTGTTATTCTACGTTAAAAAATGTATTCGCCGCATACCTGGCTATCTTTATTGTAACGACCACAAATATTATATTTTATAATTGTAAGAACCTGATGAGAAATTATTGAAAAGAATATTCTTCGTTCAGATTGACTTTTAATTCATAATATGGGAATATTTCACATTATCAAATCTTATATTCTCTGTACAACTAATTGTTCTATTTTCTTCCTTCGTTTTTGTTGTTGTTGTAGGCAATATCATTACTTGGAACAAAAGAACAGAAAGTACACTATTTACCAAAATTAGCCTCAGGAGAATATATCGGTGGATTTTGTCTATCTGAAATCAGTAGGTTAGTTTTTGGAAAATTCTTATGGACATCCTTTTTATTTTTTTATTTTCAACAAAAAATGTTCTTGTATACTGGGATAATCAATGAGTTACACTACTGGCACAATAGAACTATCTCTGATTCCCTGAAGTTGCCTTTATACCTTGGTTAATGCAGATAGTAAACTGTCCCCACCGTTCTTAAGCATCTCAAAAGTCATTCTATCAGTTCTTGCTGCTTTGTTTTGTTTCAAACAAGTGATAGGTTTTGTAACCTCGGTTAGGGATGGAGAACCTGTGTTTATATCTTATTCAGGGAGGTTTAACTGAATTTTAGATATTCCTGTCGATTGATTGGACTGAAGTGCTCGGTCTCAGGTTGGCATGTCAGCTTCTTGTGCAGATGCTTTGACGATGTCTGGGCATGTAATTAGAATCTCATTGGTCGATGGTGACTAACAATGGAATCCAGGAAAAAACGCATTTCGTCCTATTTGGGACTCGTTGGTGGCTGGATGTACCTGCATTTCCCAGTGAGTGATGATGTTCCCACTGAGGCTCGAACTCAGTGCCCATAGTTTCAAACCCCAAAGCGTCATCCACTAGACCACTTGGGCCACGAGAGCCACCTCTTGTGCACCGACATATCAACCTGAGACCGAGTTCTTTAGTCCAATCAATCGACGGGAAAATCTAAAATTCAATTAAATCAATATGACCCGTTGCACAGGAGGTGGCTCTCGTCTCCCAATTGGTCTAGTGGACAACTCTTTGGTGTTTGAAACTATGGGAACTGGGTTCGAGCCTCTGTGGGAACATCATCACTCACTGGGAAATGCAAGTTCGTTCAGATGACGAGTCCCAAATAGGACGAAATGCGTTTTTTCCTGGATTCCACTGCTAGTCACCACCCACCAATTATATTCAGGGAGGTGTTGGGTGCTTAGTAAGTTGAGCGTGACTGTAGGTCAGTTAAATTACTCCTTAAAGTGTTCATTCCAACCTTCCAGTTGTCTATCCTGACAGCTAATTTGGGCTCCATTTTTCTCAGAGATTGTTTCACTTATCATTTGCCTTTTACCACCTGTTTCCATGATAAGTTTAAATAGTTGTTTGGTGTTACCTATTGCCAAGACATGTTCCTGTCTTTTTTGCTTTTTATCGCCCACCACTGTTCACAGTCGTTTTATGCAATTTATGCAATTATCTTCTAAACCCTATATATATTATTTTAGTTTCTATGCCCCTTGTTGATTGTACTCGTCTCTCATTATTATGTGGTGGTATGACATAGACAGTGAGCTCCAACGGAATATTATTCTTACAGTAAGAATCATTGTGTTTGTTGGTGTTAACGTCTGAATACTATTCACACAGTTCAACAGTGCATTACCAACAAAATACTAAATGTGTATTTGGACGCTCTATTTCATGTCGTTTAATGTAGGCGAAAATCACACTCTCATCATCACCATAAGTATAACCTTGGCTTCCGTGTCTTATCTTCCACTGTTAAAACATGAGTTGGTGGTATAGAGCGCCTTACCTTTTTGTGCGTCACAATTCCCAATACTTATGTAAAACGATATCCCGATATTCAATGCACCTTTTCAAATTGGATTTATCAATATTAACTTTCGATCCCCACTTCCCTGTATATTTCTGGTCACCTGTAGGACTGCTGCATGCGTAATATCCGTCTGTCTGTTTGTCTATCATATGACACATATGTACTATGTGACAATTCTATCCATCCCACTTTATGGCCATGAGAGGTGGCTATTAAACATAGAACATACGAAGAGACTAGTGGTTTTTGCTCGAAGGTGTCTCTGTGTTCTGTCTCTAGTGTTGGGTTGTACAATATGTGACCACTAACACAGTGATGATGCTATGGGTTGGGGTGCTATGTCCGTCAGTTTAGTTGTAAATCATCAATTCAATTGGCTAAGATTTATGTTACGCATACCGCAGCTAATATCACCTTCCTGGAAGACTAATATTGTGGTGAGAGCTGGTTGCGAACAAGCCAAAATTGTAGACAACAATTGACGTCAGTGTTATGTCCCAAATAGGAGTCATGAGAAAAACAATGACAACAAGCTTAAACTTAAGGAACTCATCAACCAATCACAGGAGACTCAACGTGGGCGGGTACGATTCGCAGATATATGGCTTAACTTTCTGAGAAACGGTCACAGGTAGTACAGAATAACCTTTGGCAAGAAGACAACCAATCAGGAGACACTGCTTCTCTGCTGACAATAATGTACATAAAAATCCATAAATATCTCTTGATTTTCTCAGTAAATGATCCCGTCGCCTGGCCCTTGTCTCTTGTCGTTAAAACATTAGCTGAAATAACATTAGACTGGGAAGGAGTTAGCAGGCGGGTGGGTGGTGGTATTTTTTTCCTTCATGTTCCCGATGGAACATAGGACCTCAAGCTGGTGGCTTGAAGTTTCGGTAGCAGTGTTTATTTTACAGGATGGGGTTGCCAGCTTCATGCCCAACCTTTCCTCTTTACCAGAATAATTTCTGGTTTAGCGAGGTAAAGGAGTGCGTTGGCTGGTAGTCGAACCCCGGACCATGTGCATGATTGGCGAGCGTCCTAACCACTATTCCACCGACGCACGGGTGGGAGTGGTGGTGGTCCGATGAAATTATACCACCGATACATATGAAGTTATTGACTGTTGGTTTGACCCATTTAAGCAAATTTAGACCCACCTAGGTGGATCCATCAAGATGCTGAGGGTCAGTTGTTACATAATGTAGGTGATACGACTCAGAATTGTTCACAATAGCCTCAGGTGTACTTACGTTTTTGTATCTTCCAGATTCTAAAATCCTCATTATACTACATTTTTGTGCTATTTTTACGCTGAAATTCTGTTCAGTTCTTCTTTACAATGGACATATTTGGTGAAGTCTTTAGCAGTTAAGTTGTTTTTTTCTTACTTTAAAGTGTGCTACTGATACGATTTGTAAGTAGTATAGAAATGCAAATATAACTATATTTGTCATTTACAAAAAATCTTGAACAGCGGAGAGATTGATTTAATGAATGATGCTTGTGAAACAACACGGGAACAAAATGAAAGGAAGACAAAGCGACAGAATAATGAAGATATGCGCAAACTTTCAAGTGTTGGTTCTGTAAGGATTTTGTTTGATCTGTTGGAGGAGGACTTCATTGTGAGCTGACATCAGTTAGAGAAGCATTGGAAACCATCTGGGAGTACTGGAAAGCTGTTTCGCCCTGGTTTGGGGCTCTTCCTCAGTATGCACCCACCCGAACTGGGTTCGAACGCAGGATCTTCTAGTTACAAGGCCAGCGGGATCGTAGATTATTAAGCCACTGGGACCCTAACTAATGGTGCGACCACTTTGCAATGTCTTATTCGATGAGTTACTACTGCATCACCTTCAACCTGCTGCTGAACCCTACGAACTGGTCATGACTTCCTACTAGAACCCTAGGTAATAAAACCAGTCGCTAGTGAATGAGTATCAGATCAATTTTCAAGTATTGATTTTTTTTGTTGGGATTTTGTTTGTTTGATTGGTTAGAGGATTTCATCACGTGCAAATGATGATTCTTTTGTCTTCTGCTGTTACACTATTAAAATTTATTATTACTACTTTATTTTTTATTCCTTCTCGTCCCGAGTGTAGAACATGGGAAGGGCTTCAAACCAGTCGGTGTTTTTACTATTACGGGATGGTGGGGCCGTTAGTCCCACGCCCAAAACGTTCCCTCTTTACCGGACTTACCTTGCGGCTTACAAGTGCGTCCATTGGCCGGGCAGTGAACCATGGACGACCACATGCATGGTTGGCGAACGTTCAACCACTGCTGAACCATCGACTCGTGCAATACTAAAATAGCCGAGTTTTGTTAAACAGTTCATTCTACAAAGCATCAAGAACAAGATTTGCACATTTTTTATCACCCTTTTTTTTACTTAAAAGACTGTAGTTTTACAGAACAGGTAACAGTGGAGTGAGATGGCATCACGATTGGAAAATGTTTTTTTGTGCAGTTTTTGTAAATATGTAAAATAAAAACACCAATTACCCAGTATAGCCTACAAGAACAGGATTACATCTAATTATTTTTGGGGTGGTGACTAACAGTGGGATCCAGGATTTGTATTTCGTCTCCTGTTCGTGGGACTCCTCGTCTGAATGTACCTGCATCCCCCACCCAATGAGTGATAGCCTTCCAACTAAGGCTCGAATCCAGTAACCATCGTTTATAACATGGTAAGGCGTTATACACTAGACCACCACGAGAGGCACTTTTTTATTTTTATTTGAGCTGAAATGTGTTAACTATCAATCAATGTATCAATCGACGAAAAAATCTAAATTGAATTTGAAACTTCATCAATTATTGTAATATTAACACATCTATGAGTTTGTTTTGATAACATTTTTTGATACTTTTATGCGGTACTTTCGTATGATTAATTTTATTGTACCAAAATATCCAGTTTCTATCGGTGTTAGTTGGTGGTTGGAGACGATTAGCAGGAAGCCTCTCCGGGACCTAGGTTTCGTGCTGTAGTTGGCACTCACCAGTCAACCAAGCTTGCAGCGTGTCTGCAAGTATGTTTGATGTCATACATATATATATATATATATATATTTGATGATGTTTGATGTCACACAAAATCAAAGACTTACAAGCGAAAACCGACCGAAAAACTGGTCGAAGAAGCAGTCGGCGAAGACAGGACTCCAGGTGAACATAGATAAGACGGGGGCTATGAAAATAACCAACCAACCAACAACTACAACATTCAGTGCCAATCGCCATCAACGGGAAGGATTTGGAAGAGGTTACTTCATTCACTCACTTATCTAGGGAGCATTGTCTCAACTACAGGCAGTCGGAACATACGAGGATGTCAAATCGAGCGAGAATCGGGAAGGCGAGCGAGAAACACATTCATCAACCTGAAACCAATCTGGAAATCTTCGTCACTCAACTCAGCATCAACAACAAAATTCGGTTGGATTTTCAATACAAACAACGTCAAGTCGGTCAGTTCTTCTATACGGATCAGAAACTTGGCGGGTGGGTCACAAAGTATATTTCCAACAGGCTATTGCAGACCTTTATCAACCAACAACTGCCTTCGCTCTATACTAAAGATGAATCAGATGGCCGGGCCGGAAAGAATCACCAACAAGAAACTATGGGAAGAAACAAAACAAGAATCAGTCGCCCACCAACAGCAGATATGCAGGAGAAAGTGGAGATGGATTGGACACTCGCTGAGGAGACCGCTGAGTGACATCGCGCGAGCGTCAGGCCATTTCTCTAGTGGAACCCGAAAGCAAGCGGCGAGTGGGACGTCAGTGCAAGGGTGACATGGAGGAAATCGTGTGAAGAGGAGGAGTTGAAACAGTATGGACCAGTATGGATGCAGGTGAAAAGTACAGCAGAAGGAAGACAGAAGCAAGTGGAGACGTGCAGTTGAAGCCCTATGTTCCACTAGGAACCCAAGGGAGAAATTATATATATATATATATATTATATAATATTACACACTATTCCGAACAATAATGATCATACACAATAGAAACTTTTTAGGATTACGCATTCATATGAAAGAGAGATGAAAATATCCAGTTAACAGGCACCAGGGCAAGGCCAGATTGCTAACCGCTTCTTTCTGGACGCAGAAATCAGGTTTCAGGTGCTTGATGGAAATGGCTTCAGCAAACTTAAGGAGAATCGAGCTCTTTTGCCTATTGATAATTCTGAACGACTTTTAGACGTCCACCTCATCATCCGTGTCAAGGAGATGCCTGGCGATGGCACTGCTTAAAGCATTTGTTCCTCGCTGAAGATGTAGGCTTTTCTGGTACCTGTTCAGAAAATCGTAGATATGCCCTTCTTCTTTCTGTTCTTCTAATGTAACTGCTCCCACAAATACATGTAAATTTGTATTTGTAATTTCTTTTTTTTGTTTTACAACTTTCATCCATTGCCCCACAACTCAAGATTCACCAAGACATACTACTCATAACTGCTTGTCAGTAGAACACACATCACAGTATAAATTTCTATATCATAACAATATGCGCTTTTGTATGTTTCTATCTCTTCTTCACTTCTTTTCAGTGGTAATGATATCCAGGCGATGACAAGTTTAGCTGTTACAAATGAAACTGACGATCATTACCTGCTGAATGGTTATAAAACATGGGTAACCAATGGTGCTGTAGCTGATGTTTTCGTTGTTTTCGCTCGTACACAATGTGATCAAGTTAGTAAATATATATAGTTATGGTGTCTAGGATAAAACCTTGATATTTTGATGCAGTTAGTATGTGTACTAAACATGATTAATTGATATAATGTTGACGTGTTCCACGATTTCGCTAGTCTGAATACCTTCTCAGTTATCGTTTCAGAATTATATATATAATATTATATTGTGGTGAGAGCTGCCTGCTAGTCGAAATTGTGGAAAACAATTTACGTCAATGTTTTTGTCCCGAATCGGGGTCATGAGAAAAAAACAACTACAAAGCTTAACCTTGAGGAATTCACCAACCGATCACTGACTCACCGATTGACTGGTTTCAACATAGAACTTTGCACCGATGTGCAGTATAGTTCGAGTCGTCACACACCACTCAGCACACAAAGCCAGAGAAGAAGAGGAAGAAAGTAAAAAGAAACGTGAAATAGAGGCAATAAACAGAGAGATATAAGGCAAGAATAATAGTAATATGGAAGAACAATATAGTTTCAACGGGTATTATAAGTCACAAGGAGTGGATGCATCTAGGTCGCTGACAACGATTTTAAGCCATATCACTCATTGCCTCCAGCCACTGGTGTTTACCGTTCCGAGGATCCCAATCAGGAACTAAGCATTGTGGATTTCATTGACTGATGAGGCCATGTTTTGATTTGACCACTAGTAGCTTTATCTTTTCCAACCTGATCCATCCTATGTCAGCTAACACTGCCCGTCGGTCGAAGAAGGTGATGACTAGGCATACCTAACACATGTCCTAACCATACCAGTCTATGTAACTTGACAGCCTCGTCGGTTGACTTCCTCATCTTTACATAGAATTCGATGGATGCCCAATCTCAATATTGCTCACCCCATTATACCAATTCACACGGGAGATAGATCCCAACCAATTACAGCAGACTTAACGTGTGCAAATACGATTTGCAGACATATAGCCTGAGTTTCTAAGAAACAGCAACAAAGTTATGACAGAATAACCTTCAGCAAGAAAACAACCAATCAGAAGAAGTTACTTCTCTGCTAACAATAGCGCCAATAATAATGTATATAAAAATCTATAAATATCTGTTGATTTTCTCGATAAACGATCTGTTGCCTGGTCGTTGTATCAGTAGTAGGCATCAATTTCTAGAAGTAGATGTGTAACAACAGGAGACAAGGGCCAGGAAACAGATCGTTTATTAAGGAAATTAACACGTATTTGTATATTTTCATGTACATTATTATAGATTATTGTAAGCAAACAAACATAGTCTTCTGATTGGTTGTTTCTCACTGAAAGTTTATCTTTCATCTCTTTGTAGCTGTTTCTTCAATGCCAGATCATCTATATGTTAAATGTATCCGCCTAAGCAAAGCCTTTGTTCTTATTTTTCTCATGACCAATATCGGGGACATAAACAGTGACGTAAATTACTGTCCACCAATTTTGAATAACAGCCAGCTCTCACCACAAAATTACTCTGTTGAAATAAGAGTAGAACTTTCGCACTGTGGCCTACTTTAATTCCATCGTGGATAAAATTTATTCTGATAAAGTTTTACAGTGTTATACAGTGGTAATATTTACTCATGACGTTTCGAGCACAATCTATTGCTCAGTAAATATTGATTTATAACACGATGAAACTTTATCAAAATAAATTGTAGCCACAATGGAATTATACTCTCTTGATACACCTATCAAAAACTGAGAATTATTTTTATCCCGTGTGAGAGGAAGCTATCCTCTGTAACACTTTTCTGCAGTTTTCACGCAATTTTTTCATAGATATATCTATTCCATACACAAAAATGCCTCTTTAACGTGATTAGTGCTTTCGAGGACATTCGCCGATTGGTAGTTAGTGGTGCTCAAAGTTTAACTTTGCCGATAATTGGCCTCTGAAAGGGATTAAATGGGATTAATCCTATGTATCTTCATATTACTTTTTGTGTCGATAAGCGCAGTAAGGTAAATAGTAGTTGGGCTTGAAGTCAACACTACATCTGACCTAATATGTGCATTACACACTCTAAATAATCGTCTTCCCTGAAGAGTGTTACCAGCTGATGTTCCTATTCCCGACCGATAGCTGCTACCTTGAAGTGGTGGTCGGCTTGCACATCGCGATGACCCGCAGTCTGCACTGGCGGGAACCCATGTTCCTGCAGGTCCTACTATGTCAGGAAGGTTGTTAGGATAGCGATTAGACTAAAAGCAGTTACCGGCATTGTGTAAGAATCTTTCTTACACTATGCTGGGGATCTGAGGACGGAGTTGTACTGCTGGGGAACAGGGGTGTAACAGCAGTGAGGTGTTTCCCTCAGATAACCAGCATGCCAACCAGTCAGTTGTGCTGTCTCTCCACTCTCCGGAGAGAGGGGGTTAGAAAAGGTCGACCCCAAAAACTGTACATCCCGACTTACCCTACGGTGGTCCGTAACCGGCGGTAAGTTTACTAGTACGGAACCAATCCCAGAAACCAGTTCATACAGGCCGTGTGTGACCGCCTGGCCTCAATCAGTTGTCCCCTGGGCTCTGCAGTCACGTAACACAAATCCTCTTTCTGTTTCAGGTACCTGAAGAATCAATCAACTTCCACGATGTGAGCAGCCTTCCTGATGTTGCTATTAGATATGGATTAGATGTGAAGCTATTTCCAAAAGTTTGTGCGACAAGATCAGCTGCCGAAAACATGATAATTTCATGCATGTGATGTATAATTTATATATCTAAGACCGGAGGTTGATGAAGGTAACCAACCAAACAGCGACAATATTGACAACAGCCAGCACCAATCAGCATCAACGGGAGAGATTTAAAAAGAGGTTACCTCCCTTCACATATATCTGTCTAGGATGCACAGTTTTGAACGACAAGCGACAGAACGGATAAAGATGTCAAAGACAAGACAAATCTTCATCAATCTGAAGTTGGTTTGGAAATCGTCAGCTGTCACTCAGCATATAAAGAACACAATTCGAATTTCCAACAGCAATGTTAAGTCAGTCAGTTCTTCTATACAAGTCAGAAACTTACTAGGCGTATCACGAATAGCATTTTCAACAGTCTACAGCAAACTTTTATCAACAACGTGTCTGCTTCACTTGCACCATACTGAAATCAAAGATTGGCTAGGGGTCGCGCTATGTCGTGAATTGGCAGAAGTTAGAATTCATGCAGTGGCCATTGGATCGGATCTCAGTGGTTTAATGGTCTACAAGTTTGCTCGCCTTGTAACTAGAAGGTCCTAGGTTCGAAACCTGTTGCAGTGGGTGCGTACTGATGAAGAGTCCCAAACTAGGCTGACGAAACAACTGTCTGCGCAGTACTCCCAGCTGGTTTTCCAATAGTTCTCTCTTACCAATGTCGGCTGATGATGAAACCCTGTAACCAATCAAATCCCTACAAACCTACAAACACTTGAAGAACAAGTGGCCAGAAAGAATTAGCAACAAGAAACTCTGCCAATGAACGAACCAACCAATAGCCGATGGGGCTCAACAAATATGTAGGAGAAAATATTGAGATGGATTTTTCGGGCATACACCACTGATGAGGCTGTCAAATGACATCACGCGCAATATTTGGGACATCGCTCGACCGGAATCCAAATGGGAAGCGACTAGTAGTGGGTCGTCTGTGTGAGGGTGACATGCAGGAGATCGTGTGTTGGGAGGGGGTAGGTGGGAAGTAGATAAGAGATTATAGTCAATCGTGTGGACCCAGATGAAGAAGATAGCAGAAAATAGAAGGAAGTGGAGATGTATTGTTGAAGCCAATCCTATGCTTCACTCGGAACTGAAAGGAACAACAACAATTATAATACTACTTCAGTATGCTGATGGTTTTTAGTTTAAGTAACTAGTAGAGTAGAGAAAATTATGAATTCTCCAGCTAAGAATTTGTAGTCTCTGAGCGCTTCTTTACCGTATCTTTTCATCTTTTTGGTGATGTGACTGGCTTTCCCAACTTCGGACATCACTTAGGTATTTCATTTCCCCATCGGCAAAGTTAAACTTTAAGCACCGCTAACTACCAATCACAGCGAATGACCTTGAACGCACCAATCACGTGAAGGAGGCATTTTTGTGTATGGAATACATATTTTTATGAAAAAATGCATGAAATCTTTAGAAAAGTGTTACTAAGGACACCTTCCTCTCATATGCGATAAAAATAGCTCTCAGTTTTGGGTTGGAGTATAATAATAATAATAATAATGTGAAGTTATATTTACTGAACAATAAATTGTGCTCGAAACGTTGTCATCAGTAAATATTATTGTATAACACCACTGTGAGACTTTATCAAAATAAATTTTACCCAAAATAGAATTATACTCTACCACCACAGTGCACAAGTTCTATTCTTATATCAACAGAGTAATTTAACCACATTCTACGCATGTAATTATTTGGGTCTTCTAACCCTAACAATAACCCTAATCTTTCCTGAACCTAACGCCTGACGTGAAAATATCCCTAAACTAAGTGTAATCTAACCCGAACCAACTCTGATCTCGCCTTTGTTAGGTTAACCTAACCCTAACTTGTTCTTAGCTAAGAGCGTCATTGGTGTGGTCGCACTCCATTGGTAGTTAGTTAGTGGTGCTTAAGGTTTAACTTGGCCCCCCCCCATCTTGTTTGTTTTTGCTTTTCCCAGCTCATTCCGTCTCTCGTATATTCTTCGCTGGGGTTTTTGTGTTTGGGTCCATTTTCCCAGATAGGGTCGCTAGCCCCCATATCGAATCTTCCCTTTTCTTTTTGTTCCTGACTTTCAGAGAGAGAGGGTTAATAAACTAACTAGGTGTGGTTCTCATGTTATACTCTGTGTATATTTTCCATATTTTTAGCTAGATGCCTATAAAATATATCTGTGAGATCTGTAATCATTTAGAATGTAAACACTCTTTTAATATTATTATTAGGATCAATCCAGAAATGAGATAACAGCATTTATCGTTGATCGATTATCCGATGGTATTGAATGTGGACCGTTGCTAGATACTTTTGGTGCACGAGGATCAAATGGTAGGTGTGTGTGTGAGATGCTTGTTTAATATTATTATTATTCTTTTATGAGTAACTTTTGTTTTCTAAGTTCGAACATGGATAGATATCAGTTAGAGAATCATGGAAAACCAGCAAGGAGCACTGGACAACTGTTCCTGTTGTCCTTGTTCGGGACTCATCGACACACTACGCACCCTTTGGATATCAATCAGTGATCACACTTGATAAACACATCAAATCCCTACAAATCAACTTTGAAAATTAATCTGATGCTGGCTAGTGACTGACTGGTTGCAGGATAGAGATCCCTGGAGTTCTAGTGAGAAGTCGTGACTAGTGGGGTCCTATCCATCCTATTAGGAATTGATGACAAATACTCGCCACGGATGTTACTGACTATTAGTCACGCTAAAATATCACGAATTTTTTGTAGAAGTTAGAATTCATGCGCTTGTCAATGAATCGGGTCCAAGTGGCTGAAGAATATTCTACGGATTCGACTTGTAACCAGAAGGTCCTGAATCAGAACACTAAGGGGTGGTTGCGTACTCTCGAAGTGCTCTAAACTAGGACAACAAAACAGCTGTCCAGTAGTCCTAAGCGGTTTTCCAATGATTCTCCAAGTGATGTCAGCTATCATAATGAAATCCTGAAACCAATCGAATTTCCTGCAAAACCAACATTTGAATTACACAGTTGTTAGTTATAATATCCTAAAAATTATCAATATTGTGATTAAGAGAATGTTAAGAAGGAATTTTCCAAATAATATTTCTGTTAATATCGTATTTTGTGTACTGAAGTAAGCTCTGAAATTGTTGTCCCTTTAAAGGATCATGGAAGCTTTACAATCCAATCATCATCCATCTCAGAGAGAAAATAAAACAGCAGTAGAAATATCCACTTGAACTACAAATATTAATCTCTATTGTGTTTGCTTTGTGGTTTAACTTAAATTAATTTTATTTGCCTTAAGTTGAACTTTGTTAGGTGTGAATTTCCTCCAAATAAAAATTCGGGACGATAATCGAACTATACGCGTAGAGTAGTGACGCATAAAATCCGAAAACACAGGATTTGTCTCAGCAATGCAGTACTATATTGAACATTATAAATTTGAAAAATATAATGTACAAACCTCAATTGTGAGGTGTGTATGCAGTTGAGTGCCGTCAAAAAACCACAATCAATGTGCATCCGTCAATAAGTAAAAACAGCGGAGGAGCTGTGTGTGTGTGTGTCAAAGGCGATCCACATGTTATTCAAACAGAGCGTGAATACCGGGCACAAAATAAAGGGATACGGATAAACAATGTTCAACAGCAAAGTGGTACACGGATGAAGCATATACAGTAAATAATATCCTACCAAACAAAATAATTATTTTACGTCGAGTGAGATCAACTTCAATAGCAACCAGACAGATGCTTGAGAATTAACAGATACAACTTACACTACTTACTAGAGATAAGTAGTGAAAACTTTCAAGACAAATAAAATTGAATAAGGCACATTTAGAAGACAAATTTCGCGAGATGATGGCATCATTTCGTAGTTTCTTTACAACCGCTTTACAACTAACATGGTTAACAATAATAAAATAAAGTTCATGACAATTACTAAGTTGAATAAAATACAAAAGTACATACATGTTTTTCGTAAACAGACATGGAGTGGACAATATCTTCATTTTACCAGTTTTGTTCCTATCCAGTATAAACATTCCCCCCCTAGTGAAATGTTTGTTTGGAAGGGCCTGAAAAATAATGCACGAGTGACACATTGGTGGGTGAGTTTCGACACACACACACATTCAGTTTTATTAGCTAATGATTATCCGGAAAACTTTATCAGTTGTCACAATAAAGAAAGACCTCATCTCGAAAAGACAGCTTCTGTACCGAAGAAAGCCATCTTTCTTAACCTATCATTCAAGGGCGACCAGATTATGCAGTTGACAGCTCAAAGACACTTCGGTTAGCCATCAAACGGATATTCTACGCCGCATCTTTTTCCCTCACATGCCGAACATTTTCGACCCCTGTACCTACGATTAAAGGACGAAATTCTGTGGACTCTACTCCCCTCAAACTGTATCTACAAGTTCACCTGCAGCTGCGGTGACACCTATATAGGTAGAACCAACATAATGTTCTAATGTCGTCGAAAACAACATATTCCGAAATGGTTACTAAATCATATAGAAAAACTCAATGCGATTAATCTGAATAGAAATTCAGCATCATCCATTGCAAAACATTTATTAATGTCAGGTCACAAAATCAATATTAATGACTGTTTCACAATTATTTCATCACATAACTCTAATTCAAGGTTGGTTATTGAAGGTGATGGGAGCACTTTTGGGGATTAGTCGCATACAGCCTAAACTGTGTGTACAAAGGGAACACAATAGACTTCAACCTTCGCGTACCATGGACTACATGACCTATCTAAATATGATAGGTCATTAGTATGTACTTTTGTTTTCTATTTAACTGAGTAATTGTCATGAACTTTATTTTATTTTATGATTGTTAACCATGTTAGTTGTGAGGCGGTTGTAAAGAAACTACGAAATGAAGATATCTTCTCGCGAAATTTGTCTTCTAAATGCCTTGTTCAAATTTATCAAAGGGACTAATTGTTTTAATTTTCTCAAACGAAGGCTTCCAAAAGACACTATAAGACTTCTAAACGGTCTTCTGAGATGTAAAATTGTAATACAGCGTGAACAGTTGAGGTTTTATCGCAACTGCATACAAAATAAACATTATCTTATATCATTTTAGAAATCACTGGAAATTAGATAAGGGGCAGAAGTTGGGATGACGTAATAAGTGTGAGAAAATGACTAATCAATATAATTGTGTAGAATGGACAGAAACTAGTGGAAAGACGATAAAGTGTCTCTATAAATGTTATGTACTCGTCGCCAAATTATTGTTATGTACTGGTCGAGAATTTAATAGTCCTGACGCAAGAAAGACGGAAATCAGAAGACCTAGGTTTGCGATGATACTTCTACTTTCCAAAACACCAGGAGAATCAAATCACAGAAGAGTGTGCGAGCAAAAATATATATGAATGTCTAGACAAGTGTGTGAACAAATCAATAGACAGTCTTAACATGATTGGCTAATTATAATGGAATATCGATCCATATATACATAGCAGAATATATCAGACTGTCAAACAAACACACATATTATATGGATATATATCACCAAGATCAAACTGTCAACAAACACACATATTAAATATAGTATAAGGGGAATATACACAGTTAAAGGAGACAGGTCCATCAAAGTGAAATGGTCACAGACTAAGAGAGCAACAGAAAGAGAGACCACCATACACATATATATATGTATATATATATGGATACATATCAATAAAATCCTTATGAAAATGCAGCGTCGTTAATTAACAGTAGTATAGTGATAATAAACTAAGAATGATGGGGATAATAGTAGATTTGCATAATGAAATGAAGCAAAGTTTTTATTTATTTATTTACTAGACGAAAAAAGTTTAGTTAATTCTTGCCTGACACTATTACCATCAAATAAAATACGTGCCAAGTATGGTACCATAGAATTTTTAAACTAAGACGTGCGAGCATACAGTTTTCTGAAGTTACTTCTTGTTCTGCCTGAGGAGATGCAAGGTGAAAGCTGAGAGTAAAGTGGATGCTCCAAGTCAGACTAAATCCCTCTAGCAAAATTGATTGCACGAAGTCAAGTGCCTATCGACAATGACGTTAACTATGTAGTCCACTGGGATGACACTCACCCTACTGACCGTCTTCAGCATTCTACAAATTGTGACATAGTCTTTTTTAAGCAAACCAGGAAAGAATAAGGGTGAACAATAAAGAAGAATAGGTAGGATGCGAGAGTTTATGAACTGTAAGAGGAGGGGTTGGCTGAATTAAGCCCGAGTGCCTTAACTTCTTAATGTAAAATGTCAAGCGGAATATTTTACTGGAGATCACTAAGACATGGGAAGACCAGGAGAGATCAGAACAGAGAATAAGTCCAAGATACTTAATTTCTGATTTGACTCCTATATCATTGTCGTCAATGAGAACATTACTCTGGCCACGGTAGGACGAGTGAATGTATGTGGTGCTTTTGAATGCAGAGGTCTGGTTTCAGATTCCCCCGAATAGGCAATTATTCAACTATGTTACAGATGGCGTATTCGAAGTCCTTCCACATGATATTGAGGGACTCTGTGAAGCATTCATCCTGGGGTACTCGAGATGTCTAGAATCGATAAGGTGTTCGAGGATGGAGCTGCTAGTATTTTTCTTTTCTCCTCTGGTTAGCCAGTCAATTCGGACAGTGTTTCCGAATACCTTTGAGGACTCCAATTAGTCACCCCTTCTAGACTATAGCTTACATATTATTTCATTTATATAATTCACTTAGGTTTAAGTATTTGCACAGATATGTACTATATATACATATTTCTGTGCAAACGGTACAGTGCTCATTGCTTTTTCACTTTGATCGTTGTTTTCAGTGTTCTTTTAACAGATGTGATCAACTGAAAGTCTTTTTTTGTTTTAATTCATTACTTTTTTATTTTATTTCAGCAATTAATATCACTTTTAATAATGTGAAAATTCCTAAAAAAAACCTATTAGGTAACCATGGTGATGGATTCAAAGTAAGCAGAAGTTTACTTGTTTTTTTTTATTTTTCATTATTTTTTAAAAAAACATTGACTACTTAAGCCATAAATTTTACCATCAACTAGTAATATTTATTTACCCTTTGCATCCTGAGTGAAACAAAAGACCTCAGTGGCGCAGACATTTTCATTCCACTTGGTTGTCCGTTGTGATGTTCAGACGGCTGAATGTCACTACTCCCAAGCTTTCATTTCAGTTTCACACGATCTCTGTGTCATCTCTGGCTTGGCGTGTTACTTCATTTGGTGATCCCTTCAGTGTATATATACACTGTTGAGTGATTTGATATCTACCAGAGTTTTTTGGCTTGCTTATCCTTTCTGGTGATCTGTTTTCCAGTATCGAGGGTCAGAGTTTCTGATAAATGTCCGAAGCAGCCTGTGTTAGGATATGTGATGACTCTTAACCATGGAGAATCACTGACTGCTTGATTTTCTTCACCAGAAAAAAATCTAGGAATTCACATTGTGGTGAGAGCAGCCTGCAAGCCAATTGGTAGACAATAATTTACGTCAATGTTTGTGTGGCAAATATTTATTGGTCGTGCAAAAATATGAACAAGACTGATTCAGCAACCAATCACAGGAGACTTTGCGTAGGCAGATACAGTTAACATATAGATGACCTGACATTCAAGAAACTGTCACAAAGAGATGCAAGGTTAACCTTCTATGAGAAACAATCAATCAGAAGACTGTGTTTATCTGCTTGAATAAACTATAATAATATACATGAAATATATATATAGATACGTGTTGATTTCCTTTATAAACGATCTGTTGCCTGACTCTAGCCTTCTGTCGTTACAATATGAACTGTTGATCAAGATTTGACCGAATAGTTCCAAAATAATTGAATACTGAGTGCTATGTTTATTTCGATTAATTACCCTGAAGAAGTTTGAACTAGTTTGCCGAACGAAACGTTGGCAGTATTCATTTCAGTCTCTCTGAGATCTTTTACAAATCTTGGAATTATTAAGGGATCATTGATATAAGAAGAGAACTTGGATACTGTGGTGGAGTATAATTCCACTGCGGACAAAAATTTATATTTTGATGAAGTCACACAGTGTAATATTTACTGATAACATTTAGCGGACTGATATATATCCATATAATATGTGTGTTTTGTTTGACAGTCTGTCCTTGGTGATATATATCCATATAATATGTGTGTTTGTTTGACAGTCTGTGTATTTGCTATGTATAAATGGATCGATATTCCATTATAATTAGCCAATCATGTTAAGACTGTCTATTGATTTGTTCATTTTGAATATTCGCTCACACACTTGTGTTCACACACTTTCGGACATTTATATATATTTTGCTCTCACACTCTTGTGTGACATATTGATTTTCCTGGTGTTTTGGAAAATAGAAGTATCATCGCGAACCTAGTGGTCTTCTGATTTCCGTCTTTCTTGCGTCAGGACTATTAAATTCTCGACCAGTACATAACAATAATTTGGCGACAAGTACATAATACGGACAATTTACTACTGCTCATAATCATATTATAAGTTATTCACACAACTTAGTCATAGTGTAACGACAGAAGACAAAGGCCGGCAACAGATCGTTTTATTACGGAAATCAGCACGTATTTATATATATTTCATGTACATTATTATAGTTTATTCAAGCAGATAAACACAGTCTTCTGATTGGTTGTTTCTGGTTTCTCAGAAAGTTAAGCCATATATCTGCTAATCGTATTTGCCCACATTAAGTCTGCTGTGATTGGTTGTTGAATCAGTCCTGTTCATATTTTCTCACGGCCAATATTAGTGACCTAGACATTGACGTAAATTAATGTCTACCAATTGGCTAGCAGCCTGCTCTCACCACAATAGGACAAAGCTGTCCATTGAAAAAATTATTTTTCAGCAATTCAGTTATGTCTCATATTTACTATCTTTAAATTCTAGGGTAAAATATGTCGACAAAAAGAAGGTTTAGCAGTTGAATCACCATATATTCCGAATCGTAGAAGATATCTTTATGGACAGCTGGGAAAATATTACTCTGAATACATTTATAATCCCACTCCGAAAATATAGTCGAGATATGTGGATAACACTTTCACAGTGTTAAAAACAGAACATATTCCGAGCTTTTTCACACATATAAACTCACTGCCTTTACAGGAATAAAATTCACATTTGAATCGGAAAATGAACAAAGAGAATTAGCTATGATGTTAGATTGTAAAATAAAACGAACGGAAGTAGGTAAACTGCACACTAGCGGCGTATATAAAAAGCCAACGCATTCTGCCAATAGATATTTAGACTTTAATTCATCTCATCCGTTAACTGTTAAGGCAGGCTTAGTTAAGTGTCTGACAAACCGAGCAATAGCATTAAGTAGTACAACAAAAAACCTAAATGATTAAATGAAACAGATAGAAGAAGAGGTGTTGGTGTTAAATAACCAACTGTTCTATAAAATTCATTAGGAAGATCAGTAAAGGCTAAAATAAAAATAATTGTGAAACTAGTAATAATAACATAAATAAGAGGGAATATAAGTCATCTACTGTTATACCATATAAGGAAGGGACATCTGAGACCCTCCCTATGTAGGATTCTTCATAAAGCAGGAATTAGGGTGGTGACATTCAAACCTACAAACTCACTCAGGCAGACAGGACAAGCTCTGTAGGTTAAAGGACCCCGTCAGTTGACCCAATTAAACAAAATAATATAATTTATAAAATACCCTGCAATGGCTGTGAGTGAAGTCAAACTAGTAAATGGCGAGTAGTCAGACTATCAGAACATAAGAATTTAGTAAAGGTTTACATGATTGATCCCACAAAGATAAGTAATTTAGAAAATAACTCTGCAATAGCACACTGCATGCATGCATTAATACACAACCACACAATAGGGTGGGAGAGGGTTGAAATTCTACGAAGTAATATAGATAAGTGGAGAGAGGGAGAGGTTGATTACTGAATCCTTATTCATCGATTAAAATCTACACCCAGTAGCACGTGGAATGGGAATGACTCATCACTTATACCAGAAATATGGAAAATATTATTGCCAATCAAATCAAGAGATGAGAAGGAATGGAACCATATAAACGAAGTTAGAAAGTTGTGTGAGTAACCTGACGAGTAATGAATTTTGCTCGAAACATGGTCATCATGTGGTAAGAGCAGGCCGTGAGAAAATATGTACAAGGCTGATTTAACAACCAATCACAGCAATGTTAACGTGGCAAAATATGATTCGCAGATAGAGAACTCTATTTGTCGAGGAATCCCTAAACAACCAATCCGAAGCCTGCATTTGTCTGCCTAACTTCTGATAAACAACCAATCAGATGACTGCATTTGTCTACTTGCATAAGCTGTAATAATGTATGTGAAATATATATAAATACGTGTTGATTTTCATAATAAAACGATCTGTTGCCTGGCCCTTGTCTTCTGTTGTTACAATCAGTAAGTATTACTGTATAACAAACACTGTGAGACTTTATCAAAATAAACTTTTTCTCCCTAATAAAATTATCAGCGAGGGGGTGGAGGACACTAGGGCAGCTAGTTTTTGACGATGACTGACTTATAACTTTCTGCATCAAGGTAATTGCAGTGGCTGGGTATCTTGTTGAATTACACTCACTTATAGATATGAACTTTCTTCTGGAAGATGTAATCACTGACTTAACATTCATACTTTATCTCTTTGAAGTTAGTTGATTATCGTAAGGCGGCGTTTTTTTATAATTGGCTCAAAGTTGAGAAAAATGGTTTCCTAACTGGTGACGTACTCTCCACTGTCATTGACCAAGAATTTCTTTTATTGGTTACAGGATTTAATCATGAGCTGACATTAGCTAGAGAACCATTGGAAAACCTGTCAGGGAGTACTGGAAAGCTGTTTCGTCCTAGTTCGGGACTCTTCGGCAGTACACTTCCACCGCCGTGGTTCAAACCCAGGACCTTCTGGGTACAAGGCGAGCTCGTATCCCAGTACTCCCAGGTTTTCCAATGGTTCTCTAGCCAATGTCAGCTCGTGATGAAATCCTGTAACCAATCAAATCCCTACAAACCAACACTTGAATATCAATGAGATGCTCACTAGCGACTTACCCTATTCAGGTAGGTAGTTATCTGTTGAGAAGTCGTGACCAGTAGGGTGCAGCAGGTGGTCGGGTGTGAGGACAAATACTCGCTGAAGACAATTGCTAGGGGTCGCGCTATGTCATGGATTGGCAGAAGTTAGAATTCATGGACTGACCATTAGATCAGGTCCAGTGGCTTAGTGGTATACGAGCTCGCTAGCCTTGTAACCAGAACGGTCCTGGGTTCGAACCCAGTTGGGGTGGGTGTGTACTGTTGAAGAGTCCCAAGCTGGGACGAAACAGCTGTCCAGTACTCCCAGGTTTTCCAATGGTTCTCTAAGTGATGTCAGCCCATGATGAAATCCTGTAACCAATCAAATCTCTACAAACCAACAGTTGAATTTCTTTTATAATTCAGTGTTTCGAAATATCATTATTTCAGGAGTTAATATGCGGTGTGTGCTACTGAAAGGATTCATAAGTAATATATCGATTCATATTTTAGGTTTGGGAAAGATTAAGTTACCGTTTAAGTTAAGGACAAGTTAAGGTTAGGTTAACCCAATAAAGGCGAGATCAGGGTTGGTTTGAGTTAGATTACACTTAGTTTAGGGATATTTTCACGTCAGGCGTTAGGTTCAGGAAAGATTAGGGTTATTGTCAGGGTTAGAAGACCTAAATAATTACATGCGTAGAATGTGGTTAAATTACTCTGTTGATATAAGAATAGAACTTGTGCATTGTGGTGGTAGAGTATAATTCCATTTTGGGTAAAATTTATTTTGATAAAGTCTCACAGTGTTTGTTATACAATAATAATTTACTGATGACCACGTTTCGAGCACAATTTATTGTTCAGTAAATATAACTTCATAACATTATTATTATACTCCAACCTAAAACTGGGAGCTGTCTGTATCACATGTGAAAGGAAGGTATCCTCTGTAACACTTTTCTACAGTTTTTTATGCAGTTTTTTCTTCATAAATATATGTATTCCATACACAAAAATGCCTCCTTCACGTGATTGGTACGTTCAAGGTCATTCTCTGTGATTGGTAGTTAGTGGTGCTTAAAGTTTAACTTTGGCCCGGTATCTCTGTGTATCGACTAGGAAATCAATAATTCCGTCAGCAATCCTTTTGTCTTTTGTCGTTAAAAATAGTATTATTATTATTATTATTATGAGATATCTTTTCCCTATTCCTCTTTGTTTATTTTTCTCCGTCAGTTAGCCCAAGATATATTGGTTCAACATCGTTTGAATACAATAGCTGCTGGTGTCGGTGTATTACGTTACCTGTTGTCGTATATTGCTGAGCATTGTTTACAACGTCATCAATTCGGCAAGCCTATCGGTGATCATTCTAGAGTAGAAGAGAAGCTATCTGATATTGTTTTAAATCTTTATGCAATGGAATCAGGCTTATATTATTTGACTGGTTTATTAGATGCTCAACCGTCACGTGATCTCTCCTTAGAATTGGCTGCTTTAAAGGTGAGAGATATTTTCACGCAATTTGATAACTTTATATTTTGAATTTAACCATGGATTGATTGATATCAGTTAAAGAACGATTGGAAAGCTAGCTGGGAGTACTGGGCAGTCAACTGTTTTGTCCTAGTTTGGTACTTATCGGCAGTATGCACCCACGGGGTTTCAAACCCAGGACCCTCCGCTTACGAGGCTAGGGAGCTCAGAGAACATTCAGCCACTGGGAACCGATTCACTGGCTAGCCCATGAATTCTAATTTCTACCAATTCGTGAGGTTTAGTGCGACTAGCACCACCTAATGCCATCAGTGGGAAATCTATCCCTACTCCCGACTGAATGCACCTCACTGGGCACGACTTCTCACTGGAACCCCAGGAAACTATATATATATAGTTTGCTACAATAACTTCAAGGCACAGAAAGAAATCTCTCAAAATGTATATGTATTCGTTAGCTGTAGAAGACAAATATTAAAAATTCACGACTAGTAGATCATGAAACCTCCGAGTTCACATCAAATCTGAAGGTCCTGGTGGATACATACTATCCTGGAGTCTCAAACTAGAATAAAACAGCTGGTTGTCTAGTATACCTTGCTGGTGTTTTCAATAGTTCTCTAACTTATGTCAATCAGTCGTCAAACTTGTAACAGATCAAATCAAATCTCTGCAAACTAACTATTGAAAAAGAAATAATTTTGTTTAAATGCTTAGTAAATTATCAGAGCACACTGAAGTTAGGGAAATAGGTGGAAACTGGTAGGCAAAGTTAAACTATCAGGTCCCAGGGATGCGAACACTCCAATAACTTTAAACTCGTGTTATTCGTTGGATAGCGAGACCTATCGTTATTATAAATCGCGCTTATATTGTAAAAATAGAAGGCGAGACACGCAAGCCATTTCATTAATCAAGCCTCTTTATATATCTGCAGTTTATCTTCGTTAACCAATCACCGAGCGTGTGATTTTGGTTTAAATCAAGCAACATGAAATAGAATGATCAAATATACATAGAATTCTTTTGTTAATGCAGTATATAACCGTGGGAAATGTTTTCTGTCGCACGTAAAATCGAATGTTCAAATATATATATATAATTATCATTATTATTGCTCCCTTGGGTTCCTAGTGGAACATAGGGCTTCAACTGCACGTATCCGCTTGCTTCTGTCTTCCTTCTGCTGTACTTTTCACCTGCATCCATATTGGTCCATACTGTTTCAACTCCTCTTCACATGATCTCCTCCATGCCACCCTTGCACTGACGTCCCACTCGCCGCTTGCCTTTCGGGTTCCACTCGAGAAATGGCCTGACGCTCGCGCGATGTCACTCAGCGGTCTCCTCAGCGAGTGTACAATCCATCTCCACTTTCTCCTGCATTTTCTTGGGCGATCGGTTCTTGTTTTGTTTGTTCCCATAGTTTCTTGTTGGTGATTCTTTCCGGCCCGGCCATCTAATTCATCTTCAGTATAAAGCCAGTGAAGACAGTTGTTGGTTGATAAAGGTGTGCAACAGGCTGTTGAAAATATTCTTTGTGAACCGCTCGCCAAGTTTCTGATCCGTATAAGAGAACTGACTGACTTGACGTTGTTTGTATTGAAAATCCAACTGGATTTTGTTGTTGATGGTGAGTTGAGTGAGGAAGATTTCCAGATTGTTTTTGGTTTCCCAACCGCTGAAACGATATGCGACTCTTTAGAAATTCATATTTTTGTGATATAGAAAGAAATTTACCGTTGGTGAACTTCCTGAAGATTTATTATTTCATTCCCTTGATTACATTTTTACGAGTTGATCACGGATTGATATCAGCTAGAGTACCATTGGAAACTACCAGGGAGTACTGGACAGCTGTTTCACCCTAGTTTGGGAACCATCGGTAGTACGCACCCACCAACAGGGTTCGAACCAGAACCTTCCGGTTACAAGGCCAGTAAGCTTGTATACCATTCAGCCACTGGATGGCACCCGATTCAATGGCCAGTTCATGAATTCTAACTTCTATCAATTCGTGATTTAGCGCGTTCCCCAACCATTGTCGTTGGTGGGACATCCATCCACACACGTGACATCTAATTAAACCTCACCGGTCACGACTTCCTTGAATATGGTTGACTGAGTTAGCCAAAACAGAGTGGAGAAATGGAGAATAAAAAACTTTTTAATTCATGAATAATTCCCATTCGAACATTAGTAGACAGAAGACAAGTAGTTCAGCGAAGAGTCTCTTTTCGGCGAATTCATTTTCATAGCTGTACAATCGCAAATATATATGGTTATTTTGTGTGTGTGTGTATACATTAAATTTGTCAAACGAAAATACAATTAGTAGGTTCAGATGAATTGGATGTTGATAAGAGGATAGCAACAAAAGTGATGAGTTGTCATAAATGATTGTTAAATAAGAGTTACGTAATGGCATGAATAGTTTGATGAATGAGTTGTGCTCAAAGGGTGTACATGGAAACAAAATAATATACAGAATTATACAAGGGTTTTAAGTTAGAAAAATAAGCATACAAACAGAAGTAAGGTCAAATCAAACAAACAAAGAAAAGTTAGGTCAAATCAAAGGAGTAGTTACCATGCGAGTAGAAGTGGAACCACTTACTCGCATGGAACTACTCCTTTGATTTGACCTAACTTTTCTTTGTTTGTTTGATTTGACCTTACTTCTGTTTGTATGCTTATTTTTCTAACTTAAAACCCTTGTATAATTCTGTATATTATTTTGTTTCCATGTACACCCTTTGAGCACAACTCATTCATCAAACTATTCATGCCATTACGTAACTCTTATTTAACAATCATTTATGACAACTCATCACTTTTGTTGCTATCCTCTTATCAACATCCAATTCATCTGAACCTACTAATTGTATTTTCGTTTGACAAATTTAATGTATACACACACACACAAAATAACCATATATATTTGCGATTGTACAGCTATGAAAATGAATTCGCCGAAAAGAGACTCTTCGCTGAACTACTTGTCTTCTGTCTACTAATAAAAAACTTATCAAATCTTTAGAAAGTCAAAATCTTGAAAAGGATTTCCCTTTAGATCGTTATTTTCGGTATGTCCATTGTATTTCCAGTGTTAGACGCTAGATGAATTCCAGTTACAAGCTTTATCATTGGGTCTCAAATTTTGTAACCATGAATATAAGATCATCCAACTGAACACCAATATCTAGTTTGGAAACTCTAGGTCACTTCGTTTGTGTTTTATGTTTCTATTCAGTGTTTTGACGAAAAGTCAATTTTCATGCAGTAGGTTATCGAATCGAGAGTCTGTTTTTACACAATTATCCAAATGTTAGTGCTACACTAACCGTAGTTGGTGGAACACGTTGAGTGTAGCTAGTTGATCCCTGATGTTTCCTATTTACTGTCATCATAATTTTTTCCCATGTCTTAGGTTCCGTATGGAGTATAGGACATCGGTAGTGTTGTTTTTTTACGGTGTGAACTTGTTATGTACTCGTCGAGTAGTTAATAGTCCTGATGCGGAAAGAGGGAAATCAGAAGACCACCAGGTTTACAATGATACTTGTATTTTCCAGACAAGGAAAATAAATATCATACAAGAGTGTGAGTGAATAAGTACGAAATGTACGGACAAGTATGAACAAGAATCCAGTACAAAAGTATATATGGAAATGACTAATACACATGAACCAATAATTAGCCAGTCTTAACATGATTGGTTGTAATGTCATGTGACAACAAGGTCATACATGTTTATTTAGTTAGTGGATAGACAAAAGCATATTGTCAGTTATAATGGAATATCGATCCATATACACACAGCAAAATATAATAGACTGTCAAAAACAAACGCACACATCATGTGGATACATATCAGAACTAGCTTTACTAGCTTCACACCCAACTTCCTATCTTTTTTTCAGTTTTTTGCAATCGGCCAAACGGGCTAAAGGAGTTTGTCGGTCTATAGGAATTCAATTCGGACATACCGCGTCGCTGATATGTATTCTACCATTGATTCACTAACACACACACACACACATAGTATCATCATTGTACTTGTATAATCTAGACAAATATTTACCACTATGCACCTCTGCGAAGGTGTTTTTTTCTTTGTCCATACTTTTGATCGTGTTTTTTTTTAATCTTCAAAAATTTCCACAGATATTTAGTTCAGAGAAAGTCTACTCAGGTATTGACGCTTGCATGCAACTAGCTGGACGTTTTGCTCTGCTTAGAGATGTTCCCTTCGAACGATTTCTACGAGATTCTAGAAATCATCTTGTCAGTATGGTAAGTTGTTTTTTTCGTTCTTTATGATTGTTGTTGTTGTAGTAGTAGAAGTTGTGCATCGGTGGTGCAGCGGTGGAATTCTCGCCAACCACTCCTCATGTGGTCCGGGGTTCGAACCTCGGCCAACGCACTCCTCCTTTACCTCGCCTATAAGCCAGTAAATAATAATACTGGTAAAGAGGGAAGGTTGGGCACATGAAGCTAGCAACCTCATCCCGTAAAAAAAATAAACCCCACTGCTACCGAAACTTCAAGTCTCTAGCTGGAAGCCGTTGTGTTCGACTGGGATCGTGAAGGAATAAAAAAAATGTTGGTAGAAGTTATTCATAGAGCACTTGAGTTAACTTTTTTTTAGTTCAGACTGTAGTGACATAGAGTTATGGTTTTCAGAAGCCAAGCTTGCTCTAAGAACTTTTACCTTAACGGTTTTTGTTAGCAAAAACTTGGTACATTATATGAGCACCAAGAGATGGTCAATGAAATCGCATAGATTGTCTGAGGGCTGGGCTACTACTCGGATGCCTAGATCGGTGCAAATGAGATTGGTTCATAGGAGTAAATAAGAAGACAGTTGCAGCGAAGAAAATTTTCTTTTCGACGAAGTCATCATCTAGGCTGTACATTCGTGTATTTATATCAAATGGATGGGAAAGTTCCAGAATAATATCCGGTCAAGGGTCAAATTAATAAAAATTAAAATTGGGAATTAGAATGCCATAATAAACAGGGGGATGGATAAAACAAACAAAGTAGCATTATAATAACTAAGAAGACTCACATTGTGCAATTAGGGGTACGCTCTTTCCTCGAGGATTTGGAAGATATGCAGCGAGGAAGTGGTCGAAGAAGAACTGCGTAATCTTCGAAAAACCCTGATGGAAAACGGTTTCCCACCCAGGTTCATAGAAAAGAATCTCAAACCTAAGAAGACTTCTGAACAAGTCCAATCCGTTCCAAAGAAAATGCTTCTGCTTAATCTAGAATTCAAAGGTGATATTGAAGCAGAAATCCTTCGCAGACGCCTCTCAAAATCGCTGAGGAAAACATACTTCGCCGCTAGCCTACGACTGACGTTTTCCTGCAAGAAACTGTTCAGCCAGAACGCGAAAGACAAGCTGTCGCATTGGGCCACCTCAACGTGCATATACCAGTTTACTTGCTCTTGTGGAGCTGAGTACGTTGGCCGTACCATGCGCCGACTTGAAAAACGCGCTCGTGAACACTATCCAGCCTGGCTAGTAAGAGGAGAACGAAAACGGGTAAATAGTTCGGTGACAGAACATCTGGTGAATTCAGGACATTCAGCGCCACTCGAAAAATCCTTCAAAATCATTTACAAGATTCGATCAAACCTATCAAAGGGAGTAAAATCAAGACATCTGGGCATAGCCGAGGCGCTAGCTATACAAAAGCTCAAACCCACGCTTTGTATACAAAAGAAATACGTCAAACCCCTGTCCTTGCCATGGCCATCATAAACAGGTAATTTTTAGTAATCACCATCCCATCTCCTTTCTTATCTAAACTTCCTGTCTATTCATGTTATTTCAAGTTTTTCTTAATCCCTGTTTACACCACCATATTTTCACACCCGAACTTAGTGTTTATTTTGTCATTTTACTATTTCTACATATTTAATCCCTGATTGCATAAACAATTATTCATCACATTAGTTTTTATCCAAACATCTTGTCTATTTTGTTATTTCTACATTTCTAACCCCTAATTGCACAATGTGAGTCTTCTTAGTTATTATAATGCTACTTTGTTTGTTTTATCCATCCCCCTGTTTATTATGGCATTCTAATTCCCAATTTTAATTTTTATTAATTTGACCCTTGACCGGATATTATTCTGGAACTTTCCCATCCATTTGATATAAATACACGAATGTACAGCCTAGATGATGACTTCGTCGAAAAGAAAATTTTCTTCGCTGCAACTGTCTTCTTATTTACTCCTATGAACCAATGTGTATATTCCGTGATTTGAAGAGGAGCAAGGACCGTTCGACGGTAAGGGAACTGAACAAGTTTCTACGTTTGTCCGTCAAGCTTGCTGAGGCGAACGCAAATGAGATTGTTTTAAGTAGTCATTATCCGAGCATTTGACTTCAAGTCGGCAGCTATCTCATGGTTGTCGGTTACCAAAATCCGTTTTGATTCTGGAGCCCATGCACACCACAGATTTAGAATCGGGGTTTATCGTCTCTCCTAGGTGTAGACCAGCACGTACACACCATGTCCGGTTGTAGGCTTCAGATGTTGGCACTTGGCTTTTCACTTATATGAGGAATGATACCTCTATCTCATCTGGCAAAGAGCATTTCGAGAAGAAGATTGAAATCTACTCACTGTTGACTGTACCAGGGGTCGTTTTTTCTAGGAGGCTTTCAAAGAAGACTATTGTTCATATCGATATTGAATTTAAATGTATTCGAGTTTCAGATATACTGAAAAGTCACCTTTCTTAATCCATTAGTAAGAAGTTCTAAATAGCAGAACTCCAGTGGACTCGTTATTAACTGAAGTCTGCTCACCTTTCTTGACTGACCGCCTCTCTCCTTGTGTATGTATGTCAGTTCACGTGCTGTTGTAGAGGAATGTAGATTGGTCATTGGTCAGAGAAGAATGCGTCCCAAATGGATACGAGAGCATATTTCAAGGATGGTTTGATTTAGGATGTAATTGAGTGAGTGATTTGAGAATTTCTGTTCCACAACACTCGATCAATATCCGTCACTTAACTACTCCTTTATTTAAACTATTCAGTGTTTTAAAATACCTAACGCTTTATTTTATTGAACTGCTCACCTTACTGTTTAATGTTTTTTTTTGTCTATGGGTGTTACACCTGTCTCTAATTAACATCCCATGTATAATTTTATATACTTAATGCTTAATGTTTAACTGTGATTATCACTGCAATTATTTTGTTGTAATTGTTATTATTATCATTATTATTATGAATATTTGTAGCTCATCGACTTTAGTAATCACCTTTCATCTAATAGGACACGAGTTCAAGTCTTACTGCATCTACTTCAGCCAGGAGTAGTGTATTCAACCTTCACACAATAAGTGTGGCTTTTAGCCTGGTACATGGAAGATCTTTCCTGAATAATTGAGTCCACCGTTATTACTGACACACACGCACACACACACACATATTCGTTGTCAATAGTGTCTTCGTTGAATATTATATTCTCACTCTTTGGCATACGACTCGTTCCCGTAAAATATAGGATGATGCATGCTCCTAGATTAGAGATTGCGGGGGAGGTGGTGAAGTGGTTGGTGGAGTATTTTGACCACTTCACTTGTTATTCGGGTAGTTGCATCAGCAAAAATCAGCGAGTCGATCGCTGACAAGATCTCAGCAGGCATACAGAAGACTTTTTTTGGCATATATGCCAACATACTCCATCTCTGACTTAGTAGACGTGATATCCGGCTGGTTGTCGAGCAAAAAGGCACATTTACTGTTCAACAGAGTCCACCTCGTCCTCCTCTATTGCTGTGACTAAGACATGGCTATTGAAAGTGGAAGACATGAAATGCCTGGTTGCTGGCTGTCTTTGATCATAGGTGCCTGAGTTCTATCTCCCGTGTGTATTAAGCGGTATAGTAGGGTGAGCAACATTGAGGTTAGCCACCAATGGTCGAGAAATCAGTCGACGAGGTGGTTGTGAAGTTACACTGGTTGAAATGGTTAGAATATTGTGTTACACATACCACCACCGAGCCATCGACCGTCTCCTGCGATTATGGGCGATGTTAACTGACTGACATAGGATCAGCTTGGTATAGAGCTAGTGGTGGTCAAACCAAAACATTGTTTTATCACTCAATGAAATCCACAACAGTTAGTTTAAGCGAGGCATGTAGGGAAGGTGTAGACTGCTTGACTGGCTAGTTGGGGTACTTGGGATGCTATAGTCAATTGGTGATATGGCTCAAAATCGTCGTTTTCAATGAGAGCGGGAAGATGATTTTTCGGAACCAAATAAAACTTTTGTTCTTCCATTTTACTATCCTTTTTTGCCTCACTCACACACTTCTGTTGATTATCTCTGTGTCTTATGAATCCCTCTTTACTCTCTTCTCTTGCTCTGCATGCTACTGGAGTGTGGCAGCTTGAACTGGGGTGCACATCTGTGCAAAATTCTACATTGAATTCAGTCAGGCAGGCAGTCAGTGACTAGTATACCATTTCACTATTCCCAGGACTAACTATATTTTTCATTGCTAATGTTTCTGACATGTCAGTCAGTCTGATTTCATTGAGTTCTGCTTACCTGCTTACTTGGTCTCCATAGTATTGAATGAATAGCATTGCATTATTATTACTCGTCTCTTATTCAAAATACTGTCGGTGAAATCTTGATAACCGCTATCTCTATGTGTTCGTAGTTGTCATCGGACTGACTGTTATTATAATAATAATACTTATTATTGTAGCACTGGGTTCCGAGTGGAACATAGAGCCTCAACAATGCATCTCCACATTCAAGTGTTGGTAGGGATTTCATTGTTTACAGGATTTCATCATGAACTGACACCAATTAGAGAACTGTTGAAAAACCTGGGAGTACTGGACACCTGTTTCGTCAGCCTAGTTTGGGACTCTTTATCAGTACGCACCCACTGCCAGGGTTCGAACCCAGGGCCTTCTGGTTACAAGGCGAGCTTGTCGGGAATTGGCAGAAGTTAGAATTCATGGGCCATTGGATCAGGTCCCAGTGGCTTGATGGTATACGAGTTATCTCGCCTTATAACCAGAAGGTCTTGGGTTCGAACCCTGGCGGTGGATACGTACTGATGAAGAGTCCCAGACTAGGCTGACGAAACAGCTGTTGAGTACTCCCAGATTTTCCAATGGTCCTCTAACCAATGTCAGCTCATGATGAAATCCTGTAATCAAACATCTCCACTGTCTTCTTTAGCCAATTTGTTGGTTTTCGCCCCAAATCGCACTTAATCAGTTGGCGATCAGTGTTTGTAAGTATGGTATGCGCTTTGTACCGTCTAAGTGCAAAGTACTGTTACAAGATTGGCAGGAGCCTGTACCTGCACTCACTCTTGCGTGCGGGTGAACCGCTTGCAGTTGTCGATAAGTTTGTGTATCTGGGTAGTTGTGTGAGTGCTGGTGCAGGGGTGACGGATGAGATTTCCAACGGTATAATGAAGGCTAGTGTGGCATACATCAACTTGAGCCACCTCTGGCACCATCACCACGTTAGCCTGACTGTCAAAGGTTGGGTATACAATGCTTCGGTGCGGGCTGCGCTGCTCTACGCCTGTGAAACCTGGCCTCCCCGAGTAGGCTGAGGATGTCCGGCGGCGACTCTGCGTGTTCGATCATCTCCCTTTCTCCGCAGGATCGCTTGCGTTCGATAGCATCATCACTTGAGGTTCGGCGACGTGTGTTTAAACACAGTGGAGGTCACTATTCATTGAGTGTCATCATCTGGAAACACCGGTTTCGGTGGCTTGGACATGTGCTGAGAATGTCATCATAGAGGCTTCCGAACAGGTCTCTGTTCGCTAGCGCTGGGTCGGGATGGAAAAGACGGAGGGTTGGTCAGCGCATGACGTGGCATCATGGGATGAAGGATTTTTGTGCTACATTAGCATCGGTTGGCGACTCCCTGGTTAGGGTCCGTGAGATAGCTCGAATAGATGGCTCAAAACGTTATCGGATATGGCCAAGAACCGTAATCGTCAATGGCGAACGTTTTGCAGTTTCCTTCTTTCTTCTCTTCCCGATGGTAGTTAACGAATACTGTTTGAACTTGTTAAGCATGACTGTCTTCCTTTCTAGATGAAGTTCTTTATCCGTTCTCTACGTATATATTTCTTATTACTTTTGATCTATGTTGTTTTATTATTATTGTGTGGTGCATCTCTCTTGGTGCCATATTTTATCAAGTTTCTTTTGCGTTTTAATAATGATAATAATTTCGCCTGCCTGCACTTCTTCGAGTCTACGTGACACACTCAGTTGACTGGAGTCTACTTCTATTCCATCAGTTCAATCTTTTCATCATCGGATTCTATTTATTTATTGCTTTCATTTAAATTATTTAATCAGTATCATTATTGTTTATTTAATTTTTTATTTATCTTCAGGAATCCAATGATATTTTACGTATTATGATTGCAGGTAATAGTATTTCCAATATGGCAGAACATTATCAACAAACAGTCTCTAAACTAAGTGTATATGCACGTCATCCATTGACTGGGATAAAGGCTACATGGTTAGCAAAAGGCCGTAGAAGTGGATGGTTTGCTAATAAAGCTGGTTCAGGACCGAAAGTAACTGAAGGGAATGCTTCACGTGATTTGAAAGATCATTTACAACCTACATTTGCTAAAATGGCCACTGAACTTGCTATATGTACGCAAAGATTTCAAACATTATGCGAAATGTCACTTATCACACACGGTCGAGTAAGTTTTAAGGCATTGTATTATTACTATTATTATATTCCTTTGTATTTCTTTAACGACAGAATACAAGAGTCAGGCAACAGATATTGTACTGGGGGAATTAACAGATATTTATAGATTTTTATGTACATTATTATTAGTGTTATTGTTAGCAGAGAAACAGCGTCTTCTGATTGGTTGTTTTCACTTTGTGGCCATATCTTTGAAGGTCAGATTATATATACTTGCGAATCGGATCTATCCACGCTAAGTCTGCTGTGATTGGTTGTTGAGTCAGTCTTTGCTTTTGTTGTTTTTACATGACCTAGAAATGGGACGTAAACATTGACGTAAATTGCTGTCTATCAATATCGGCTAGCAGACAGCTTTCACTACATTCCAAGTGGAGCATACAACTTCAATGTTAGGCTTTGCATTTCCAGTGACACAGGTTTTATTTTGACGTGATGGAGTTGCTGCTGGCCTCATGCTCAACCTTCCCGCTTCATTAGTCTTATTGCTACCGGATTAGCGAAGTTCAAGTGTGCGTCACCGGTGGATTGAACCCTGGACCACCTGCGTCGTTGTCAAGCATTCTCTACTCCTGTAACACTAGAGCACACTAAATTTTAACGTAGCTTTCTTTTCACCTTTCTTATTGTTAAGGTTATCTATGAGAAGTCTGTGATTCTCTCCTGGATTTAAGAGAACTATCTATTTATTTCATGATCCTAGTGTTGGCTGTAAACTAAATGACTCATTATAGAATTATGTGATTTCAAATAGCTGTATTTCTTAAATCCAGATCACAATAATGAGAACAGAAAATATTACTACCATAATAGACAAACATGAATGTGATTCAGAGAATAAATCATGAGTACATCTGCATAAGGTTGAACAGTTCCAAGCCTCGACACTTACCAACATTCTACATACCATTGATTCTTTCTATCTTGAGGAGTCCATGTCCAGTCAATACCTCCATAATGCTGTGAAGCTACATCGTTACGTATGCCCAGCTATCGCCTTCCTCGGTAATGTTAGCTGACATAGGTTCAGGTTCGAAAAGAGCTAGCGGCGGTCAAACCAAAACATGGCCTCATCAGTCAATGAAATCTACAACAGTTAGTTTAAGCCAATGACGTAGGAAGGTGTAAACTTCCTGATTGGTTTTGGTCCTCGGGACGGTAAAAATCAATGAAGACTGGTGACAATTGGTGATATGACTCAAAGTGATCGTTCTCAATGGTTGGTGCAGATGTTTCCACTCGCTGTGACTCATAATTTCCAATGAAACTATGTTGTTCTTCGTTATTACCATTCCTTTTGTCTCATATCGCTGTCTACTGTCTCTATTATGCATTTCTTGTACTTTCTTCTCTTTCTTTGTGTGCTACAAGGAGGGAGTGTGGCGACTTGAACTGCTGCACATTAGTGTAAAGTTCTATGTTAAAAACAGACAGACAAACCTTCATGATTGAATCAAGTCAATACTCAAAGATTACATGAATTACTATCAAATTTCTGATGATATCATCTTGAGATCTTTCCCAGTTCAATGCTATTTTAGCTAACATTGTTCTCTGAGCATGGTAATTATTCAGCATGTGTAGAACACATTTATCTTAGCCAAGTGAATTCATGATTCACAACCACCATTGATTAAGTCATCTTCCTCACCTAAACTCTCTATCTGCCCTCACATTATCACATACCACATTCTCTCAGCTTACATAAAGAGTTGATTGAAAGTATCTACATGGAAAAGCGTGTATCATGTTGATTTTTGTTCATTTTTTAATTTGCTACTATGTCTCATTGTTGTAAAGTGTGGACATTAGATTGCCCATATTAGTTTATTTATTAGATGTATCATACAATGAAGAAACAGTATTATTTACTGGATGACACAGTTTCGAACAAAATTTATTTATTGTTCATAATCATTTCATCAATTATAATCACACGACTTTGAAACTTTAGTTTTATAGTTTTCTCTGTCCTCGCCTATTTATCGTCGTAAGGGTAGTAGAATTTTCCAGATATGTGAGTGGACAGGTGTTGAATCATTCCTATTACTTGTATTCTCTTCAGTTGATTCGATAACACAAAGCTTCTGGTATCAATCTCTCCCTCCGCCCTGTGACATTAGATTTCAAAACTGTCATCCTATCCCATCCAGCCTATTGTGTGATTGTGTGTAACTGCATGTAGTCAGTGGTATAGCTGAACTATTCTCTAGATTTCTTATCTTATTCGGGTCAACTAATCTAGATTTTGCTGCTGGGATTTTATGCTAGGCTAGTCTGACTGTACCTGTTCTACTAGTTTGACCTATGTATTTGACCTGACAATTGAAGGCGGGGTATCAGATAAACTAAATTGTTTTGTTTTAAAAGGTCCACAAGATCTTTTAACCGACAAAGCTTGTTTCTATAATTGAGTTTTGGGCAGTTTGAATGCCGGTCACTTTTATTCCTGCCTTGTTAAGAATTCTGCGTAAGGTGGTTTCCAAGGTTCCTTCCTTGTATGGAATTACTACTGATGTTTTAAATTCCTTATTGTTGGTGTTGTCCTTCGCATATTTGACATGCATGTCGTCTTTAATGTTATTGTTATTATTATTATTATCACTACCACTACCATCATTATTTATTTTATTTTTACATTCCCCTACATATTTCTTGACTAATTTACCAGAGTAATTATTAAGTTTCAAGGCCTCTTTTATGTCTATCATTTCTTGTGTTAGATTTTCCTTAGTACTACTTAGTTTTGTACTCTGTCACTTTACCATTTCACCAACCCTATTTTAGTTTACATTGCTTGGGATGATCCGAAATATACAAATATCTGTTTGAATGTGTGGGTTTCCTGTAAGCACTAGTGTTTAACTTCCCATCTTCTTTCCTTTTTACTTTGCAATCTAACATTGGAAGCTCTGCTTCCTGACAATCCGATTCATAAGTGAATTGAATTTCCCCCCTTCTTTGAGTCGATGTGTTTGAAAAATCTATCTATATCGTGTGTTCTTCTAAATACAGTGAATGTGTCATCGACATACCTCCACAATACTTTTGGGGTGGGGGGTGAACATTTTAATTGCCATGTTTTCCCACCTATCCATGAATATATCTGCTATCTGTAGCAGAAATGTGTATTATTATTATTGTATCCTTTAGTTCCTAGAGGAACATAGGGCTTCAGCTGCGCACCTCCATTGACTTCGGTTTTCTGACAACTTTTTCACCCTGCTCCAGGTCTGCCCACATGCTTTCATCTCCTCTTCACATGACCTCCTCCAAGTCACCCTTGGACGACCAACTCGCCGCCTCCCTTTCGGGTTCCACTCGAGGGCTTGTCTAGTGATGTCACTTGATGGTTTCCTCAGCGTATGGCCAATCCATCTCCATTTCTTTCTGCCTATTTGTTTCACAATCGGTTCCTGATTGGTTCGCTCCCAGAGATCCCTGTTGCTGATCTTTTCTGGCCATCTGATCTTGAGTATTGAGCGGAGACAGTTGTTAATGAAGGTTTGAAGTTTGTTTGAGATGCTCTTTATGACTCGCCAAGTCTCTGATCCGTATAGTAGCACTGACTTCACATTGGAGTTGAAAATCCGGATCTTATTTTTGATGCTGATTGCTGTTGACCTCCACACAGATTTGAGAGTAATGAAAGCTTGTCTTGCTTTTCCGATTCTGGCTTTGATGTCTTCGTCAGTTCCGCCTGTAGTTGAGACGATGCTTCCCAGGTAGGTGAAGGAGGTTGTTTCTTTCAGGTTCTTCCCATTTATGCTTATTGTGGTCTGTTGTTGCTGTTGATGTTGGCAAGGAATCTTCATCATCTCTGTTTTATCTATGTTCACGTGAAGTCCTATCTTTGATGCTTCTTCTGCCAACTTGTTACTTTTCATTTGCATATCTTCCAGTTTATGGGAAATCAGACATATATCATCGGCGAAATCCAGATCCTCCAAGTCTTTTGTGTCAGTCCATTTTATGCCTGTTCCCTCGTTGGTTGCCGTTGTCTGTCGCATTATCCAATCAATTGCAATCAGGAAGATCATTGGTGATAGTAGACAGCCTTGCCTCACTCCCGTCCTCACTTCGAAGGCTTCCGTAAGTTTCCCGTTGTGGATTACTTGGCATGCAGCATTGTCGTATAACTGTTGGATGAGGTGTATAATTGTCGATGGGACCCCGTAGTAGCGAAGTAGTTTCCAAATGACCTCTCGATCGACGCTGTCGAAGGCCTTTTCAAAGTCGATGAAGTTGAGATAGAGAGGTGACTGCCATTCCAAGCTTTGTTCAATGATGATCCGTAGAGTGGCGATTTGATCAATACATGATTTGTTTCTCCTGAATCCAGCCTGTTCCGGACGAAGTTTTTCATCTAGGGCTTGTTTGATTCTCTCCAGGATGATGCGACTTAGTATCTTGCTTGGAATGGACAGAAGCATAATTCCACGCCAGTTTTTACATTGACTTAAGTCTCCTTTCTTTGGAAGTTTGAATAAGTAACTGTTCTTCCAATCCTCGGGTACTTTGCCCTCTTTCCACACCTTCTCCAGTAGTGGTGTCATCAAGTCCGCTGTTGTCTCTGGGTCTATTTTCAAAGCCTCTGCTGGGATTCCATCTGGTCCCGGTGTTTTCCCAGTTTTAAGCATCTTGATTGCATTCAGGACTTCTGATTTCGTCGGGGGGTCAGTGTTCACTGGTAGTTCTGCTTCCGTTGTTGGTATTGCTGGACGTGTTGTAGGTGGCGGACGATTTAGAAGTCTTTTGAAGTGTTCAACCCAGTGCTTTCTCTGTTCCACCTCTTTGGTGATTGACTTTCCATTGTCGTCCTTTATTGGCTTAATCTGTGTCGAACGTTTGCCCGATAGGTGCCTAGTTGTTTGGTAGAGTGTGGCGAGGTCTCCTTTGCCTGCAGCTTGTTCTGCTTCGTTTGCCATGGTTTCATAATATTTTCTTTTGTCTTCCCTGGCGCTTTTCTTCACTCTTTTGTTCAGTGTATTGTAGCTTGCATTCAGCTCCTGTTTTTGTTGCTCGTCGTGCACTGGATAATCTTTTGCTTCACTGTCCTTCTCTCTTCTATTAGTTTCCAAGTGTCCATAGTGAGCCACTGTTTGTCCTGTCTCTTTTTTCTGCCTAGAATTTCTATGCAGGTTTGGCTCCACACCGTTTTCAAGTTGTTCCAGTGCTTTTCAACGCCGACCTCTTCGCTAGTGTTGATTTGTGTCTCGACTTTGTCCTTTATGCTTGCAATGAAGATGTCCTTTGTAGCCTGGTCCTTCAGCTTTTGAGTGTTGAACTTGGCTTGTGGTCTATCTGCAGCTCCTGATTCCCTGAAAGCTTTTAATTTGATTTGGATTGTCCCTTGTACGAGATAGTGGTCTGAGCCAACGTCTGCTCCTCTTCTTGCTTTTGTGTCCAGTAGGCTGCGCCTCCACTTCCTTGAGATTGAGATGAAGTCGATTTGGTTTTTGGTTTGCCCGTCTGGTGACACCCATGTAGCCTTGTGGATATCTTTGTGCTTGTATACACTGCCACCAATCACCAGTTCGTTGAAGGCGCAGAAGTCGGCGAAGAGTTCTCCGTTTTCATTCATTTCTCCTAGAGCTTCTCTACCCATGATGAGTTCCCTTCCCGTATTGTCTGGTCCCAGTTTGGCGTTCATGTCTCCCATTAGTATTTTCATGTCGCCAGCTGGAGTATTGTCCATTGTTGCCTGTAGTTGCCTGTAGAATTCTTCTTTCTTCTCGAGGTCTGCGTTGTTTGTGGGTGCATAACATTGTATGATTGACACTTTCCTTCCTTTGGAGTTGAACCTGGCGGTCATTATCCTGGACGAAATCGCCTCCCATTGTATCAGGGCTTTCGTTGCCGTTGGTGACATCATGATAGCCACGCCCTCGGTGTGCGTGTGGTTATCTTCTGGGTGACCGGAGTAGATCACTGACTCACCTGTTGACAATTTGGTGAGTCCACTCCCATTCCATCTGCTCTCACATATTCCCAGCACTTGTATTCCGTATCTTTTCATCTCGTTGGCGATCTGGGCAGCTTTTCCAGTCTCGTACATAGTTCGAACGTTCCATGTTCCTACACAGACTTTTTCTTTTGGTGCAAGGAGGTTCACATACTGAAGTTCTGTAGCAATTTTTGTTTACAGGGTGGGGTTGCTAGCCTCACGCCTGAGAAAAGAATGATTACATTAAGTAAAAGTTTAGAGAGAAGCAACTTTTTGGGTTGCTCCCCTCAAAATCAGAAAATAACGGACAAACAATGAGAACAACGTCAACAAAGGAAACAGTTCACACAAAAAAGGGCAAAAAGCGACGACAACTATACAATAAGACAACATGCAATATAGTTCAGTATATGTAACTAAAATGATATCTTAACCATAAACTCACTGACTTGGAGCAACTTGAACATATAAATCCAACAATATATACAATTATAGATGTGTTTATGTTTAAAAATTCCACAAATCCAAACAGTGAGTTATGTGTATTATCTGTCAATAAGATTGTATTTTTTGGATTCAGTGTTCGAAAGGTTAATAATTGTGATAATTTCCGCAAACACTTTGCATAAAATTTTAGAGTAATAAGATATTTTATTTATGACCAAAATGTAGCGTAATAGTCGAAAAGCGCGCGCATGTGTAAGGAAACGTAAAAATAAAATAAATAATGATGGTAGCGATAGTGATAATAATAATAATGATATTAATGACGACATGCATGTCAAATATGCGCAAGACAACACCAACAATAAGGAGTCTAAATCATCAGTACTATGTGCGTCGGTGGCACAGTGGTTACGACTCTCGCCGACCATGCACATGGTCCGAGGTTCGATCCCCTGCCGACGCACACCTGAAATCTATGGTCGGCCTGCGAAATTTGGGCTACCGATATCCATGCTGAAAATTTCATACTTGTACCAAAAATACGGTGTGGAATCAAGCTGTAAACAAAATTAAAAAAAAATTAATTAAAATTATTTACATTATATATATATATAATTTCATTCTGTTGCTATGCCTATCCTGCTCACATATTTCGTTAGAAAAAAAAACCAACTAATTTAAAAACTGACTGATTCGATTCAGAGTAAAAGTTTGCAAAGATATGCAGCAGTTCGAGTTGCAACACTCCATGTGGGAAGAGAAGAGATTAAAGAGAGACAATAAATAGAAGTGCAAGGCAAAAAGGCAAAATAGTAATGTAGAAGAACAATAGAATTTTATTGGATGTGATAAAGCACAAAAAGTGAATGCACCTATGTCAGTCATTGAGAACAACGGTTTTGAGCCATATTACCGATTGTCTCAAGCCACTGGATTTTACCGCATCGAAGACCCAAATCAGTCAGCCAGCCGTGCAGTCTACACCTTGCTAACGTGACCACCGGCTGGCTTAAACTAACTCTGTTGTGGATATTCAAATATTGGTTTGTAGTAGTAGGAGTCTGATTGATTTAGTTATAGGGTTTCATCATGAACTGATATCTCGGTTGGAGAACCATTGGACCATTCAATCTAATAATTTAATCTAATATCTACTCCCCTTTTCCCATTGCTTGTATATATAAAGGAGATTGCTGATGAACAGATTTGGTTGTGCCGGTTAGCAGATGCTTCAATTGACCTTTTATTGACATCAATTTGTTTCGGGCGTGCTTCTAGATCAATAAGTATTGGTGTACCACGTAATGACTATGAGGTTAGTTAGTTGTACTACTCCTTTTTTTTTAACTCTGTTTTCTAATTTTCTTATAACTGATTCAAATGATAGTGTGTTTTTGAACTCAATTGTTCAGAACAGGCTTTTCCACGTACTTGTATAGTGTGAGAGGGGGGGGGTGAATTGTCTAGGCTGAAGTAAGTGAAGTGAGATTTGAACCTGGAACCTAATGACTGGAAATTGAGTATGGCGGCAAGTAAACCACTTCTTCATGAAATATCTACTGAGTGTTGTTTAATGTCGAAAAAGATTTATGCTTCTCATATATTTTATGGTAGTGTGATGAGATTTTCGATATGACCGTTAATACACTTGGTAAGTTGCGCTAACAAATTGCCTACGTAGTCTATTCGCCAGCTTATTGTTTTAACCAATATTAGCAACAACAATAATAACAACACGATTACAATACCACTGAATCAGTACATTCTATTAAATACTATAGGTTCTTCGTGTTTCTTTGTTTATTTATGTGAACACAAAGCCTGAAGAGAGGGAGAGAGAGAGAGCATCATTCCCTTTCAGTTTGCAGAGATGGGCATTGTTGATGAGTACTAGCTAAGTAAGTACAAGACCTAGATTCAGGACTTTGAAATGTAGATGTGTTGTTTGTTGAAGCCCCCTATGTTCCACTCGGAACCTAAGGCAATAACAATAATAATAATAATAATAATAATAGATACGTAACTTCGAGGTATAAATCCTGTGAATATTCCGGCACCCATTCAAAGAGTCAAATTTTAATTCAGATATATATATATCAACAGGAAAATTAAAAAAGAAACACAAATAAATAACTACATCATCAGTATATTCAAATGACTTATCTTCTTTTGATAAAACAATTAGTTCCAGTCGTCACACTTCACTCAGCACACAAAGACAAAAGAAAGTAAAAGGAAATGCAAACTACCTACAGTAAACAGAGATATAGGATAAAAAGAATAGTAGTATCAAAGAACAATATAGTTCTATGGAATACTATAAGTCACAAGGAGTGGAGGCATCTGCACCACTGTTCCACTTAATGAAACTGTTTGTTTCATTTGCGATTACGTCACAAACAATGAGATAAACTTACCTATGATTGTAACTTATATCATTTAAATGTGTACAGATTCATCTTTCAGGAAAAGGTATACAAACAAATCGATGGGTAGCCCTCTTGGGCTCCCGTTAGCAGGTATTTTCATGTCGAAATTGGAGAGACAAACGCATGGTATGCTTGGAGAATTTATTCTGTACAAACGTTATGTGGATGATACTCTCTCATTATTGATGATAATCAATATTAATGACTGTTTCACAATTATTTCATCACATAACTCTAATTCAAGGTTGGTTAGTGAAGGTGATGGAAGCACTTCGGGGATTGATCACATACACATTACTCAGTTAAATAAAAAACAAAAGTACATACTAATGACCAATCATATTTAAATAGGTCATGTAGTCCATGATGGTGAAGGTTGAAGTCTATTGTACCAAAGAAAGCTATCTTTATTAACCCACCTACCATTCATGGGTGACCAGATTATGCAGTTGACAGCTCAAAGACACTTCGGTCAGCCAACAAACGCACATTCTACGCCTCATCTCTTTTTCTCACATGCCGAACATTTTCGATCCCTCTACCTACGATTAAAGGACGAAATTCTGTGGACTCTACTCCCCTCAAACTGTATCTACAAGTTCATCTGCAGCTGCGGTGACACCTATATAGGTAGAACCAACAGAATGTTCCAATGTGATCGTCGAAAAGAACATGTTCCAAAATGGCTAGTAAATCATATAGAAAACTCCAATGCGATTAATCTGGATAGAAATCCATCATCATCCAATGCAAAGCACTTACTGATGTCAGGTCACAAAATCAATATTAATGACTTTCACAATTATTTCATCACATAACTCTAACTCAAGGCTATTGAAGGTGATGAAAGCACTTTAGATTAATCACATACAGCCTAAACTGTGTGTACAAAAACCAATAGACTTCAACCTTCGCCTACCATGAACTACATGACCTATCTAAATATGATAGGTCATTAGTATGTACTTTTGTTTTCTATTTAACTGAGTAATTGTCATGCCCTTTATTTTATTTTATGATTGTTAACCATGTTAGTTGTAAAGCGTTTGTAAAGAAACTGAGAAATGACGAGATCATCTCACGGAATTTATCTTCTTTCATTTATTTTTTATCCCTTTTTGTTTCAGAAAACTTTAGTGCACGCGTTTAGCCGACAAGCACTTCAGCGTGTTAAACACATTTTAGCTTATACACATGAAATGGATCGTTATCAACATCGTGTTGCTAGTGAACTATTAACACAACGTGCCTATCCTGTATCTCATCCCTTAACGCGTGTATGGTAACAATAATGATGATGATGTGGTTGTTGTAGTTCTCCTCAGAAGCATCTATTGTCAATCAATCAATAAATTTGTGTATAAATGAAAAAGTATTCAAATTATTATTATTATTTAATATTGTAGTTATGGTGGCACTTAGAAGACTAGAGACTTTATAAAAGAATGTTTATTTTTCAAAAGAATGGATACTGAACAAAGAGTACTCTTTTCGATAACCCCTTCATCATCAGGCTCTACAGTTATATATATATACATTATAGTGAATGAATGAATTAGTGTTATGAACAACATCAAGGTTGCTGTTTAAATGACATCGAATCAATAATATCAATAGATAAGAGGGGGAGGGATTCTTCCACGCTGGATTTGTGGCCGGTTTGCACCAGATGGACCAATATTGAACTGTTAATGGTTTTTACTACACCTTTGCTTAACCAAACTGGGAGATGTTCTCGAGCACAAAAAAAATCAAGTACCTAGAGCAACGGCCAATATAACTCACCCCACTCGTTCATGAGAACATATCCCAATATGGCTAAGTAAAGGTGTAGTGAAAACCATTAACAGTTCGATATTGAACCATCTTGTGCAAACCGCCTACAAAGCCAGCCACCGTGGAAGAATCCTTCTCTATAATCTACCGAGTGCTTAATAAATTGTCAAAATCATCGAGGCACAGCATGCTCCAAACAGCAGAGGTAACTGCAATTCGCCTCAAACAACCACTGCTCTATGTTCAAAAGAAGCAAGTCCAGTCCCTACTACTGCACGGGCCGGCCTTCAGTAGAGACTATAAATTCATGGATTTGTAGTATTACCTTTCCTAATTTTTCTGACATTCAGTTTATTGTTGTGTTGATGCTATTGAATTGTAATCCATTGATGTTATTATTGATTCGATGTTATTTAAACAGCGACATTAATGTTGTTCATAACACTCATTCATTCATTCACTGTAATGTATATATATAACTATAGAGCCTGATGAAGAAGGGGTTATCGCAAAGAGCACTCTTTTTTGAGTGTTCATTCTTTTAAAAAATTTTTAATGGGCATTTTCAATCAGTTAGAACGTTTATTTGCGATATCACATCTCTATGTAGCGAAATGATGTGCACTTTATCTTCAAATCACTATCTGTGCACAGATCTTTCGTGTGTTGTGCCTGCTACTTCCGGCCTTCCTTCATATTGGGCTTCTTTGCGTTGTGTTCTTGCGTCTCTCATGTATCTCTGCAATGCTGAATTATTTACCTTTTCTGACCGACGTCAAATCTATCTCCCAGTTGTTTGATGTTTTTCTGCCGATGAACATCTCCGTTTATATACTACTGATAAATCTTATCAGTAGCACACGCCACAGTCGTCTCTTATTTATCGATTCCCGCTCCATCTGCTTTCGTCTGAGGAACTGGGTTGTAACCTAAGTCCTCTAAGTAACTGTTATCGTTATAAAACAACATGAGTGGTCATTCGCATCACTAGTTAAAAGACCTGTGATTGGTGATGATGATTTTATTAGTGAGAAACGATATATATATATATATATATATATTTTGAGCATGCAGTTTGCTCCTTCCTCCTCCTCCTGCTCCTGTTCGCCTGTGACTGAGACATGGCCATTGAAATTAGAAGACATGAAAAGGCCGGTTAGCTGTCTTTGACCATATATGTCTGCATTCTATCTCCCATGTTAAATTGAGTAATAGTGAGGTTAGAATTGCGTTTTTTGATACACCTGTCAAGTTTTGGACCCTAGATAAGTGGGAGGAACCTCAAAGAAACAACCTCCTTTACCTAGTTAACTGGGAAGCATCGTTTCAACTACGGGTGGAACTGACGAGGATATCAAAGCCAGAATCGGAAAGGCAAGACAAGTTTTCATTACTCTTAAGTCTATGTGGAGGTCAACAGCACTCAGCATCAAAATGAAAATAAGATCCGGATTTTCAACCTCAATGTGAAGTCAGTGCTACTGTAACAACAGAAGACAAGGGCGAAGCAACAGATCGTTTTATTATGAAAATCAACACGTATTTATACATATTTCAACTACATTATTATAGACAAGCGCAGTCATCTGATTGGTTGTTTATCAGAAGTTAGGTAGACAAACGCAGGCTTCTGATTGGTTGTTTCGGGATTCCTTGACAAATAGAGTTCTCTATCTGCGAATCATATTTTGCCACGTTAACTTTGCTGTGATTGGTTGTTGACTCAGCCTTGTTCATATTTTCTCACGGCCCATATTAGTGACCTAGACCTTAACGTAGATTAGTGCCAACCAATCGGCTAGCAGCCTGCTCTCACCACACTCGTCCCCCCGTCAAATAGCTTCGTGCGCAGACGTTCCGACCTTCTGGGTGCTACATCCTCTAGTTGAGGATTGTTACTGACCGGCTTGTCCCACTGTACCCATCTTTGGAGCTGACTGGCGTTAACTCGTTTCTGTTTATCACCTCTTCGGATGGTATATACTTGACCCCGTCTTTTTGTGATTGTGTATGGTCCTTCCCACTTTGGAAGGAGTTTCCGTGAACCTAGCCCGCCTCCAACTGTATATCTCCTGTCTCTACACTTCACTTGGTCCCCGACTGCAAAGGTAATGCACTGCGTCCTTTCTTTCATCTGAGACTTCATGACATCACTGCGCTGCTTCCGTATTACATTCTTGACTGCCTCTTTCCTCTCTGCTTTTAATTTCGTCGTACTCCACTTTTGGTGCATGGGCCAGGTCTCATTGTGTACCGGTAATCGTGGTTTTCTACCATACATCAGTTGGAAGGGTGACTTCTTCGTTGTTTCCTGAGTGGTAGCCCGATGTGTTAGTAAAATCAGTGGAAGCTCCGTTTCCCAGTTCCCGCCCTTCGAGGCCAGCCACTCCTTCAGTGTACGGTTGTTTCTCTCCGTTAGGCCATTCGTTTGTGGATGGTATGGGGTCGTTCTGATCCTCTTGATGCCCAGCTGTTGCAAACGGGAAGTAAACTCTTCACTCTCGAAACAGGGACCTTGGTCTGTCAGTATTGTCTTCGGTACGCCGTGGTCTGCAACAATGTGTCTAACTACTGCATCTGTCACGGTTCTTGCACGTTGGTCTGGGATTGCTACGGCGTCTACCCATCGTGTCGCGTGTTCCGTCATCACCAAGAGGTACTGATTACCATTGGATGTCTGAGGAAATGGACCCATGACATCTACGGACCACAAGTCACCTATCGCGGTAACTGGAATCGACTGAAGTGGTGGTCGTATACACCGGTCACCTTTCATCAGCTGGCACCGTGGACATCCAAGTACGTATCTTGCTACGTCTTCTCTCATACCTGGCCAGTACATACTTTGTCTTAGGAGATCGGTCGTTCTGGCCACGCCTGTATGCGCTAGCTGGTGACATTCTTCTATCATGTCGTGGCGCGACGATTGAGGTATGACAGCCAGCCAGCTTCCGTCGTTCTCTCGCCAGGTCAGAGTCCCGTAGGCATTCACTCTGAGTCGATCCCTCTGTCTGAGTAGTGTGGTTAGCTCCTTACTCGCCGTAGTTTGATCCACTTCTATTCCGTTGGTGATCACCTGTATTACTGTATTCAGCGTATCGTCCAACCTCTGCCTACGTGCAAGTCTTAGTGGGTCTTGTTCTACTGCATGCACTCCGTAAGCGACCTCGGGCAACTCAGACTCATCTTCTGGTCTCGATAACAAATCTGCCAAGACATTTTCACTTCCAGGAACGTGTGAGATCGTAAAATCGTACTCCTGAAGACGCAACATCCACCGTGACAACTTCCCCCGTGGGTCTCTCGCTGTCTTCAAAAATTGTAGCGGCTTATGATCAGTTTCGATGTGGAACCGCCGGCCGAGTAAATAAGGTCTCCATTTGTCGACTGCCCATACCATTGCTAAACATTCTTTCTCTATCGTTGAATACTTTCTCTCTGCGAGTGTCAAAACCCTACTGGCATACTCAACGATTCCCTCGTCCTGTCTTAGGACCGCACCTATAGCGTAGTCACTGGCATCTGTGCACACTGTGAACTGTCTTCCTGGCACAGGTAGTTTTAGCGTCATTTGTTGGTGGTCGAGCAGCTGTTTAATTCTGTCGAATGTCCTCTGCGATTCTTCCGACCAAACAAACTTTGGCTCACCTAGTAGCCTGTATAGAGGGGCTGCTATCTCATTGAAGTTCTTCACGAAGCGGCTATAAAACGCTGCTCTACCCAAGAATTGTCTCAGTTTTCTCTTTGAATTCGGGGCTGGAATCGTTTTAATCGTCAAAATTTTCTCCGGCAGTGGTTTAATCTCACCATTTCCCACTTTATGTCCCAACAGAGTAACATTCTTTTTGGCTATCTGGGACTTGGTTTTGTTGACGCGTAGTCCAAACTCTTCGATGCGTCGCAGCACGGCTTCTACATGGTTGACGTGATCGTTTTCGTTTTGACTGTATATGACGAGATCATCACCATAAACCTCCACGTTTTTCAAGTTCCTAAGTAATAGCTTCATCAGTCGTCTGAACGTAAACGGTGCACCTGCTAGTCCAAACGGCATGCGTTTAAATCGATATTGTGTCTGACCCACGATGAAAGCCGTCTTATCTCTATCACCTTGTTTTATCGGTATCTGCCAGTATCCTGAGCGAAGATCGAGAACCGAAAACACATTCGCACCTTGTAGGCGATCTAAAGTTTCTACCACTGTTGGCATGGCACACGGTCTTAACTCTGTCATACTGTTTAACTGTCGAAAATCAACACAGAATCTATACTTCCCATTCGCTTTTTTTACTAACAGCACTGGAGAGTTGTACGGGCTATCAGCTTCCTCAATAATGTCATCTTTTAACATCTCTTGCACTTGTCGCTCCACTTCGCCTTCCAGATGACATGGAACTCTTCGCGTTGTAAATGACCTTACTTTCGGATCACTTAACGGAATTTCATGATTCACCTTATCGCAATAACCGTATGGGTCGCCATCTCCAGTGAACAGATGATCGTATTTACTAATTAACTCTGTCACATTGTGTACCGTCGGCAGCTTAATCGCTGCTATCTCGCTGGTCTCATACATGTTGATATGCCCGTATTTCGTGACCACCACGTTCGCTTGCGTGTCGATTATGGCACCAATCTCACGCAGAAAATCCGCTCCTAATATCGTTCGCTGTAGTTCGGGTACAACAATGAAAGGAAACGTCACCTCGCAGCCACCAACAACGACCGTACAGTTCGATCTACCCGTGATACGCAACACATACCCGCCTACTGTTTGTACTGTCAATGAACACGGGCTAACACTCTTACATAAATTCTTATCTATTAACGACACGGCCGCCCCTGTATCTATCAAACATACTACTTCTCGATCATTCACTCGCAACTTCGAATACAGAGCCCTTTCTCAATAGCCCCCACTAAATCTAGGTTCATACGAAAGAAAGAACAAGCATTATACCGTCTGAAATTTTTTCTTTTTCGCCTTTCTGGGCAGTATCTTCTCCAGTGTCCCGGCTTACCGCATTCAAAACACCGGTCTTTTCTATCAGCCAACTTTAACGCCGCCACTTCCCGCTGCAATGCTTCAATTTTCTGCTCATATTCGTTTGGTTTTGGTTGGTCTATAGCGGCTACCGTTGTGCTCAGCAGCTGTCTGGTCACCTTCGCCAGCTCGCTAATATCCATCGGCTGCGTTGCGTTAACCAGTTGTAATCGCTGAGAAATGTGGTCTGGGACACTCTCGATGAATTGGGAAGACAGTAACTGCGCTTCTGATTCTTCATCTAAAGTGGGAAGCGCGCGTCGAAGTAGATTAGTCAGTTTCACCGCCAACACTAGCGGGTCTCCATCAGGTCCAAGCTTCATTGACCGGAACTGCTGCATTGCTAGCTGTCTGTCTGTTTCGCTGTCAAACTCGGACACTAGTCGTTCAACCAATTTCTTCCAAGACGCTGTGCCATTTGACCTGTCTACGCTGTCATATGCAGCCTTCGCTCGGCCTCTCAACAGCGTCCCCAAGACAACTGCCTTCGCTGCCTGCTCCTTGACACCCACCAGCTCAGCAACAGCCTCGAAGTCACGTAAGAAGCTCCTTATGTCTCCTTCTTCAAACGCAGCTGGCCACGGGATCTTCATTTTCTGGAGGCAGCGACACCAAATGTAACAACAGAAGACAAGGGCGAAGCAACAGATCGTTTTATTATGAAAATCAACACGTATTTATACATATTTCAACTACATTATTATAGACAAGCGCAGTCATCTGATTGGTTGTTTATCAGAAGTTAGGTAGACAAACGCAGGCTTCTGATTGGTTGTTTCGGGATTCCTTGACAAATAGAGTTCTCTATCTGCGAATCATATTTTGCCACGTTAACTTTGCTGTGATTGGTTGTTGACTCAGCCTTGTTCATATTTTCTCACGGCCCATATTAGTGACCTAGACCTTAACGTAGATTAGTGCCAACCAATCGGCTAGCAGCCTGCTCTCACCACACTACTATACGGATCAGAGACTTGGCGCGTCATAAAGAGCATCTCAAACAAACTACAGACCTTCATTAACAGTTGTCTTCGCTCAAGACCACTGAAGATCAGATGGCTCAGCAGAAAAGATCAGCAACAGGGAGGGATCTCTGGCAATGAGCGAACCAACCCAGCAGGAACCGATTGTGCAACAAATAGGCAGGAAGAAATGGAGGTGGATTAACTGGCCATACTCTGAGGAAACAATCAAGTGACATCACTAGACAAGCCATTGCTCGAGTGGAACCCAATAGGGAAGCGGTGAGTTGGTCGTTAGTGCGAGGGTGACATGGAGTGGAGGAGGTCATGTGAAGAGGAGATGAAATATGTGGGCAGACTTGGAGCCAGGTGACAACTCTGGCAGAGAACCGAACGCAATGGAGACGCGCGGCTGAAGCCCTATATTCCTCTATGAATTAAAGGAAATAATAATAATATAATAAACTATCATCAGGTGGATACTTCTTTTGCTCGATACTGAAGATCGAATGACTAGGAATGAAATGCAACAAGGAACTCTCACATAGAGATTGAGAGAGAGAGAAAGAATTAGTCAATAACCTATTGCCCAACATAACATGTAGACGGAAAATGATATGGATTAAACACATATAACAAGGAGATAATCAAATATCATCATACACTAGACTCTAGAGTGGATGGAACCTGAATGGAAATCAACCAGTTAGGATTTGGAGAGTTACATGGCGAAGATCGTTTGAAGAAGAAATTAAAGATCTGTTGTAGAAGAGTTAGTGGACAATGAGAGCGTCGCATCAAGTCCAATGGAAATATACCTCTGAAAGCATATGCTCCACTCTAGAGGCAAGAATTGAGTAGTTATAATAATGATAATAATAATAACAATCATAAAAATAGAGTAGTAAAGTACAATAGTTAAGATATAAGAGTAAAGAAATTGTAAAAGTAGAGGTAGATTGATTCCAAATTATCTAAACTTCTGAATGTAGTCAGCTTAGACGTGATATATTTTCTTAAAGATCGAAAAAAAATATCTAATGACCAAGTATGGGGTAAGAGGACAGAACTATACCCAGGTATTTTTTGTTAGACTCAGTTTCTATTACAGCCTCATCTATGCTAAAACTGTCATGAGTGCGAACCATTCGTTGTAGATCACATTTATGTCTAAAAGCGATGTCAGTAGTCTGGCATTTTGAAGCCTTAATAATAATAATACTGAAAGTTGATATGAACTTTTTCCGAAATAACTAAATGATTTATCTTAACTTATTGTTTATAAGTCTACTAGTAATTAGGAATTAAAAACAAAAATATGAATTATAATTACAGTTTTGATGTTATTTTAATGTGGTGATTGTTAAAGCAGCATTGGAATGAAAGAGGAGTATTTCGTCCTATATGAGACTCACTAATTGGATATATACCTGTATTCCTAGTCAGGCAGTGATGATGTTCACATTGACAGTCGAATCCAGCATCTATTTATAGTTTCAAATGTTACCTCCTGTGCAACAAGAAGTAATTGATAAATGAAAGTACATCTGTCTCTGGTATAGACATGATATTCGACTGGTTATCGATCAAAGGGTGTGGGTGCGTGTGTGTACTACTCAGCAGTCCACCTCGTTCCCCTATACGGTTGTGACTGAGACATGGGCGTCGGTGTCACAGTGGTTAGGACTCTCGCAGACCATGCACATGGTCTGGGGTTCGATCCCCTGCTGACACACACCTGATATCTGTGGTCGGCCTGCAAAACATGGGCTACCGATATCACATGCTGAAAATTCCATACCTGTACCAAAAATACGGTATGGAATCAAGCTAAAATCAAAAACATAAAATAAAAGCCTGTTTGGCTAGCTATCTTTGATCATAAGTTTCTTCGTTCTATCTCGCCTGTTAGGTATTATAATGTGGTGAAAAATATTGGAGTTGGGCATCGGTTCAGTGTTAGGTAAGAAGGGGAAATAGACCGATGAGATGGGTGTGAAGTTACACCGATTGAAATGGTTAACATACGTGCTACGCATGCCTAGCCTAGCCATCGCCATCCCCAGCCGATGGGAAATAAGAGCTGACTGATATAAGATGGATCAGGTTGGAAAAGAGCTAGCTAGTGATGGTGAAACCATCATCCAATGAAATCCACAACAGTTAGTTTAAGCCGGCCAGGTAAGGAGGTGTTGACTGCTGTCTGGTCGGAGTCCTAGGTAGGTGGTGATATGGCTCAAAATCGTTGTCAAGGTCTGATGTAGGTGCATTCACTCTTTGTGATTTATTATATCCAATAAACCTCTATTGTTTCTCCCTCATTCACACTTCTGTTTATTATCCCTACCTGTTTTGAATCTGTCTTTACTCTCTTTGTTTGCTTTAACTGGTACATAGATAGAGTGTGGCAAGTGGAACTGCTGCATACATCTGTGCAAAGTTCTACACTGAAACCAGTCAGTCAGTCAGTCGGCCAGTTAGTTAGTCAGAAGGTACATCTATCTAATAAGAGTTATACAGAGGACGAAATGTGCATCCTAGATTTCACGTCTATAGTTACCATCACAAATCAGATGTGACATCATATTGATAATTTCAATGCATCATCCAAATATCTATACTAAGCGCGAATAATGTTAACCGAGGCTGATTATTCCAGTTCAACGAAAGAACAAAAAAAAGTCATCAGAGGGGAATTCGCGACATAACAGATAACAATTACAGTTTATTTCTTACATCTAAAGAGTTCATTTTAGTTATTTTGTTGATTTTCGCTCTTCAACTGCCTACAACTTAAACAAAAGCAAAAAACAATACACATATATGTATATGTACAATTTTCAAATATAAGGGTTTAAACATAGTTTTACCAAGTTGACGACGAGTTACTGAACTCCATAAGACATAAATCTGAGATGATATAAGTAATGTAATTATTACAAGTGTTGAAATAATAATTAAGTGTGTTTACAGTACTTCATATACCGAATTATCTTTTATGAATTCATGAGAAAGAAGTTGTCATGACATCGACCAAATCGCAACACTACTGATCATCACTGAACAGAGCTTAGAATGGCAGTCACCTCTCTATCTCAACTTCATTGACTTTGAAAAGGCCTTCAACAGCTCAGAGTCGGTAGAGAGGTGATTTAACAATTACTTCACTACTACTACTACTACTACTACTACTACCAAGGTGTGATACCAACAATTATACACCTCATCCGACAGTTGTATGACGATGCTGCATGCCAAGTAATCCACGACGAGAAACACTCAGAATTCTTCGAAATGAAGACGGGTGTAATACAAACTGGCTGTCTGCCTACTATCTCCAATGATTTTTGATATAAGAATAAAACTTTTGTCTATTAATATTCGAATGGGGATTTTTCATGGATATCGTCTATATGTCAATAATGCAGTTTTTGAGTACAACAATGAAAGTTATGCTTCATACCTACTAACATTATTTAGTGGAGCACATTCAAACTATTGAATTTTTTACTATGGAAAATGAAAATGATGGAAAGTATCATCACCTTAACATCAACATGTCCCGCTTGTTTTTCTTGCTCGTTTTCAAAATTCTCGAATAATAGAATGAGTATTCTTGCAAAACTGTCAAGCGGGACGGGAAGAAGAGTACAAAACTAGAAATAGTGTGTTTAGTTTGTAAACGGCTGAGAATTAATTGACAAATAATTCAATTAACTGTGATACACCCCCAATCTGAGTCACATCTGGTATCATTGTGAGCGATGGCGTGGAGTGTGATCAAGTGTGTCACTCACTTGATTGTTTCTCTTCTTAGAATAGGGCCAATCCATCTAATACCATTTCTTTCTCCATATTTGTTTCACAATTGGTTCCTGCTGGGTTGGTTCGCTCATAGCCAGAGATCTCTCCCTGCTGCTGATGTTTTCTGGCGGGCCATCTGATCTAGAGTAGTATTGAGCGAAGACAAATGTTGATGAATTTGTGTATTTTTTTCGGAGTGTCCTTCGTGTCGAGTCAAGCATTATGAAATATATGGGGCGGAATTAAATATTCAATCCTAGTGAGTGCGTACCGCTGGTTATTGTCAGAATTGTAGGAAGCAGCTGTCCAGTACTCCCTGGTTGATTGTAGCATTTAACGTCAGTAGTTATATTAGTGTCTATATGATGCACAGTGTGCGTGCTGAGTGTGAAAGGATAGAGCTTCTCAGTCAGTCTGATAAACATTCTCGAATACATACGTTATGAGAGCCTGAAGAAAACTTTTATAGAAAACAAACTGACACTGAAATAGCTATCAGTAGTATTAATATTCACCTGATAAAAAGAATAATTTTCAGTGTACTATACATGTTGGTTAACTGATAGCTAACGAGAACAGAATTTCCAGAGAAATAACAAACTCACACACACACAGTATGTGAATTTCTTCGAAAAGAAATTTGGGGCGATAATCGAACGATTATTAAAACCACGCGTCGTATGATGCGTCAAATACGAAAACACAGCATGCGTCTAAAATACGGTACTATATTGAACATAAAAATATGAAATATAATACTTCTCATTCGGATTCCACTCGAGTGATGGCCTGGATTACGCTGAATGTCAGCAGGTGGTTTCGTCAATGCATGCTCGATCCATATCTCCTTCCTCCTCCATATTTTTGTTGAGCCATCGGCTCTTGGTTGGTTTGTTCATCACCAGAGTTTCTTGTTACTTATTCTTTCTGGCCACTTGATCTTCAGTAAGAAGGAGCCAACGAAGTGGGCAGCTGTTAATGAGAAAGTCTGCAATTTAGTTAGCAAAATAGTGTAATGTGTCTAGTCCTCTGTTTGGTGTTGACAGAACTGATAGAAACGTGACTGGCATGATTCAGTCTGCACCAAACAGGGGACTAGACACACTATAGTAGTTGCTCACTAGTCTCCAATAAAAGTGTTCAATATAGTCCTACAGGAGGTGAGTTGCGAGCCCGAATAGCTGCTCACTGGTAGCATCTCTGACTGCAGACTGAGGTGGGTGATGCAAGTTCGAATTTCAGAACAGACAAGAGTTCCTTCAAGGTGATTGCAGATAAGCCTTGATGACTGATGAGTGTCAACTAGCACTAGGTACACCATCAAAAACTAGACTCTACTCTGGGAAGGCTTTAAAGAATTCATACATTTTAGGAACATGAAAAGTGTTAAAACCATAAAAGTCACTGACTTCAATAAAAGAATAAAACCTGAGAACTGTGGTAGAGTATAACTCTGTTATGGATAACACTTTACTTTGATGAATCACACAATGGAGTGTTGTTATACAGTGTTATATTTACTACTGATGACCACACGCGTTGAGTACAATTCATTACTGCACTTCATAATCATATCAAGTCACTCACTCAATCACTCACACAACCCACTTTCTTGCTTCGTTTATATACATGACTGAAAAGTGATGATTAGACGTTTGATGAATAAAATCAATAAGATGAGATAAAGTAGATTCAGAAACAATAATATTAGTGTTATCAATCAAATACAATCAGATGGGAAATAAGACGAGTGTTTTGATTGTCAAAATAAATAAATAACTTGTTAAATTGTTATAATGCGTGTGAATTGAATACATTTTAACATTATTTATTATCCTCCTCTTCTTATTCGACTGACTGGTGGGAATAATATCCTCCATATCTCTGGTATTTGTGATGATGAGTCACTTCCATCGCCCATGTGTTGTGTTGGGTGTAGACTCGATGATCCAGGCAGGATTCAGTAATCAATCTCTCTCTCTCTCTTTCTTCCACCTACCTATATTACTTTTGAGAAATTTAACCCCCTCCCAGTCTATTGTGTGACTGTGTGTTAATGCATGCAGTGCGATTGATGAGTTTCTTTCTAAATTAATTATCATCATGGGACCAGTCATTCTAACCTTAGTTAATTCTTATGTTCTTATAATCTCACTACTCCTGCGTGCTCTACTAGTTTGACTTATGCAGTTGACTTAAATCACAACCATTGCAAAGTATTTTGTAAAATATATTACTTTGTCTAATTGGGTCAACCGACAGGCTCCTTTAGCCTACAGAGGTGGTCTCTGAATGATTTTGTAGGTTAGAATGCCAACTTAATTGACGCTTTATTCAGAATCCTACCTAGGTAAGGCCTCAGATGTCCCCTCCTTGAATGGTAAAACCGGAGTTTTACGGATACCAGAGTACAGTTGTCTTCATCGTCGATTAATGTTAACTGATAAAATGAGCCACGGTGATCAAACCGAGACCTTAAGTCCCTGACTGTCTGTGTTTGAGCCAAGAAGGTAGGTGTCAGTCGTCTGACTGGGGGTCCGCGAGATGCCGGGAATAAGTGACTTGAGGTGACACCGTGACATGACTCAAATTCCTTGCTTCTCCATGGTGCAGATATTTTTGCACATCTTATCAAACACTCCAAATCCATTCAATTTTCATTAATTTCTGTGTAACCTTAATTTTCACATATACTTTCATTCCTAACATGAGTGTGTGTGTGTGTATGTGGTTTTATGAAGTCTGACAAGTTGAACTACTGCATTTACATGAATGAAAATTCAGTCGAGTTCAATTATCTATTTTCAAGTTAATTAATCAATAGTATGCAATGTATTTTTTTCAAATTGATACTTAATTTGTTTCAGATGACATTGTGGATAAACAGTTTCGACTGAGTCGTTTTGAAGTTTAGAACTGAAAAAAACAACACGACAACAATTAAAAACCACGAGTGAACATGAGTGCTATTTTACACTATTCATGTATAACACAAGACTCTGCCCTGTTTTGAAGTGATTTTGATAACGAAAAATATAATAATAATACTTAAAGTTGATATGAACTTTTTTCGAAATAACTAAATGATTTATCTTAACTTATTGTTTATAAGTCTACTAGTAATTAGGGATTATAACGAAAAAAAATTAATTATAATTACAGTTTTGATGTTATTTTAATGTGGTAATTGTTAAAGCAGTATTGGAATGAAAGAGGAGTATTTCGTCCTATATGAGACTCACTAACTGGATATATACCTGTATTCCTAGTCAGACAGTGATGATGTTCACACTGACAGTCGAATCCAGCATCTACTTATATTTATAGTTTCACATGTTACCTATTGTGCAATAGAAAGTAACTGATAAATGAAAGTACATACTGTCGCTGGTATAGACGTGCGTGTACTGCTCAGCAGTCCACCTCGTTCTTCTATGCGATTGTGACTGACATATGGTCATTGAAAGTGGAAGACATGAAAAGACTGGCTGACTGGCTGGCTAGCTAGCTAGCTAGCTGTCTTTGATCATAGGTATCAGCGTTCTGGTGAGAAATATTGGGGGTTAGGCATCGGTTGAGTGTTAGGTGAGGCGGGGAAACCAATCGATGAGGTAGTTGGGATATGTGTTACGCATGTCTAACCATCCATCACCTTACTGGACGGGCGATGTTAATTGACTGACATAGAGGATGGATGTAGTTGGAAAAGAGCTAACTAGTGATGGTCAAACCAGAAAATAGCTTCATCATCCAATGAAATCCACAACAGTTAGTTTAAGCCGGCCACGTAAGGAGGTGTTGACTGCTGTCTGATCGGAGTCTTAGGTAGGTGGTGATATGGCTCAAAATCGTTGTCAAGGTCTGATGTAGGTGCATTCACTCTTTGTGATTTATTATATCCAATAAACCTCTATTGTTTCTCCCTCATTCACACTTCTGTTTATTATCCCTACCTGTTTTGAATCTGTCTTTACTCTCTTTGTTTGCTGTAACTGGTACATAGATAGAGTGTGGCAAGTGGAACTGCTCATTCAATGAAACTACCTATATTATTTGTCAGCATTCTGATCACGCTTACTGCTAGTTTGACAACACTTTCTATCATCAAATAGATGGTGTAGCTATAGACAGTCTGCTTAGCCATATATAAGCAAAACGTCTTCATGTGGTACCTTGACAGAACAAAGTTGAAACCGGAAATCGAAAGCTACTTACCGTCGATACAATTAATGTACAATTCACATTCAACGATGTTATTTACAGACAACAAGATGGGATCGCAACGGAATATCCAATGGGTCCATTGCTAGCAGACTGCTTCATGGCAAACCTCGAGAACGGCCCACTCAAATCAACTATTGTTAATTTCCACTTGTATGCTAGATATGTGGACGACATCTTTATTATCTGTGGTGATGGTCACGATCTCAATCAGTTACTACAAATATTCAACAAATGCCATCCAGCTACAAAGTTCACTGCTGAAATCGAAAACGAATCTAAAATTCCTTTTCTTGATGTTGAACTTACAAGGAGAGATGACGGAACTTCTTTAAGAAGGTCCATCCATAGGAAACACACAGAACGGTCAACTGACTAGCTTCTACAGTTGGGTACCAATCAGTCGAAAAAGAAACCTAATTAGATCTCTTGCTACTCGCGTCCGACGCATCTGCAGCTCTGATACCTTGGAAGAAGAACTACACTTCCTGAAAAAAATCTTCATACAAAACGGATGTCCATAAAGATTCATCGACAAAAACATGAAACAGAAAATCCAAAAGCAAGAAACGTCATCTGTGCCAAAAAAGATATTTAATATGAATCTCGACTTCGAAGGTGACCTACTTAGTGATGTCCTTAGGAAGAGAATTTCCACTCCTTTAAGAAGAACTCTCTTTGCGACAACACTGAGAGTAATATTCTCCAGTCCCTCGCTGATCTGCAGAAGTCTAACGGACAAGATTCCGCACCTGACCACATCTATGTGTGTATATCAGTTCAACTGTTGCTGTGAAGCCAGCCAGATACATCGGTCGTTCGACGCGCATCCTGTCAAAAGCGTCAAAGAACACTATCCAGCCTGGCTGCAGAAAGGAAGCAGTGGCCTCATATACGGAGTGCAATAATCGAGCATCTCGTCACCACTGGTCATTTCATCTTAACAAACGACTCCTCCTTGAAAGTGATCTACAAAGTGAAGAACAAACTGCCAAAGACAATACGTTTCCGTCTTCTTTGCATTGCAGAAGCCCTGGAAATTCAGTTAGAAGGACCAGAACTATGCATACAAATGAAAATTATTCAGTCACTTCTACTATGATGGTAACAAATCTGTTGATTTGACTTAACTTTTGCTTGTATGTTTATTTTTCTAACTACTTAAAACTTAAAATTCCGTAGGTTATTTTGTTTCCATGTTCACCTTGAGTACAACTATTTTACCAAACTATTCATGTTATTACATAACTCTTCTTTAAGAACCGTTTTGTGACAACTCATCACTTTTGTTACTACTCTCTTATATCAGCATCCAATTCATCTGAAATTACTAATTGATTTTCGTTTGACAAATTTAATGTACACACACACATAAAAACAGGGATTGCACAGCTATGAAAATGAATTCGCCGCCGAAAACAGACTCTTCGCTGAACTACTCGTCTTCTGTCTACTAATGTTCGAATGGGGATTTTTCATGGAAGTCGTCTATATGTCAATGATACATTTGTGGAGTACAAGAATGAAAGTTGTGCTTCATAACTATGAACATTATTGAACGGAGTACATACAAACTGATATGAGTATAAAACTTGGGCACTGTGGTACAGCATTACTGCATTATGGATAAGATTTTATTTGAAAAATCACACAGTGGTGTTGTACAGTAATATTTATTAACTGATGACCACGTTTCGAGCACAAACTATCGCTGCTCATAATCATATCAAGTCATTATTCACTCACACAACTTCCTTCCCTCATTTATATCCTTGAGTGGAATTGATGATTAGACATTTGAATAAAAATCAATATGAGATACTGTAAATTCAGAAATAATCATACGAGTGTTATTGATCAATTCCAATCAGATGGGAAATAAGACGAGTGTTTTTATAGTCAAAATAAATAACTAACTTGGTATAATGTTGTGATGTGTTTGAATCGAACTAAAATTTTGAGATTATTTATTATCCTCCCCTGATTTGACTGATCGGCGGTGATGATATCTTCCATATTTCTGGTATTTGTATTGAGTCATTTCTGTTGCATGCGTTGTGTTGGGTGTAGAATCAATGAACCAGAATTCAGTAATCAATCACCCCCTCTCCACCTACATAGATTACTTCTTAGAAGCTTAACCCTCTCCCACCCTATTGTGTAGTTTTATGTCAATGCACGTAGCGCAATTGCTGAGCTTTTTTCTAAATTATTTGTCTTCTCGGCGTCAACCATTCTTACCTTAGCTAAATTCTTATGCTCTGACAATCTGACTACCCCCAAACTACTAGTTTGACCTATGTAGTTGACCTAACTCACAGTCATTGCAGGGTATTTTGTCAATTATATTATTTTGTCTAACTAGATCCACTGGGTTCTTTAACCTACAGAGCTTGTTCTAACTGCCAGAGTGAGTTTGTAGGATCGAATGCCACCACCCTAATTCCTGCTTTATGTAGAATCCTGCTTAGGGAGGGTTTCAGATGTCCCCTCCTTATATGCTAAAACTGTAGACGCCTTATATTCTCTCATATTTATGTCATCATTATTAGTCCCACCATTATTTTGATTTTGCTTTTGACCTTTTCTCATCTTCCTAATGAATTTTATAGGATAGTTAGTTATTTAACACCAACCAGCTATTCTTTTATCTGTTTCATTTCATTATTTAAGTTTTTTGTTGTACTACTTAGTGATACTGTTCGATTTGTTGGACACTTAACTAAGCCAGCCTTCACTCACAGACAGATAACTGCTGAGATGAATTAAAGTCTAAATATCTATCAGCAGAATGTGCTGGCTTTTTATAAACGTTGTTAGTGTGTAGTTTACCTTCTTCTGTTCGTTTTATTTTACAATCTAACATCATAGTTAATTCTCCTTGTTCATTTTCTAATTTAAATGTGAATTTTATTCCCTCTACTAGTGAGTTTATATGTGTCAAGAAGCTAGAGATATGTTCTGTTTTTAACACTGTGTGTGAAAGTGTCATCCACAAATCTCCACCATATTTTTTGAGTAGGATTAAATGTATTAAGAGCAATATTTTCCCAGTTGTCCATAAATATGTCTGCTACGATAGGGGATATTGGTGATAATATTATATTACTGTACAACACTGTGTGATTTATCAAATAAAATCTTATCCATAACGAAGACATATACCAACTATTGAATTTACTATGGAAAATTAAAGATGATAGAAAGTAGCGTCTCCTTAACATCACCATGCCCCGTTTGTTTTCCTTGCTCGTTTTAAAGATTCTTGAATAATAGAATGAGTATTCTAGCAAAACTATCAAGGGGGAAGGGAAGAGTACAAAACTAGAAATAGTATGTTTAGTTTGTAAACGGCTGAAAATTAACTGACAAATAATTAAATTAACTGTTATACACGCCAATCCGAGTCAAATCTGGTATCATTGTGGTATTAATGTGACCGTCAAAGGTAGCATTTACAATACCTGTGAGACTTGACGTCTCTAATCTGAAGATGTTCGGCTGCTGTGTTAGTTCTACTACTCATGCTTCTGTACAAAGACAGTAAGCATTAAACAGGAGATAGTAAGGCTTCAGTAGATAGTTCATAATGAAATATTATAATAGGGCTTCAGCTACCCACGTCTCCATTGCGTTCGGTTCTCCGCCAACGTTTTCATCACCTGGCTTCACGTCCGCTAACATGATTTCATCTCCTCTTCACATCACCTCTTCCTCCATGTCACCCCACCCTCGCACTGACGACCAAACTAACTCGCCGCTCCCCATTCGGAATCCACTGGAGCGATAGCCTGACGTGTGACATCACTTGATGGTTTGTTTTCTCAGAGTATGGTCAACGCACTTCCACTTCTTCCTGCCTATTTGTTACACAATTGGTTCCTGCTGAGATGGTTGGCGTGTTCCCAGAGATCCCTCACTGTTGATGATGTTTTCTGGTGAGCCATCTGATCTTGAGTAGTATTGAGCGAATATAGTTGTTGTTGGAGGTGTGTACTTTTTTTGAAGTGTCCGTCTTCACGCGCCAAGCATAATGAAATATATGGGGTGGGGGGGGAATATATATTCAGTCCTAGTGGGTGCGTACCGTTGGTGAGTGCCATAACTGGACAAAACAGCTGTCCAGTATTCCGCAGTGGATTGTGGCATATAACGTCAAAGGTTATATTAGAGTCTATATGATGCACAGTGTGTGTACTGAGTGTGAAAGGATAGAGCTTCTCAGCCAGTCTGATAAACATTCTCGAATACATACGTTATGAGAGCCTGAAGAAAACTTTTATAGAAAACAAACTGACACTGAAATAGCTATCAGTAGTATTAATATTCACCTGATAAAAAGAATAATTTTCAGTGTACTATACATGTTGGTTAACTGATAGCTAACGAGAACAGAATTTCCAGAGAAATAACAAACTCACACACACACAGTATGTGAATTTGTTCCAAAATAAATTCGGGGCGATAATCGAACGATTATTAAAACCACGCGTCGTATGATGCGTCAAATACGAAAACACAGCATGCGTCTAAAATACGGTACTATATTGAACATAAAAATATGGAATATAATACTTCTCATTCGGATTCCACTCGAGTGATGGCCTGGATTACGCTGAATGTCAGTAGATGGTTTCGTCAATGCATGCTCGATCCATATCTCCTTCCTCCTCCATATTTTTGTTGAGCCATCGGCTCTTGGTTGGTTTGTTCATCGCCAGAGTCTCTTGTTACTTATTCTTTCTGGCAACTTGATCTTCAGTAAGAAGGAGCCAACGAAGTGGGCAGCTGTTAATGAGAAAGTCTGCAATTTAGTTAGCAAAATAGTGTAATGTGTCTAGTCCTCTGTTTGGTGTTGACTGAACTGATAGAAACGTGACTGACATGATTCAGTCTGCACCAAACAGGGGACTAGACTCACTATAGTAGTTGCTCACTAGTCTCCAATAAAAGTGTCCAATATAGTCCTACAGGAGGTGAGTTGCGAGCCCGAATAGCTGCTCACTGGTAGCATCTCTGACTGCAGACTGAGGTGGGTGATGCAAGTTCGAATTTCACAACAGACAAGACTTCCTTCAAGGTGATTGCAGATAAGCCTTGATGACTGATGAGTGCCAACTAGCACTAGGTACACCATCAAAAACTAGACTCTACTCTGGGAAGGATTTAAAAATTTCAAACATTTTAGGAACATGAAAAGTGCTAAAACGATAAAAGTCACTGACTTTAATAAAAGAATAAAACCTGGGAACTGTGGTAGAGTATAACTCTGTTATGGATAACACTTTACTTTGATAAATCACACAATGGAGTGTTGTTATACAGTGTTATATTTACTACTGATGACCACACGCGTTGAGTACAATTCATTACTGCACTTCATAATCATATCAAGTCACTCACTCAATCACTCACACAACCCACTTTCTTGCTTCGTTTATATACATGACTGAAAAGTGATGATTAGACGTTTGATGAATAAAATCAATAAGATGAGATAAAGTAGATTCAGAAACAATAATATTAGTGTTATCAATCAAATACAATCAGATGGGAAATAAGACGAGTGTTTTGATTGTCAAAATAAATAAATAACTTGTTAAATTGTTATAATGCGTGTGAATTGAATACATTTTAACATTATTTATTATCCTCCTCTTCTTATTCGACTGACTGGTGGGAATAATATCCTCCATATCTCTGGTATTTGTGATGATGAGTCACTTCCATCGCCCATGTGTTGTGTTGGGTGTAGACTCGATGATCCAGGCAGGATTCAGTAATCAATCTCTCTCTCTCTCTTTCTTCCACCTACCTATATTACTTTTGAGAAATTTAACCCCCTCCCAGTCTATTGTGTGACTGTGTGTTAATGCATGCAGTGCGATTGATGAGTTTCTTTCTAAATTAATTATCATCATGGGATCAGTCATTCTAACTTTAGTTAATTCTTATGTTCTTATAATCTCACTACTCCTGCGTGATCTACTAGTTTGACTTATGCAGTTGACTTAAATCACAACCATTGCAAAGTATTTTGTAAAACATATTACTTTGTCTAATTGGGTCAACCGACAGGCTCCTTTAGCCTACAGAGGTGGTCTCTGAATGATTTTGTAGGTTAGAATGCCAACTTAATTGACGCTTTATTCAGAATCCTACCTAGGTAAGGCCTCAGATGTCCCCTCCTTGAATGGTAAAACCGGAGTTTTACGGATACCAGAGTACAGTTGTCTTCATCGTCGATTAATGTTAACTGATAAAATGAGCCACGGTGATCAAACCGAGACCTTAAGTCCCTGACTGTCTGTGTTTGAGCCAAGAAGGTAGGTGTCAGTCGTCTGACTAGGGGGTCCGCGAGATAACGGGAATAAGTAGCTGGAGGTGATACCGTGACATGCCTAAAAATCCTTCTCAATGGTTCAGATATTTTCGCACATCTTATCAAACACTCCAAATCTATTCAATTTTCATTAATTTCTGTGTAACCTTGATTTTCACATATACTTTCATTCCTAACATGAGTGTGTGTGTGTGTGTGTATGTGGTTTTATGAAGTCTGACAAGTTGAACTACTGCATTTACATGAATAAAAATTCAGTCGAGTTCAATTATCTAATTTCAAGTTAATTAATCAATAGTACGCAATGTATTTTTTTTCAAATTGATACTTATTTTGATTTAGATGACATTGTGAATAAACAGTTTCGACTGAGTCGTTTTGAAGTTTAGAACTGAAAAATACAACACGACAACAATTAAAAACCGCGAGTGAACATGAGTGCTATTTTTCAATATTCATGTATAACGCAAGACTTTGCCCTGTTTTGAAGTGATTTTGATAATGAAAAATATAATAATAATACTTAAAGTTGATATGAACATTTTTCGAAATAACTAAACGATTTATCTTAATTTATTGTTTATAAGTCTACTAGTAATTAGGGATTAAAAAGAAAAAAATTAATTATAATTACAGTTTAATATTAATTTAGCCTGGTAATTGTTAAAGTAGTATTGGAATGAAAGAGGAGTATTTCGTCCTATATGAGACTCACTAACTGGATATACACCTGTATTCCTAGTCAGGCAGTGATGATGTTCACACTGACAGTCGAATCCAGCATCTATTTATATTTATAGTTTCAAATGTTACCTATTGTGCAATAGAAAGTAACTGATAAATGAAAGTACATACTGTCGCTGGTATAGACGTGTGTGAACTGCTCAGCAGTCCACTTCGTTCTTCTATGCGATTGTGACTGACATATGGTCATTGAAAGTGGAAGACATGAAAAGACTGGCTGACTGGCTAGCTAGCTAGCTGTCTTTGATCATAGGTATCAGCGTTCTGGTGAGAAATATTGGGGGTTAGGCATCGGTTGAGTGTTAGGTGAGGCGGGGAAACCAATCGATGAGGTAGTTGGGATATGTGTTACGCATGTCTAACCATCCATCACCTTACTGGACGGGCGATGTTAATTGACTGACATAGAGGATTGATGTAGTTGGAAAAGAGCTAACTAGTGATGGTCAAACCAGAAAATAGCTTCATCATCCAATGAAATCCACAAGAGTTAGTTTAAGCCGGCCACGTAAGGAGGTGTTGACTGCTGTCTGATCGGAGTCCTAGGTAGGTGGTGATATGGCTCAAAATCGTTGTCAAGGTCTGATGTAGGTGCATTCACTCTTTGTGATTTATTATATCCAATAAACCTCTATTGTTTCTCCCTCATTCACACTTCTGTTTATTATCCCTACCTGTTTTGAATCTGTCTTTACTCTCTTTGTTTGCTTTAACTGGTACATAGATAGAGTGTGTCAAGTGGAACTGCTGCATACATATGTGCAAAGTTCTACACTGAAACCAGTCAGTCAGTCAGTCGGCCAGTTAGTTAGTTAGTCAGAAGGTACATCTGTCTAATAAGAGTTATACAGAGGACGAAATGTGCATCCTAGATTTCACGTCTATAGTTACCATCACAAATCAGATGTGACATCATATTGATAATTTCAATGCATCATCCAAATATCTATACTAAGCGCGAATAATGTTAACCGAGGCTGACTATTCCAGTTCAACGAAAGAACAAAAAAAAGTAATCAGAGGGGAATTCGCGATATAACAGATAACAATTACAGTTTATTTCTTAGATCTAAAGAGTTCATTTTAGTTATTTTGTTGATTTTCGCTCTTCAACTGCCTACAACTTAAACAAAAGCAAAAAACAATACACATATATGTATATGTACAATTTTCAAATATAAGGGTTTGAACATAGTTTTACCAAGTTGACGACGAGTTACTGAACTCCATAAGACATAAATCTGAGATGATATAAGTAATGTAATTATTACAAGTGTTGAAATAATAATTAAGTGTGTTTACAGTACTTCATATACCGAATTATCTTTTATGAATTCATGAGAAAGAAGTTGTCATGACATCGACGAAATCGCAACACCATTGATCATCACTGAACAGAGCTTAGAATGGCAGTCAGTCATCTTTCTACCTAAGTCAACTTCATTGACTTTGAAAAGGCCTTCAACAGCTCAGAGTCGGTAGAGAGGTGATTTAACAATTACTTCATTACTACTACTACTACTACTACTACCGAGGTGTGATACCAACAATTATACACCTCATCCGACAGTTGTATGACGATGCTGCATGCCAAGTAATCCACGAGGAGAATCTTTCGGAATTCTTCGAAATGAAGACGGGTGTAATACAAGCTGGCTGTCTGCCTACTATCTCGAATGATTTTTGATATGAGAATAAAACTTCTGTCTATTAATATTCGAATGGGGATTTTTCATGGATATCGTCTATATGTCAATAATGCAGTTTTTGAGTACAACAATGAAAGTTATGCTTCATACCTACTAACATTATTTAGTGGAGCACATTCAAACTATTGATTTTTTTACTATGGAAAATGAAAGTGATGGAAAGTATCATCACCTTAACATCAACATGTCCCGCTTGTTTTTCTTGCTCGTTTTCAAAATTCTCGAATAATAGAATGAGTATTCTTGCAAAACTGTCAAGCGGGACGGGAAGAAGAGTACAAAACTAGAAATAGTGTGTTTAGTTTGTAAACGGCTGAGAATTAATTGACAAATAATTCAATTAACTGTGATACACCCCAATCTGAGTCACATCTGGTATCATTGTGAGCGATGGCGTGGAGTGTGATCAAGTGTGTCACTCACTTGATTGTTTCTCTTCTCAGAATAGGGCCAATCCATCTCATACCATTTCTTTCCCCATATTTGTTTCACAATTGGTTCCTGCTGGGTTGGTTCGCTCATAGCCAGAGATCTCTCCCTGTTGCTGATGTTTTCTGGCAGGCCATCTGATCTAGAGTAGTATTGAGCGAATATAGTTGTTGTTGGAGGTGTGTATTTTTTTCGGAGTGTCCTTCGTGTCGAGTCAAGCATTATGAAATATATGGGGTGGAATTAAATATTCAATCCTAGTGAGTGCGTACCGCTGGTTATTGTCAGAATTGTAGGAAGCAGCTGTCCAGTACTCCCTGGTTGATTGTAGCATTTAACGTCAACAGTTATATTAGTGTCTATATGATGCACAGTGTGCGTGCTGAGTGTGAAAGGATAGAGCTTCTCAGCCAGTCTGATAAACATTCTCGAATACATACGTTATGAGAGCCTGAAGAAAACTTTTATAGAAAACAAACTGACACTGAAATAGCTATCAGTAGTATTAATATTCACCTGATAAAAAGAATAATTTTCAGTGTACTATACATGTTGGTTAAGTGATAGCTAACGGGAACAGAATTTCCAGAGAAATAACAAACTCACGCATACACAGTATGTGAATTTCTTCGAAAAGAAATTTGGGGCGATAATTGAACGATTATTAAAACCACGCGTCGTATGATGCGTCAAATACGAAAACACAGCATGCGTCTAAAATACGGTACTATATTGAACATAAAAATATGAAATATACTACTTCTCATTCGGATTCTACTCGAGTGATGGTCTGGATTACGCTGAATGTCAGTAGATGGTTTCGTCAATGCATGCTCGATCCATATCTCCTTTCTCCTCCATATTTTTGTTGAGCCATCGGCTCTTGGTTGGTTTGTTCATCGCCAGAGTCTCTTGTTACTTATTCTTTCTGGCCACTTGATCTTCAGTAAGGAGGAGCCAACGAAGTGGGCAGCAGCTGTTAATGAGAAAATCTGCAATCTAGTTAGCAAAATAGTGTAATGTGTCTAGTCCTCTGTTTGGTGTTGACTGAACTGATAGAAACGTGACTGGCATCAGGTACCATCAAAAACTAGACTCTACTCTGGGAAGGCTTTAATGAATTCATACATTTTAGGAACATGAAAAGTGTTAAAACCATAAAAGTCACTGACTTTAATAAAAGAATAAAACCTGGGAACTGTGGTAGAGTATAACTCCATTATGGATAACACTTTACTTTGATAAATCACACAATGGAGTGTTGTTATACAGTGTTATATTTACTACTGATGACCACACGCGTTGAGTACAATTCATTACTGCACTTCATAATCATATCAAGTCACTCACTCACTCACTCACACAACCCACTTTCTTGCTTCGTTTATATACATGACTGAAAAGTGATGATTAGACGTTTGATGAATAAAATCAATAAGATGAGATAAAGTAGATTGAGAAACAATAATATTAGTGTTATCAATCAAATACAATCAGATGGGAAATAAGACGAGTGTTTTGATTGTCAAAATAAATAAATAACTTGTTAAATAGTTATAATGCGTGTGAATTGAATACATTTTAACATTATTTATTATCCTCCTCTTCTTATTCGACTGACTGGTGGGAATAATATCCTCCATATCTCTGGTATTTGTGATGATGAGTCACTTCCATCGCCCATGTGTTGTGTTGGGTGTAGACTCGATGATCCAGGCAGGATTCAGTAATCAATCTCTCTCTCTCTCTCTTTCTTCCACCTACCTATATTACTTTTGAGAAATTTAACCCCCTCCCACTCTATTGTGTGACTGTGTGTTAATAATGCATGCAGTGCGATTGATGAGTTTCTTTCTAAATTAATTATCATCATGGGATCAGTCATTCTAACCTTAGTTAATTCTTATGTTCTTATAATCGCATTACACCTGATCTACTAGTTTGACTTATGCAGTTGACTTAAATCACAACCATTGCAAAGTATTTTGTAAAATATATTACTTTGTCTAATTGGGTCAACCGACAGGCTCCTTTAGCCTACAGAGGTGGTCTCTGAATGATTTTGTAGGTTAGAATGCCAACTTAATTGACGCTTTATTCAGAATCCTACCTAGGTAAGGCCTCAGATGTCCCCTCCTTGAATGGTAAAACCGGAGTTTTACGGATACCAGAGTACAGTTGTCTTCATCGTCGATTAATGTTAACTGATAAAATGAGCCACGGTGATCAAACCGAGACCTTAAGTCCCTGACCGTCTGTGTTTGAGCCAAGAAGGTAGGTGTCAGTCGTCTGACTAGGGGGTCCACGAGATGCCGGGAATAAGTGACTGGAGGTGATACCGTGACATGACTCAAATTCCTTCCTTCTCAATGGTGCAGATATTTTCGCACATCTTATCAAACACTCCAAATCTATTCAATTTTCATTAATTTCTGTGTAACCTTGATTTTCACATATACTTTCATTCCTAACATGAGTGTGTGTGTGGTTTTATGAAGTCTGACAAGTTGAACTACTGCATTTACATGAATGAAAATTCAGTCGAGTTCAATTATCTATTTTCAAGTTAATTAATCAATAGTATGCAATGTATTTTTTTCAAATTGATACTTAATTTTAGATGACATTGTGAATAAACAGTTTCGACTGAGTCGTTTTGAAGTTTAGAACTGAAAAAAACAACACGACAACAATTAAAAACCACGAGTGAACATGAGTGCTATTTTACACTATTCATGTATAACACAAGACTTTGCCCTGTTTTGAAGTGATTTTGATAATGAAAAATATAATAATAATACTTAAAGTTGATATGAACTTTTTTCGAAATAACTAAATGATTTATCTTAACTTATTCTTAATAAGTCTACTAGTAATTAGGAATTAAAAACGAAAATATGAATTATAATTACAGTTTTGATGTTATTTTAATGTGGTGATTGTTAAAGCAGCATTGGAATGAAAAAGGAGTATTTCCTCCTATATGAGACTCACTAACTGGATATATACCTGTATTCCTAGTCAGGCAGTGATGATGTTCACACTGACAGTCGAATCCAGCATCTATTTATAGTTTCACATGCTACCTATTGTGCAATAGAAAGTAACTGATAAATGAAAGTACATACTGTCGCTGGTATAGACGTGCGTGTACTGCTCAGCAGTCCACCTCGTTCTTCTATGCGATTGTGACTGACATATGGTCATTGAAAGTGGAAGACATGAAAAGACTGGCTGACTGGCTAGCTAGCTGTCTTTGATCATAGGTATCAGCGTTCTGGTGAGAAATATTGGGGGTTAGGCATCGGTTGAGTGTTAGGTGAGGCGGGGAAACCAATCGATGAGGTAGTTGGGATATGTGTTACGCATGTCTAACCATCCATCACCTTACTTGACAGGTGATGTTAATTGATTGACATAGAGGATGGATGTAGTTGGAAAAGAGCTAACTAGTGATGGTCAAACCAGAAAATAGCTTCATCATCCAATGAAATCCACAACAGTTAGTTTAAGCCGGCCACGTAAGGAGGTGTTGACTGCTGTCTGATCGGAGTCCTAGGTAGGTGGTGATATGGCTCAAAATCGTTGTGAAGGTCTGATGTAGGTGCATTCACTCTTTGTGATTTATTATATCCAATAAACCTCTATTGTTTCTCCCTCATTCACACTTCTGTTTATTATCCCTACCTGTTTTGAATCTGTCTTTACTCTCTTTGTTTGCTTTAACTGGTACATAGATAGAGTGTGGCAAGTGGAACTGCTGCATACATCTGTGCAAAGTCCTACACTGAAACCAGTCAGTCAGTCAGTCGGCCAGTTAGTTAGTTAGTCAGAAGGTACATCTGTCTAATAAGAGTTATACAGAGGACGAAATGTGCATCCTAGATTTCACGTCTATAGTTACCATCACAAATCAGATGTGACATCATATTGATAATTTCAATGCATCATCCAAATATCTATACTAAGCGCGAATAATGTTAACCGAGGCTGATTATTCCAGTTCAATGAAAGAACAAAAAAAAGTAATCAGAGGGGAATTCGCGATATAACAGATAACAATTACAGTTTATTTCTTAGATCTAAAGAGTTCATTTTAGTTATTTTGTTGATTTTCGCTCTTCAACTGCTTACAACTTAAACAAAAGCAAAAAACAATACACATATATGTATATGTACAATTTTCAAATATAAGGGTTTGAGCATAGTTTTACCAAGTTGACGACGAGTTACTGAACTCCATAAGACATAAATCTGAGATGATATAAGTAATGTAATTATTACAAGTGTTGAAATAATAATTAAGTGTGTTTACAGTACTTCATATACCGAAATATCTTTTATGAATTCATGAGAAAGAAGTTGTCGTGACATCGACCAAAATCGCATCACTACTGATCATCACTGAACAGAGCTTAGAATGGCGGTCACCTCTCTATCTCAAATTCATTTACTTTGAAGAGGCCTTCAACAGCGCAGAGTCGGTAGAGAGGTGATTTAACAATTACTTCACTACTACTACTACTACTACCAAGGTGTGATACCAACAATTATACACCTCATCTGACAGTTGTATGACGATGCTGTATGCCAAGTAATCCACGAGGAGAAACTTCCAGAATTCTTCGAAATGAAGATGGGTGTAATACAAGCTGGCTGTCTGCCTACTATCTTGAATAATTTTTGATATAAGAATAAAACTTCTGTCTATTAATATTCGAATGGGGATTTTTCATGGATATCGTCTATATGTCAATAATGCAGTTTTTGAGTACAACAATGAAAGTTATGCTTCATACCTACTAACATTATTTAGTGGAGCACATTCAAACTATTGAATTTTTTACTATGGAAAATGAAAATGATGGAAAGTATCATCACCTTAACATCAACATGTCCCGCTTGTTTTTCTTGCTCGTTTTCAAAATTCTCGAATAATAGAATGAGTATTCTTGCAAAACTGTCAAGCGGGACGGGAAGAAGAGTACAAAACTAGAAATAGTGTGTTTAGTTTGTAAACGGCTGAGAATTAATTGACAAATAATTCAATTAACTGTAATACACCCCAATCTGAGTCACATCTGGTATCATTGTGAGCGATGGCGTGGAGTGTGATCAAGTGTGTCACTCACTTGATTGTTTCTCTTCTCAGAATAGGACCAATCCATCTCATACCATTTCTTTCTCCATATTTGTTTCACAATTGGTTCCTGCTGGGTTGGTTCGCTCATAGCCAGAGATCTCTCCCTGTTGATGATGTTTTCTGGCGGGTCATCTGATCTAGAGTAGTATTGAGCGAATATTGTTGTTGTGTGAGGTGTGTATTTTTTCGGAGAGTCCTTCGTGTCGCGTCAAGCATTATGAAATATATGGGGCGTAATTAAATATTCAATCCTAGTGAGTGCGTACCGCTGGTTATTGTCAGAATTGTAGGAAGCAGCTGTCCAGTACTCCCTGGCTGATTGTAGCATTTAACGTCAACAGTTATATTAGAGTCTATATGATGCACAGTGTGCGTGCTGAGTGTGAAAGGATAGAGCTTCTCAGCCAGTCTGATAAACATTCTCGAATACATACGTTATGAGAGCCTGAAGAAAACTTTTATAGAAAACAAACTGACACTGAAATAGCTATCAGTAGTACTAATATTCACCTGATAAAAAGAATAATTTTCAGTGTACTATACTGTTTGGTTAACTGATAGCTAACGGGAACAGAATTTCCAGAGAAATAACAAACTCACACATACACAGTATGTGAATTTCTTCGAAAATAAATTTGGGGCGATAATCGAACGATTATTAAAACCACGCGTCGTATGATGCGTCAAATACGAAAACACAGCATGCGTCTAAAATACGGTACTATATTGAACATAAAAATATGAAATATAATACTTCTCATTCGGATTCCACTCGAGTGATGGCCTGGATTACGCTGAATGTCAGTAGATGGTTTCGTCAATGCATGCTCGATCCATATCTCCTTCCTCCTCCATATTTTTGTTGAGCCATCGGCTCTTGGTTGGTTTGTTCATCGCCAGAGTCTCTTGTTACTTATTCTTTCTGGCCACTTGATCTTCAGTAAGGAGGAGCCAACGAAGTGGGCAGCTGTTAATGAGAAAGTCTGCAATCTAGTTAGCAAAATAGTGTAATGTGTCTAGTCCTCTGTTTGGTGTTGACTGAACTGATAGAAACGTGACTGGCATGATACAGTCTGCACCAAACAGGGGACTAGACACACTATAGTAGTTGCTCACTAGTCTCCAATAAAAGTGTCCAATATAGTCCTACAGGAGGTGAGTTGCGAGCTCGAATAGCTGCTCACTGGTAGCATCTCTGACTTCAGACTTCGGTGGGTGATGCAAGTTCGAATTTCAGAACAGACAAGAGTTCCTTCAAGGTGATTGCAGATAAGCCTTGATGACTAATGAGTGCCAACTAGCACTAGGTACACCATTAAAAACTAAGACTCTACTCTGGGAAGGCTTTAAAGAATTCATACATTTTAGGAACATGAAAAGTGTTAAAACCATAAAAGTCACTGACTTTAATAAAAGAATAAAACCTGAGAACTGTGGTAGAGTATAACTCCGTTATGGATAACACTTTACTTTGATAAATCACACAATGGAGTGTTGTTATACAGTGTTATATTTACTACTGATGACCACACGCGTTGAGTACAATTCATTACTGCACTTCATAATCATATCAAGTCACTCACTCACTCACACAACCCACTTTCTTGCTTCGTTTATATACATGACTGAAAAGTGATGATTAGACGTTTGATGAACAAAATCAATAAGATGAGATAAAGTAGATTGAGAAACAATAATATTAGTGTTATCAATCAAATACAATCAGATGGGAAATAAGACGAGTGTTTTGATTGTCAAAATAAATAAATAACTTGTTAAATTGTTATAATGCGTGTGAATTGAATACATTTTAACATTATTTATTATCCTCCTCTTCTTATTCGACTGACTGGTGGGAATAATATCCTCCATATCTCTGGTATTTGTGATGATGAGTCACTTCCATCGCCCATGTGTTGTGTTGGGTGTAGACTCGATGAACCAGGCAGGATTCAGTAATCAATCTCTCTCTCTCTCTTTCTTCCACCTACCTATATTACTTTTGAGAAATTTAACCCCCTCCCAGTCTATTGTGTGACTGTGTGTTAATGCATGCAGTGCGATTGATGAGTTTCTTTCTAAATTAATTATCATCATGGGATCAGTCATTCTAACCTTAGTTAATTCTTATGTTCTTATAATCTCATTACACCTGATCTACTAGTTTGACTTATGCAGTTGACTTAAATCACAACCATTGCAAAGTATTTTGTAAAAATATATTACTTTGTCTAATTGGGTCAACCGACAGGCTCCTTTAGCCTACAGAGCTGGACTCTGAATGATTTTGTAGGTTAGAATGCCAACTTAATTGACGCTTTATTCAGAATCCTACCTAGGTAAGGCCTCAGATGTCCCCTCCTTGAATGGTAAAACCGGAGTTTTACGGATACCAGAGTACAGTTGTCTTCATCGTCGATTAATGTTAACTGATAAAATGAGCCACGGTGATCAAACCGAGACCTTAAGTCCCTGACCGTCTGTGTTTGAGCCAAGAAGGTAGGTGTCAGTCGTCTGACTAGGGGGTCCGCGAGATGCCGGGAATAAGTAGCTGGAGGTGATACCGTGATATGCCTAAAAATCCTTCTCAACGGTCCAGATATTTTCGCACATCTTATCAAACACTCCAAATCTATTCAATTTTCATTAATTTCTGTGTAACCCTAATTTTCACATATACTTTCATTCCTAACATGAGTGTGTGTGTGGTTTTATGAAGTCTGACAAGTTGAACTACTGCATTTACATGAATGAAAATTCAGTCGAGTTCAATTATCTATTTTCAAGTTAATTAATCAATAGTACGCAATGTATTTTTTTCAAATTGATACTTAATTTGTTTTAGATGACATTGTGAATAAACAGTTTCGACTGAGTCGTTTTGAAGTTTAGAACTGAAAAAAACAACACGACAACAATTAAAAACCGCGAGTGAACATGAGTGCTATTTTACACTATTCATGTATAACGCAAGACTTTGCCCTGTTTTGAAGTGATTTTGATAATGAAAAATATAATAATAATACTTAAAGTTGATATGAACTTTTTTCGAAATAACTAAATGATTTATCTTAATTTATTGTTTATAAGTCTACTAGTAATTAGGGATTAAAAAGAAAAAAAATAATTATAATTACAGTTTAATATTAATTTAGTCTGGTAATTGTTAAAGCAGTATTGGAATGAAAAAGGAGTATTTCGTCCTATATGAGACTCACTAACTGGATATATACCTGTATTCCTAGTCAGGCAGTGATGATGTTCACACTGACAGTCGAATCCAGCATCTATTTATATTTATAGTTTCACATGCTACCTATTGTGCAATAGAAAGTAACTGATAAATGAAAGTACATACTGTCGCTGGTATAGACGTGCGTGTACTGCTCAGCAGTCCACCTCGTTCTTCTATGCGATTGTGACTGACATATGGTCATTGAAAGTGGAAGACATGAAAAGACTGGCTGACTGGCTAGCTAGCTGTCTTTGATCATAGGTATCAGCGTTCTGGTGAGAAATATTGGGGGTTAGGCATCGGTTGAGTGTTAGGTGAGGCGGGGAAACCAATCGATGAGTTAGTTGGTATATGTGTTACGCATGCCTAACCATCCATCACCTTACTTGACGGGCGATGTTAATTGACTGACATAGAGGATGGATGTAGTTGGAAAAGAGCTAACTAGTGATGGTCAAACCAGAAAATAGCTTCATCATCCAATGAAATCCACAACAGTTAGTTTAAGCCGGCCACGTAAGGAGGTGTTGTCTGTCTGTCTGTCTGTTTTCGACATAGAACTTTGCACAAATGTGCGGAAGTTCAAGTCGCCACATTCCGTGTAGCACGCGAAGCAAGAGAAGAAAGTACAAGAAAAGCATAATAGAAACAGTGAGCAGAGGTGTGAGACAAAGGAGTAATAAAGAAATACAAAACAGTTTCATTGAAGATCATAAGTCACAGGGAGTGGATGCATCTGCGCCACTGAGAACGATTTTGAGCCATGTCACCAATTGTTTCCAACCATAGATTTTTACCGTCCCGAGGACCCCAGCCTGGAAGTCTACACCTTTCTACGTGGCTAAGACCAACTGTTGTGGATTTCATTGACTGATGCCAAGTTTTTGTTTGACCGCCGCTAGCTTTTTTCCAGCCTGACCCTATATCCGCTAACATTGCTCGTCGAGGGAGGCGATGACTTGGCATACGTAACACATGTCCTAACCATCTCAGTCGATGTAGCTTCACGACTTCGTCGATTGATTTCCCCTGTTTACCTAGAACTCTACGCCTAACCTCCATGTTGCTCACCTTATTATGCCACTTTACACGGGAAATAGAACGCAGGCACCTATGATCAAAGACAGCTAGTCTTTTCATGTCTTCCACTCTCAGTGGCCAGGTCTCACAACCATAAAGGAGGACGGAGCGGACTGATGAGCAGTACACCCGCCCTTTGGTCGATAGTCGAACATCTCGTCTACGCCAGAGTCGGCGTAAACTAACAAATGCGAAACGAGCCCCTTGTATTCGTGCTGAGATTTCGTCAGAGATCAGCCCGTTGGTGGCTGATGGTACTTCCCAAATAAGTGAAGCGGTCAACGTGCTCTACCACTTCACTTCCTATTTTTAAACTAGGCGTCGATGTAGTCCAGTCCTGTAACATCATCTTGCATTTGGCGGGAGCGAATCGCATGCCAAACATTCGTAGATTGCGGCTCAAGGTGTTTAGAAGACTCTGCATTTCGTCAGCGTCTTCGCCTAGAAGGACTATATCGTCTGCATATTCCAAGTCAACGAGATTATTCCCCGGTAGCAAGTCAATCCCTGAGTCGCTGAAGTCACCTAGGGTTAAGTCCATTAACACATCTATGATGAAGTTGAATAGAAAAGGAGATAATGGGCATCCTTGACGGACACCACTGGTCGTCATCAGTTCAGATGACAGCTCGCCGTAAGCCCTCACCTGGCTGTATGAGTACGAATAGAGTGCCTTAATCAGTGCAATATATTTTCTTGGAATTCCCTTTACAGCCAAGCATCTCCAGAGAACTTCCCGATCGACAGAGTCGAATGCTGCCTTTAGGTCAAGAAATATAATGACTGTTGGACGCCGGTAGGAATGCCTATGTTCTAGAATCTGTCGGAGGGTGAAGATATGATCAATACACCCTCTTCCTGGTCTAAAGCCTGCCTGGCTCTCTCGTGTTTGTGCTTCCCGAGCACCACTCAGTCTACGCATGATTATTGAGCCTAAGACTTTAGATACTATATTAGTCAAGCTAATCCCTCTGTGATTATCACAGGAAGACTTGTCTCCCTTCTTGTATATGGGGATAATCAGTGACTTACACCAACCCGATGGGACTTCTTCTGATTCCCAGACGCTGCCTAGTACCTCAGTTAATCCGGACAGTAAGCTGTCTCCACCGTACTTAAATACCTCTGGCGTCATTCCATCAGGTCCCGCTGCTTTGCCTAGTTTCAGATTGGTGACAGCTTTAGTAACCTCAGTTAGTGACGGAGGACCTGTGTCTATATCCCATTCAGGGAGGTGTTGGATGCTCGGAAGGTTGAGCGTGGCTGTGGGCAAATTAAACTGCTCCTCATAATGCTCTTTCCAACGATCCAGTCGTCTATCCTGGAGCTAATTATAGTGCCATTTTTTTCCGAGATTGTCTCACTAATGATTTGTCTTCTCCCACCCGTTTCCCTGATGAGTCCAAAGAGTTGCCTGGTGTTGCCTATCCTCAAAGGAGGTGTTGACTGCTGTCTGATCGGAGTCCTAGGTAGGTGGTGATATGGCTCAAAATCGTTGTCAAGGTCTGATGTAGGTGCATTCACTCTTTGTGATTTATTATATCCAATAAACCTCTATTGTTTCTCCCTCATTCACACTTCTGTTTATTATCCCTCTCCGTTTTGAATCTGTCTTTACTCTCTTTGTTTGCTTTAACTGGTACATAGATAGAGTGTGGCAAGTGGAACTGCTGCATACATCTGTGCAAAGTTCTACACTGAAACCAGTCAGTCAGTCAGTCGGCCAGTTAGTTAGTTAGTCAGAAGGTACATCTGTCTAATAAGAGTTATACAGAGGACGAAATGTGCATCCTAGATTTCACGTCTATAGTTACCATCACAAATCAGATGTGACATCATATTGATAATTTCAATGCATCATCCAAATATCTATACTAAGCGCGAATAATGTTAACCGAGGCTGATTATTCCAGTTCAACGAAAGAACAAAAAAAAAGTAATCAGAGGGGAATTCGCGACATAACAGATAACAATTACAGTTTATTTCTTAGATCTAAAGAGTTCATTTTAGTTATTTTGTTGATTTTCGCTCTTCAACTGCCTACAACTTAAACAAAAGCAAAAAACAATACATATATGTATATGTACAATTTTCAAATATAAGGGTTTGAACATAGTTTTACCAAGTTGACGACGAGTTACTGAACTCCATAAGACATAAATCTGAGATGATATAAGTAATGTAATTATTACAAGTGTTGAAATAATAATTAAGTGTGTTTACAGTACTTCATATACCGAATTATCTTTTATGAGTTCATGAGAAAGAAGTTGTCGTGACATCGACCAAATCGCAACACTACTGATCATCACTGAACAGAGCTTAGAATGGCAGTCACCTCTCTATCTCAATTTCAATTACTTTGAAGAGGCCTTCGATAGCACAGTGTCGATCGAGAGGTGGTTTGGAAACTACTCCGCCACTACGGGGTGCCACCGACAATGATACACCTCATCCGACAGTTGTATGACAATTCTGCATGGCAAGTAATCCACAACGGGAAACTCACGGAATCCTTCGAAGTGAAGTCGAGAGTAACAGAAGGCTGTCTGGCTACCTACTATATTCAATGATTTTCCCGATAGAGGGCGGTAGACTGGATAACGCGACAGACAGATAGCGGGGAAACACGCATAAAACAGATCAACACAAAAGCCTGGAGGATCTGGACTTCGCCGATGATATACATGTCTCACTTCCCAAAAACTGGAAGATTTGTTAGTGAAAAACAACAAGTTGGCGATAGAAGAAGAAGCATCAAAGATAGGCGATGAAGATTCCTGGTCAACAGAAACAGCAACAACAGACAACAATCAGCCAGCATAAATGGGAGAAATCTAAAACAAGTAACCTCCTTCACCTACCTGGGAGGCGTGATTTCAACTACAGGCGGAACTGACGAGGATATCAAAGCCAGAATCGGAAAGGCAAGACAAGCTTTCATTACTCTTAAGTCTATGTGGAGATTAACAGCACTCAGCATCAAAAATAAGATCGGGATTTTCAACTCCAATGTGAAGTCAGTCAGTGCTACTATACAGATCAGAGACTTGGCGTGTCATAAAGAGCATGTCGAACATACTTCAGACCTTCCTCAACAGCTGCCTTCGCTCAATACCACCACTCAAGATCAGATGGCCGGCCAGAACAGATCATCAACAGGGAGGGATCTCTGGGAACGAGCCAACCAACCCAGTAGGAACCAACTGGGCAACAAATATGCAGGAAGAAATGGAGGTAGGTGGATTGGCTATACTCTGAGAAAAGAAACCATCAAGTGATATTACACGCCAGGCCATCGGTCGAGTGGATTCCGAATGGAGAGCGGCGAGTTAGTTGGTCGTCAGTGCGAGGGTGAGTTGACATTGAAGAGGAGGTGATGTGAAGAGGAGATGAAATCATATTGGCGGACGTGAAGCCAGGTGATGAAGACGTTGGCAGAGAACCGAACGCAGTGGAGACGTGGGCAGCTGAAACCCTACGTTCCTCTAAGAATTACAAGAAACAATAATAATAAGAACAACAATAGTCTGTACACAACAAGGTGGTACCATGATTGCTTATTTTGTTGGCTTCTCATCAACTGCTAGCTTACAGTCTAAAGAAATTACGAAGTTTATGTGCAGAACACTCTTAACATACATGCAAATGTTACACAACGTCAGTTGACAGAATGCTCCAAATTCAATAAACAGTGCTCAGAAAATTCCGCTTATATAGCTCATACTCAGAAAGTTCAAGTTTACACAGAAATAAAATGGTTGCATACATTGGTAAATGGAGTTACATAATAAAGACAAGTGGTGAATAAGATGTGGAGAGAAAAAATAAATCTAGTAACAATGTTATGAGTTCAACTCAAATTAGAAAGACAAGCTAAGTTACACTATATCAAAAAGGGAATGGAATAAGGTCAGAGATTACGTAGTGAAATAGGAGAGAGAGAGAGAGAGAGAGTGAAGATGTCAAGTTGTTAGGGCAAGAAAAGACTGACAACTGCCTCTTTGTGAACACATAAGTTAGGTTTCAGTTGATTGATAACGATTGCCTCGGCAGACTTGTGTGGATTCTGAATAAAGCGTCAATTAAGTTGGCATTCTAACCTACAAAATCATTCAGAGACCAGCTCTGTAGGCTAAAGGAGCCTGTCGGTTGACCCAATTAGACAAAGTAATATATTTTACAAAATACTTTGCAATGGTTGTGATTTAAGTCAACTGCATAAGTCAAACTAGTAGATCAGGTGTAATGAGATTATAAGAACATAAGAATTAACTAAGGTTAGAATGACTGATCCCATGATGATAATTAATTTAGAAAGAAACTCATCAATCGCACTGCATGCATTAACACACAGTCACACAATAGACTGGGAGGGGGTTAAATTTCTCAAAAGTAATATAGGTAGGTGGAAGAAAGAGAGAGAGAGAGATTGATTACTGAATCCTGCCTGGTTCATCGAGTCTACACCCAACACAACACATGGGCGATGGAAGTGACTCATCATCACAAATACCAGAGATATGGAGGATATTATTCCCACCAGTCAGTCGAATAAGAAGAGGAGGATAATAAATAATGTTAAAATGTATTCAATTCACACGCATTATAACAATTTAACAAGTTATTTATTTATTTTACTGTTAGAACGTCTTATTTCCCATCTGATTGTATTTGATTGATAACACTAATATTATTGTTTCTGAATCTACTTTATCTCATCTTATTGATTTTGTTCATCAAACGTCTAATCATCACTTTTCAGTCATGTATATAAACGAAGCAAGAAAGTGGGTTGTGTGAGTGATTGAGTGAGTGACTTGATATGATTATGAAGTGCAGTAATGAATTGTACTCAACGCGTGTGGTCATCAGTAGTAAATATAACACTGTATAACAACACTCCATTGTGTGATTTATCAAAGTAAAGTGTTATCCATAACGGAGTTATACTCTACCACAGTTCTCAGGTTTTATTCTTTTATTAAAGTCAGTGACTTTTATGGTTTTAACACTTTTCATGTTCCTAAAATGTATGAATTCTTTAAAGCCTTCCCAGAGTAGAGTCTTAGTTTTTAATGGTGTACCTAGTGCTAGTTGGCACTCATTAGTCATCAAGGCTTATCTGCAATCACCTTGAAGGAAGTCTTGTCTGTTCTGAAATTCGAACTTGCATCACCCACCGAAGTCTGAAGTCAGAGATGCTACCAGTGAGCAGCTATTCGAGCTCGCAACTCACCTCCTGTAGGACTATATTGGACACTTTTATTGGAGACTAGTGAGCAACTACTATAGTGTGTCTAGTCCCCTGTTTGGTGCAGACTGTATCATGCCAGTCACGTTTCTATCAGTTCTGTCAACACCAAACAGAGGACTAGACACATTACACTATTTTGCTAACTAGATTGCAGACTTTCTCATTAACAGCTGCCCACTTCGTTGGCTCCTCCTTACTGAAGATCAAGTGGCCAGAAAGAATAAGTAACAAGAAACTCTGGCGATGAACAAACCAACCAAGAGCCGATGGCTCAACAAAAATATGGAGGAGAAAGGAGATATGGATCGAGCATGCATTGACGAAACCACCTGCTGACATTCAGCGTAATCCAGGCCATCACTCGAGTGGAATCCGAATGAGAAGTATTATATTTCATATTTTTATGTTCAATATAGTACCGTATTTTAGACGCATGCTGTGTTTTCGTATTTGACGCATCATACGACGCGTGGTTTTAATAATCGTTCGATTATCGCCCCAAATTTCTTTTCGAAGAAATTCACATACTGTGTGTGTGTGAGTTTGTTATTTCTCTGGAAATTCTGTTCTCGTTAGCTATCAGTTAACCAACATGTATAGTACACTGAAAATTATTCTTTTTATCAGGTGAATATTAATACTACTGATAGCTATTTCAGTGTCAGTTTGTTTTCTATAAAAGTTTTCTTCAGGCTCTCATAACGTATGTATTCGAGAATGTTTATCAGACTGACTGAGAAGCTCTATCCTTTCACACTCAGCACGCACACTGTGCATCATATAGACACTAATATAACTACTGACGTTAAATGCTACAATCAACCAGGGAGTACTGGACAGCTGCTTCCTACAATTCTGACAATAACCAGCGGTACGCACTCACTAGGATTGAATATTTAATTCCGCCCCATATATTTCATAATGCTTGACTCGACACGAAGGACACTCCGAAAAAAATACACACCTCCAATAACAACTATCTTCGCTCAATACTACTCTAGATCAGATGGCCCGCCAGAAAACATCATCAACAGGGAGAGATCTCTGGCTATGAGCGAACCAACCCAGCAGGAACCAATTGTGAAACAAATATGGAGAAAGAAATGGTATTAGATGGATTGGCCCTATTCTAAGAAGAGAAACAATCAAGTGAGTGACACACTTGATCACACTCCACGCCATCGCTCACAATGATACCAGATGTGACTCAGATTGGCGTGTATAACAGTTAATTGAATTATTTGTCAATTAATTCTCAGCCGTTTACAAACTAAACACACTATTTCTAGTTTTGTACTCTTCTTCCCGTCCCGCTTGACAGTTTTGCAAGAATACTCATTCTATTATTCGAGAATTTTGAAAACGAGCAAGAAAAACAAGCGGGACATGTTGATGTTAAGGTGATGATACTTTCCATCATTTTCATTTTCCATAGTAAAAAATTCAATAGTTTGAATGTGCTCCACTAAATAATGTTAGTAGGTATGAAGCATAACTTTCATTGTTGTACTCAAAAACTGCATTATTGACATATAGACGATATCCATGAAAAATCCCCATTCGAATATTAATAGACAAAAGTTTTATTCTTATATCAAAAATCATTCAAGATAGTAGGCAGACAGCCAGCTTGTATTACACCCGTCTTCATTTCGAAGAATTCTGAGAGTTTCTCTCGTGGATTACTTGGCATGCAGCATCGTCATACAACTGTCGGATGAGGTGTATAATTGTTGGTATCACACCTTGGTAGTAGTAGTAGTAGTAGTGAAGTAATTGTTAAATCACCTCTCTACCGACTCTGAGCTGTTGAAGGCCTTTTCAAAGTCAATGAAGTTGAGATAGAGAGGTGACTGCCATTCTAAGCTCTGTTCAGTGATGATCAGTAGTGTTGCGATTTGGTCGATGTCATGACAACTTCTTTCTCATGAATTCATAAAAGATAATTCGGTATATGAAGTACTGTAAACACACTTAATTATTATTTCAACACTTGTAATAATTACATTACTTATATCATCTCAGATTTATGTCTTATGGAGTTCAGTAACTCGTCGTCAACTTGGTAAAACTATGTTCAAACCCTTATATTTGAAAATTGTACATATACATATATGTATTGTTTTTTGCTTTTGTTTAAGTTGTATTAAAGGAAAAAAAAAAAAAAAAAACTTTATAAAAAAAATAATTTTTTTTTTCGATTCCCCTCTGATTACTTTTTTTTGTTCTTTCGTTGAACTGGAATAATCAGCCTCGGTTAACATTATTCGCGCTTAGTATAGATATTTGGATGATGCATTGAAATTATCAATATGATGTCACATCTGATTTGTGATGGTAACTATAGACGTGAAATCTAGGATGCACATTTCGTCCTCTGTATAACTCTTATTAGACAGATGTACCTTCTGACTAACTAACTAACTGGCCGACTGACTGACTGACTGGTTTCAGTGTAGAACTTTGCACAGATGTATGCAGCAGTTCCACTTGCCACACTCTATCTATGTACCAGTTAAAGCAAACAAAGAGAGTAAAGACAGATTCAAAACGGAGAGGGATAATAAACAGAAGTGTGAATGAGGGAGAAACAATAGAGGTTTATTGGATATAATAAATCACAAAGAGTGAATGCACCTACATCAGACCTTGACAACGATTTTGAGCCATATCACCACCTACCTAGGACTCCGATCAGACAGCAGTCAACACCTCCTTACTGGCTGGCTTATATAACTGTTGTGGATTTCATTGGATGATGAAGCTATTTTCTGGTTTGACCATCACTAGTTAGCTCTTTTCCAACTACATCCATCCTCTATGTCAGTCAATTAACATCGCCCGTCAAGTAAGGTGATGGATGGTTAGACATGCGTAACACATATACCAACTAACTCATCGATTGGTTTCCCCGCCTCACCTAACACTCAACCGATGCCTAACCCCCAATATTTCTCACCAGAACGCTGATACCTATGATCAAAGACAGCTAGCTAGCTAGCCAGTCAGCCAGTCTTTTCATGTCTTCCACTTTCAATGACCATATGTCAGTCACAATCGCATAGAAGAACGAGGTGGACTGCTGAGCAGTACACGCACGTCTATACCAGCGACAGTATGTACTTTCATTTATCAGTTACTTTCTATTGCACAATAGGTAGCATGTGAAACTATAAATATAAATAGATGCTGGATTCGACTGTCAGTGTGAACATCATCACTGCCTGACTAGGAATACAGGTATATATCCAGTTAGTGAGTCTCATATAGGACGAAATACTCCTTTTTCATTCCAATACTGCTTTAACAATTACCAGACTAAATTAACATTAAACTGTAATTGTAATTCATATTTTTGTTTTTAATTCCCAATTACTAATAGACTTATAAACAATAAGTTAAGATAAATCATTTAGTTATTTCGAAAAAAGTTCATATCAACTTTATGTATTATTATTATATTTTTCATTATCAAAATCACTTCAAAACAGGGCAAAGTCTTGCGTTATACATGAATAGTGTAAAATAGCACTCATGTTCACTCGCGGTTTTTAATTGCTGTTTTGGATTTTTGTTTTTTTCAGTTCTAAACTTCAAAACGACTCAGTCGAAACTGTTTATTCACAATGTAAAGAAACCACTTATCCTTTGTACTTTGAATATTATACATGTTCAAAGTATTCGGAGAGTTACAAATAAATCTGATCATACCTTATATAAAGGCATCTTTTTAAACAAATTACCTATTCATCATAACCGCGAAAGACCAAAAGCGCGCCCACTACTGTTCAATAATGAATCGCTACATTTTTCTAAGTTTTATTTTACTAGGTAAAGTGTATTATCATTATCATTAGTATTATTATTTCAAAATTTTATAATGATTCCAATTTGATTGTTTGTAATTTATTTGTTATTTTTGTGTGTTTGTATTTTATAGAAGTTTACATGATTCACTCAGCTTTCACGGTAAGTCAGATTTTGTTTTATATTTTCAATGGTTCAATGGTTTTCACTTGCTTCTTAACTCGTTGTTTAATACATATCATAAAGTTTATCGATTACAAGTTTAAATCTTCGTAAGTTGAATGATTGACGAAATAACCTGGTGAGCTGTCATTTACCGTGCATACCAACAAATCTTAACTTCACCTCAAGAGTTCGTTTACTAAATATTGCTGAAGCTGATTGTTGAGATCCACATTAAGAAGCCTAATTTATGTGTCCATAAGAAGAAGCTAGTTCAGACATGGTCCTAACCCCCACTGGCCATCTAGGTTCGAATGATCCTCAATTTGTTAGGGAAATTTCCTTAATTTTAGTTGATATTCTATTTGCTATTACATTTTTATGCTTATTATAATTTATGCATCTCTAGTGAACTGTAATTCCATTGTGATCTCACTTTACAAATCGACAATATTTAAAAAATACTAAAATTGTTATTGAGTACTATTCTGGAATATTCTATGTATGTAGGCATACAGATATAATTGTAGAGCCAGAGGAGGAGGAAGTTATCGAATGGGGGATATTCTTTGCTCGGTTATTTGGTTTTTTCAATAAGTAACTCATTAACTGGTTGAAGCGTTAAATAATATTCATAAAGGAGATAGTGTTCATAGGCATCTTATAATTCAAATTTCATCAATCGATTTTCACTAACAGACCTATCATAACCAACACAAAACTATAAGTTTCTTTGTTGATTTTGTCACGAACTAAGATTGATTAGAGAATTATTAGAAACCAGTTGTTACTGACAGTCGTTTACTCCTGGTCTTGAACTCGTTGACGGTGCACCTCAATGATCTTATAAGGAATCGAACCCTCAGAAAAAACTTTATTTTACGAGGCCATTCAGGCACTGGATTGAGATCTAGTAACCTGTGAATGCTAACTTCTTCCGTCAGTGCTTGACATACCGTTACCACTACCGCCAACTAATGACATGGATGATCATCTACATGACTCCGGACATCGTGAAACTCACCGACTAATATCACAGAGAGATTAAAAGTGCATCAGGAATGAAAAGATGAAACCAATATTCATTTTAGAAAAATACTCTAGATTTAGAGTTTCTGACGGTTTCGTTAATTAATTTTCATGCAGATTTAATCAAGCCTTAGTGGAGTTACAGGCGTTCAATAAAAATTTCTAAGAAGTGTTCCGTCTAACCTACTACATTAAGAAACTTAGACTATCTATAATTACCCAACCTCTGCTTTCACAATTTGTCAACTCTCGTATCTTACCTATTCTACTTTACTGCTCCCCGCCAGTCTTTTCTGGGCTACTGAAAAACGACTATACCATCCTGAGAAGGATGTTGAAGGCAGTTAGTAGGACTAGTGGTGTAAAACTCAGTCAGTTCATCACTACATTGGTAGAAAGGCATCTGAATACATGCGACAAATGGTTTAAAACCATACTCTCCGACCCCCAACACCCCCTCTATTCCCAACTCTCTCCTTATATCTCATCAGGTAGAACCAGAAATCAGTATACAAAATAATATATGCGCAAACAACCAAGTACACGAACTCAAAGATACCATATCTGGCGCGTGTTCTAAGTGACAGAGACAATGTTAAGCGTGAAACCTATGACTTGCTTTGTTGTTAGTAACATAATTTTAGGCTCTTTTATTTCCCCCTTATACTCTCTTATTTGTACTCTATAGTGAACAACCATCTTAAACATACTCAGATACCTAAATTACTAACATTGGCTTCCTTTTTTGTACTTTACTCTATTCCTTCTTTTGTGTATCTATTGGTTCCGACTATATTAGCACTATGAGTCCTGTCGTTAACCATCATGTAATATTAGTTTTGTGGTTGTTGTTTGTTCGGCAATATTAACTGACAATCTTGGTTGTGAACGCTGTTATCACCATCTTAAAAATTTTTGTATTATGCAGGATTACTCACACTACCACTACAAACACTGCATTAGTGCTAACAATAAAAAAACACAACCTGAAATGTTAATTTTATGATTGTTTAGTGTAGTTCAATCAAATTAACTGATCATCATGGCGTCGGTGGCACAGTGGTTAGGACTCTCGCCGACCATGCACATGGTCCGGGGTTCGAGCCCGCACCGACGCACATCTGATATCTATGGTCGGCCTGCAAAATTTGGGCTACCGATATCCATGCTGAAAATTCCATACTTGTACCGAAAATACAGTGTGGAATCAAGCTGTAAATCAAAAATAAAAAAGATAAAATAAAAATAGATAAACATTCCTAATATCATTTCATAACTTCTTGTATGATTATAGCTAAACTGTTCACACCTTCCACTACCCAATACTGAGATATTATTTATTTTTGTTGTTTATTTTCCTTTCTACTTCTCGGTATTTTTTCGCATTTTTTTATTATTTTTGTGTTTTTTTGTTGTTGTTTTTTATAATAATATGTTCAAATACTCCTCTTCAAATATTTGATAAAATTAGATGCAATATTGTGGATATGTGCTGAAAATTTCACACTGTACCACTAGTACTGTTTCTGGAATAAAGGAAATTTCTATTATTATTATTATTAATAATCAAGAGCTCCAGACTAGAGTGAAACAAACACAGAGCTCTCCCAGTCTTGTAGAGTGTTCAGGGTTTCTCTACTTTATACTCATCAGTTTTTATATTGTTATCATCATTATTCCCTTGGGTTCCGAGTGGAACATAGGGCTTCAGATCTCTACTTTCTTCTGTTTTCTGCCATCCCCTTTCAGCTGGATCAACGATTGCCAATAATCTGTCATCTCTTCTTCACACGATCACCTCCATATCACCTTAGGACGACCCACTCATCACTTTCCATTTGCATTCCATTCGAGCACTGACCTGGCTAGTGCATGATGATGTCATTTGACAGTCTCCTCGATGTACACCCGATCCATCCTCATTTTCTCTTACATATTTGTTGAACAGTAGGCTCTCGTCTGTTGGTTTGTTCCCAGCCAGAGTTTCTTGCTCCTAATTCTTTCAGGACATTTGATCTTCACAGTATGGAGTGAAAGCAGATGTTGATGAAATTCTACAACCTGTTGGAAAGGCTTTTTGTGACATGAACACCAAGTTTCTTACCCATATAGAAAAGGTCAACCTGACATTGGTGTTGAAAATACCAACCTTGTTGTGTTATGCTGAGGTGGAGAGTGCAGAAGATTTCCAAACTGGTTTCAGGTTGATGAAGGTGTATCTCGCCTTTTTCCGATACTAACCAGTTTTGACATCTTCATCCGTTCCAACTGCGCGTAGTTGAAACGATGATAAGTAAAGGAAGTAACCTCTGTAAAATTTCTCCCCCTTTGATGGTTATCTCCGTGTTCATCTGCAGTCTTGTCTTCACCGTCTGTTCGAATCTTCAGCCAGTTTGTCGGTTTCCGCCTGCTTGCAAGTCTTCATGTGCAATTCCAAATTATTTAATATATATATACTAGTCACTGCATTAGAGTTTACAATCATTTGTTTTAGTAATATATTCCCATGTAAATACTACTCGCATTGTAATTATACAACTGTATACTTGACTAATTTGTTTGTTTTTTTATCACTTTCTATAATTGATTTTAGACACCACTGAAGGCAGATGAAAGTGAGTTTATTTCTACTTTTTGATTAGACCTGGTGCTATTGTTGTTGTTGTTGTCGTTGCCCTTTCGATTCATTCTTATCGATTTTATCAATACAAACATCTTGTGTTGTGCTCATTTTTTCAGCTTGTAATCAATGCAAAAGCTCAGTAGATTTTTTAAGAAAAGTAGCCGGATGGGTGACTGTTGATGGCCTCATTGAAGCACAAATTAGTTTGTTATGTACATCGACTGGATTGAGCTCTGAAAAGGTGAGAAAGGCAGATCATCGTGTATGCATTATCGAATTAATCTTTAGCTTTGTTTTATTCCTTGTATTGTCAACGTGAATTACTGGTTCCAAGGGGGGGTGGAGTACTTCCTCATGCTCATCAAATGTCTGTACGACTAACTACTCACAAGATTTTATTTCTTATGTATATATGATTTTATGGAGGATTTCATCATGAGCTGACATCAGTTAGAGAACCATTGGAAAACCTGGGAGTACTGGAAATCTCTTTTTCCCGTCCTAGTGTTGGACTCTTCATCACCACGCACCCACCGACAGGAGTTCGAACCTGGGACCTTCTGGTTACAAGGCAAGCTCATAGACAATGGTGTCACTGGGACCCAACCCAATGGTTCTGGAATTCTAACTTCTGCCGATTCACGCATGACATAGCACGACCATTTCGCAATGTCTCCTTCAATGAGTTACTGCCTCATTTTCGACCTGCTGTACCCTACTGGTCACAGTTTCCCACTAGAACTCCAGGTTAACTGCCTGAATAGGGTCAGTGACTAGTGAGCACCAGATTAATTTTGAAAAATTAATTGGTTAATTTGAAAATATATGATTTTGTTTATATCAATTCCCCACCCCCACCACACTCAATCGTCAAGCCCAATTGGTCGATTCGTATTCATGTTACACTGGAGAGCAACCTTCAGTGCAGGCTAGTGTAACGTGAAGATGCCCACAGCTCACCTGCAATCCGTCTCTATTTCTTCTTGGCATATTTATCCATCTTATCTTATCTTTGTAGGTTCAATCAATCGTTCTAACCTTAGCTAAATTCTTTTGTTCTTATAATCTCACTACTCTCGATCTACTAGTTTGACCCATGTAGTTGACTTAAATCACAGCCATTGCAAGGTATTTTGTAAATTATATTATTTTGTCTAATTGAGTCAACCGACGTGATCCTTTAACCTACAGAGCGTGTCCTTCCCTCCTGCCTGAGTGAGTTTGTAGGTTTAACTGCCACCCTAATTTCTGTTTTATTAGGAATCCTATTTAGGGAGCGTCTCATATATTCCCTCCTTATATGGTAAAACTACTGAAGACGCCTTATATTCTGTCTTATTTATGTTATCATTATCAGTTTCACAATTGTTTTTATTTTGCTTTTGGCCTTTACTGATCTTCTTAATGAATTTTATAGAATAGTTGGTTAAATGACAAATCCCCATATTGAAATCAAAACAAGATTTTGAGCGAACAATTGTGGTTTCGATAATTCTTCTTCTTCTTCAGGCTCTACAGTTAGTTATAAATCCATGAATAAATAGAGTACACATATAGCCAGCCAATAAAGGCAAATGAAAATAATAATATCAGAAACTGTATTGGGGTGCATGTGTAAGTTGAGGTGATAGTCGTCCATTAGTTAGCATAGTCAATTAAATGTGTATAGGGTGTTTAGTCAGAAAAATGTGATGAAGTGTGAATGAACAATAGCGTGGTGATATAGTGTTGTTTTATAATTAACAGAATACAAGTGTCCTTGAGGTGAGAAAATGCGATAACCACAAAATACATGTAAAGACACATTAACAAAGGAGGCACTAGATAGATGTGAGGGCTGACCGATAATGTCTAATGATAAAATAAAGAGGCTAAATTGTAAATTGTAATAAAATGCTACAGAATTGGTAGGTTTAGTATAAAATCATAAAGGTTGACAGGGCAGGGAAATCCCCCTACGACCAATCCTAGACATGTCGAACTCACCCTTCCATTTAACTGCCAAATGGTTGGTAAAACTGTTAGAACCGTTACACCGCCAGTTGGTCAAATATAGTGTAAAAGATGTCTTTAACTTTGTTGAAAATATTAAAGATATGAACATAGCAGACAAAACCATGTTATCGCTGGACGTAACATCACTATTTACCAACGTCCCCCTTGTAGAAACTGTCGACTACATATGTGAACAACTCGTAGAAAAGAATATAGAAATTGGAATCACACCAAGAAAATTGAAAGAGTTATTACTAAAATGCACTATGAATGTCCAATTTGTATTTAATAAGGAGTACTACCGCCAAATAGATGGGGTTGCTATGGGCTCTCCCCTTGGTTCCTTATTAGCCGACATATTTCTATCCAAATTGGAAAATGGTCCTTTAAAAGAGATACTAAACCAACTCGATTATTATTGTCGATATGTTGACGACACCTTTATCATTTGTAACAATAATTTGGATAGACAACATCTGCTGCAAGTCTTCAATAAGGTACACCCAGCTATTAAATTCACTTGTGAAGAGGAACTACAAGGTAGTATTCCATTTCTCGATGTTCTTCTCACAAAAAGATCAGACGGTACCTTGAAAAGAAACATCTATAGGAAAGCGACGTGGAACGGACAATACACCCACTTCCATAGCTTCATACCTATACAATATAAGCGCAACCTAATTCGCTGTCTTAGTCATAGAATTAGACGCATATGTACCGAGGATTGTATTGAAGATGAAATAAAAAATCTTACAAACGCCTTGCTACAAAATGACTACCCTACCAACTTTGTAAAGAAGTATATCTACGAAACTACACATAATACCAAGCGAGACACAGTAAGTAAGAAAAAGCTTTACTTAAATGTACAATTCAAAGGTGATATAGCCAGTGATATATTAAACCGTAGATTAACAAGATCAATTGAAAGAACTTTTAGTGCCGCAAAACTGTATGTCAGTTTCTCAACCAAACCGATATTGACACCGTGCATTAAAGATAGATTGCCCAAAATGGCGACATCAATGTGTGTATATAAATTTAACTGCTCCTGTGGAGCTAGTTATATAGGTCGTACCCAGAGGAATTTATCTCTACGCACTCGTGAACATATTCCTGTTTGGCTTGGGAAAAGAACAACCAAATCAATTAATAGTGCAATTCTGTCTCATCTAGTGGATAGCGAACACAGCATCAAAGTAGATGAGTCATTTACAGTTGCGTATCGGGTACCGAACAATCTCCCCAAAGGCACACGATTACGCCTCCTAGCCATAGCTGAGGCTTTAGAGATTAATAGAGAAAGACCAGAAAAAACTTATTCACTCTCTTTGTCTACCCTGGCCCACTATAAGGTCACCAGGATCATAATTTTTTCGTACTATTATTATCATTATTATTATTTTGTGATATCATGTCTTTATTATCCATTTCTCCACCCAGTTTATTTCACCTCATTGTTACCCTTACTTTGTCAACCTTTATGATTTTATACTAAACCTACCAATTCTGTAGCATTTTATTACAATTTACAATTTAGCCTCTTTATTTTATCATTAGACATTATCGGTCAGCCCTCACATCTATCTAGTGCCTCCTTTGTTAATGTGTATTTGTATGTATTTTGTGGTTATCGCATTTTCTCACCTCAAGGACACTTGTATTCTGTTAATTATAAAACAACACTATATCACCACGCTATTGTTCACTCACACTTCATCACATTTTTCTGACGAAACACCCTATACACATTTAATTGACTATGTTAACTAATGGACGACTATCACCTCAACTTACACATGCACCCCAATACAGTTTCGGATATTATTTTCATTTGCCTTTATTGGCTGGCTATATGTGTACTCTGTTTATTCATGGATTTACAACTAACTGTGGAGGCTGAAGAAGAAGAAGAAGTTATCGAAACCACAATTGTGTTCGCTCAAAATCTTGTTTTGAATAGTTGGTTATTTAACACCAACGCCTCTTCTATCTGTTTCATTTCATCCTTTAAGTATTTTCTTGTACTACTTAGTGCTACTGCTCAGTTTGTTAGACAGACACTTAACTAAGTCTGTCTTCACTCACAGACAAATAATAGAAGTGATGAATTAGAGTCTAAATATCTATTAGCAGAATACGTTGGCATTTTATAAACGCCGCTAATGTGCATTTTTGCCTTTTTCTGTTCGCTTTATTTTACAGTCTAACATCATAGCTAATTCACCTTGTTACTTATTGTCCTATTCAATTGGGAATTTTATTGAAGGAGATCGTGTGAGGAAGAGATGACAGATAGATTATAGGCAGTCGTATGGACCCAGCCGAAAATATAAGAGAGTGGAGATATTGATATAAGTATAAAAATATTTCAGCAATGTGGTAGAGTATCAGGTCCATTATGGATAAGATTTTATTTTGATAAATCACATACAGTGTTGTTGTTGTTGTTGTTGAAGAAGCCCCATAATGAACTCGGAAGCCAAGAGAATAAGAATAAGAATACAAAAGAAGCAAGAAAGTTGTATGAGTAGTGCCTTTGTAACAACAGAAGACAAAGGCCAGGCTACAGATCCTTTATTAAGGAAAACAACACATATTTATAGATTTTCATGTACATTATTATTATTATTATAGATTATTGTTAGCAGAAAAACACAGTCTTCTGATTGATTGGTGGTTGTTTCTCACAGAAAGTTAACCTTGCATCTCTTTTTGGCTGATTCTTGAATGTCAGATCATCTATCTGCTAATTGTATCCGCCTATGCAAGCCTTTGTTCTTGTTATTTTTCTCACGACCAATATTGGGGACACAAACATTAACGTAAATTACTGTCTACCAATTTCGGCTAACAGCCAGCTCTCACCATACCTTGATATGATTGTAAGTAGTGATAAATTGTGCTTTGAGACTAGGGACACCAGCAGCAAACAATTACCGTATAACACTACACTACACTGTGTGATTTTATGAAAATAAAAGTTTTATGCCTAATGAAGACTGTCTTCAGATTAGTTATGCAAACATTTTTCATATGATCTAAGAAAGCCCCACTTATCCATAAAATGCTTCACTTTGTTTGTCTGTTTTTCTTTCAGTGCGCTGAGACAATAGACGGTTTCTTTAAGGATGAAATAGCCTATCTTCAGCAAACTTCATCAGAAGCTATTTGCACGGTAATTTTTATGATATTTTTAAAAGTTTTATTCTTTTACGTCTGTCCACCCCCCTGGCCCAGGTGGGGGGCTTCAAGCTAGGGACTTCAAGTTCCCGTAGCTGTGGTGCTTATTTATTTTTTATTTTAACGGATGGGGGTGTTGCTAGCCCCACGCCCATTCCAACCTTCCCTCTTCTTACCAGTCTTATTATTACTGGCTCATAGGTGAGGTAAAGGAGGAGTGCGTCTAGTGGCCGGGCAACAAACCTTGAACCACATGAGCGTGATTGGCGAGCATTCTATTTGCAAGGGAATATAAGAGATTTTTATCTTTATATCTTCTTTTCTGTTAATGCTTTATGGATGTACAATTTGATGTAAGCTTGTTTCTCGTCGGATTTCCGAACATCACCCTGCATTGTGAGTGGTTATGTAAAGGACAAACAAAATCGATTCACATAGCGCTATTCTATCTCAGCTTGTGGATACAGAACACAAGATTGATGTTAACGAGGTGGCTTTCAAAGTCATTTACCGCGCACACCAACAAATCTTAACTTCACCTTAAGAGTTCGTTTACTAAATATTACTGAGGCTGACTGTTGGGATCCACATTAAGAAGCCTAATTTATGTGTCCATATGAAGAAGCTAGTTCAGACATTGTCCTAACCCCCGCCCGCTGGCCATCTAGGTTCGAATGATCCTCAATTTGTTAGGGAAATCTCCTTAATTTTAGTTGATATTCTATTTGCTGTTACAGTTTTATGCTTATTATAATTTATGCATCTCTAGTGAACTGTAATTCCATTGTGATCTTACTTTACAAATCGAAATATTTAAAAAACACTAATATTGTTGTTGACTGCTATTCTAGAATATTCTATGTATGTTGGCATACATATGTATAATTGTAGAGCCAGAGGAGGATGAAATTATCGAGTGGGGGGATATTCTTTGGTCAATTATTTTGTGTTTTATGGATATCTGAATGAATATTTTCGCAATTTTCTTGTTGTTGTCGTTTGTTTGTTTTTTGGCTTCATTGAAATGAATAATACTACTAATAATAATAGACGCAATTTCAAGGCATTTTTTTCACCCTCCTTTTTACAGAGCTATGGATTCTGCCATTAAGGTGTAGAGACAACACGTTTGATCCAATGTGTCAATGTCTATATATATTATATGATAAATAAAGTTGATATTTTTAAATTACATTTGTTTTTTTTTTTTTAATTTGTGATCGGACACTGGTTATTACTAAGCATTGTAATGTAATGTGTCTAGGCCTTTTGATTTGGTGCAAACTGAATTCTCTTGTCAGTCAAGTTTGCAATGTGGCTGTTACTATGCCATTAGGTGACTTACTATCACGATGCAGTTTGAATTGTTGATGCTAGATAGTTGCAGGCAATCGGCCCTACAGGAAGCCTTACCGCGATCTACCTAGGATTCGTGCTAGTTGGTATTCACCGCCACCACCACCACCAAAACCACCACCACCACTACCAGTCAGCAAGGCGGCGGCGGTTTATCTTCAACCCGCTGAAAAAAACTCATGTCACTTCTAAGATTCGTCTAAGACTGCAGGCGACACTGGGTGATGAGGGTTTGAATCTCAGAAGCGATATGACTTCCTTCAATGGGCTGCAGGTACGCTGCCGTCTTGCTGAATGGTGACTGCCAACTACGACAAAATATAATTTCAAATAAATTATGTAAGCAGACAAATTATTCAGTGTTAGAAGACTAACTATCTACACACTGATTATACAAGGGGAATAGAGTTCAAATATCACATGGAAATAAGGATGAACTCGAGAAAAATAAAAGACATAACAAAAGAGTTAATATACAGGATTTTACAATCAGCTGACATTAGTTAGAGAACCATCGGAAAACCAACTGGGAGCACTGGACAACTGTTTCGTCCTAGTTTGGGACTCTTCATCAGTAGCCACCCACCGGGGTACGAACCCAGGACCCACTGGTTAGAATGCTATCGAGCTCCTATACCACAAGCCACTAGGACCCGATCCAATGGCCAAACCATGAATTCTAACTTCTGCTAACTCACGACATAGCGCGACCACTAGACAATGTCTTCGGAGAGTATTTGTCCCCACACCTGACCACCTGCTGCAACCTACAGGTCACGACTTCTCACTAGAACCACCCAGGTAACTACCTACCTGTTATGTACTCGCCGAGTAGTTAATAGTCCTGACGCGGAAAGAGCAAAATCAGAAGACCACCAGGTTTAACGATGATACTTGTATTTTCCAGACAAGGAAATTAAATGTCATACAAGAGTGTGAGTGAAATGGTACGAGTGTATGAAAAAATATGTGTGAACAGGAATACTGTACAAAAGTATATATGAAAATGGCTAGTACACATGAACCAATAAATAGCCAGTCTTACCATGATTGGTTGTAATGTCATGTGACAACAAGGTCATACATGTTTATTTAGTTAGTGGACAGACAAAAGCATATTGTCAGTTATAATGAAATATCGATCCATATACACATAGCAAAATATAATAGACTGTCGAAAACAAAATACACATCATGTGGCTTCATATCACTACCTGAATAGGGCAAGTCGTCAGTGAGCATCTCATTGATGTTCGAGTGACGGTTTGTAGGGATTTGTTTTACTTCCATATTTTGAAATGAACTTTCGAGAAGATCGATTCTTGATAAAGTTCTTTTCGATAACTGACCTTTTTTTGCTTGAATCTTTTTTTTCCTGAAGAAAGCTGAAACAGATTTGTTAGCCGCAAAAAAGTCACACTTTTTATACCTGAAAGGTGTCTAATGGAGCAAGTGGTAATTACGCGCCTGTACAAGTAGTGGCATCAATTTTTTCGTGAAAGTTTTACTTATTGCAGTAATGAGCAGGAGACTTCAACAATTGGACTCTGCAACAAGACGGATTCACTGTGTTGTGTGTAAATGTGTTTCTTTTTTCATATGAATCTATTACACTGGTTCACCTGACAGTGTACAACAGTGAAGGCTGGTTCAACTGTTTATTACAGAAAAGGGTCAGGTATGATATAGGGACTATTCAGCAGAAACTGCTTTTGTTTCTATGATGATGATGATGATGTGAAGTGTGCAGTTTATTTGCCAAGATGTTTCACAAAAGCGGCTCAATACTATTATTCCCTTGGGTTCTGACTGGAACATAGGGTTTCACTAACACCTCTCCGCCTCACATGATCTTCAGCATGTCACCTGTGGATTCCGAATTCTGACTCCACTCGACCAATGGCCTGGCGCGCGAAGTTACTAGGCGATCTCCTCAGCTTGTCTCCAATCCACCTGCACATTCTTCGAGAAATTTGTTGAACAGTAGATTCCTGAGTAGTTTGTTCCCAGTTTCTTGTGGCTATTTTTCTTCTGGCCATTTAATCTTCAACATAGAGTCTAGGCGACAGCCCAAACCACCTGTAATTTCAACAGTATTCACTTTGTGTGGGGGTCTCTTCATTTCCGTGAGATCGTGTAACTGTGCGATGTACTTAATAAGGAAACTAGCATGGCACTAAATACTACCACTCCTATACAGTGGCCTCCTTAAATCACTGGACTACTACTACTACTACCAGAATTTCCAACCATCAAAATGCTGCTTAAACTCTCCTGCACTTCTTATTGTTTTAATCGCACAGTTATATCAAGTTGACCAATGCGTGAACTCACGCGCATATTTAATTAGTTCCACACTATACCTACCCTATGCAACTGATGAAAAAATGTACGGAATTGGTTCTCTTCTCATGTGCAACAATACAACGACAAAGGAGTTACTTCAAATGATGAAAAATTCAACAATAGCGTCCCAAGGGATGAGAGATACGCACGAGTGACCTTCAGTCGACCAATCATAAAAATGGTGAACTTTTGCGTACAAAATGACGTATATTTACAAGAAAAAATGCATGAAAACACACGTTAAACAGGATATCTTTCTCTGACATGACTTAAAAATACATCCCAGTTATAATGAGGAGTATCAGTTGTTGAGTTAGACCATTCTCTGTGCATGTGTATTCAACGAGGTGACTGAAGATGAGACTTTTTTCTGAATTGTTGCTCTCTCTCTCTTATCCTGTTGATCAGTCTTCCCTGAAAGCCCTTGGTTGAAATACTATAGTTTCCATTAAGAGGATTCACGACTACTTATCAGGAAAATGTGGATAATAAAACAAATTTTCAGAAATGACATCAACACTCTAAATCCATCCTTAATCGTTACTCTAATGAGCTATTAACACATTGTCCAAACAGTACTTGGAAATGTGATCTGGGTGAAATTTGCTCCTTAGTCGGTGAGTAAGCGTCGATATTTCAACTATGATAATGACAGGTGCCGTTAACCAATGACTAGCATGCATTCAAGGTCACTGGAGCACTCTCACTCCTTGGACGCTATTGTTGAAATTCACCGAGGAAATATTTTGGAACTAAATACGCCTAGTTTGGGACTCTTCAGCAGTACGCACCCACCAACAGGATCCGAACTCAGGACCTTCCGGTTACAAGGCGAGCCAACTCGTAGACCATTCAGCAGCCACTGGGACCCGATCCAATGGCCAGCCACCTGATGAATTCTAACTTCTGCCAATTCACGACATAGCGCGACTGTCACTAGCCAATGTCTTGGGCGAGTATTTGTTCTCACACCCGACCACCTGCTGCACCCTACTGGTCACGACTGTTCGTTTTAGTACAGTCTAGCTGGAAGTTAACAGGCATTGAAACAGTTAGATAATCGGCATACTTAACAAAGTTTATTTCATCAGAGTGACGCAAGTGATGCAAGAAGAAAAAAGCAGAGAAGGAGAAAGAACAACTCGCCTTGAGGGACGCCAGATTCCGTAAGTAATGAATTAGAAGACTTCCCCTGACATAGAGTGTACTGCTTTCTTCTTGAGAAATAGGAATGCAGCCAATTGATAACCTATATATATATATATATATATATATATATATATATATATATATATATATATATATATATATATATATATATATATATATATATATATTGATGATAGGTTCTATGCAACTGCTGATATGGGATAGTGGAATACCTCAAACCAGATTTGTATCAAAGGACATATTTTAATGTGACAGTTACCGGTGTATGACCATCCAAGTTTTTCACAATCAAAAGTCAACCAATGAAAAACAACAACTATGCCTAAATATCCACCAAGAATCACTTAACACAACATTTAGTTGTAGGCAATTTGTGCTCAATCAATATTTTGTTTAGAGGACAGAAGACATACAACTAGTTCAGTAGCTTTTGTAGTTCTGGAGTTACTAACAAAATTCGACTTAGAAGTTGTTGAAGTTTCATCCGAAAACTTCTATCAGGGTTTCTAGGAGGATTATTTAGCATCCCAGTAATCTGGGAAGAAAATGGAAGGCAGAGAATCTCCGAGTGGCAATGAAGAGATAGAGACATTCTCTTTTGAAGAGTAAACCTCTGTCATCAAGCATTCTTAAAAAGACGGGACAGAAATTAAAACTGACGACCTTTTTTCAATGCCGAGTGAGGATAAACGCTATTGTGATGGATTTTCGCGCATAGTATGCGTTGTCAACCTCATACCTATGGAGGTGTTATGAGCATTTGCTTTTGTGAAAATGAGCTGCTATATCTTCAAATAATTTTGGCCTTCTGTAGTCGAAAATAAAAACGATATTTTCTTATATTATGTTCGTAAAATAGTGCATGTAAGTGTTTTGATATCGCAATGAGTTATTACGGAGAAATGAATATAAACTAGGAACTTCAAGGGTCTTATATTTGTGAATTGTTAGTGATTCTCATGTCTTAAATTGACTGCAGGCAACGGTTCATGTTGGCGGAGTTTTTCATAAGATTCAGACTTTGGATGAAGGAAGAATGAAGAGCGAAATGCATTGAAGAAACTGAAGAATAGAAAAGATATAGTTATTCTGCCGGCTGATAAAGGAAGAACAACAGTAATCCTGGACACAGAAGACTGCATAAAGAAAGCAGAGGATTTACTCAAAGATAATAATGTGTAACAACAGTTGACAAAAAAAACCCTATACAAACATTAGATAACAAAATCAGAACAACGTTAAATAAACCAACGAAATCAGGACAAATTATAGAACAAGATCAATGGCGAATGAGATCTAACGGACCTATTTAACCTCGATTCTATGGTAGACCAAAACTACACGAACCAAACATTCTCTTACGACTAATCGTTTCGCTTCCACGAACGCCAACATATAATCTATCTAAAGAACTTTTCAGGAAGTTAAATTACCTAACAGAATCATGCGATCATTCTACCAATTCTTCAATCCAATTTTTAGAGAAAATCTAAAACATTGAGGTAGAAGACAATGAAATAATGGGGTCTTTTGATGTCACAGCATTGCACCCACTTCAATTAGTCCAAAACTAGCAACAGAAACTATGCAACAATTACTCTATAGTGATGAAAACACATAAAAACACAATGTTCAACTTGGACAAAACTCATAATATTATGCCTTTCTAAATACTTCAAATATATGAACAAATAAAAGGAGCACCAATGAGATCGCCCATATCAGGATTATTAGCTGAAGCCGTTATGCAAAGATTAGAATTAATAGCCACCTTACCTATAATTAAACCTAAAATCTGGACAGGTACGTTATGTTGATGATACATTTGTAATAATTAAGAGAAATGATTTAGAATATATTCACAAATTAATAAACAACATATTTGAAGACATCAAATTCACCACGAGAGAAAAAGAATTAGACGACAACAATATCCCATTTTTAGATGTCTTAATCAGGAGAACCAACACAGGGAATTTAGAAACACAAGTATATAGAAAATCAACGCGCACAGATCAAATACTCAGCTATACTAGCAAAAATCCAATTACTCACAAACGAAACTGTGTGCAGATATTGTTTAAAAGAGTTCAAACACATTGTAGAACTTCAGAGCTGAAAACAATGGAAGAAAAATACCTACAAACGGTCTTCGAAAAGAATGATTATCCACAAAATTTCATCCAAAAGTGTTTAAAACCGAATCACAACACTAACAAGAAACCACCGTTAAAGACCACAAGAAAATTCATTCTACCATACATGAGAAATATCTCTGAAATAACAGCTAGGATACTGAAACCGTTTGATGTGCATATAGTATACAAGCCAGTCAAATCACTTAATTCGATATTATGCAAACCAAAAGATCCAATGTGTGAATATGTGGTACATGAGTGGAATTCGCATTGTCACATGGAATGTTTGTTTTAAGGCCGTAACCGCTTACCACATCGAAAATCTTGATATCACAGTTCATTGGGATAAGAGGAACACTATAAACAGTCCTTACAGTAAGTACTACCTTCCTGTTGGAGAGTAGCTGGTAGGTGACTCCTCCTACTAGTGTGGTGAGCGCTGTCTGCTGGCCGAAATTGTAGACAACACTTTTTACGTCAATATTACGTCCCAAATCAGGGTTATGAGAAAAGACAGTAACAAACCATAGCCTTGAGGAACTCACCAACTAATCACAGTAGAATTAACGTGCGCAAATACGATTCGCAGATATATGGCTTAACTTTCTAAGAAACGGTCACAAGCAGTAGAGAATAACCTTCAGGAAGAAAACAACCACTCAGAAGATGTTCCTTCTCTGCTAACAATAAGGCTAATAATAACGTACATAAAAATCTATAAATATCTCTTGATTTTCTCAATAGACTATCTGTTGCCTGGCTCTTGTCTTCTGTCATTACACTAGTTCACCTGTTATGTAAGTCATATCAGTCGTAATAATTATTTACATTCAAATTATCAAGATGTCTTGGACTCCTTCAGGAAATATCTGCGTCTATGTAGGATATGGAAGTTGCACTTGTGACTAATAATTTTTTTATCACATCTTATTAAGTAGCCTGTTTGGAGAGACCTTTGAAATTCACGTTCGAAACGCTGAAGCATATGCCGTTAATAATAATAATTTTTCCTTCACGTTCCTAGTGGAACATAGGGCTTCAAGCAAGTGGATTGAAGTTTCTGTAGCAGTGTTTATTTTTACAGGATGGGGTTGCTAGCCTCATGCCCAACCTTTCCTCTTTACCAGGATTATTTCTGGCATAGAGAGGTAAAGAAGTGCGTCAGCCGGGAATCGAACCTCGGACCATATGCATGGCTGGCGAGCGTGCTAACCACTGTGCCATTACTGGACGCTATTATCTCTAGAAGAACATCTGACGAAAATTATCTCGACTTAAAAGTTCCTATCAAATCAATCGGAATGCTTTAAAGATCTTTTGATAATAAAAACTCAGTCAAAGGAAATACTTAGATTGTATACAACTAAACTGCTACACTGATAACTATAACTACTATATTTTAGATGTGTGAACTATCTTTAAAAGTTCAGAATGACATCATAATAGGAAAGCGTCATAGCCAAGTTAAACTTAAGCCATCACCAGTAACTACCAATCAGCGAATGACCTCGAATGGTCCAATGAGATTCATGCATGTGAGTTTAAGGTTGTATTGCGTTTGATTCGTATCAAATGCCTGCTCTAACAAAGTTACGCTTGCAGTTAGATGAAGATAAGGCTTTGTAGTATTGCCTAGATTTGGGGTTGCATAGAAAGGAGAGAATTTGTTCATGTGGAGGTGTCATGAGTTTAAAAATTTTAGTAGGTGTGTTGATAGATATGACCATCGTTGTGCAAGTTGTTGGAGATAAGTTAGTACTAGGGAAGGTGAGCTGATGATTTTAATATTTCTTAGGTCGCATCTCTTCCCAATCAAGACTATGTATATTTGTAATTACTGGGTTTTAAAAAGAGCTTGTGAGAAGCGCAGCTGCTGAAACTGAAAATAGCCTTGTGTCAACACTTCAGTGGTACCAACACTGCAGATACATCGCCTCATGGAAAATGCAGAGAATTACTTCGTTGTTAGGTAGAGAAGATGTCATCATACGTGTGGACGAAACTGTCCTATTGAAGTATAAATAAAACTATGGTTGTGAGCGAGCCAGCAGTGTTTGGGTGATCGGTTTATATGACACCTCCCTGCAGAAAGGACTTGTGGAGAGAATACCAGACAGAAAGCCTACTACCTTAGTACCTATTGCCACTCGACTGATGTAACAGGGATCTACAGTACATATTGATGAATGGAAAGGTTATAACCCGCTGTCATCCCTCGGATATATTCATCACAGAGTGGGCCATTCTAGGGATTTTGTATATCCAATTACACAGACACGCATGAATTCTATATAAGAGCTTTGGGAAGGTTAAAAAATAGGATTAGGGCTATAAATGGATTTCAAAAAGATGTCATTTATAGTCATTTGAATGGATATATGTGCACAGTATGATGTAACGTTTCTGTTGATACTCATAAGCTAAACTGGGAGATGTTTCTGTCACATGTCAGAGAAAGATACCCTATGTAACAGTTTTATGCAGCTTTTATTCTTTTTTTCCATAAATATACGTTTTTCTTAATCAAAGTTTCGTCTCTCGTGTGAAGGTCGTTGGCTAATTGGTTGTTGGTGGTGCTAAAAGCTTAACTTTGCCGGCGTCATTTGCTTACTTGACAAAGAATGCATTATATGCGATAGTGGAAATCACAAAGTAATGTTACCACGACTACATAATAAGAAAAAGGAATGAATCATTAGCAGAGGACGTAACGAGGTAAAATAGTTGTGTAACTCTTATATTACTTTCTTCTACCCAACCGATACCTGATGCCATGACTTGGTGTTCTCAGGCTTGCAAATCACATTAACCCAACAAGCTACACTGGTTGGAACTATTGTTCCTGCAGGCCCTATCATGCCACGAAGGTTGTTAAGATAGCGATTAGACGAAAAGCAGTTAACGACTTACTGTAATAATTTTTTACGCTATGCTGGAGGGTCTGAGGGCGAAATCGGACTCTGGGTAACAGGGGTGTAACAGCAGTAAGGTGTTTCCCTCAGATAACCAGCATGTTGGCCAGCTATGCTGTCTTTCCATTCTGGAGAGATAGGGTTAGAAAATGTCGACCCCAACAACTGTACATACCTACTCACCCTACGGTGGTCCACAACCGGCGGTAAGTTTACTAATTCGGAACCAATCCATACAGGCCGTGTGTAACCGGTCTGCCTCAAGCAATTGTCCCCTGGGCTCTGCGGTCACGCAACACTAACCCTCTCTCTCTGTTTCAGGTAAGCGAGGATGCAACCAATTTATACGGTGTGGGCAGCTGGGAAGTCACAACCACCCACGCACTTCCAAAAGCACATGAAACCTTCCTGAGCATCATCCTCCTTTACACACATCAACCTACTTTCCTACTACAGTCGGTACTTCCTCCTAATTGCAACGGAATTAACTGTACGCTTCATTTATTTACTTGCAGAAGTTCAAAAACATCAGTTAACTTGACCACAGCAATTCGACAAGAGAGGTGAAATAATTACAACTAACAACTGTGTACAGAGATTTACTTGTTATTATAATTCCAACTAAATATACCTCACATCCTGCTGAGTACATTTTTGTTATTGTTATTTTTGTAGTGGAAATCGACTTTTTACCATGACGACATAAATGGCTTAACATTTTTAGGAAGACATCAGAAAATGTAGTCGGTGGCATATTTCAGTGTAAATGAAGAATAGTGCTACGATTGCTACAGTTGCATTTACTCGCGTGAAATTATACGTTAATAACATCCGTCATCATATTGGTCGAGTTAACGCTTCAACTGAAATAAATGAGACAATTTAGTGTACTATATATTGCCTTCTATACGGATCAGAAACTTGGCGGGTGCGTCACAAAGAATATTTCCAACAGGCTATTGCAGACATTTATCAACAACTGTCTTCGCTCTATACTGAAGATCAGATGGCCGGGTCGGAAAGTATCACCAACAAGAAACTATGGGAAGAAACAAAACAGAACAAGAACCAATCTCCCACCAACAGCAAATATGCAGGAGAAAGTGGAGATTGATTGAACACTCGTTGAGGAGGCCGGTTGGTGACATCGCACCTCAGGCCATCGCTCGAGTGGAACCCGAAAGGGAAGCGGCGAGTGGACGTCAGTACAAGGGTGACATGGAGGAGATCATGTGAAGAGGAGTTGAAAGAGTATGGACTAACATGGATGCAGGTGAAGAGTACAGCATTACAGAAGCAAGTGGAGACGTGCAGTTGAAGCCCTATGTTCCACTAGGAACCAAAGAGAACAATAATATATTGCCGTTTTATGTTCTGTTGACACCCTACTGATAAGTCTAAGTTAAAACTTTTCTTGACACTTCCAGGGATGTTAGGCCATGTGTATATAGAAGCAACAGTAGTGAACTAATTTTGGATCTGTAACGCAATCCTACTACACTGCAGTGCCTAAGTACTATCCTTACGTTTTGAATACAAAGGTTACGTTACGTTATTTGTCATTGATCCCTATGACCAAGAAACCTACTAGCGTAGCTGTTTATGCACATTTGCGCTTGACTGAAGTCCAAATGAATTGACTGTGGTGGTTGTACGGGATTACACTAACGTACATTTACAAGTTCACACCTTAGGAAGTACCGGTTTAGCAGCATGCCGCACTTCCAACGCTGTAGCATCATGTTAGGTTAAACACAAGAGTGTTCATAGGACTCATTTGTTTTTATTCCGACAAAATTTATTTAATTATTTACATATTAAGAAGATGGTGGATTTTTCTGATCAATTCTCTCGCATAATCGGTGGCAAACCTTTCTCCAAACTTCACTCGCATTTTCTCCAAGCCAATTTTTATACGCCGACATTTGGTGGTCCATTCCTGACGTGCTTCATCATGTAAGACAACTTCAGACGTGCTTGTAAGTACAGACGAATCACGTGACCGTGTCATCATCAACGCTTGGTGTATTTTTGAAGAACGCTGCTGACACCAGTTATACACCTTCAACATACTTACGTGCAAACTATCTGATTTTTGCAGATGACGCTTTATTTGTTTGTGGAAACTTGCAACTCTGTTATCAGTAGTATGACCAAAAGTCAGCACATGGCGATTGAAAGCTGTTGCCCACAAATATCTTCGACTCATCCAACGCCGTTGTATGTATCGACTGGCACTAACATCCAGTCTGCTTATAATTCTGAAATAGAAATTAAATCTAAGAAATAAGAATATTCAAGGCATTACTCTACCCTCCTTTCACAATGAACTAAGCGACATAAGTAGTTCTTCACAAGAGAATTCCTCGTCTACATTTAAACTTTCTATCAAACATATAATAAACTTACTTTTCTACAGAATGCACGGCAAACGTGAAAAGTGCACAGTGCAATGTGTGCTTGCCGGTGCGTTAACTTGACTGCAGAAATTTTTGATGGAGCACAGTCCATGATGAAAGTCTCCGTTCGGGAAGTATCTTCCATTATTTGACGGAATCCGTTAAGAATCCAAGCTATATCGCGTTTAAGTTCCTTTTTAGTCCAAGCAAATAGGACTGGATGCTCACAGTTGTCGTTATCCGTTATAACCAACTGGAACAAGGAATACCTACAGGTATATTAGTGAATGAGTGGAATTACTTCTCCTGATTCGTGTTGTATGTGGAATCGATTCTTACAACCTCCGGAAACTGCTTATACAACTCTATTTGCTCATATGTCGAAAAACAAACTCTCCTCAATGAATTCCGGATCTGTTCGTTTGAATAGTACTCAATCAACCTCCCATGGGATTTCAGTAACTGAAAGATATCATCACGACTCGACATTCCTGAAGGTATCACACATGAAGTTTACTTTACCTTTATTAATGGGGAACCTATATTTTTGACGTCATTGTGAAATTTCTCCTTGACACGCCTGATTATTTCATTCGATGAGTGCGATTGCTGAAGGAGTGGTTCCACATTTTTTATCTCTTCTACTGTCAGTTGTTTACTGCAAGGATTATTCTTCATATAAACTGACGTTCGTGGATTGTTATACGCCGTATTGAAGGACGTCATCAAGTATTCGCTACAATGAGAAAGTATGCGGAATGAAGAAAGCGAGTAGCCAAATTTAAAAGTTAAATATAGATAGTATCATAATACACTCCCTCTTATGACTTATTCTTCAATTTTTAGCCTCGTTTTACTCCAAAAGTGCATCTGAAAGCGACATACATATAGTCAGACTAATCACACCACATTGTTTGGTTCTGGGTATAATGTAGTGAGTGAGTACAGGACAACGACAGTGTTAACATCTAATGATTTCTTCACTTTCTGAAACTTCGCCGAATAGTCAAAGGTTACATTTATATCCATCACAGTTGCTTGCAAACCATACACAACCGTGCACGACAGTACATACCTACCACAAATCAAAAGTCCAAGTGCCCGCCACTGTTTTAGCCAACGAAAAACGAATAAAACTATAAGTGAGGTAAATTTAAAACGCGATAGCCTCATCCTCGACACACATAGGCTAATTGCTTCAGAATTCAGTAGTTATCGTGATGCTGTGTTTGGGTTGTTTTCCACTGTTTTCAGGCGTTTTTTCGACTGTATGCTACATTTTAACCAAAATCTCGGAAAGATGGGGGAAAGTAGTCGTTTTCAACATTTTGACCGAATATTTGAGTTGTTCCTGTGCATCAGGAATGCTGAAATTCCTCGTAAATTTTCAATAACTGTAAGAAATGTGAAACAATCTAGGTAAATGGAAAATATTTTCCTCAGTGATGAAGAGATGTTTCGAATATGAAGGTTTTGAAAGTGTAGCGGTAAATAATTCCCCAAAACTATTGACTACAGCAATCACTCATTGGATGCTGACCACCACTGTTTAAGTCGACTTGTTTAGCTGAAGGCTTCCGGTCAAACATCCCCGCCATTTGGTACCCTGTCGTGTCACGTGCACGATCATAGCTAGCTAAGCGTTCGTCTGACGGCTTGTTTTGGTCCCGAAATATATTACGAAGTTTGGACGATCAATTATTGGCTTTTGCTTTGTTTTCGGTAAGCGAGAATAATTTAGAGGCTGTGTAAGAGAATTCCGTCAAACCTCTAAACTGGTGAGCCCAACCGCGAACTTCATCCACGATAAATCCGCAGATAACCCCGGTGAGTTCGTTCCCTTTTGTTTTTGTTCTTGTACCATATATTATTCGACATAATTTTCGTCATGAGTGATCTGAGTCCCAAGGTCATCCGTATCCGCTCAACTCCTAAAACCATTCAGCTCGTACCATACTGGCCAGATAATGGTGAAACGTGGTTTCTGCTAGCTGAATCAGATTTTTGTGAGCATGGGATAACCGATCAACGTTCACAGTTACTTGCAGTTATTCACGCCCTACCGCGGGAATTCAGCAAGTACGTAACATCACAGATGTTCAGTCCCGAGGTAAGTAACTCGTACGAGTTGCTTAAAGCATCCCTTCTCAGGAGAAACGTTCTCACTGACCGACAACGTCTGGACGAATTATTTCGTTACATCGAGTTAGGAGATCAGTCAGCCGTGAGCATGCTGACAAGAATGAAAGAAGTTGTTGACCAAAGTCAGTTCGACGAAGGACTGTTTAGAGAACTCTTCTTGACCAAGCTGCCACAGTCTGTACAGACCGTACTTGTGGCACTTCAGGGTACTGTAATAGAGGACTTAGCTATTTCTGCAGATAGGATTCTAGAAATAACTAAACGATCAGCTGTCCATAACAATAGTGCCCTCAATACATTAAACGGTCAGCTCCCGATATATGCTCGATGACTAAGCAGACTTCGAGTAAGGATCCTGCAATGATAGAGTTATGCAACTCCATCCAGCAGATGTTTAGGTCAAACATGCATTCTAACTCCTCCGACCGTCGTCCTAAATCTCCTCAACGCAGGAACTCACGTGGTCGATCTAAGTCCAAACCACGTTCACTGAAAAACCCTGACTGGTGCTGGTACCACAACACCTATGGCCAAGAAGCGAAGTGTTGCCGTAAGCCTTGTAACTTCGGAAATGTCTCAAAGTCTGTGGGAAACTATCCCGCCGGCACGCGTTAGCGGCAACCGTCGCCGGTGGCACTAGCCGCCTTCTTTACATCCATGATGTGATAAGCCAGACTCGATACTTAGTCGACACAGGCGCCGAAGTCAGCGTCCTTCCTGCTACAGCAGCAGATCGACAGAAGGAACCTACCTTCAACTTACAGGCTGCAAATGGAAAACCAATCGCAACCTTTGGTAGGAAATACGTCTATCTGAACGTAGGTTTACGCAAACCTATTCGGTGGATTTTCCTTCTCGCTGACGTTACAATGCCCATCATTGGCACGGACCTACTTAATCATCATGATTTACTCGTAGACGTCCGCCGAAAACGACTGATTGACAATACTACTAGTCTGTCTATCAAAGGCATCACTACATAGGCCCTAGTTTGTCACCCGTTAAGATAAAGGCAATTCTTGATCCAACTTTTCAACCTATGTTGACAAGTATCCGGAACTTAATTGCCCGTCGAACGACCTACCGTGCATAACCAGCAATGTTATGCACCACATCATTACCACAGGACAACCTGTGACATCTAAAGCACGACGATTAGCTCCTGACAAACTGAGAATCGCCAGGAATGAATTTGACCATATGCTTACCCTTGGCATCATTCGACCTTCGAATAGCCCATGGGCATCCCCACTTCATATGGTTCCGAAAAAGGATAGCAATGATTGGCGACCCACCGGTGATTACCGGCGAGTGAATGCCAAAACAACCCCTGATTGCTACCCGTTGCCTCATATACACGACTTGACGGCAACCTTATCCGGCGCGACTATATTCTCCAAAATCGACTTGGTTAAAGCGTATAACCAAATCCCGATGGCAACAGAAGACTCCCGAAAACGGCTATCATTACGCCTTTCGGACTTTTTGAATTTCTACGTATGCCATTCGGTCTCCGGAATGCAGCCCAAACATTCCAACGCTTCATTGACGAAGTATTTCGCGGTCTCGACTTTGTATACGCATACTTAGACGACTGCCTCATTGCCAGTCCAGACAAGGAAACTCACCTTAGGCACTTGGACTTGGCATTTGAAGGTTACGCCAACATGGTGTTACCATTAATATTCAAAAGTGTCAAATCGGTGTTGACTCACTCGACTTCTGGGTCACACTATTGACTGCAAGGGCATTCGCCCACTGGCTACTAAGGTCGAGGCTATACTGAACTTTCCAGAGCCACAGACGGTGAAAAGTCTCCGCACTTTTAACGGCTTAGTAAGTTATTATCGACGCTTTATTCCCAACTGTGCCTCTTTGATTCAGCCATTGACAGACCTCCTTCGAGGGAATAACAAGTCCATAGAACTTGACGCGTCTGCTCGAAATGCTTTTACCCAGATTAAAAAAGCTATTGCGAATGCCACACTTCTGATGTATCAGGATCCAACGGCACCGTTAAGTATCTCGGTTGATGCATCAAACACTGCAATCGGCGCAGTTCTACAACAGCTAGTTGACAATGAGTGGCAACCACTCGCCTTTTTCTCCAGGCGCCTTCAATTAGCTGAAACGAAGTACAGCACATTCGGCAGAGAACTTCTGGCTATGTACTGTGCTATACGACATTTTAGACATTCGGTAGAGGGTCGTGAATTCATAATTTTTACGGATCACAAACCTCTGACGTACTCTCTGAACTCACCTTCAGATAAGTATTCACCCAGGGAATCACGACAACTGGATTACGTCTCACAGTTTACATCAGATATTCGCCATGTATCCGGAGTAAACAACACTGTGGCAGATGCCTTGTCGCGCGTTTGTTCTTTCACCCAAATCGACGGCATAGACCTTGTAAAACTGGCTCGTCTTCAAAAAGAAGATACCGAGCTTCAACATGAGTTGTCGAAAACAACTCTACAATTAGCTGAGAAACCCTTAGGTATGGGAAGAGATACTATTCTATGTGACATTTCCACGAGTACTCCTCGCCCCATCGTGCCTAAAAGTTATCGCCGTAACGTCTTCAATACGTTGCATGGCTTATCTCACCCAGGTATTCGAACTACTGTCAAGCTCGTAACTAGTCGGTTTTGTTGGCCTGGCATTAATAAAGAAGTAAGGGAATGGGCACACACGTGCTTAGCTTGTCAAAAGTGCAAGGTGATAAGACACACCAAAAGCCCACTTGGCACCTTTCTTCTCCCTGACGCTCGTTTCGAACACGTCCATATAGATTTGGTTGGACCCCTAACTAACTTTGGATGCCCATCTTCCATAACAACTGATCACGGGCAGCAATTCGAAAGTGGCTTGTTCTTCACCCTGACTAAAATCATAGGTTGCATGCGTTTTTTAACAACGGCCTAACAGCCTCAAGCTAATGGTATGGTAGAACGTCTACACAGACAGCTGAAAGCTGGTCTGTCAGTTGCAAACAACACCCATTGGACTGAATCCCTTCCGTTAGTTCTCCTAGGGATACGAAACGCCTTGAAAACCGATGCTGGTTGTACTAGCGCCGAGCTAGTATATGGCACGTCACTACGACTGCCTGGTGAATTTGTTTCTCCCTCGAGCTTCCCACCAGTGGTAGATCACACTTCATACGTCAGCAGGCTTACAAACGCAATGCGTTCAGTTAAACCTGCTCCCCTTCGTCCACAGTCCATTGATGTTTTCGTTCATCCGTGTTTAAAAACTTCTTCACATGTATTCATTCGTCGCGACTCTGTGCGCAGACCCCTGGAACCTCCATATGACGGACCTTATAAAGTAATTAAACGTTCAGATAAATTCTTTGCCTTGGAGAAAAAAGGACGCGAGGACACCGTCAGCATTGACCGTCTGAAACCGGCTTACTTGGAGGGTAATCCTATTAGCATAGAGCTCAACGTACCCCAAAATCCACAAGTAACCAAAGATCGTTTAGACCTCGATGAAGTCACTAGCACAGCGACAGCTACCGAATCTTCTATTGAGCCTCCCAAGAAAACCCGTTCTGGACGCACCGTAAGGTTCCCAGAATATCTGCACACTTATATGACATAACGAAGTCGTGTGATTCACGAAACTCATTCGTTTGTGGTACTTACTATCTTTTTTGACGTATCAATTTTTTTATATGCAGTACCACTGAACATCAAAATTTTTTTCAACAGCTCATGTAACATGCACAAAAAATTAATTAGATATATTTTTTTCGATGTTCAGAACCTAGCATTATTTCACTGTATAGTAAATGCACATAATTTTTATAAACAAAAAAATCTCATTTGGTACATCTTCCTCGATATGGTTCTTAGCGTTCTTGTTTACTTTTCCAGGTGCAACGGGCACTGGACAGGATACAAACGAAGCACATAATCCAACGAACAACAACAAGCAAGCTATATGCAAACACCTTATTAGCATAGGCAGACAAACCAGTAAACACGACACCAAGCCGCTTGGAAGATTTTTTCACCCGAAAGGGAACCGTTGAGTTTTTTTTACTTCCGGCTGGTTCTGTCTTAGGGTCCTCACCACCCCGCTAGGGTGGGAGTGAGCTATAGCGGTAAATAATTCCCCAAAATTATTGACTACAGCAATCACTCATTGGATGCTGACCACCACTGTTTAAGTCGACTTGTTTAGCTGAAGGCTTCCGGTCAAACATCCCCGCCATTTGGTACCCTGTCGTGTCACGTGCACGATCATAGCTAGCTAAGCGTTCGTCTGACGGCTTGTTTTGGTCCCGAAATATATTACGAAGTTTGGACGATCAATTATTGGCTTTTGCTTTGTTTTCGGTAAGCGAGAATAATTTAGAGGCTGTGTAAGAGAATTCCGTCAAACCTCTAAAAAACTTTCATAATATTCACAAGATTTTACATCTGTAAAGGAATGTAAGCTGACTGGTTGGTTAAATAACAGTTTAGACACAACCTTTTAACTTAAAGGTACTTCCTAGCACTTATTTAGCAGCAACCGTTTTGTAACGCATCTTTTACTGTTTTTATTTTCCAGGTTACGATCGTTACTTCCACACCCATTCAATTTATTTATGGGTTTTCATGAAGCACAAGCACAAGATATAAATGTGAATGATGAAACACTTGTGATATCACGTGTGCATTTGTCGAAATAAATATATAAAGTGTTTACAGGCTATTTGTACATTAATAATACTTAGAAGGCGTTATGTGCGTATAAAGTCTTAGCTATAAGTCCACTAATCATTCTACCCACAAGATGTGGATCAGTTTCCCTCAGTTGATTGTGGTACCGGACTAGTCTTTGCAGTTTTCATCACCACCAGATCCTTCAGCAGAAACTGGATATGATCTTTCTGTGCAACGATCGAGACCGTATTTCTTCGACTACCTTCAGCCTCACTGAGAAATACCTGGGAATGTGTACATATCAGGTGAAGTGAACGTACCTCAGGCGAACAATTCCTTGTCTTAGGCACAATGAATATGTGAACAAGGAAGGAAACCATCGTAGAGCTGATGAGATCCTATAGATTAGTCGTCGGCATATTCCATGATAGAGTCGAAGTATCATAGAACTTCCGACTTGTCCATCATAGTTTCCCTTCTGCAAAAGCAAATAGTAAACAACTGCCTCTCTTATCCGTCTGCTGCAACCGCCTGAAAAAAGACTGAATCTTCAAACATTGCCTCTTTAATTAAGTTACCCAATAATATTCTTTTTGTAAGTGGATCCAATGTGTATCACATCTATGAAATGTATACATATACTTGCGTGTTCCGCTAAACTGTAAAGTGTAATGTCCATCTGATTTTATCATTACCACTTCAAAGCCCGCCCCACTAACGTGCAGGGCGTATTTGCCTCAACGTCTAGGCCAAGGAGAAACCACCAATCGCAATATTCCTAAATGACTTTCAAGAGTTCAAACTCTCCAAAATCCGTGTATGTCACAATCCACTGCCTTTATCCTCAAATTTCAATGCCAATACGCTGTTGTCAATGTAGTTGAAGATTGAACGATCAATTCATGGTTGTTTGCTCAAAACCAACTTCACCAATTTTCGCGGAGGCATCAATACGACAGTCATCGTCTCATCGGTCGCTGTTCAGAAAGAAGCGTAAAACACCGTCAGAAGTAATATTGTGATTTATTATTGTAATATTTGTTCACAGACCTTAATGATAACATTTTTTATATGTTGGTGTAACAATAAAGAATTCTCGATTGGCCAATCGGTGTTTTGGTTTTCGCGTCCGTTATTACTAAGCGTTTCTGAGAAACTTCAAGGAACAGCGTGAGTCCCAGCGTAGCAAGAGCTGGGCATTAACGGTTTACGAGACGTGGCTGACAGTTTCTGACGGTAGAAACAGATTCTGGCGGATTCAAACAGTTGGTGACAGTTTGGATAGTCACCGTTCATCTTTCCTGGTGCCGGTCAAGTCCTCTTTGAACAAGCAATATCTGGAACTTTTTTGGAATTGGGTCAAGTTCAACAATGCCTGGGTCAAAGAAGGGACAGAGTGTCTTGGATGCAAACAGGAAAGTAAGTCATGGTGACTTGTCTGTTACTTGTAACGATGTGTCTGATGTTAAGCATGACATGGTTGATGTTACTGTTTCGCCGTTCAGGGATAATAGGAACATCAAACTCCCTAAATTTGAACCACGGTGTTTTGATGGAAACCCGGCTGATTATTTACAATTTGTAAAGGAGTTTGAGATCATGCTGAGTAGTTTTTTATTAAGTGGCGAATTGAAATTGATGTATTTGATGAGGTATTGCACTGGAGATGCTTCAAGAGCTATACAGTGCTGTAAGCTCATGCCCCCTAATGAGGGATACGCTGAGGCTATGAGCATATTACGTCAAAGGTTTGGAAGACCTTCAATGATTGTAAGGAACGTATACGAAGCTGTCAAAGGTAATGGCAGTCAACTTCAAGATGACTCCAAGGCACTTACTGAGTTTTTAGATAATCTTATGACTTATAAGAATACCTTGATTTCTATGAATTGCATGAGTGACCTCAACTCGAGCTCAGTCCTAGAGGTAATAGCGAGACGCCTACCTACTCGACTGCAAAGGAAGTGGGTGAAGATAAGCTCCCGTATGGAGGATGAGGGTATCGAGCCAAAATTTGATGATATCCTGAAACTAGTAAAAGATAGTGTCAATCAATCGATGAGCAAGTTTGCCAGTATATTGAATCTCACCCCTAGAATAGAGCAGTCTTAGATCAAAACGCAATCATTGATGACGAGTAGGCCTCAGAGAGGTGGATATCGAGAAGGCTCCATGATGTCTAGTAATGCATATAGACCTAGTGAGTGTAACAGGTTTCGTAGTACATCCTCAACAGATAAGTTACAAGATGCAAGACAAGCACGGTTGTGTTTTACACGTTTGCAAGAGGTGCATACAAAGGTGAACTGTGAACCAGTGAGCAAGTTCAGTGATAAGCTAAATGTGAAATCAAGTTCTGACTCCGAATTGTGTGACGATAACGGTTTGGTCAAGAAGTCTGTAGTTGCAACTGGTAAGCCATTGTTGAATAGAGTGTCACAGAATAGAGTTGCTGCTTCAGAGTGCAGTTCTGACTCCATAAGTTTACAAAGTATAACTAGTCAGAGTGAAGTTATAAAACCTTTTAGGATTTGCGAGGAGGAACCAAAATTGTCTACTTCTGTTATTAAAGAGTTTGAAAATGATGAAACTGACGGTAAATTGAATATTTGTGATAAAGATCATGATAGTGCAGATTTGTCTTTGGTTGATCATGATGAAATGGGGGAAATGCCTACTACTGCTAAGTTGAATAAAGTTTCTGTACAACTTGAACGTGAAGTAGAAATAAATGCAGGTGCAGTTGCAGAAGGCATGCGTACTTGTGAGACCGTCAGTGTGATTGATCAGCATGTAGCCCACCTATCATCAGATGCTAGTGCTAAACCTGAGCTGATAGTAAAAGACAGCAGTGGTGGTGGTCTTGCATGTAGACAAGCTTCTGAAAGCCGAACAACAACAGCTTTTGATCCACCGCTAACTTCATCAACTGATATCAATCAGTCGTCGTTGGTGCTGTCATCCACAATGAAAAAGACGCCCATCAACTCAAGTATCTTGTCCAATGACTATGATAGTATTGGTGCGTTTGAAAAGACGAAAGATATTGCTCAGTTTAGTGAGGATAAGCCAAGTGTAAACGAGAGAGTAATTGTTAAATTGACTTGCACGAATAAAGGCATTTCTAGTTTCAAGTTACTATTTGAATGTTATTATCTTTGGTGTAAATTACTCTGTTTCTATACTTGGTTGATGAGATATGTCGTGTGTTTGTTCGTCATCTATATTCTACGATACAATGACATGGGCGTGTTACCGTTCAGATTTGAGGATATAGCTGATAGAAGGAAATCAGCAAATGAACTCTGCAACGATTTTCCAACCTAGGGTGTCAACCTGAGAAGGGTTGTAGGCGTACTGCTGTAAGTCCTACAATTCTCCAAAGGGTAGCGCATCAATGAGCAGTCCAATGTGCTCGGTGTGTGATTTTGTACATATGTTCATATTGTATATACTGAATTGATATCATCTGTCATCTAGCTGTTGGTAATTCTGTTTGTGTCCGGACGACTTCCACTTGGATCATCAACCTGAGAAGGAATGTAGGCGTACTGCTGTAAGTCCTACAGTTCTTCAAGGGTAGTTCGTCATGCCAGAATCCACAACATTTGATGTGTTGATTGTACATATGTTTGTGTTAAATAATTGTGTGAGTTCCAATTATTGTAATTGTTGGTTAATCTTGTTTGTGTCCGGACATTCCACAACTTACAATCGTCAACGTGAGAAGGGTTGTAGGCGTACTGGTGTAAGTCCTGCGATTCTTCAAAGGAATTCCATCAAGATATGATCCGCGAGTTTGTGTGTACTGTTTGTATATATGTGTGGTGTGTCATATCAATTGGTGTTTTTGGATTCATTGTGTTTACTTGTTGTTTTCGTATCTTGTTGTTATTGCATAATTTTGTTAAAATTTTCGTCGTGATTACTTCTGAAGTTGTTTCGAGTCTTCTACATCCATGAATGAATTGATTGATGTTAAGGACAGCAGATGGGTCGTATACGCCGGAGAGGCTAGGCTATTTCTGAGAATAAAATGCACACGGAGATAATTGTTAGCTGCTGTCCGACACGCCGGGGTGAAAGAGTGTAAACGACTGAGGCTCGCATACATCACCGTTACTAGAACTGAGGCAGAATGAGTGACAAGCGATTGCAGTGGTAATTGGTAGTGAGTAGATAAGAGGATGTGCGTAGAGTATCGTGAGGTGGTGCTATGGTCACGTTGCATTCTGCAAGAGTCATTCTAGCAAGTGGCGATTGTGTTGCAAGATGTCAAGAGGAGGTCTCTATCTGGAGGCGCAGGTCGTCATTTATGTGTGAGATTGTGCTGTGGGTATGCTTGTGGTGTGTTGGCTTTTCTGTTTGTTTTCCATTTCAGCTCTGTCCGTGTGACCCAGGTTCTCGCAATGGCATCCAAGTCAACGTGTATTGGTCGTGATGGAAAAATGGGTTGGATCCCATTTTTGCCGAGGAGTGTCAATGGAGTTGAAGATTGAACGATCAATTCATGGTTGTTTGCTCAAAACCAACTTCACCAATTTTCGCGGAGGCATCAATACGACAGTCATCGTCTCATCGGTCGCTGTTCAGAACGAAGCGTAAAACACCGTCAGAAGTAATATTGTGATTTATTATTGTAATATTTGTTCACAGACCTTAATGATAACATTTTTTATATGTTGGTGTAACAATTAAGAATTCTCGATTGGCCAATCGGTGTTTTGGTTTTCGCGTCCGTTATTACTAAGCGTTTCTGAGAAACTTCAAGGAACAGCGTGAGTCCCAGCGTAGCACGAGCTGGGCATTGACGGTTTACGAGACGTGGCTGACAGTTGTTGTCATTTTGCTCTAAATTGCCCATACTGCAAACAGCACCCCCAGAGGTCATTATATTTCATTATAGGGCGGAGTTAAACTACCAGAGGCAAAGTCAATGCTTTTCAAAGGTTGGCCTGCGAGGACCGAGTGAAATCACGGTTGCTTTTCGTGCTTGTTGAGTGCAGACACGGAACTCTGCTAATTTACTGGGTACGTTTTCAGCAAATCTATACTGTTGGGTAGAGATATGTCTCTTAAGATTAAAGTTTAGGGTTTAGAATAAGACTGGATTTAGGGCTTAAGTTCAGACTAGGAGCTAAATTACAATTGAAGTTCGGAGTAGGTTGAAGAATAGTTTCAGAAATGTCAATAGATCTCGAAGCGTCACTTACATTTAACTGGATGGATGGGCATTTCGTGATTTCTCCATAGATCATATATGTAATGACTAGGAGACATTCTTACAACACATAAGCCACAATTATACGGTGTAACATAGGTTTTGCAACATTTTAGGTGTATTTTTCAACGACTACGAAACGTTTTGCATCTGAATTCTGATTGGTTCTACAAGGTCACTATTATGGTTTGTTGTAGTTTAACTTTTCCCAATATAACATTCTTAGTAATTTTAAAACCGGGTGATCACATCTAGATTAACCAGAACACATGATGGATAAGGGGAGATATTATAAGGTTTTATTCAACAACTGACCGCGATGTGCGAAGGTCTTGCAAACTGTGCTTGTGCTTGGTTAATCCAACCTACGAGATCACAAAAGGTTTTATTATTCCTGTATGTGCTGCAGAAGAAACAAGTATCAAGATAACAGAATCTTTATGACTATCATGCTTCGTATGCGAGAGGTCCAATTACCGCTTGTGACGACAATGAAGTATGCGCTGTACTTCTCGATATTCGTAGACAGATTCGAATTTTCTACCGATTTCTCTGGATTTCAGATAAGCGTCTGAGTTTTATTAGACCTTTGCATTTCACGTCGCTTTTTAATAACTAATTAAACGCCAATCATTTCCTTCTCGACTAATAGGTTCTAATGCATATATCGGAAGAATTTGCTGAAATCATATGGCTAGAATGCTGACAAAGAAGACATTTTTCTAAAAGTTTACACAAAACATGTGATAACAGTCTATATTTAAATGTTTTTCCATCTATCTGCCCAATGGAGGTTCCTTTTGGTGGACCTGCTGACAGCTGTCTCTGGTGTCAAACTTTAAAAAACTTGAGAATTACGTAGTTGATATGAACAACTGGGTAAATACACAGAATAGCGCTAGCTGCTCCGACTGCTTTTCTGAATTTTTACTGACACTAAAGCCTCACTACCCCAAAAGTTTTCTTTCGTGATTCCATTCGGTTTTTCTAAATCTACGTCTGCCTTCATCCTCATCTGCATTTACAGGTAATGTCCTCTGAAAGCTTCTTGGTAGACATACAGTTAAAGCCAATAAAGAACCTCTGGAGATTCGTTGTTTACTGGTACTAAAATTAAAAGAGCAGATAAAACACAGAAACGAATGCGAAACATCAAGTGCATAGTCGCATAGTCTGTTCACTTCAAGTGGACAGCCGTATGAGAATCATGATACAGCTATGCCTAAATTGGAGGTGGCGAAGCGCAGAGTCACATTTCCGCACTACGAAGTATATGGCGAAGAAATGAAGACATTATAAGAGAGGTTGAATGTTGCCTAGTGCATCGATGAGTTCCATTAAGTGGCGATTACTAACCCGACGGTGGAAAAGATGCCATCGAAATACTCCTTTCGTCTCCTCACGTATACCGGAAAGCATCTGCAGCTTGTGCACGTGAAGGAACGGCAGATGCAGGTGACGGCGAACACTGAACAGATGCTCAGAAACCCTTTAGAGGCTGAGGGCGTTGATGTTCACGCAAGGTCTAATACCCACAACTGCTATAGTGTTCTTTCCGCGTAGACCAAAGGCGAAGCGAAGCACCAAAATTGATCTCCAGAATACGAAGTACATTTCAAGACCAAATCGAAGCGCAGGGTTCATTGCTGCGGGACCGTGCACTAACAGCGTGCCAGGTGGTGTGAATGCTTGACTCTGAGACCTCAGCTAAACAACTCGACTTGAAAAATGAGGGCCAGCATCCAACGTTCAGCGACGAATGTCGTAACTAATAATTTTGGAGAATTACATACTCCTACAACCTTATTTCTTCAAACCAATTTAGTTTTCGTTGTTACTTCCAGAGCCACGGAAAGTCTTTGTAAGTCTCAGAGCAGCTTAACTTCAGGAGTACCGTTGCTTAGTCCTCGTCTCTGTGGAATTGCTGGAAGTTTCCAACACTGTTTGTTCTGTTGGTAGTGTTCAGCCATTTATTTGGACAAGCAGTATCTGAGATATACTTGATGGTGAGCACTTTGATGACGTTCCCGAATGCCAGGGCCGAAAAAAATACGGGGTCATTAGGCAGCAAACAATAAGTGTTCCTAAAGAAACACTTCATATAAATGCAAGCATGTAATGATAATTTGTATTTCGTATAAACGGGTGTTTGACTATTGTAAAAGCAATCAGAGCGGGTTCTTGTGCATGTTAAATAGCAAACCCTTCATTGAAGTCACTGTCAAAGTTCAGCGATAACCCAAACTTTGTTGAATTTTCATGATGATGAACGTCGTATATTTGTGTAAGTGCTACGCCACCACATTATCAAATGTTATTTTAGGAGGAGAACAAAGTCCTGAGAAACTTTGATTGCACTATTAGTTGTGGTTTTTGGTGAAGACTGCTGGTGGCTGATTTGACTTATTGCTCCCTTTTCGTCAAAAGAAGCTTTGCAGTTATTCCGTAGGATTTGAGTTGTGTCAGGAGTCTGATATGTGGGACTTTATCAGACGCTTTGACAACACCGAGAAATACTATTGTAACTGAGTGTCCATTATATATATATTTTTTCTACTGAGTTCAGTATGATCTAGGTGGCAAGTAATGCACGACATCCTACTTAAGAAGCTGAATTGGGATGGGGGGAGTAGATTTGAGTTCTTACTATATTTGCCGAAACACGTAGAAATATGGACGTGATCTTCATATCACGTATACGCCCGTATTTATGGATTGGTAAAATATAAGATATCATTCAGCAGGCAGGGTTTCAGCCAACTAAAATAAACTGTCAATGTCCAGCTCATACTACGCCGAAACTCACGATGTCCCTCGAAGACTCACAGAAACAAAGTGTAATAACCAACGCGAAAAACCAGAACACTGATTGGCGACTCGAGAATCCTTTATTCTTACGCTAATATGTAGCCAACAATAAGGATATTATACACAAGGTCTCAGAATAAATGTTATGACAATAAATCACAGCAATACTTCTGATAGTTTTCTGTCTTCCAACGAACAGTGAACGATGAGGCGATGACTGCAGTGTTGACGACTCCCGCGAAAATTATGGAGTTTGGTGTGAGCAAACAACCATGAATTTATCGTTCAGTCTTCAAGTATATTTGCCACATACATTTAACGATTGAAGTTTCTATTCCTACTAACCTATCGTGTTTCGCCCATATTCAGTATGAAGCTACAATGCTTGATACAAGTTGCAGTAAATATAGCGTATTGCGAAATTTTTTATTGAAAAATTTCACGTCCTCAGTATTGAATTAAGTTCGTCACAAACGCTGCACATAATTGGATAAAGTGTTGCACAACAGAAGGTGCTGATGTTTGTAAGTCGGCTGATTAGCGCGTGAGATTTCAGCGAAGAAAAGCTTTACACATGATGGCCTTGCCCCGAACACCGAACCAAAACCTATGGAGTGGCTTCTTGTTTTGAGGCGTTAGAAGGCTGTATTTGCTTAAGGCATTGCCGAGAGAGCTAGGAGGATGGCTTATCCAACGATTTTTCTTACTTATACCACCAGGCTAAGGAGGGCTGCGACCATGAAAATTTAAGCCTTCCAACCCTCTGAGTGTAGCACACCAGGGCATGGGACGCAATTGTTTCTAAGCGTGACGTCAATCACGTTCGAAAAGGCTGGACACTAAAAATGCGATCCCCAGATAAATCTGCGAATAACCGTTGCACATGAAAGCAATGAAATTTCAGCAGAAAAGAGAAAAGTTCATGAAACCAAAACCAATGACGAAACAACAAATTGACGTAATTTACGAATGTATTTACATACATTATCACGAAGATTTTGAAGTAATTCAAATGCAACGGAGTTGTCAATGTAGCTGAAAACTGAACGATAAATTCATGGTTGTTTGCTCACACCAAACTCCATAATTTTCGCGGGAGTCGTCAACACTGCAGTCATCGCCTCATCGTTCGCTGTTCGTTGGAAGACAGAAAACTATCAGAAGTATTGCTGTGATTTATTGTCATAACATTTATTCTGAGACCTTGTGTATAATATCCTTATTGTTGGCTACATATTAGCGTAAGAATAAAGGATTCTCGAGTCGCCAATCAGTGTTCTGGTTTTTCGCGTTGGTTATTACACTTTGTTTCTGTGAGTCTTCGAGGGACATCGTGAGTTTCGGCGTAGTATGAGCTGGACATTGACAGTTTCTGATAGTTTCTGACGCTACCTGATAGTCGGGTGACAGTGTATTTCTTGTATTTTCTGTTCGTCCTTCCTCGTGTCTGTCCGTCCTCTTTGGATAAGTGTTTTCTAGAACTTTTCTGGATTTTTGGTCAAGTTCAGTCTTGCCTGAGTCAAAGAAGCGACAGAGCGTCTTGTAAGCAGACAGGAAAGTAAGTAATGCTGAGTTGTCAGTTATATGTAATGATGTGTGTGATGTTAAGCATGATAAGTTAGATGTCCATGTTTCGCCGCATTGAGATCATAGAAATTTTAAAATTCCTAAATATGAACCTCGATGTTTTGACGGAAACCCAGCTCACTATCTAAAGATTGTAAAGGACATTGAAGTCATGTTCAGTGGGTTTGCAATAAATGATGAAATGAAGTTAATTGTGGTGATTGACAATTTCTATCTCTGTATTGTTTAAAATACTTACTGTTGACTGTTGATATGTTTCATATATGAATTGCATTCTAATTCCGCTAAATACAAATTCCTGATTGCTGCCCTCTCTGGGTTTTGTTTGGATTCTTATAATTCCGTCAGATCGAAATACTAATACTTCAAGTACAATAAATTACTACAAATTGGCGTCGCGATGGAGCTAAGTAACCTGGGAAAATTTCCTCTTAATGGTTCTCCGCGGGAGATTGCTGATTATTTGGAATGCTTTGATGCGTGGTGCATTTCCAAGAATGTTCGGGATGATAAAATACCTGCTCATTTCATCACCGCTATTGGGCTTGATGCATATAGCCTGGTGAAGAATCTGGCATTTCCAGATAAACCCATTTCTATGTCATATGACAAGATCCGTGAACTTCTGACAAATCACTTTCATGTAACTACATTTGAGACCAGAGAGAGGGCTCACTTCAACAAACTGGTACGTTCTCCCAACCAGAAGATTAGAGACTTCATTCTTCAACTTCAAATTCAAGCCTCAAAGTGTAACTTTGGAGATCAGCTGCATACTCAACTACGTGATCGTCTAATTGCTGGAATCAATATTCCTAAATTAGAGAAAGAGTTAATTCAGATTCCTTCTTGTACGTTTCAAACTGCTAAAGATGTATGTATTACATATGAAGATGTCAATAATGAATACTCTGCTCCCACTACGTCAGTGTCTGATGTTATGCTTTCTAAAGTCGAAAATACAAGTGGTCATGGAAAGCAATCCAAACTGCCGTCCACAGGTAATAGAATGCAGCGAGAGATCAAAAACATTAAACCGTGTTTATCCTGTGGAAAGTTACATCTACGAAGCACTTGCCGTTTTCGGAGTGCTAAGTGTCACAAATGTGGTAAAGTTGGACACATCAAGACTGTTTGCAGAAGTTCGAATACTTATGTTGCTCAAAATTCTTATAATTCTCCCAAGCTGTCTAGTAAAATGGAGTCAATGTGTCTTTCAACCTTTCAAAATACTCAAGCTAATCCGATGAAAACCTCCACTACAAGTTCGGCAACTCAAGTGTCAACTGTTTTCAAAAATGAGGTAGCTGAGTTACAATGCGAACTGTCGAAAACACGAAAAGACCTGAATGAGATGAGAGAGCAACTGATTAAAATTGAGGAATTACTGCATATGCATAGACTGCGTCTGTCGAATGCAGAGCATACAAGTACCCGTGAAAGTCCTGCAAAACTTTTCAAATCTCGAATTCTCAAAAAGCATCTGATGTCCACGACTTCTAATGTACATTATTACAAAGGGAATGACTATAGACCTTCTGTTGGAATTATACTACAAAAAATGGGAAATCGAGTGGTGAAGATATTAGACATCAAAGATCACTCAGTTCATAACGGACACCTGGACAAAGTGACAATAAATGAAGTAGGTCGTTCCAATTATAATATTATTGATTCCGCTAATAATCCTGATTTTGTAGATAATTCAGAAATAAGTCCAGATAATACTGATGAAAATAATATCACAGAATCAGTTAGGTCGAAGCTACTTGCAAGCAAACCGAGACATCGTTATAAATACGCAAGGAGATATTCGAGGTGTGGCGGATGTGGTGATTGACAATTTCTATCTCTGTATTGTTTAAATACTTACTGTTGACTGTTGATATGTTTCATATATGAATTGCATTCTAATTCCGCTAAATACAAATTCCTGATTGCTGCCCTCTCTGGGTTTTGTTTGGATTCTTATAATTCCGTCAGATCGAAATACTAATACTTCAAGTACAATAAATTACTACATTAATGTATTTGTTGAGTTACTACACTGGAGCTGCCGCAAGAGCTATACAGTGCTGTAAGGTTATGCCTCCAAACAAAGGATATACTGAGGCAGTGCGTATCCTGCATCAAAGGTTTGGAAGACCTTCGATGATTGTAAGGAACGTATCCGAGGCTGTTAAAGGTAATAGTAGTCGATTAAAAGACGGTTAGACAAACTTCTAATGTTCTAAGAACAACAACTTTTGATGCACCACAAATTTTATCAACTTGTATCGCTTAGTCGTCGTTGGTGTTGCCATCCACAATGAAAGGGATGTCCATGAACTCGCGTCCCTTATGCTATGACTATGCTGGTATATGACTGTTTGAAAGGGCGAATGTCAGTGGTCAGTTTGGAGAGGATAAGCCAACTGTGTATGAGAGTGTAATTGTTAAACTGACTTGTACGAATAAAGCCCTTTCAAGTTTGAATTTGCTATTTGAATGTTATTATCGTTATAGATGACGGAAAGAGGTCAGCAAATGAACTGAGACGATTTTCCAACCTACGGCGTCAACCTGAGAAGGGTTGTAGGCGTACTGCTGTAAGTCCTACAATTCTTCAAGGGTAGTTCGTCAAGGCAGAATCCACAACATATGATGTATTGATTGTCAATATGTTTTTGTTAGGTAATTGAGTGGGTTCCAATTATCGTAATTGTTGGTTAATCTTGTTTGTGTCCTGACATTCCACAACTTACAATCGTCAACGTGAGAAGGGTTACAGGCGCACTGGTGTAAGTCCTGCGATTCTTCAAAGGAATTACATCGAGACATGACCTGCGAGGTTATGTGTACTGTTTGTATATATGTGTGGTGTGTCATATCAATTGGTGTTTTTGGATTCATTGTGTTTACTTGTTGATTTCGTAACTTGTTGTATTGCATAATTTTGTTAAAATTTTCATCGTGATTACTTCTGAAGTTGTTTCTAGTCTTCTACATCCGTGGATGAATTGATTGATGTTAAAGAGAGCAGATGGGTCGTAAACGCCAAGGAGGCTAGTGCTGAGAATGACATGCACATGGAGATAATGACTAGCTGTGAAATGGATGATTGAGAATGAGTGTTTGTATTTAGGCTGTGGTCCCACACGCCGAAGAGCGAGAATTTAGACGACTGAGGCTTGCATACGTCACTGTTATTAGAACTGAGGCAGAATGAGTGACAAGCGATTGCAGTGGTAATTGGTAGAAAATATATAAGAGGATGTGCGAAGAGCATCGTGAGGTGCCTTCTGCAAGAGTGATTCTAGAAAGTGTCGATTGTGTTGCAAGATGTCAGGAGGATGCCTTTAACTGGAAGGGGTGGGTCGTCATCGATGAATGAGATTGTGTTGTGGGTGTGCCTGCGGTGTTGGCTTTGTCGTTTGTTTTCCATTTCAGCTTTGTCCGTGTGGCCCAGGTTCTCGCGCTGGCATCCAAGTCAACGTGTATTGGTCGTGATGGAAAAAAGGGATTGATCCGTATTTTGCCGAGGAGTATCAGTGTATTTGAAGACTGAACGATCAGACTAGCCCTGACTCAAATTAAATGGACCACGCAAAAACCCGCAAGACAAGGCAGGTCGCACCACTTCGAAAAAGGATACGCCACGTAATCGCGCTGCCCTAGCTGTATGTGTGTGAAAAGTGTTTATAAACTGAAATTATTACTTGGATTTACCATGATAAAATATTGCTTATTTTTATCTTTGTACTGAATGAATTCCGAAAATATTTCATTGCACTTGCTTTCTAAGCAGCTTTCAGTCTTATATATTTAAGTGGAATTCAGTGATAGAGGTATTTGTCCTGCAGAAAGTTTGAGTGATGTGGGAAAGTGAATAAATGTCCATAGGGAGCCCACTGAACTTTTGCGCATATAAAGGAATACCCAAGACATAACTTTCGGTCCGTTCCTTTTCGTTATCATAGGTTGTTCGTTACCGAACTTACCCCGCAGTTGTTTTTAATGCGCTGGATTTTTGAAAGAATCGAGGGAGTCTCTGGCTCACAAGTAGTGATTTGACAGTGTAAGACAAGTTGTTAACAATTAAGCTTGCTACTAAAACGAAAAGATTTAATTTTGTTTTCTAATCGGAACATCATTACGGCCAAGGAAACTAGATCATTACAAAACCAGATATCGGCACGATTCGTTGCGACACAATTTATTTATTATTGTAAGCGCAATATCGCTTGAAATTAAGTCACGCGTAGATAAAGGCTATCCCGGTCCAGAACAAACAAGAAGCCGGTCACTGTTTCTACGGTACTATTAATAAACAAATCAATAATTATATATACAACAAACCTTAACGGTTTCAAGAGTACAAAGCACAACGCTTAACAGAAAGCAAGGTACCGCTATCAGAGCGGAATAACGTTAAAGTCAAAATTGCGAACTAGCCGGAACCAGACACGACCGTTCAGGTAAGCAGTCAGTAGAAGAATGAACCCAAGTAAGGCATAGCATAAAACAGAGAGCGTTTAAGAGAGATAGACCGAGCATAAGCACAAAGATAGAATTTAATTGGCTACTTAACCAGGTAGGAAAATACAGATGAAAATCAATAAATAAGATAAACTCGACAGAATAGTACAAAGTTAGACATGGGTCAGCAAAAATAACAGTTCACAAAATACTCTGATTGGGCCATGAGTTCAACCGTCTGACTAAACAGATCGAGGTAAAAACACATACACACAGTTCATTAAACAAGCAGGGATAGACACGTTAGGCATGGATAATTGGGTTGCAACAACGCTAGGCTGATCTGGGACAGGTTGACTTGATTCAAGGATGGGAATAGAATTGATCTTACACCGGCCCCCAAAATCCGACTAGGATTTTATGAATCATGTTATACAGAATAACCCTCGTGCCTGGCTCTCTTACAAATGACTTCCCTCTAGTAGGCATATCTTACTTATATCGCGCTTCACCTCGCCGTTTCTCGTTCTTATTGTAACTGTTCTGACAAGTCCGTCCGCGGATTGCTCGCATCCCGCAATAACTCCTCGCGGCCAACGCCTAGCCAACCATCTTGCCACCACAGAAATCGTAATGCTCCTCGATCGTCTACTGGCACCTTCACTTGCATAAGCATATCAGCTATGTCCGCGACTACACCAATAGGCTTTCCTCGAAAGCGCAACTGAACACCAACAAGCTCGGAAATCGTATCAGGTTCTTGATATAGCTTATCGTTCAAAGAATAACCTCTAAAGGTTGCGGCGCAATCTATAACTCTTCTCAGTTTATCTGGCTTTTTTGTTTTCATAACGGGATGATGTGGAAGATACCGCCTCGAACGATAGTTCGCTGCTAGCTGCTTTGGGGGTACCGGAAGGGCATAACCATTTTTTAACATCGTATTTATCCCATCCACATATCGTGCTAAAAGGTTCTTGTCACACGATAACCTCTGTTTCAGATTGAGTAACGGCTTTATGGCGACTACATAATTATTGTCCGTTACCTTTGTCGGATCTTCCCATGGCAAGGGAATGATGTAATGCGCCTTTTCTACGACGGTGCTTTGAGTAACAAACTCGATTGCCTTACGATCTTCAATAGAAAATGAGTTTTTGTTTTCTTCAGTATCCTTAAGCTCAGCTTGATGTAGACTTCTGACAAATATGAGTAAAGAAACCAAACGTTTAACGGAAGCTAGCAAGTGAGGCTGAGATTGTATAAAGTATGCCCGTTCAAGGCCGAAATAAGGCACATCTGTAGAGTGGTGAAAGAGCTACCTGAGATGTATCCTAGAAGCAACTGAAGGCATAGAAAATCGGAGCAAGGCCAGTTCAAACGGATCCAAATACACCTAGTTACACCCCAAATTAAACCTGCAGTGATGCTAAGGAATTCGCAGTAAACTGCGAGAATTCATTTTTGAGATATTCTCAGATTTCGCCGACAGTCAACCGGCCGTCCTAAAACAAGACCGTCTAGCTTCTTTTCTGAAGCACCCCAGAACATCTCTTCGCACCCTTATTTGACCTGTTCCAACACTCCACGAACTTGGGAAAATGCCAGAGGAGTGGAAGGTAGCCATGCTTCCTCCTAACTTCAAGGATGTGCATCAGTAAAATGCAACGAGTTACATAACAGCCTCACTAGTTCTAGTGGAATTGATAGTGCTGGAAGGTCATTTTGATGATCAAATCAGGCGATATCTTGATACGACTGATATACTCCATGAAAAACGAGATATTGGAACAGGCAGATCCTGTGTGACAAATCTCTTATCAGCTTGGAATGAGGCAACGTCATACTGTGATATGAATGTTTCATTCGGTGTGATCTTCCCTGACCCGAAAATATGACCAACCTCTTGGGAAACAATCCGGGTAGGTATTGGTGGACCACTTCCCTCGTAGTGGCGAAACTAGTGAGAAGCAAGAGGTCCTGCAAAAGAGTCAATGATGTCCTGTCATAATGCCACAGTTTTGTATCAGGATTCTCACGAGGCGAATGGTGTTCCAGATTTCTATCAGTTACCTGCCATGGCGTCTTAACTGGCCGGCCGTTCTTCACGCAGATGACTTGAAGATTTGGAGAGTGATAAATTGCTCTGGGGAGTCACATGGGCTGCAGGAAGACCTGAAAGTATTGGAAGACTGGACACTGTTCAGTGGTTTGTCTTTCAAACCGATTTGTGGAACTAAGTGCCTGTATGTTCCATGAGTGACTAAAACTTGTGTCTGTGTAGCGCCTTAGCATAACTTAGGTCTAGTAGTCACTGAAAGATGGTCATGACCGTGAATCACGTAGGTGACGTACAGTGGATACACGTGGCTACACACTCCACGCATTGACAATTAGATTCGTTCACTCATGAGTTTGATGTAGGTCTTTAAAGAAATACGTAAGACTGCGCCTTGAATAGAAAAATGAAGTCCTTTCCCTGCCACTCAGAATGGACGGCAATCTTCTGGAAAGGGTCCAAAGACGGGACGATCGATCTCGAGGATTAACCATACGACGAGTGCCAAAGAAATTAAGTTTTTTGGCACTCAACTACCATTGACTTGGCGATTACCTAATTATTGCCTGCAGGATTATGAAGGACCAGAATTACTTAAACATAGACAATCCGTCATTGTGCAAGCATGGGCTTCATCGTGGCAATCCACCAAGGACAGAGCATCTGAGGGCAATTATTCGAGTGTGCTCATACGTCTTTTCTTTTGTAGTCTATCGCCCTTAAAGGTCCTTGCCAGCAGCTGTAACTACCGTACCTCCCATTTTTAGCCTTAAATGGAGGCCGAACGACAATACAGCGACAAGGAACTACATTCAACTGGCCTACCCTTATAAAATCCATGCACAAATGATGGGTATCTTTCTAAACGCTCGCTTTACCACTGCCCATTCCCCTTGTTTCGCTCTTCTCACTATTCCACCTATTCATTCAATTATTTTGTTATTGCTTTAACTACTTCTGTTTACTGATCGCTAATGAATTAAATTTCACTGCCCACCTGTTTGCACATCTTTCTTTTCAAGCCCAAATAATCGACTTTTATAATATTTACCATTACCTGTAATAACTTATTGTTATTAGCTCTATTATTGGTACACCGGACGACTAAAAACTGAAAGTACCAGCTCCAGTCGAAGCAGCGCTCGGTCTTAACTTACCGCTTCCTGCAAACTATATATATACAATTTCCTCATGACTCCTCCTTGATTCAGCACTAGCTACGAAGTTGAATGTCAGGAAAAGCTATTAACACGTCAACTGAAGAGTAAAATATTATAAATTGTAACCAAGAGAAGAGCAGAAGAAAGTCAATTTGGCTTACATCAGCTTTAAAAAATGACACTGAATACCTCACAGCTGCCGTGTTTGAATGTTGTCCTTCTTAGGTCACCTAGATGTAACAATTTGAAAAGTGTGGTAAATGGCAACTGAGTATCCATGTGGTCTGTTGGAATCCCTGCGTAGCATTCTTGAAAAAAGTAGCAGAAGTGATGTGCATATGGTTTTTGATGAGGTTCATAGCTGTCTTCACACCCTCCTGCCAAAAACGTGCGTACATAGCTAGTAAAATTCATCTCTTTCAGGACTTTGAAATGCGATGAAATTGAATCCGCATACAATTTGTATAGCCTGCTTTTCAATCTTTCAGCGGATCTTGATAGGTCAAAAACTCTTGGGGAGTATGTAGACGACCTCAGTTGTGTTTTGTTTTCAATGTCAACTGAGAATTCTGGTCGGGAAATGGATATTGTGATGTCAGATGAGTGTTGTCTGGCTATTATTTCGTCATTGAGTTCGTTCTTCACATCTATGAAACTAAAGCAAGTTATTTGATTGAATTCTCTATTGAGTAGTGAACTGAAAACTGTGTTTTTACCTGGAAACTTGCCGGTAGTTAGCCACATATGCTCCTTCCTGTTGAATTTCGGTGAGCACTCCAAAAATCGTGAAGTATGTTACAACGCCCTCCACACTTTGTCATTATTAACACTTTCAGTGACTAAGTTTTGTGATGAGGGCGTTGAAAGCTCATTAGGTAGTCTCACCGATTCAATAAGAAGTTTTCTACCGGGATTTTCTACAACATTCTTTAGAATCATAACAACCGATGACAAGAGAAGTTCCCGTATTCGAGAGGTATTTAAATTATTATTTATCACATATGAGCTCATTCAGGCGGCTTTCAATGCATGGTCTTCCATCCTGACTTCGGTCTTTCAAGAATGTACTCATGGACAAGAAAGTAAGTTTTGGCAGCACATTATTCAGTTTTAATTTTTACTTGATGCACAATAGTTAACGGTCTTCAGTTTGAGTAACACAAAATATTTGTACCTGGAGGTGGAATTTCATGAACATGTGTCGGGAGTTTCACTGAACTTACTAGCCTATTGATAATGAGATTCGATTACTCAAATTTAGCTTAGTTGTTATTATTTAAGACTTTTTTTCTGTTCTAAAGCAGATAAGTGCCTCTAAAGGAACACTGGCACTTTTAGCAGATCTTTTTATGCTATACGGTTTTGCCATCTTCAAAGTACTTAGATAATGAGATCTTCGAAGTGTTTCTAGATAATCTTTTAGTGACACATTTACGGTAATAAATTTGCTTAGCCTGACTTCATGGCAATGATATTCAGATGCCTTCAAAGAGTTATTTACTGATCATTGCATTGCTGTACTATGCTGCATCATGGTGACAACTGATATGGTCACGCACTTGGTTAGATGACCTTTCTTATAGTAGTTAATCATAGAGTTTCATGAAAGACTTATCAGTTGTTTATCTCAGTCACCTGATTTAGCCGTAATATGTGTTACATATGCCTCCTCGTCTTGATTATGCAGTGTTAGTGTGGACTTGATTAATTTGTAAAAGTTATAAGTAACTAAACCAAGACTTGGTATTGGTTTTCTCACTATGCCATATCTACTACGTACAGAGGTGAAGGTCGTCTAACGAGGATCTGCTTGGTAAATGAAATGTTTGCTCTGAGTTTCTGACTGACAAACCTGGAAGTCGGTCACCATGGCGAAGTTTCCTCCCCCCTCCCCGCATAGTTTATCTTAGTATAATTGTAGAACTGCCTTTGATTGCTTGTTTTACTCCCATTTCCCTATTATTCCATAAGTCTTCTTATTTTCGATTGCACCGCTTTAACTGCCTTCACTTTCTTATCGATATGGGGTATGCTACTGCGAGTAAATACGCTGTTATACTTAGTCCTTTACTGTAAACATGTCTTGTGGGTATATAACATCGTTTAACTTATTGTCTTCATTGTTAATTCATTTTAACATTCTCTCGAGTTATTTGTAACTTGTTTATATGTTGGTGTATATAACTAATCTCAAATATTTTATTTGAATTTGTAGGGAATTATATCAACAAACCAGAACTCGTTACTACATCGGAATGGATTAAAACAACTGTATTGCACTTAAATGCTCTAGTTTCTAAAACTATTGATAGCATCATCCATGTTCATTTGGAGTTAGATGTTAACAAAAATATTCGATTGTCTACTGCTTTTGCTCATTGGTTAGGTGTATTATTACTGAAATGTCATCGACTTATAAATCTTGAAGACAGTCAGCATTTGAGATATACTGTAGTTTCTGGCCTGCTTACATTAGCTTCACAATCGTCGTCAAGTGTATCAGTTACAAATGAGAATTCCAAACAAGATGGTAGCTTTCTAGCTCAAAAGATTTTAAGCGAATATACTACACTCAGCAATGTGAATACAAACTCAATTATGGATCGAAAATCACTTTCAAACCTTTTTGGTCATAAATTAATAAGAAAAGTTGCCTTTGATTCTCTGACAGAACAGACTAATTGTCTTATGAATCAATTATTTAGCCTATTAGGTAGGTCAATTAGATCTTTTTCAGTAAGAGCAAAAAATGTCATTTTATAAAATGTTATGTTTTTAAATGAATGGTTACTTAACCAGGAATATTCTTTTCGATCACTTCATCATCAGGTTCTACATTTATATATACATTATAGTGAATGGATGAATTAGTGTTATGAACAATATTAATGTTGTGTAAATAACATCAAGCCAATACTAATAGTAATATCAATAAATTACAGTTCGATAGCATCAATATAACAATACATACTGAGTGTCAGAAAAATTAGGAAAGATGATAATAATACGAATTCATGAATTTATAGTCTCTACTGAAGGGCAGGACAGTGGTAGCGACTGGACTTGCTTCTTCTGCACACAAAGCACTGGTTGTTTCACGCGAACTGCGATAGTCCCTACTGTTTGGAGCATGCATTACCTGGATGTTCGTAGCAATTTATTTGGTACCCGGTAGATAATAGAGAAGGATTCTTCAATGTTGACTGGTTTTGTGGCCGGTTTTGACCAGTTGGTCTAATATCGAACTGTTGATGGATTTTACTACACACTTACTTAACCATACTGGGAGATGTTCTCGAGTGAGCACGAAAAATCAAGTTCCTAAAGCAACAGTGAATATAACTCGTTCCACCACGAACCCAGTTGAATGGGTAGATGGCTAGTGGCTAGTCTAGGTGCATTTGACCGGTGGATCTCGGGTTTTTACATTCCACTCTACACTGGCTAGTATAACTATGAGTGTAGCTGAAAGCTGGTTGTATGGAAACTATGCTCAGGGTAAATGAATTCTAATTTTTCTCCATGCATTTATTCGCCTTTATGAATTTGTATAAAACAAGAACAACAGTGGTTTGTGCAGAATAATAATAATTATCATATCCTTCAATTCCTAGAGGAAAATAGGGCTTCAGCCGCGCGTCTCCATTGCGTTCGGTTTTCTGCCAACTTTTTCACCTCTCTCCAAGTCTGTCCACACGCTTTCATCTCCTCTTCACATGACCTCCTCCAAGTCACCCTTGCATTGACGACCTCATGTTAGGTGCTATAATAAGGTAAGTAATGTTGACATAAGGCGTAGATTGTTGGGCAAAGAGAGAAAATCAATCGACGAGGCTATGAAGTTACATCGATTGAGATGGCTGGGTCACGTGCTGCACATGCCTAACCATCGCCTCCCCCGACGGGCATTACTAGCTGATATAGATAGGTGCAGGTTGGAAAAGAGTAAGTGGTGGCCAAACAAAAATATGGCCTCATCAATCCATGAAATCCTTGACAGTTAAACTGAGTCGGTCAGGTAGGGAGATGCAGACTCCCGGGTTGGGGCTCTCGGGACTCCAAGAATCAATGGCTGGAGACAATAGGTGACATGGTTCAAAATCGTTGTCAATGGCTGGCGCAGATGTATTCAGTCTCTGTAATCTTTTATATTCCTTTCTACCATTACCCATTCTGTTTCACTCTTATACTTGTCAAACTCTATTGATTCTCTTCACTCATCTTCTTGTCTACCTCTGTGTGCTATTTGGAACGTGGCAACTTAAACTGGTGCACTTTGGTGCCAAGTTCTATGTTGAATCCAGACAGAGAGACACTGATGACCAACTCACCGATCCCTTTCGGGTTCCACTCGAGCCATGGCTTGTCTAGTGATGTCACTTGCTGGTTTCTTCAGAGTATGGCCTCCAATCCATCTCCATTTCTTCCTGCTTATTTGTTTCACAATCGGTTCCTGCTAGGTTGGTTCGCTCATTGCCAGAGATCCCTGTCGCTGATCTTTTCTGGCCGGCCATCTGATCTTGAGTATTGATCAAAGACAACTGTTAATGAAGGTCTAGTTTGTTTGAGATGCTCTTTATGACACACCAAGTCTCTGATCCGTATAGTGGGTAGCACTGGCTTCACATTGGAGTTGAAAATCTGGATCTTATTTTTGATGCTGAGTGCTGTTGATCTCCACACAGACTTAAGAGTAATGAAAGCTTGTCCTGCTTTTCCGATTCTTGCTTTGTTATCCTCGTCAGTTCCGCCTGTGGTTGAAATGATGCTTCAAAGGTCGGTAGGTAAAGGGGTTGCTTCTTTCAGATTTATCCCATTTATGGTGGTTGATTGTTGTCTGTTGTTGTGCAGAATAATATGGTATCAATATTGACTGTTTCTGTAGGAACTTGATTTTTCGTGCTCGATCACGAACATCTACCAGTGTTGCTACATAATAATAATAATAATAATAATAATAATAATAATAATAATAATAATAATAATAATAATAATAATGGTAAAGCTTTATTTAAGACAGTATGCGAATATACGGTACAAAAATTTTCAGCGTATTCAGCTCCAAAGTACTTTTGTCTTCACACAGGATTCACATGTAAATTGATATTCTGAAGTATATCTTCATTTCGTTGGAGAATTGTACAGCGAGCAAGTTATGTCATCGCGCAATTTTATGAAGAGGTCATTTGATATAACTGGACGATTAAAACAATGATAAATCCAGATGAAATTAAGCATTTTGGAGGAAAGTAATTTTTGTAGCCCAATGATTTAAGCAGGCCGCCTTATATATATGTAGTAAAAACCATTAACAGCTGGATATTAGATCACTTGGTCCAAATATGCCACAAAGCCGGCCAGCATTGAAGAATCCTTCTCTATCATCATCCGGGTACCAAACAAATTACCAAAACCATACAGGTACCACATGCTGCAAACAGCAAAGGCTATCGCGATACACCTTAAACAACCAGTGCTATGTGTGCAGAAGAAGCAAGTACAGCTAGCCACTATTAATACTGCCCTGGTCGGCCTTCAGTGGAGACTACAAATTCATGAATTCTGTATTACTATTATCTTCCCTAATTTGCCTGTTTGATACTCAGTGTATTCTTATGTTAATGCTATCGAACTGTAATCCATTGACAGTACTGTTAGTATTGACTCGATGTTATTTAATAAATAAATAATAATAATTTTTCCTTCACGTTCCCAGTGGAACATAGGGCTCCAAGCTAGTGGCTTGAAGTTTCTGTAGCAGTGTTTGATTTTTACAGGATGGGGTTGCTAGCCTCATGCCCAACCTTTCCTCTTTACCAGCATTATTTCTGGCTCAGTGAGGTAAAGGAGTGCGCCGGCCGGGGGTCGAACCCGGACCATATGCATGGTCGGCAAACGTCCTGACCGCTATACCACCGACGCACATCGAACTGTAATCCATTGACAGTACTGTTAGTATTGACTCGATGTTATTTACACAACATTAATGTTGTTAATAACACTTATTCATTCATTCATTCACTATAATGTATATATAACTGTAGAGCCTGGTGATGAAGTTATCGAAAAGAGTTCTCTTTGTTCAGTATTGTTATGTTGCTGCTGCTGAGTGGTTAATAGTAGTTTCCCCCGTCGCCAAATTGTTATGTACTCGTCGCCAAATTGTTATGTACTGGTCGAGAATTTAATAGTCCTGACGCAAGAAAGACGGAAATCAGAAGACCACTAGGTTTGCGATGATACTTCTATTTTCCAAAACACCAGGAGAAGCAATAAGTGGTATCACACCAAAGTAGTCACACAAGATTGTGAGAGCGAAATATATATGAATGTCCAGACAAGTGTGTGAACAAATCAATAGACAGTCTTAACATGAATGGCTAATTATAATGGAGTATCGATCCATATATACATAGCAAAATATAGCAGACATGTCAACAACCACACATATAATATGGATATATGTCACCAAGCAACGGACTGTCAACAAACACTCATATTATATATAATATAAGGGGAATATACATTGTTAAAGTAGACAGGTTCATCAAAGTGAAATGGTCACAGACGAAGAGAGCAAACAGAAAGAGAGACCACCATATATATATATATATATATGGATACATATCAAGTGTCCATTCTTTTGAAAAAGATTTTAATGGACATTTTTAATCAATTAAAATGTATGTTTAAAGTTGTCATATTTCCGAATTTTTAAAATTTCTCATTATATGTATTGTTTAATTGACAGTCATAGTGGTGAAAATTATTCAATAGGTGCAGATATACCTATGTGACTGATCCACAGTCACTCATTTTTCATCGAATAGTGCAACTGAACTATTAAATAAAAAAAAAGTTAAACTTGGGGAAGTTTGAATCCGCAATTAAAACCATATCAAGAAAAGTCTATAGCGACTTAAAAATGAGAAACCGTTATGTAATACTTGGTCAATAAGTGTATGCATAACTACATTTGTGATAATTTCGCTTCCATGTAGAGAATCTTTCTTTCAAATAATGTTTCTGCTGTATTCTATACGCTGTTTTACAGTTATTTTGTTGGATATTTCCACTCTTTGGAAGTAAAATCTCTAATCCAACGTCTTGGAGTCACTACACCTAATTCTATCCAAGATACTAAACGCATTGCTTAACTATTTAACTGAATTTTAGATTTTACCGTCGACTGATTGTTCCGAAGTGCTCGGTCTCAGGTTAACATGTCTGTTGGCTTCTTGTGCAGATGCTTCGACGATGTCTGGGCATGTAATTAGAATTTAATTGGTGGATGGTGACTGGCAGTGGAATCCAGGACAAAGCGCATTTCGTAGCTCAAGTGGTCTAGTGGATAACGCTTTGGTGTTTGAAACTATGCGCACTGGATTCTAGTCTCGAGGGGAACATCATCACTCACTGGGGAATGCAGGTACATCCCGATGACGACTTTCAAATAAGACGAAATGCGCGTTATCCTGGATTCCACTGCCATTCACCATCCACCAATTAAATTCTAATTGCATTGCTTAACTGTCTGAAAACTCAAACTGACGTGTTCATCATAAACCGTTTGTGTAATTACAAAATTTTTCAAAGTTCATTTGTGTAAAATTCACATAGCTGTGTTTGTGTGTGTGTGTGTGTTTGTGTTAGGTTAGTGGCTAGCAGTGTAATCCAGCACACGCATTTCATTGTATTTTAGACTTGGCAGATGGATGTATGTACTCCATAACTCAGCATCGACCACTTCAAGCTCTACTGTGTTATTCATCATCAGGCCACGAGAGGCACTTGTTTTGCAAAGACATAATCCCTGTCCATACTAGCATTTAGTTTTTGACACGTGATTCGCTCCTGCTGTGAAATGTAAGATGATGTTACAGGACTGAACTGGACTACACTGACTCCTAGTTTGGAAATAAGGAGTGAAGTGGTAGAGCACGTTGGCCGCTCCACTTATTTGGGAAGTACCATCAGCCAGTGCCAACGGGTTGATCTCTGACGAAATCTCAGCACGGATACAGAGAGCTAGTTCCTTATATGCCATTTTACGCAGTCTCTGGCTTAGTAGACGTGATATCCGGCTAGTTATCGAGTAAAGGGTGTGTGTGATTCTCAGCAGTTCGCTCTGTCCTCCTTTATGGCTGTGACTGAGACCTGGAAGACATGAAAAGACTGTCTAGCTGTCTTTGATCATAAGTGCCTGTGCTGTATTTCCCGAGTGAAATGGTATAATAAGGTGAGCAATATTGAAGTTAGGTATGAGTCGAGTGCTAGGTAGGTGGGAGGGGAAATCAATCGATGAGGCTGTGAAATTACATCGACTGAGACATGTGTTACGTATGCCCAGTCATCGCTTTCCTCGACCGACGGGCAATGTTAGCTGACATAGTGTCAGGTTGAAAAAGAGCCAGTGGTGGTCAAACCAAAACATGGCCTCACCAGTCAATGAAATCAACAACAGTTAGTTTAAGCCAGTGACGCAAGAAGGTATAGACTTCCTGACCGGTTGGGGTCCTCGAGACGGTAAACACCAATCACTGGCTAGAAACAATTGTTGATATGGCTTAAAATCGTTCTCAGTGATGGCTGGTGAATATGCATCCACTCCTTGTGACTTATGATTTCCAAGGAAACTATATTGTTCTTTGTTATTACTAATCCTTTGTCTCGCACCTCTGTTTACTGTCTATTATGCATCTCTTCTACTTTCTTCTCTTGCTTTGTGTGGTACAAGGAGGTAATGTGGAGACTTCAACTGGTGCACATCTGTGCAAAGTTCTATGTCGAAAATAGACAGACAGTTGTTGACATTTATAAATAGAGTGAGTTATGCTCATGCTATCCTGACATCATAATTTGATATCTGTAGTGGTGTCAAACTGCTTATGTTTGAGTACACTGATGGGCATCTTTAGTCGTGAATATACTAACCATCAAGTCTAGGTCATATATATTTAATATTTAGCTTAGATTATGAAAGAATTTTTTGTTAACCTTCAATTACTCACATCTTCATACATGTAATTTGATTATTTTTCAGATGAATCACAGTTGCAAAAACGATGTAGAACAATCCTTGGGCATTTAAATGTGCTTGGTAAGTGTTGAATCTTTCTCTGTTTATATGGTTGTAAATTAGGATGGTCAGTAGGTTATATTATTCTTTGTGCTTTCGGGGGTATTTGTATCTCATTTAGATGATTTAGATGTTATTGTATTACACATAAGCTGGAATGTATCACTAGTTGAAAATTATGTTGATAATATCATTTTTTTAAAAAAATTATCTATTTCATTAGAGAGCACTTTTAATGCAATTATTCGGGAAGTTGCATCAGTTAACGCCGGCGGGTTGATCGCTGACGCAATCTCAGCCATCTCTGGCTTGCTAAACGTGATATCCGGCTGGTTATCGGCCAAAGAGTGTGTGTACTTCTCAGCAGTTCGCTCTGTCCTCCTTTATGACTATCGGTGAGATATTGTCATTGAAAGTAGAAGATATTAGAAAAGCCTAGCTGGCTAGCTATCTCTGATCATAGTTGCCTGAGTTCTATCTCCCGTTTTAATTGGTATAGTTGGGTGAGCAATATTGAAGTTAGGCATCGATTGAGTGTTATGAAAGGAGGGGAAATCAGTCGACGAGGTTGTGAAGTTAAACCGACTGGGTTGGTTAGGATATGTGTCACGTATGTTTAGTCGTCGCCTTCCTTAATGACGGGCATTGTTACTTCACTGACATAGGATGGATGGGGTTGAAAAAAAGTTAGCTTGTGGTGGTCAAACCAAAACATGACTTCATCAGTCAATAAAATCCACAACATATGATCAAGAATAACTAGCTAGCCATGTTTTTCATATCTTCCAGTCTCAATAGCAGTGTCTCACCGACAGCCATAAAGGAGGACAGAGGGAACTTTCTGAGCAGCAAACACGCCCTATATAATCGACAGCCGGACATCACGTCTATTAAGCCAAAGATGGCGTATGTTGGCGTACGCCGAACGAGCCTTCTGTATCCATGCTGAGATTTTGTCAGAGATGAACCACTCTTGCGTTGGTTGATGCAACTTCCCCCGAAATAAGTGGGGTGCGGTCAACACGCTCTAAGATGGAATAGTAGGCATATTAAAATATTTAGATAATTGGAAATTGTTCAGCTATATATATATATATATATATATATATATATATATTAACCAGCTGACAACTTCCAATGTAACTATTCAATTTGCGACATTTCATACAAGCACACAAACTTATGGAAAGGAAAACTATCTAAAGGAACTACAATGGAGAGAAATATGCGGGTGAGCCAACGAGCGAGGGAGTAATGCCAATTTTACGCATCTAAATTTCGAGTTATGTCATGAAGTCTCCAGCCTTTGGTTCTTAGCTTCTTAAGAAGGGTCTGTTGACTGTTACCAGGATTAGTAGTGATTGTTGACGAAATACAACAATAAAACTAACTTCAAAAAAGAGAGGAAGTAGTCAGGTTAATGACGATTTATAAATTCACATTTATGATCTGTCTATCAGTTTTCTCGTTATTGATTAGATAGCACCTAACTAAAAGGATTGATCCTAGTTTTAGAGAAGATGTATGATAATCAAAAGGATTTCATCACGAACTGACATCGGTTAGAAAACCATTGGAAAACCACCAGGGAGTACTGGACAGCCACCTAACTGTTTCGTCAACCTAGTTTGAGACTCTTCATCAGTAGTAGCCACCCACCGCAGGGGTTCCAACCCAATACCTTCTGGTTACAAGGCTAGCAAGCTCGTAGACCATTAATCCATTGGGACCCGATCCAGTGACCAGCACATGAATTCCAACATCTGCCAATTCATGACATGACACCACCAGTAGCCAATGTCATCACTGGCCTCACACCCAACCACCTGCTGTACCCCACTGGTCACAACTTCCCACTGGAACCCAGGTAACTAATTACCTATCTGAATGTGACCAGTCACTAGTTCTATAACCTATCTCAGTACATGATGAAATCCGGAAAGCAATCGAATCAAATCCCTGGAAACTGACGCTTGAATATGAATGGGATGCTCACTAGTGACTGACCCAGGTTGATAGGCAGGTAGTTAGTTGCCTGGGTTCTAGTGGGAAGTCGTGACCAGTGGGATACAGCGGGCGGTTGTGTCTGAGGACAAATACTCTCACCAGCAATTACATTCGCTAGTGGTCGCTTCATATCATAAATTGGCAGAAGTTGGAATTCATGAACTGGCCATTGGATCAGATCCCAGTGGTTTAATGGTCTACGATCTCGCTAGCCTTGTAACCAGAAGGTACTGGTTTCGGACCTCAGTCGGTGCGCGTCCTGATAAAGAATGCCAAATTAGTAGGAAACAGCTGTCTGTGCAGTAATCCTTGGTAGTTTTCCAATGGTTCTCCATCCAACTAATAATGTCATTTCATGATAAAATCTTGAAAGTGATTTTACTTTTGGTTCTGAAGAATATTACACTTTTCTTTTATCATTCAGTGCGTCGGTGGTATAGCGGTTAGGACGCCCGCCGACCATGCACATGGTCCGGGGTTCGATCCCCGGCTGACGCACTCCTTAACCTCGCTGATCGAGAAATGCTGGTAAGGAGGAAAGGTTGAGCATGAGGCTAGCAACCCCATCCTGTAGAATAATCCACACTGCTACAGAAACTTCAAGCCACTAGCTTGAAGTCCTATGTTCCACTGGTGAACGTGAAAGAAAAAGAAAAAAAAGAAGACACCTTTTCATCTAATGTTTTATGTTTCTCTTTTTTTCCTCTTCTTCTGTACTCATTAAAGATCCAGAGGATATTCGTACTTTTGTTCATTCATCGGAATCCTTTCAGCGTTTTTGTTTTGCTTTGGCCAAATTTTTAACATTCGATTTAACTTCTGTGGAATTAAATGAACATAGTTATTTATTACCATTGAATTATTCTTCTAACAATTCAGGTAAGTAGAAATGTACTCATAAAATCTTTAAGATAAATATACTATAATATGTATGAGTAATATATTTTTACCCTGTGAAGATGTGTGGCTCATTGATTGAAGCATTCTACTGCAACAGGCATGGTGACGAGTTGATATCAGTTAAGGCACCATTGGAAAACCACATGGAAGAGTACTAGATAGTTGCGTTCGTCCTGGTTTGGCATTCTTTAGAAGTACGCACCCACCAGAACCGTTTGAACGCAAGATCTTCCGGATAGGCGAGCTTGTAGACCATTCAGGCACTGTAACCAATCCTTGCAGTATATGTAGCTCTCAACTGTCAGCCAATGGCATAAATCCTTAACTTCGTTATGCGCTAGCTGGTGACATTCTTGTATTATCTCATGGCGCAGAGATTGAGGTATCCTATCAATAGCACACACTACAATTCTACCAATCGTGGAAACTGATATGTATCCATATATATATATATATATATATATATATATATATATATATATATGTATGGTGGTCTCTCTTTCTGTTTGCTCTCTTCGTCTGTGACCATTTCACTTTGATGAACCTGTCTACTTTAACAATGTATATTCCCCTTATATTATATATAATATGAGTGTTTGTTGACAGTCCGTTGCTTGGTGACATATATCCATATTATATGTGTGGTTGTTGACATGTCTGCTATATTTTGCTATGTATATATGGATCGATACTCCATTATAATTAGCCATTCATGTTAAGACTGTCTATTGATTTGTTCACACACTTGTCTGGACATTCATATATATTTCGCTCTCACAATCTTGTGTGACTCCTTTGGTGTGATACCACTTATTGCTTCTCCTTGTGTTTTGGAAAATAGAAGTATCATCGCAAACCTAGTGGTCTTCTGATTTCCGTCTTTCTTGCGTCAGGACTATTAAATTCTCGACCAGTACATAGCAATAATTTGGTGACGAGTACATAACAATTTGGCGACGGGGAAAACTACTATTAACCACTCAGCAGCAGCAACATAACAGAAACAATGTTTATTTACTTATTTATTGGATGTTAATTCATTCAACTTAATCGTTTAGTAATATATATATATATATATATATATATATATATATATATATATATATATAATATGGTTCGAATCGAAGAATATTCACATATCTTGTCCTTTCACTTCATTAATTGTCGAATCTGAAAATGAAATCATGCGAAACTGAAGAGATAGCTTATAAACTATAAAAGAAGAAAAATGGTTACCATGGCTATAGAAAGACATCAACCAGTTTTATTAGAAATAAGTACTCGTCAACGAATAAAATAAAAATACAAATGCATAGTTTTGAAGTGTTGATGGTTTACAGATTAATTTTAGGAGTAATGATGAATTCACAGTTTAGTTAAAGAACCATTGAAAATCCGGGAGCCCCCGGTCCAATTGTGAAGTCAGTCAAATCCTTGAAAATCAACACTAGAAAAGTAATCTAGTGCTCACCTAATGACTGTGATTACAGGATGAAATTAGTTGGCTGACTTTCTACTGGGGTGGGGGAGGGAGTCGTGACCAATGGAGTCCACTAAGTTGGTTGTGATGGGGACATATAGTCTCTTCAGGAGTATTGGCAGCTGTTGGTGGTGCTATATTTTGTGAGTTGGTGGAGGTTAAAAGATCAAATGGCCAGAAAGAATAAGGAAGAAGAAACTGTGGGAACAAACCCAACAGAGCAAAGAGACGATTGCTCAACAAATATGTAGGAGAAAATGGAAATGAATTGATTGGGCATACATTGAAGAGGCCGTCGAGTAACATCTCGCAGCAGGCCAGTGCTCCAGTGGAATCCAAATATGAAGCGAAGAGTGGGTCGTCGGTGTGAGGGTAACATGGTGGAGATGAGAGATTATAGTCAATCGTGGACCTAGATGAAGAGGATGGTAGAAAATAGAAGAAAGTGGAGATGTGTTGTTGAAGCCCTATGTTCAGCTCGGAACCTAAAGAAACAGTAATAATAATAATAATAAATAGAGGTTAGAATAGATGGGTCATTGGATTCCATCCTTATTGGCTGTAGATAGCCAACAAGTTTACCTTGTGACATGAAGGTCGTGGGTTCAAGCTATGATACAGAGGGCGAAAGCGGATGCGTGGCGCTCTCCACCGGGTTGACTGTCCATTGGATGACAGTCTAGGGGAGATGGCTAAACCCTGATTCCAAACCTCCAACGATTGTCGTATGAAGCTCACTGGAGCTCACCGGCAGACGTATGGACAAAGGGCTTGTTGGTTTTCCTGGATGTCTGGCCCCATTCAAAAAGGCGTATGAACCGAACTCCGGTCATCGGCTGCCAATGGATAGTGGACTCCTTACTCCACTCCTACTGCCTTGTAGGTCACACTTGGTTGTGTAAAGGCTAGAGCTGCACTCTCAAACAAAAGGCCGAGCGATGCTGGGGACATCACTCGTACCAAATTCCCATGAAACTTCATGAACTCTCTTACAAATTGCCGCGCCTAGGCAGCGATGATTCGAGACGTTCATGAAGCCGGCTCATCCTCCCGTAGGAGATAGCCGAAGTAAAGTAAAGTAAGTAAGTATGATACAGGGTAACATATGCGTAATGCTGAAGAGTCCCAAACCAGAACAGAGTAACTAGCAGCCGTTCAGTAGTCCCAGGGTTGTCAATGGTTCTGTAACTGAATTGAGTTTGTGATCGATCAATCCTTGATATGAACTGTAGTTGGTTGGATATGTGTAAGCCTCTACGTCTAAGTCGTGAAGGCTAGCATTATTGACAACGTTAGAGTAAAGTAGTAAAGGATTGAGTAAAGTGAGTGACTTTCAAATAAAACGAGAAAAAAAACATCTTAAACAGAATAGGAGAGGTGAATATATATGACATAGTTACAATTTTATAATTTCATTATGTCAGACATAATCACCGAGGTAGTGCAAGTTTCATCACTGTCTCTTTCTAAAATAAGATTAAATAAGCAATTTGAGTCACGTAATATAATTGATGGGGTTGGATAGAGCTCAACTAAAATTAAAATTGAACAAAATTCAAGTTAACAACAATGGTAATAAGGGGTGGGGGAAGAAAGTATTATGCAATTAAGAAACATCATACATTTATTCCCCTTGATGAATTTGAATAAAGCAAGAACAACAGTGGTGGTTTTTGCAGAATAAGAAGATGCCACCATCATTGCTTATTTCGTTGGCTTCTCATCAACTCAGCTGCTCGCTTATAGCCTAAATAAATTATGAGGTTTACGTACAGAAAAGTTTTAACATACTTGCAAATTTTGCTTTCATGATGTCAGTTGACAGAAAGTTCCACAATAAGTGAACAGTGCTCAGAAAATTGCGCCTACATAGTTTTTACACAGGTAGTTCAAGTCAAAATAAATGTATGCATGCAATGGTAAAGTAGTTACCTAATAAATTAGGTAACAATGTACTGAGTTCAACTCACATCATAGAAACAAGAGACAAGCAAAATTGCAGATTATAAAAAGGAGGGGTGAGGTTAAAGACAAAGATTATGTAATCTCCTCGACACGGGTCATGAGGTGGAAATCGAGAAATGCTTTAAAATTATCAATCGACAAAGGAGCTCCATTCTCCTCAAGTTTGCCGAAGCAATTTCTATAAAACCCTTCAGATCAGATTTATGTGTTTAGAAAGAAGCAGTTATTAGTCTTTCCTTTCCAACGTTACTAACTGGATGTCTTTATTCTCTCTTTCATCTGATTACGTATTCTTTGTCTTTAACTTCACCTCCTTTTTTAAATTTTATAATCTGTAATTTTGCTTGTCTCTTGTTTCTATGATGTGAGTTGAACTCAGTACATTGTTACCTAATTTATTAGGTAACTACTTTACCATTGCATGCATACATTTATTTTGACTTGAACTACCTGTGTAAAAACTATGTAGGCGCAATTTTCTGAGCACTGTTCACTTATTGTGGAACTTTCTGTCAACTGACATCATGAAAGCAAAATTTGCAAGTATGTTAAAACTTTTCTGTACGTAAACCTCATAATTTATTTAGGCTGTAAGCGAGCAGCTGAGTTGATGAGAAGCCAACGAAATAAGCAATGATTGTATTCCATATTATTCTGAACAAACCACCACTGTTGTTGTTCTTGCTTTATTCAAATTCGAGACAAGCAAGCAAAAGAAAGATGAAACCAAAACTTACGTTTCTGGTGTTAAGATATATATCAGGTGTAGTGTAGATTTAATGACTGAACAAACTTCTTCTTTTGTATGCAGAGTTCAGGCCTTTGCTTCTGTACTGTTTGAAGAAGTTTGATTTATACTCTTCTTTTAGCGAGATTCCCATGTATTCTTCAGGTAACTTTGAAGTTACTTTGTAGGTTTGACTGGTGTCCTGATTCGAACAGGTGTTTCATGATAGAGATGTGGCGGCGGAATCTTTTTTTTCCTTTATAAAACCACGAGAGTAAGTGTTTGATGATAATTTTAGATAGCGAACGCTTGGTACACCCGACATACTTAGCTCACTCCACACAAGTAGGTGAATTGGTAGCTTCATATTGATGAGGCCAGCCAACAGTGGTAGCTTATGCTTCACGTTCACGTGAATCATTAGTTTCGTAGGGAAGGTTAGTCGGAGTTCAGCCACGAAGAAGTTTTTTCTTCAGTATTTCTGCTGATTAATCTCCAGTGAATTGTAGATTCACGTAGAGCAGTTTTTTTGTAAGCAGAAAGTGTGGGCGGTTTTGGTGGTGGTATAGGTTTCATAGATTTTGTGATGAAACATTCTGGGTAGCCATTTTTCTAGGAGGGTTCTCTTCAGAGTATTTAGCTCTTCATCCATAGTATCAGGGCTGTGCATATCCTACGGATTCTGTGGCTCAGTGTGAATGGATCAGGTTGCGTTTTGCATATACGTGGGGCACGCAACTGCAAAAGTTAAGTAAGTTGTCTCTTTCTACTTACATAGTCTTGACTTTCACATTTTAATGGTGATTGCTTCTTCAGCAAAATTCAGCCAGCTATGTTTCTTTCACCTCCTGATAATTATATTGAACACCATCAATTTGTCCACAATTATGATCAATGTCCAATAGATGGCGTGTAATCCTTCAGCCCAGATATTCTATAACGTAAGGGGTCATATCTTCACCTTCCGACAGATTGTAGAACACATAGGCATTCTTACCAGCGTCCAACAATCATTATATTTCTTGACCTAAAGGCGGAATTCGATTCTGTCCACCGAGAGGTACTCTTGCCATGTTTGGCTGTAAAGGGAATTCCGAGAAAATACATTGCACTGATCAAGCCACTCACTCTACTCGAACTCATGCAGCCAGGTAAGGGCTTAAGACGAGATGTCACCTGAAGTGGTGACGACTAGTGGTGTCCGTCAAGGATGCCCATTATCCCCATTTCTATTCAATTTCATCATAGATGTACCAATGGACTTAACCCTAACTCACTTCAGAAACTCAGGGATTGACTTACTACCAGGGAGGTAATAACCTCGTTGACTTAGAATATGCAGACGATATAGTCCTTCTAGGCGAGGACGCTGACAAAATGAAGCGGAGTCTTCTGAACACCTTGAGCTGCAATCTACGAATATTTGGCATGCAATTCGCTCCCGCCAAATGTAAGATGATGTTACAGGACTGAACTGGACTACACTGACTCCTAGTTTAGAAATAGGGAGTAAAGTGGTTGGTGGAGCACGTTGACCGTTTCACTTATTTGGGAAGTACCATCAGCCAGCGCCAGCGCGTTGATCTTTGACGAGATCTCAGCACGGATAAAGAGGGCTAGTTTCTCATTTGCCAGTTTACGCGGTTTCTGGCTTAATAGAGGTGATATCTGGCTGGCTATCGACCAAAGGGTGGGTGTACTGCCCAGCAGTTCGTTCCGTCCTCGTTTATGGCTGTGAGCAAGACATGCCTATTGAGAGTGGAAGACATGAAAAGATTAGCTGTCTTTGATCATAGGAGCCTGCGCTCTATCTCCCGAGTGAAATGGTATAATAAGGTGAGCAAAATTGAGGTTAGAAATCGGTGGTCGAGTGGTAGGTAGGTTGGAGGGGAAATCAGTCGACGATGTGGTTGTGAAATTACATCGACTGAGATGGTTAGGACATGTGTTACGTATGTGTAGTCATCGCCTTCCTCGACGGACTGCCAACGTTTGCTGACATAGGGTCGATGAGGTTGGAAAAGAGCTAGCGGCGGTCAAAGCAAAATATGGCCTCACCAGTCAATGGAATCAACAACAGTTAGTGTGAGCCTGCGACGTAGGAAGGTGTAGACTTCCTGACTGTTTGGGTTCCTCGGGACGTTAAAAACCAATGAAGGCTGGAAACAATTGGTGATGTGGCTCAAAGTGATCGTTCTCAATGGCTGGCTCAGATGTATTCACTCCTTATGACTTATGATTTCCAATGAAACTATATTGTTCTTCGTTATTACTATTCCTTTGTCTCACACCTCTGTTTTTTTCCTTCACGTTCCCAGTGGAACATAGGGCTTGAAGTTTCTGTAGCAGTGTGGATTATTCTACAGGATGGGGTTGCTAGCCTCATGCTCAACCTTTCCTCCTTACCAGCATTTCTCGATCAGCGAGGTTAAGGAGTGCATCGGCCGGGGATAGAAACCCGGACCATGTTCATGGTCGGCGAGCGTCCTAACCGCTATGCCACCGACGCCACCTCTGCTTACTGTTTATATTATGCATTTCTTGTAGTTTCTTTTCTTGCTTTGTGTGATACCAGGGAGTGTGGCGATTTGAATTGCTGCACATCAGTGCAAAGTTCTATGTCGAAAGCAGATAGACAAACAGACGGACAGAAGTGGTCAGAATCAGTTAATAAACCACATCAATAATAATAATATTGGGATCGTTACTGATAAACTTAGTTGCTTATTTAACTAACTAAAGACATTGTATTCAGTGCCTTAAACCAAACAGCTTTACTCAAAAATAATGAAGCTCAACAGTGGCCACTTGTCAAATGTGGCACTACAGCCATAGATAGTTGAATTTCTTTTGTGGGGGTGGGAGAGGGATTGTTTACTGTGGTACATTATTTGCAGTAATCTTATTTTAGATTTGTAAAATATGCTTTCTTTTTTTTTTAATCATTTTTCAGTTAACAATATACAAAATAGTACCATCATACGAGCATCGAATTTATTTCGGAAACCATTTCAATATTTTCGTGACAATTCAACACTGTTATTGATTCAAGCGATAACTGGGAAGCTAGCCTCTCAAAGTATGTTTATCAAAAATACTGAGATTTATATGTTGTTGTTGTTTCGTTTTTTGTTTTATTTTACTGATAACAATGAACACAATAGACCGTCACACTAAATCTTAATAATAATATCGAATGGAGGGGGGGGGGGGGTAGAATGCTCTTAGGAGACCGTTGAGTGAAGTCGCCAGCCAGGTTCTCGATTGAAATTCGATTGAGAAATGATGAGTTTGGGACGTTTGAAGGAGATCTTGTGGTGAGCAGGAGGTAATGAAAGCTGATCAGTAATCGTGGAGTCAAACTAAAACGGACTACAGAGACCAGAGTAATATGGAGATATACTGCTAAAGTTCTACATTCCATGTGGAATTGTGCCAACAGTTCCCATGTTTAGTTTGAACAAGGCGAGAACGAACATATTTGCAGGATGAAAAAAAAGACAATTGGATCTGGTCTTAGTGGCTTTTAACGGTCTCTGAGCTCGTTAGCCTTGTAACCGTAAGGTTTTCAGTTCGAACCCTTGTCAGTGGGTGAGTACTGATGAAGAAACCCAAACTAGGCTGACAAAACAGCTAGGTGGCTTTCCAGTACTCCCTGGTGGGTTTTTCAATGGTTCTCTAACCGATCTCAGCTCAGATTATTAAATCAAATCCCTGCAAACCAACACTTAAATATCATGTTTCTTTTATCAAATGGGGAACATATGCTGAGGAGACCTTTCATACAACCAGTTCCCTTTTTTAGTTAGAATAAAGAAAGAGCAAAACATATTTGTAGAATAATATGAGCTCGTTTTATTTCGTCGTGGGTTGTCGTCAACGCTGCATACATCCTAAGTAAAATCAATTATATTTTAACTGAATTTTATATTTTCCCGTCGATTGATTGAACCTAAGTGTTCGGTTTCAGGTTGACATGTCTGTTGGCTTCTTGAGCAGATGCTTCGACGATGTCTGAGCATTTAATTAGTATGTAATTGGTGGATGGCGACTAGCAGTGGAATCCAGGATAAAGCGCATTTCATGCTGTTTGGGTCTCGTTGGTGGCTGGATGTACCTACATTTCTCAGTGAGTGATGATGTTCCCACTGGAGCTCGAACCCAGTTCCCATAGTTTCAAACACCGAAGACCACTTGAGCTACGAAATGCGCTTTATCTTGGATTCCGCTGCTAGTCACCATCCACCAAGTAAATTCTAATTACATGCCCAGACATCGTCGAAGCATCTGCACAAGAAGCCAACGGACATGTCAACCTGAGACCGAGCACTTCGGTCCAATCAATGGACGGGAAAATCTAAAATTCAATTAAATAATTAATATGACCCGTTGCACAAGAGGTGGCTCTCGTGGTCTAGTGGATAACACTTTGGCGTTTGAAACTAGGAGTGCTGGGTTCGAGCCTCCGTGGGTACATCATCACTCACTGAGAAATGCAGGTACATCCAGCCACCAGCAAGTCCCAAATAGGACGAAATGCGCTTTATCCTGGATTCCACTGCTAGTCACCATCCACCAATTAAAATCAGTTATATGTCACAAAACGGTGTGGTGTGTCTGAACATACTTTTATACAATGATTTCAAGTTATACATACAAAAGTGATTGAGCAACATAATTTCATAGATGATGTAAGTAGACGAGGAGTACTCAGTGTTAAAAGGGAGTAACTAATTGGACAAAAAGGTGGGGAGGGTAGAGTTCAGACCGCTTGGAAATAAGGAAAACTTGAGATAAATTACAAGATAGAACAATGGAGTTAATTGATGTGTATTACGATGTAGAGTTCAGGAGAGTAGGGATGATTATTAAAGTAACATTATAAAATAGATAAAATAATTTAATTCAGTAAATCTGAAACTTTAATAGTGAGCTCGTCTCAGTGAGCAGGAGAAACCATTGAATGAAGTCGCGAACCAGGTCCTCGACTGAAATCCGAATGAGAATCGACGAGCTGGGGGACGTCTGAGGGTGACATGCAGGAGGAGATCATGTGAGGGGGAGGAGGAGGAAGAAACAAAAGCAGATGGTCAGTCGTGGTGTCAACTAAAACAGACTACAGAGACCAGAGTTAAATGGAGATTTGCTTCTAGAGTTCTATGTTCCACTTGGAATCCAAGAGAATAAGAACAATAAAACAATCAGAATATCGCACACCCACTTGCCTTAATTAGTTTGAACAAGGAGAGAACGAAAGTACTTGCAGGATGAAAAGACCATTGGTTCGGCGGATCGCAGTGGCTTAGTGATTTACGAGCTTACTAGCCTTGTAACCAAAAAAAGTCTTGAGTTCGAACCCCTGTTAGTGGGTGGCTACTGATGAAGAGTCCCAAACCAGGCTGACGAAACAGCTAGGTGGCTGTCCAGTACTCCCTGGTGGTTTTCCAATGGTTATCTAACCAATGTCAGTTCATGATGAAATCCTGTAACCAATCAAATCAAATCCCTGCAAACCAACACTTGATTATCATGTTGTTGTTTCTTTTATTCGACGGCACTTCCTGAACTACTAACAGGCTAAAAAATGACATACTGTGGTGGGCGTCGGCTGCTAGCCAAAAGTTGGTAGACAGTAATTTACGTCAATGTTTACTTCCCTCATATTGGTCGTGAGAAAAATAAGAACAAAGACTGATTCAACAACCAATCACAGCAGAATTTGCGTAGGCGGATACAATTTGCAGATAGATATTCTGACATTCAAAAAAGAGCCACAAAGAGATGAAAGATTAACTTTCAATGAGAAACAATCAATCAGAAGACTGTTTTTCTGCTAACAATAATCTATAATAATGTACACGGAAATCTATAAATATGTGTTGATTTCGTAAATAAACGGTCATTTCTCTGGCCCTTGTCTTCTGTTGTTACAATACTTCTAAAGTTATTTCAACATAAAAGGCATAATTGTTGTACAAAAAGTGATATAAATGCCAGATGGTGAATATCTAACAACCAGAGTTTCTCTACACATAATGCGATAGGACATTGAAGAGAGTGAAAAGAAATAGTAATAATTCGAAGTAAAAATTATCACGTAAACAAACAGTTAAGTAAATAGGAAGATTAATAATGAGTTCAGCTCAATGAGTTGTAATCAAATAAAAACTGTGACTCAACAAGACTGGAGAAACAGAACGTAAACGTCTGGTTACCCGGGATAGTGTGAGATTAATCACAGCTTTGGTAAAATGATGTATTCAAGGTTTTCTGTGTATACAGGATTTCATCATGAGCTGACATTGGTTAGAAAACCATTGGAAAACCTGGGAGTACTGGATAGCTGTTTCGTCCTAGTTTGGGATTCTTCAGCAATACGCACCCACTGCCACGGTTCGAACCCATGACCTTCTGGTTACGAGGCGAAGTGGTATACCATTCAGCCATTGGGACCCCCGATCCAATGGTCAGTCCATGAATTCTAACTTCTGCTAATTCACGAAATAGCGTGACCCTGATCCAATGTCTCCGGCGAGTATTTGTCTTCACACCCGACATGTTGCACCCTACTGGTTTTCTGTGTATGTTGGTAATTCTGTGTAGGCTAGATTAGTTTTGACTGTATGTCCCGTGTCAGCCATTTGAATTGATAAGTACATCTGGCGTTGAAATGAGCAGAGAATTCTTATCTATTTTAGACTTGTACTAATGAGCATTTCGTGGCATAAAAAAAGCTCGTATACCATACGAGCTTGCATCGTAACCGGAAGGTCCCGAGTTCGAATCCCAATGACTGCGTACTGTCGATGATTCCCAAACTAGACTGATGAAACAGCAGCTGTCCAGTACTCCGTGGTTTTCAATAGTTCTCTAACTGATATCAATCCGTGATCAACTCGTAAAAAACATAACTAACCCTTACAAACCAAACTATAAAAAGTGTAATAACTTATGTCATGCTTCAGATTGTTCACAGCTGAAGAAAGGCTGTGAAATAAAAAAAAGTTGAGATACTTTCATCCTACAAATGTGTTCGTTTTCACTTTATCAAAAAAAGACTAGACGAATTGCGTGCGAGCGATAGCATATATGATAAAAGGTGTTCAGTTTAATTTGTTGACTGACAGACAAATCAATGTAAAAGTATGCATAGAAGTAGATTAATTCAATTTGAAACCTAATGATACTATTTCAGTTGAATTTAGATTTTCCCGTCGATGATTGAACCGAAGTGCTCGGTCTCAGGTTGACATGCCTGTTGGCTTCTTGTGCAGATGCTTCGACGATGTCTGGGTATTTAATTAGAATTTAATTTGTGGGTGATGACTAGTAGTGGAATCCAGAATGCGCATTTCGTCCTATTTGGGACTCGTCAGCAACTGGATGTACCTGCATTCCCCAGTGAGTGATGATGTTCCCACCGAGGCTCACTGGAAAATGCAGGTTCATCCAGATGACGAGTCCCAAATAGGACGAAATACGCATACCGAATTTCACTGCTAGTCACCATCCCCAAAGTAATGATACTACACTGAAGATAAATAGATGTGCCAACTAGGGAAGCTTTATAGAGTATAAAAGACTATAAGGAGTGAATTTATGTAAACTATGTCGTTAATCGCTTTGACCAAGAGGAGCTATTGTCAGGAAACATTTGGTGGTATTGTGGCGTGTACTACTGATAAGATTTGTGAGTAGTATAGAAAGAGATATTTATCGATATAGGAAAGCATATAATAGCAGGGAGATAGATTTGATGCCAGTCAAAGAAAGCCAATGATACAACAGCGGAGTTTTGGAGTTGGATACATGGGAGACGTGACAGGAACACAAAAAAGCACAGCAGGGGAAGGAAGCGCAGAAGTACCACAACACAGAAGATCTGTGCACAAATGGTGATTTGAAGATAAGGTGCATATAATTTCACTAGATATAGAGATACTAAATTACCAATAAACATTCCTTAACCAAGTCTTTCATCTTTTCACGTTACAATGCGACTCAAAAGTCGTTCTGAGTAGTGAGTGGCGTAGACTCATTCACTCTTCGTTACCCTCATACTTTTTCGTGTTACTATTGTTTTGAATTCCCATTTTCTCTATTTTTTTCTGCAACTTTGTTTACTTCACGGAAAGTGACACCCTGAACTGTTGCAATTTCGTGTAGAAGTCAGTCAGTCAGTCAATAAGTTGGTGAAACCCCACATTGTCTTTTTGTGTATTTTGCTTTTACAGGAGAAACAATCGACTTATTTCTGGATACATGTCGTGATATTATGGATACAAATGATCATTCTTTTCATGCTTCTTGCCTTTTACTTATTGTATATGGTATTGCGGGTTATATGATCAATGGTGAGTTATTTATTTATCATTTTGAGGTAGATAGATAGATAGATGACTTGATGCAGTTATATAAGGGAGTGTTTTTCGGTTAGGATAAACCGACCATATGTTGTTACTCATTGTTAGTGAAGTGTTGTAAGGATTGCGGTGGTCAAAACTTATGGATTTATTATTTTCTCATGTATCAGTGTGTATGTGTGTGTGTGTGAGCTGATGATTACTAGCCAATTCCTCAGGCTGAAATAAGTGTAGCAGGACTCGATCTTGGAAACCCTGTTGTTTTTTTTTATGGTTGTTGAGTGTTTAAGCCACTGAATCAATTATGCATACATTTCACGTTATAACGCTTTTTCAGGTACAGATGCCATGCTCAACCTGCCGAACATCCAACACCTCCCCCAACGAGGTACAGACACAGGTCCACCGTCCCTAACTGAGGTTACTAAACCTGTCACTAATCTGAAACAAGGCAAAGCAGCAGGACCTGCTGGATATGTGTTACGTATGTGTAGTCATCGCCTTCCTCGACCGGCGGGCAACGTTAGCTGACATAGGGTCGATGAGGTTGGAAAAGAGCTAGCGGCGGTCAAAGCAAAATATGGCCTCATCAGTCAATGAAATCCCCATTGAGTTAGTTTAAGCCATTCATGTAGAAAGGTGTAGACTGGCTTCCTGGTTGGGGTCCTCGGGACGGTAAAAACCAATGAAGGCTGGAAACAATTGGTGATATGGCTGAAACTCATCGTTCTCAATGGCTAGCGCAGATGCATCTACTCCCTATGACTTATGATTTCCAGTGAAACTATATTGTTCTTCGTTACTACTATTCCTTTGTCTCACACCTCTGTTTACTGTCTCTATTATGCATTTCTTGTAGTTTCTTCTCTTTCTTTGTGTGCTACATGGCGTGAGTGTGGCGACTTGAACTGGTGCACATCAGTGCAAAGTTCTATATCGAAAACACACAGACAGACAGTCAGGTTCGGGCTATGGATCTTGGGATTCTTTACAGTAGGTTTGTGACTACACAGTAGCTTGCATAGTGTGAGGCAATCTCTGACTGTTGTCGTTTACAGATGTTGCTTCCCTCTCACATTTTATACGTTCTTGTCAAGTCAACAGACATTATCGTGCTTACGGAAGAGCCTTGTGTGAACTTCTGTACACTTGCTGTCTGTTGCTTTGCAATATTAGATGTCAAAATACTGTAATCAGGTCATAAATATACACCGTCTGTCGATTACTGTTCGTTTATGGCTATGAACAGTTCAGGTCAGACAGAGGTCTTAATATGCGGTTGTAGGCAAAGTTAAACTTGAAGCACCATTAACTACCAATCACAACGAATGACCTCGAACGCACCAATCATGTGAAGGAGGCACTTTTGTGGATAGACCATATATATAGCTCTCAGTTTTAAGTTGGAGTGTCAACAGAGTATAATACCATTGTGAGTATAATTTATTTTGATAGAGCCTCATATAATGTTATGCAGTAATATTTAATGAGCAATAAACTGTACTCGAAACGTGGTCATCAGTAAATATTACGGTATAACACCCGAAATTTTATCAAAATAAATTTTAATCACATTTTCTATTCTTATATCAACAGAGAAATTTAACCACATTCTATGCATGTAATTATTTAGGTCTTCTAGCCCTAATATTCCCTGAACCTAACCGCCTAGCGTGGAAATATCTCTAAACTAACTGTAGTCCAACTGAAACCAGCCCTAATGTCGCCTTCATTAGGTTAACCTAACCCTAGCTTGTTCTTGGCTTAAAGCGTAACTTAATCTTTCCCAAACACCTAAGCTGAAACTTGCCAGTTATCTCATTTAGCAGATAACATAACACTTCGATGAGCCTATTTTATTGATGATGACAGCATTATCTGCCAGGTTTCACTAACTGACTCAGTGAGCGTTTCAAAGTCATTGGTGCGGTCGCACTCCATTGGTAGTTAGTTATTGGTGCTTAAAGTTTAACTTGGCGGGTTTTATGCGCGTTAATCCATAGTTTCATGTGGATGATTAGCTCGTGATGAATCTAGTGTAACTGTGATATTTATTAGATGGTTGGAGGCAATCGGCCACAGGAAGCCTTCCTGGGGCCTAGGTTTCGTGCTAGTTGGAACTCATCAGCAAGGCGTATTCGCAACCTTGAATGAACTCATGTCCCTTCTGAGATTCGAATCCGCGTCACCCAGTCCCGCCGGCAGTCAGAGACGTTACCACTGAGCTATTTGGGCTCGCGATCGACCTTATGTAGGACTGCATTGGGTATTTTTGATTGCACACTAGTCGGTAACTAGTGTAATGTGTCTAGTCCTATCTTCGGTGCCAACTAGCACGAAACATAGGTCCAAGGCTTCCTGTGGCCGATTGCCTCCAACCATCTAATACCACCATTTCACAGTGCACCGTAATGGCGAGCCACCTAGTATGGTGGCCACATTGTAAGCTTCACTGATAGAATTCAGTCTTCACTGAAGATAGGACTGACTAGACACATCACACTAGTTACTGACTAGTATGCAATCAAAAATACTGTGATATTTAGTTACAATAATACGTCCAGCTAATTTCTTCATGTCATTACATAAAAGTATACAAGTAACATTTCTATTCGTAGATGTGGAGTTCATTTGAAGCATTTTTCACTGAAATCTGTTGTTGGTCTGTAAGATTTTATTTAAGATTTAAATTGTTCACTGTGAGATTGTGTCATACATACTTGGTGCAAGGTCTGAAATCAGCACATCTCATTCATTGTTTCATTTAAGGGTATAATCTCTTACAAGCTAATCGAACATCATGGAGAGCTTCATTCCTTTGATTTCATTTGTGAGTATATCCAGTTCACATATTGTTTCATGTTCCTTGTTTCCTAGAGTCAATGGTTTTTACTGGTTGGGAATTAAGCCTGTCCAAATGTTCCACAGGTGGATGCTTCAAACAAATGAATATTGCATATTTTTACTGTCCAGTCAGTTATCTTCAATTGACATGAAATATTAAATCCCATTGGTTGTTAGTGAGATTTGGACTCAGCACATCACCAAAAGTATTTTCAATAGGCTTCTATAGATTTTTATTATTAGCTGCTTCCGCTCTATACAGAAGACCAAATTGCCAGCCGGAAAGGATAAACAACAACAACAACAACAATAAAATGAAACCCTGGCATCATATCAGATAGGAACAAGTCACTCGACAAATAAGTTTGAAGGAACTGAAGATGAATCTGACGTTTAATGAGTATAGACCATTGAATGACATCATATCCCAGACAGGTTATCGAAGTCAATAGATGGATAGTTACTAGCAGTGGAATCCAGGATACGTATTTCGTCCTCTGCTTGGGACTCGTCAACTGGATGTATTTGCAGTCCCCCTTCCCCAGTTAGTGATTGTGATGTTCCCATCGAAGCTCGAACCCAGTGCCCATTGTGTCAAACGCCAGACTGTTATCCATTTGCACCATGACAGACACCAATCCAATCAATGGACACGAAAATCTAGATTGGATTAAATAATTGATAAAACCCGTTGCACAAGAAGTGACTCTCTTGGCCTATTTGGTCTAGTGAATAACTCCGTGGTGTTTAAAACTAAAGGTACTGGGTTCGAGCCTCGGTGGGAACACCATCATCATTCACTGAGAAATACAGGCACGTTCAACTGAATAGTTCCACACAGAACGAAATGTGCAGTCTGGTAGATTCCACTGGTGGTCACCATCCACCTTCAAGTTTCATGACCAGACATCGTCGAAGCATCTGGACAAGGATCCGGCATGTCAACCTGAATTGTATCTAATTATCGAATGTAACCCGAATGGGAAGAAGCAAAATTGGCGGGGTGGGCGCGAGGGTGTTATGGGGGAGATCGTGCGAAGAGAAGAAGGTTGAAGTTTATGGATAATCGTGAAGCCAGCTAAGAAGGACTTCAGTGAACAAGATGAAATGGAGGTGTTCTGTTGAAACTCTATTCTCTACTCGCCACCTAAGGGAATGATAGCAATAATAATAATGATAATGCTTACTGTATGCATTTCTGCCTGTTATACTGATTTTATTATGACGATATTTTTTGAAACTGAAAAGTAGTTTCCACTTCTCTGAATAGTATCTATCAAACTACTCGATAACGTCCCCAATGTCGTTACAGAAACACAAATGTTTTATACGATATTTTTTGGGGGGGTCCAGGAGTCAATTTGACACACTTAACTTTTGGCGTATTATGCTCATAGATGCGAATGGATGCAGAGCTCCAAACTAAGACAAAACAGATGTCCAACGCTGTTTGGCTTTCAGGGATTCTATAATCTAATTCTGAAATTATTTAAATCCTTGCAAACAAACATTTGATGATGATGAAATTCATTTATTTCTATTCATACTACTTATTTTATGATCTATCATATACTACTGTTATATAGATAGTAGTTAAAAGGCAGTTCGAACATATTTGGCAACTAATGGCGATATTGACAGCTTAGTCCTAGTTTGGCATTCTTCAGCAATACACACCCATCATCCCACCAGAGATAAACCCCAGGACCTTCAGTTTACGAGGTGAAGCTCGATGGCGATTCAAACGCTTGGAGAAGAATGCAATGGCCTATGAATTCTAGCTTTGTCAGTTCGCGAATATAGCGCAACTTGTAGCCAATATCCTCGGAGAGTATTTTCCCTTACACCCAAACTTGCGAACCTCAGTGGTCACGATTTCTCACTGCAAGATTCCAGTCAATTTTGTCCTGCAACCAGTCGCTAACGAATTCAGTCACAGACTGATATCAGTTAGAGACTTTGGTCTTTTAACCTTAACGTCCTGCATTTGATCCTCGGTGTGTTTGATGGTGCCTAATGCTGGAGAGTCCCGAAATAGGATAAAACAGCTGTGATGTCGGTTCATGATGAAATTTAACAATTGAAATGAAAACACAGTTTTGTTTACCGAGGAAGGTGGTTTAGTGTGATGACGAATTGTTGCTTTGAACGCTTAAAGGTGGTTTAGGCTTCTTAATTGTCAGTTAGGGCTTCCACAAACCTTAGGATACGCCACATACACTTTAGCCATACATATCTATCTATCCTTTATTTTGTTCTAAAACCTGAGATGTCGTTTCCCCTTACTTTTCATTCTATCTTTAGATAAAATATCACTAAGTGAACGTAAAACCGTTTGCCTGTAAGTTTGATAATTTGTTTATTTAATTTATATCTTTTATTATTTATTACCGAACAACTTTATACACGGCTTTTACTTCCTGCTGTACACCTTTTAGGTGTAAGGTACTCTTGTTGGCTTGACAGGGTCCCGTGTCTGCACTCACTATTGCATATAAATCACTATAACTTTTCGAAACATTCACGAATCCAAGTAGTCTTGTGAGATTACTGGAGGTTGTCTGACGGGTGAAATTTTTACATGATGGTATATACTTCTGATCGATTGATTGATGGATTGATATGAATAGTTGGTTACCACTCACATCATCCAGCTGAGAGCTGCTGAGTCACAGTGGAAAACACGAGAACTCTCGAATTCACCAACCTTAGGTTAACCTATAGCCTCCAAAAGTTGGGTTTACAATGCTTCAGTCATTTTAGTCTTGCTTCTAATCCTAATCCTGTTAAACCGTACGTCTCTGTGCCACAAATCTGAGTGTCAGATCATCACTGTTTCTCATAGCGTTGCTTTTGAAGCCACTGGTGTCACCGCGTTAGTGGTTCTCAAGCCCAACGGCGTGTGTTTGGATATAATGCAGATCGTCTTTCTGGTGATAATATCATCTCGATACTGTGATGGATTCGATATGTGTGCTGCGAATATCATCTCAGTGGCTAGACAGATAAAGAGGAAAGATTGTGAGCACATGTGATGTGTAACGCTGTTGTCTGAAGGATAATTAGGGTTTCGTCATAACTCCCTTATTAAAATGGGCTGACACGTTATAAGACATGGCTGTCAGTTGGAATCAGTAGCGAAAGTGCTGTAGTCACATTCTTTCTCATTCTGAAGGTGATATAAGGTGATTTCTAAAACCTCATTTGAATACTGTTGGTAATTATCCCTAGATGTTTTCATACAGTTGTTCCTTAACTACTTTGCTATTTCTCTCCTTGTATTTTCGTCTCATTATATACTGTAACTAACCTTCTGATATCTTCAGTCTATATTTTGTTTCAAGTGTTGGTTTGTAGGGATTTGATTGGCTAGAGGATTTCATTATGAGCTGACATTAGTTAGAGAACCATTGGAAAACCAGCTGGGAGTACTGGGCAGCTAGCTGTTTCGTCAACCTAGTCTGGGACTCTTCAACAGTACGTACCCACCTCAAGAGTTTGAACCCAGGACCTTCTGGTTACAAGGCTAGCGAGGTCGTATACCATTAAGCCACTGGGACCCGATCTAATGGCCAGCCCATGAATTCTAACTTCTGCCAATTCACGACATAGCGCGACTGGCGCTAGCCAATGTCATCGTTTGCGCGAGTTTTTGTCCTCACACCCGACCTGCTGCACCCTACTGGTTACGACTTCTTACTAGAACCCCAGGTAACTATCTTCCTGAATAGAGCAAGTCGCTAGTGAGCATCTCATCGATATTCAAGTGTCGGTCTGTAGGGATTCGGTTGGTTACAGGATTTCATCATGAGTTGACATTGGTTAGAGAACCATTGGAAAACCTGGGAGTACTGGACAGTGGGCTGTTTCGTCGTAGTTTGGGATTCTTCAGCGGTATGCACCCACTACGGTTCGAACTCAAGACCTTCTGGTTACAAGGCAAGCTCGTATTTTATTTGTTGGTTTTTTCCGCATACTCTTTATTACTCAACATTCATCAACATTACTCATCTTGATTTTTTTTTCTGTTCTCGTTGTTTATTATGTCTGTGTAGAAGCTTTATGAGCTTATACTTCGATTCAGAGATATTAAAACTGCCTACTCATCTGCATGAAAATACTGACAACACTGTTGAAAGCAACGATGTGGATATCACCAAACAAAACACGTATAAATCATGGCCAGCTATAGAATCTGTGAAGAATGAAGATTCATCGAAGGCTAAAGAGAAAAATCAATTGAAAGATATTAAAATAAATTCGATATCTACATGTTTGTTACTCGAAATGTTTTGTACTGTATCACAGGTAAGTTGGGCTTAATTTTAGTTTTTTTTTGTTGCCGTATATATGATTAGTGAGCAGTGTAATTCTGCGTACGTGTGTGTATTATTTTATCCTTGAAACCCGGAGTACCTCAGTCACTGAAGTTAAATTGATCATGATTTAAATCTTTCCATTAAATAACGCAGAAGAGTGACAGTCCACGCTGAAATTGGGATGGGCAAAATATAATACCAACAAGGAACTCTAGCTATTGGTAAACCAGCCAAGAATCTTATGTTATTGAAACCACAGAAGACAGTAGCCAGGCAATAGATCCTATATTCAGGAAATCAAGAGGCATTGATTTGTTATGCGCATTATTATTAGCGTTATTGTTAGCGGAGAAGCAACCTCTTCTGATTGGATGTTTTTTTTTGTCGAAGGTCATTCTGCTATTGCTTTTGTGGCCGTTTTTCAGAGCATCAAGTCAAGTATATCTGTGAATCATATTTCCACACTTTAACTCCTCTGTGATTGGCTGTTGATTTGCTTACGGTTAATCATTATAATAGAGGTTTTTGTATTTCCCAATGAATGAAAAACAAAACGAGATTGTTTTTACTGACGTTTCGCTATTTAATGCTTCTAATAGCTTTCTCAAAGTATTATTAAACCGCAATTTACAAAATCTCAGTATATATAACAAAGAGTTAGGGGGTGAGAAAAATATAGACTTGGTTCAACTTAAAAGGTCATATTGAAAGTCAAAATAACAATGAAGATCGTTCAAACCAAATATCAAAGGTATATATATATATATATATATATATATAGAATAATCTAGAATAGAAGTCAGTAACAATATTCGTGTTTTTTAAATACTGCCGATTTGTAAAGTGAGATCAGTGGAATTACAGTTCGTTTTCAATTTGATATGAATTATAAGAGGCTTAGAAACGCAGGGAGAGAACGAATTGCAGATGTGAACAAAATGAGCATGGAAACAAATTGAAATCAAAACTTTCAACTTGAAATGTTAGTTAGGAGGTGTGAATATAGATTACAAGAGGCATAGAAACACAAAAATTGCCCAGGATTAAGATATAACTGTAAAATAGTTATTTTAAACGAATTATAAATGTGAACAGGAAAAGCATGGAAACAAACTTAAAATAACTGTTTCTATAACTGAAAAAATGGGGTGAATTTAATGAAAACTGAGGGACTTAAGGACTAGACACACAGCAAACCAAAAAATGCTCAAAAAGAAAAGAGAGAACGAAAAAAGAAGAAGAAAGAAAAAAACGGAAGCAAAGGGAACATACCAAACCAAGTCCATGGTGGTTGTAGAGGTTGGACTAATTTCTTTTGAACACACACAGCTCCTGCTTGTCGATGCATATTGCGAGGGCTTCTGCAGTACAAAGAAGTCGGAAACATACTGCTTTTGGTAGGTTTCTGTTGACTCTGTAAATCACTTTGAAAGAATCAGTTGAGATGTTGTGGGAGGTGTTGATCAGATGTTCAATTATCGCACTTCTGATTGAACCGGTGCGTCCTCTCTGCACTCACGCTGGGTAATGTTCTCTAACACGTTTTGAAAGGACGCGCATACAACGACCTGTGTACCTAGCTCCACACGAGCGGGTGAACTGGTATATGCACATTGAATTGGTCATAGGCGAGAGTTTGTCCTTCGTGTTATTTCGAAGTATTGGACGGCTAGGGAATGTCACTCTTAGTGTTGCTGTAGGGAAGGTCTTCTTTAAGAGCTGGATATTCTCCTCTTCAGAATATCAGCTGCCAAATCTCCCTTGAAATTCAGATTTAGATACAGTGTTTTCTTTGGCGCTGAATCCCATTCTTCTCTTTTTGGTTTAGGTTTCATGTTCTTTTTGACAAAACGTGTCAGTTAGCCATTTTCAGCCAGGATATTTTTGAGGAATAGGAGCTCCTCTTCCATGCAATCGTTGCTGCAGATTTTTCTAACGCGATGGGTTAGTGCGCTGATGAGGGCTCGTTTTCGGCTCAGAGGTATCCAGCTATAGAAATGCGTTAGTTGGCCGTTCCATGTCGTTTTTCTGTGGATGGGCCTCTTCAGGGTTCCATCATCTCTTCTTGTTAATTCCACGTCCAGAAATGGAATCTTTGAATCGTTTTCTAATTCCATTGTGAATTTGATCGAAGGATGGGAATTAATAAATTATTAAATTTAGTATCTCACTTAGGTTATCATCGAGGAAGTGAAATAGTAAGAATAGGGCCTTTTTTGTGTGTCACTTAAGAAATCGATATTATTTAGACAAATAACACCAATATTGTTACTGACGTCTATTCTAGAATATTCTGCTTATATATATATATATATATATATATATATATATATATATATATATAATTGTAGAACCAGAAGCGGAAATTATCGAAAAGGATATTCTTTGCATGCTTTTTTTTGTTGTTGGTTTTTTCTAGATATCTTAATGAATATTTTCCGGTATATTGAAACCTTCTGTGTTTTTTATTCACTTTCTTAATCTGTTTTATAATGTGTGTCGTCGGTTGACATAAATTCCAATCTGAACTCTGGTTATTTTCTGTAATCTGCAGATAAATCTTTTACCAATAAAGACAAATTCTTCATCTAATCATCATAATCTGGACGATGAACACTTTAATGAATGTTTACGTATTGGTCTATTGCCGACTGTATCATTGTTTCCACGTAACGATTTAATTGGTCAGACAGCTCGAGTTTGTTTAAATCAAGTAGCAGTTAACTGTAAATATTCAAAGTAAGAAGATGCATAAAATAGTTTAAAAAATAATTTTATAGTAGTTTCCTGAGTTTTTTTTGAAAAATATTTTTGAATAAAGCCAGAACAACAATTTTCCTGGCTTCTCATCAGCCGCTTACAGCCCAAAGACGTTATTAGGTTTATGTTAAAGGATAAAGGGCAACAGGAAAGAAGAGACACCAAAGCTAAATGACCTTGCATCTACCAGTTATATTCTTCAAGTACAAAAGTGGCGTTTATTTGGGCATATACGTAATAAAATTGAATTATGCATGGTATATATCTCTTAGATACTGTAAAAGCTGGTCCCAATTTCTCACAGGACTACCTGTAGACATATAAAACCAATGTGGATACAAAAACTCATCTAATTGGCTGCACATCACATTGTAACGACAGAAGACAAGGGTAAGGCAATAGATCGTTTATCGAGAAAATCAAGAGATATTTATATATATTTTTATGTACATTATTATTAACGTTATTGTTAGCAGAGAGGTGTAATGTCTTCTGATTGGTTGTTTTCCTACTGAAGGCTATTCTTTCATCTCTTGTGCCATTTCTTTGAAGGTCAGACCATATATCTGCTAATGGTATCCGCCCACGCTAAGTCTGCTGTGATTGGTTGTTGAGTTAGTCTTTGCTCTTGTTTTTTCTTATGACCAAGATTTAGGACGTAAATTGCTGTCTACTAATTTTGGCTGGCAGACAGCTCTCACCAAACCTGTATATTATATCATATCAGGAACCATTTACTATTATATTACGTTTTTTCAGATGCACCCAAAATCCTTCAATAAAATTTGTATAAGTTCCATTTTTATAGGATCTTATTTAGAAGCATGATTGACTTTGTTATTATTATTCCCTTGGGTTCCTAATGGAACATAGGGCTTCAACTGCACGTCTCCCCTCTTGCGTCTGTCTTCTGCTTTACTTTTCACCTGCATCCATGTTGGTCCATACTGTTTCAACTCCTCTTCACACGATCTCCTCATCCATGTCACCTTTGCACTGACGTCCCATTCGCCGCTTCCATCTTCACTTTCTTCTGCATATTTGCTGTTGGTGGGCGGTTGGTTCTTGTTCGGTTTGTTCCCATAGTTTCTTGTTGGTGATTCTTTCCGGCCCAGCCATCTGATTGATCGTCAGTATAGAGCGAAGACAGTTGTTGGTTGATAAAGGTCTGCAACAGGCTGTTGGAAATATTCTTTGTGATCCGCCCACCAAGTTTCTCATCCGTATAGAAGAACTGACTTCACGTTGTTTTTATTGAAGATCCGACTGAATTTTGTTGTTGATGCTGAGTGACGAAGATTTCCAGATTGGTTTCAGTTTGATGTGTTTATCGCCTTCCCAATTCTCGCTCGATTTGACATCCTCGTACGTTCTGACTGCCTGTAGTTGAGACAATGCTCCCTAGATAAGTGAATGAAGTAAGCTCTTTTAAATCCCTCCCATTGATGGTGATTGGCGCTTGATGTTGCTGCTGCTGTTGTTGTTTGGTTATTTTCATAACCTCCGTCTTGTCTATGTTCACCTAGAGTCCTGTCTTCGCCGGCTACTTCTTCGACCAGTTTGTCGATTTTCGTCTGTAAGTCTTCGATTTTGTGTGACATCAAGCATAAATCATCCACGCGCGAAATCCAGGTCTTCTAGGTTCTTCACGTCGGTTCTTCCATGATATCCCTCTCTTCTCGTTTCCTACTGTCTGACGCATAATCCAGTCTACCACAACTAGGAATATCATGATGATGAGTATATATATATATATATATATATATATATAGTCAAATGATGATAGTTGCCATTATTCATTTCGCTCGAGTGTATGAATGGTTAGTGCCTAAAAGGACTGACTAATCGTTGTATTATTAGCATTAAAATATCTATAAGTGAAACTTGCAGCCAAGATTATGAACACCATCCATGCGTAATGCTCAGCCGTCTTATTAGTTACTTCAAGGTCACTTGGTTTTGGTGCCTATTCTTTACTGTTGCTAGAATAGGTTTAACATACTTCCAAAAATTTTACATGATGTCAGTTGATAGGAGTTACCGGGATTAGTGAACAGTGCTCAGAAAATTACGTTTGTATAATTTTTACTCAGAGCTTTCAAGTTCAAACAAAGTGATTGTATGCATACAATCGTAAAGAAGTCACGTGATAAATATGAGAGATGCGTTAGATGATGAGTAACTGAGAAATTGGGCAACAATGTCCTAAGTTCAACTCAAATCACAGAAACAAGAGACAAGCAAAATTACGCTATACAAAAGGAGGGTGGAGTGTGGTTAAAGCCGAAGATTACATGATCAAATGAAAGACATTGAAGACACCCAGTTAATAAGCTGTGCAAGGAAAGACCGATAATCACTCCTTTCTGAACACATAAATCAGCTTCCAGGCACTTGATAGACATTGCCTAGGAAAACTTGAGGAGAATTCACCTGATTAGTCTATTGATGATTTTTTAAGGATTTCGCGATTTCCACCTCATGTCCCGTAGAAGAAGATGCCTGATAATGTCACTGTTGTTGTCAGCGTTTGTTCCCCTCTGGAGACTTAGGCTTTTCAGTACATGTACAGAAAATCGGAGGTGTACCCTTCTTCTTCTTCATGTTCCCGCAATCTAACTGCCAGTAGCGCATACATGTAAATTTGTATAAACACTTGGAGTTAACATGATAAGGGTATCTGTCGACTTCTGACTGCACTAAGGAGCATGTTGTCCGATAGATGGAAACCAACTTAGCCAGCTGCACGACAGACTCTGGCTGTAATATTTCCACTTTTAAAATCGAGTTGAATGAAGACAGGCTTTTTCCCGACCGTGATTTGTTTTGATGTTTGAGCCTTCAGATCTTCCCTACTTGTTGTTAATGAACTTCTGATGGTAATCGTTGTTTTTCCACATTTTTTTAAAATCTAATTTCTCTGTAGGATATATTCTCCCAGCTTTATAGTACAGAGTCTTGACTAGTGTTCGTTTAAAGCTATTAAGGGGAGTGCATGTATAAGTTGTTTCTCTTTTTCACAAAACTTTCATATGTTTTTTGTGTTCATTTATACAAATTTCATTCTACCTTTCAACAAATTAGGCTAAGTGGTCAAATTTGATTAATTGCCAAGTTTGGAGGATTAGAGAAACGGTCAGAGAGAACTATTGGATTGACTTGCTACCGGGGAATAATCTCGTTGACTTGGAATATGCAGACGATATAGTCCTTCTAGGCGAAGACGCTGACGCAATGCAGAGTCTTCTAAACACCTTGAGCCGCAATCTACGAATGTTTGGCATGCGATTCGCTCCCACCAAATGCAAGATGATGTTACAGGACTGGACTACATCGACGCCTAGTTTAAAAATAGGAAGTGAAGTGGTTGGTGGAGCACGTTGACCGCTTCACTTATTTGGGAAGTACCATCAGCCAGTGACAACGGGTTGATCTCTGACGAAATCTCAGCACGAATACAAGGGGCTCGTTTCGCATTTGTTAGTTTACGCCGACTCTGGCGTAGACGAGATGTTCGACTATCGACCAAAGGGCGGGTGTACTGCTCTTCAGTCCGCTCCGTCCTCCTTTATGGCTGTGAGACCTGGCCACTGAGAGTGGAAGACATGAAAAGATTAGCTGTCTTTGATCATAGGTGCCTGCGTTCTATTTCCCGTGTAAAGTGGCATAATAAGGTGAGCAACATTGAAGTTAGGCGTCGAGTTCTAGGTAAACAGGGGAAATCAATCGACGAAGTTGTGAAGTTACAAAGACTGAGATGGTTAGGACATGTGTTACGGATGCCTAGCCTAGCCATCGCCTTCGTCGACCGACAGGCAATGTTAGCTGACATAGGGCCAGGCTGGAAAAAAGCTAGCGGCGGTCAAACAAAAACTTGGCCTCACCAGTCAATGAAATCCACAACAGTTGGTCTAAGCCACGTAGAAAGGTGTAGACTTCCAGGCTGAGGTCCTCGGGACGGTAAAACTCTATGGTTGGAAACAATTGGTGACATGGCTCAAAATCGTTCTCAGTGGCGCAGATGCATCCACTCCCTGTGACTTATGATCTTCAATGCAACTGTTTTGTTTGTCTTTATTACTCCTTTGTCTCACACCTCTGCTCACTGTTTCTATTATGCTTTTCTTGTACTTTCTTCTCTTGCTTCGCGTGCTACACGGAGTGTGGCGACTTGAACTTCCGCACATTTGTTCAATGTTCTATGTCGAAAACAGACAGACAGACAGATCGGAAAACAATCTGGAAGTAATGGATAGTTAGTTGTTTCGTCCGCCTAGTTTGGGACTCTTCACCAGTTCCTATTTCCACTGAAGTTCGAGTCCACGACGACCTTCTGGTCACAAGGGAAGCTCGTAGACACCATTAAGCTTAATCGTCTTAATGAGGAATTCCTCCAGCCAGTCAAACGAAATATCTACAAACCAATACTTAATAATTGCCAAGTGTTGGTTTGTAAAAGGATTCTCGATTCATTCATTCCAACCTAGATCACCGAAACGACGTCAGTTAGATAGAGTACCACTGAAAACCACAGTGTACCAAACATTTATTTCGTACCAGTTTCTTCGATTCTTCAGTAACAGCATACACCCATGTATGACCTCACCGTGGGTTGGTTGGACACAGGACCTTCAGATTCAGAAGACGGACTTGTTAACCATTCAGTTAAAGTGTAGCAGAACCCCAGTGACTCATCAGTTCTAACCAAACTAGTCATGACTTCTCCCTTGAACTCTTGGCAACTCCATCCCTTTATTCAATCATTTTTGTGAACATCAAATTGATTTTCAGCTGTTAGGCTTTTACGATTCTAATTCTGATCACATATCGATAAATAAACATATTATATATATATATATATATCTTTTTTTGATGTGGTTTTGTTCTCTGAGCTGGATAGTTAGTTTGCGAAGCTTTCATCACCTTACTGGGTGACATCTTCAGCGCATACTTCAAATTGAAGTGAGCTTTTAGGTTTCTCCACGAGTTTATTAATCATTCCTCCTGGTGACCTTGGACGTGATTGGTTGTTTATGTATGTTTTCACACCTTCTAGGTTACTTGTGTTGGAACTGATTGTTTCTGTGACTTGAACTTTGGCCAATCGTGTGTGAAGTTTCTTTCTTATTGGTTGATAAATTTTGTCTATCTCGATGTGTCTATTGATTGATGATTCACTGGAATGCCAAGCTTCTAAAAATTCTCTAGCATTCTTGTTATTTCCAGCTCAGAGAACAAAACCACATCAAAATTATCCATCTGAGCTACAAATCTTCTCTATCATATATATATATCTTTTCAAATTGTAGTTTAAGCGAACTCATTACAGACAATGCAGATTATCTAGTTTCCAATATAACACTAGATCTACATCGTGTCAATATTTTGACGATATCATCAAATTCATCAAATGCCAACAGTTTATCATCTGGAAGAAAAGATGAAACTCAACAATTTCTCCTATCAGCTTGTAATGCTACAAATACTTTATTTGAATATTGTACAATTGATGTTTTGCCAATTTTGAAACCAATGGTTACTAAGGTAACTTCATTTAATTATTATTTTTTGTTTGTTTTTATGCCATCCTAAAATACAGTAATCAAGGTTATTATCTGGTGGAGGTGTTTTAAGCATTTCATTCTCCCCACCTAAATGCCTAAAGCACTCCCACTTTCAGTCAGTCGGTGTTTTGTTCAGGTCTTGCTCCATCTATTTTAGTTTGAGCAACTGAGTAGTATTAACACCTCCTCAAAAAGTTATTTTTTGGGGCTCATACCTTGATGTCGGGTAACTTATTTCTGATGCTCACTAGTGAATATGGCCCTATTCAGGTAGGTAGGGAGGTAGTTATTTACCTGGGTTCTAGTAGGAAGTCATGACCAGTAGGATACAGCAGGAAATCGGATGTGAGAACAAATACTCGCGCCAGCGATGACATTGGCTAGTACCAGTTTCTCTACATCATGAATTGGCAGAAGTTTGAATTTATGAACTGGCCATTGGATCGGGTCCCAGTGGCCGATGAATGGTCTACAAGCACGCTAGCCTTGTAACCAGAAGGTCGTGGGTTCGGACCTCTGTCTGTGCGCGTCGTCCTGATGAAGAATGCCTAACTATGGAGAAACAGCTGTCTCTTCAGTACTAATTGGTGGTTTCCCAATGGTTTTCTAACCGCTGTCAGTTCATGATGAAATCCTGAAACCAATCAGATCCCTTAAACTTAAATAATATTATTTTAGCAGAGTTATGAGGCGAAAAGAATAGTGATATCGAATAATAGTGTAGTTTATTGGGTATCTTATGCGCAAGGAGTTGATGAATCTGCTCCATTGAGAACAATCACTTTGAGCCATGTCACCAATTGTCCCCAGCCTTCATTGGTGTTTACCGTCCCGAAGAACCCAACCAGGAAGTCAACACCTTCCCACGTGACTGGCTAGCTGGCTTAAACTAACTGTTGTCGATTTCATTGACTAGTGAGGCAATGTTTTGGTTTGACCATCACTGGCTCTTTTCGACCCTGATCCTATGTCAGCTAACATTGCCTTTCGATCGAGGAGGGCAATCACTAGATATGCGTAACGTATGTCCTAATCATCTTGGTCGATGTAGCTTCATAGCCACATCGATTGATTTCCCCTCCCAACCTACCTAGCACTGGACCACCGGTGGCTAACCTCAATATTGCTCACCCTACTATACCATTTCACACGGGTGATAGAACGCAGACACCTATTTTCATTGTTCTTCACTCTCAATGGCCGAGTCTCTTTCGCATCCATAAAGGAGGATGGAGCAGACTGTTGAGCAGTACACACGTCCTGTGGTCGATAACCAGCCGGATATCACGTCTATGTCAGAGATGGCGTAAACTGACGTGTTAGTTAGTTAGTTAGTTACAGTCCAATTGTCTATTGGTGACGTTTTTCAACGTAGTGATGTGTGTATGTAACTTCATCGTGAAGCTCCACGGGGTGAGGGGGGGGGCTCGGTGGCATCAATTTCTTCGAGTTTGCAAACACATCTTTCTTTCATGAGTGCTAATATTCACTGAAAAGTTTTGGTTTTTAGAGTTTTTAGGTGGTCGCCTGCCACTCTCACACGTCTTGCAGAGAGAGAGAGAGAGATTAGACTTCTACATCGACTGATTTTAATTCATATCAATGACACCACAACTTTTTTTTGTTTATCTTCTTATCCCCATTAGATGCTTTCATCTTTGGATCTTACCTATGCGTACACTGCTGAACTGTTCCTTCCACCATTCGCTCAATTAATGCAAACTTGTCGTAAATGGAGTTGGCTGTTAGCAGGTCGGTGTATAGAAGAAATGAATGATAATGGGCCAATGGATAAATCAATCGTACAAAGTGGTCAGGTAGGTGGATAGGGCTATATTTGAGATTATAGGATTCATAAATCTACTGATAATTACATAGTAAGTATCACACAAAATACTGATATCTGGTTAGAACATTTTTTATTTTCTTAATTATTGAACTTGATCTTGAATTATCAGGGTGGAATTTCGCATAAAAGGTCTAACAGTTGAAGTGGCCAGATTTCATAAAAGAGAAAGAAACTAATAATTAACGGAAAGTATAGGAAGCGGTAGACCAAACTAAATAAATCTCGGCTGGTATGAAGAGTGAAATGTAGCGAAAATATTCATCCAGACAGCTAAAAAAACAAAAAAAAATGAGGAAAGAATATCCTACTTTCGATAATTTCTTCTGGCTCTACAATTATATATACATAGAATATTCTAGAATACTAGTCAACGACAATATGAGTGCTTTTTAAATAATATCGATTTTAAAGTGTTGGTTTGTAGGGATTTGATTGATTGGTTACAGGATTTCACCATAAGCTGACATTAGTTAGAGAACCATTGAAAAACCCAGGAGTACTGGTCGACTGTTTCGTTCTAGTTTGGGACTCTTTAGAAGTACGCATCCACCTCTAAACAATCAAATCCCCACAAACCAACATTTGAATATCAATGAGATGCTCACTAGTTGCTTGCCCTATTCAGGTAGGCAGTTACCTGGGTTTCTAGTGAGAAGTCGTGACCAGTAGGGTGCAGCAGGCGGTCGGGTGTGAGGACAAAAACTCGCGCCAACGATGACATTGGCTAGCGCCAGTCGCGCTATGTCATGCATGAATTGGCAGAAGTTATAATTCATGAACTGGCCATTGGATCTGGTCCCAGTGGCTAAATTGTATACGAGCTCGCCTTGTAACCAGAAAGTCCTGGGTTCGAATCACGGTGGGTGCGTACTCATAAAAGGCCCCAAACTAGGATGGAACAGCTATCCAGTACTCCCAGGTGGTTTTCCAATGGTTCTCTAACTAATGTCAGCTCATGATGAAATCCTGTAATATCGATTTGTTAAGTAAGATCAATGGAATTACAGTTCACTAAAGATGCATAAATTGTAATAAGCATAAAAATGCAATAGTAAATAAATAAAATTTAGGAAATTTTTACAACAAATTAAGGATCATTAAAACCTTGATGGCCGGTTAGTCGGGTAAGGAAAGAGTCTGAATCAAATTCTTTTGCATACATAAGTTGGGTTCCTAATGTGGATTCTGCCTTGTCTTTAAGCTAGGAATTGGTGTATTCCAGTCCTATAGCAAGTAGGCAAGCTTCATCTTATATTTGGCAGCAAAAGCGAATTGCTCTCATGCCAAGCATTCGTAGACTTCTGCTTCTCAAGGTGTTCGGAAGATTCTGTTTACATGCCTGAAACGACCTTGGGGGACACTTATTACATTGCTGAATTAAAACAATCAACAACCATTAGGATTACAAGGTTATATATAAGCGGCTGAGAGGAATATACACCGAGACATGTAAAAGTACATGTAGAAAATGTCTGTCTATGAGTCTCGTGGCTAATGACTGTTGAGTGAGATTTGTTCTCTCTTATTAACAGAGTCAGTTTCTGATATGTAGTCACGTGATGTCTGCATTTGTTTTTGACAGCCTGATATATTTTGCTATGTGGAAATTGATCGATATTCCATTATGACTAACAAAATGTTTTGTCTATCCATTAACTAAATAAACAATGTGTGACCTTTTTATCACATGACATTACAACCAATCAGAATCCAATGATGGTAAGACAAACTACCTATCTGTCTTATTGGTTCATGTATTGTACAGTTGACACACTCTTTCACACTTTTCGTACACTTAGTACTTTTTCACTCACACTCTTGTGTGACAGTTAATTTTCGCTTGTGTGAAAATACACGTATTGTCGTGGTCTTCTGATTTACCACCTTCGCAGCAGGACAAATTAACTACTCAGCAATACCAGTCTGTACATGTTATCGTCCCTTATATCTCATTATTTCATTATTTACGCTCGGTCACATCATAATATCGTGCGTCGGTGGCATAACGGTTAGGACGCTTGCCGACCATGCACATGGCCCAGGGTTCGATCGCCGGCCAGTGACGCACTCCTTTACCTCGCTAAGTCAGAAATAATGCTGTTAAAGAGGAAAGGTTGGGGGGGGGGCGTGAGGCTAGCAACCCCATCCTGTAAAATAAACACTACTACAGAAACTTCGAGCCACTAGCTTGAAGCCCTATGTCCCACTAGGGAACGTGAAGGAAAGAAAACAAAACATCATAATATCGGCAATGACCCCATAACTTATTTGCGACGAGTCCATAAAAGTTTCACTTTTTTTTGTATTCTAACCGAATTTTATTCAGTTTCATAATAATAATAATAATAATAATAATAATAATAATAATAATAATAATAATAATCGTATATTTGATTACTTTTCTTGTTCCTAGGTGAATAACTCCTGTCAGTATAATAATAATGAATCAATATTATCCAGCATATACCAGAAAACAATTGACTTGATATCTGAGACCCGTCGTCTTCATCATATTGAATCGATTGATGATGTTAGTCAAGAGAAGTCAAATAATGCGGAAAATACTGACCGAATAAATGACTATGAAAAGCCAGCGATGCAAGAGGATGATGAAGCCGATGAAAATAAAAACCAAACATTTCCTGATCATCTACAAATAGTTGAAGAAGTGAGTACGATGTAGAGTAGTAGTAGTCTAGCCTGCATTTTTCTTCCTATCACTTCTTAACATGTTAGTTGGTATTTATTTGCTCTCGGCGAACTGTTTCCTTATCAGACTGCCGGCCATGCTCATGTATTGTGTAAAAAAAGTTGATTATATTATTCATTTGTACAGGCGGAGTTTAATACAGTCGGAATTCGAAGCCTTAAATCCTCTGCCTATAAAACCAAGTGAATTATAACTATATTCTATCTATACGTCCCTACTTAGCTCTAACCAACGGTCAATGATTTCATCGATTGACACTAGGTTTTCTTTGACCACCCGTCATTCTTTTGCAATCCAGTTCCTTGTCAACTAAAATTGCTCAACGACAGAGGTTATGACTGTGAGGGAGTAAATTATTATTATTGTTTCCTTTAGTTCCTAGAAGAACATAGGGCTTCAGCCGCACGTCTCCATTGCGTTCGGTTCTCTGCCAACGTTTTCACCTAGCTCCACACGTCTGTCCACATGCTTTCATCTCCTGTTCTCATGATCTCCTCCATGTCACCGATGCACTGACGATTAACTCGTTGCTTCCCATCCGGGTTCCATTCGAGCAATGATCTGGCGTTTGATGTCGCTTGATGATGGTTTGTTTTCTCAGAGTATGGCCAATCCACTTACCTCCATTTCTTCCTGCATACTTATTGCGCATTTGGTTCCTGCTGGGTTGGTTCGCTCCTACAGATTTCTCCCTGTTGTTGATCTTTTCTGGAGGGACATCTGATCTTGAGAAGTATTGAGCAAAGACACCTGCTGGTGAAGGTCTGTGTTTTGTCAGAAGTGGCCTTCGTCTGTCTCTCTGTCTGGGTTCAACATAGAACTTGGCACCGAAGTGCACCAGTTCGAGTTGCCACGTTCCAAATAGCACACAGAGGTAGACAAGAAGATGAGTGAAGAGAATCAATAGAGTTTGACAAGTATAAGAGTGAAACAGAATGGGTAATTGTAGAAAGGAATATGAAAGATTACAGAGGCTGAATACATCTGCGCTGGCCATTGACAACGATTTTGAGCCATGTCACCTATTGTCTCCAGCCATTGATTCCTAGAGTCAGTCCCGAGGACCCCAACCCGGAAGTCTGCATCTCCCTACCTGACCGACTCAGTTTAACTGTCAAGGATTTCATGGATTGATGAGGCCATGTTTTTGTTTGGCCACCACTGGCTCTTTTCCAACCTGCACCTATCTATATCAGCTAGTAATGCCCGTCGGGGGAGGCGATGGTTAGGCATGCGCATCACGTGACCTAGCCATCTCAATCTATCTAACTTTATAGCCTCGTCGATTGATTTTCCCTGTTTGCCCAACACTCTACGCCTAACGTCAACATTACTAACCTTATTATAGCACCTAGCGTGAGAAAGAGATCGTAGACATCTATGATCGAAAGCAGTCAATCTTTTCATGTCTTCAACTCGTATTGGCCATGTTTCAGAGCCATAGAGAAGGACGGAGCGAAGTGTTGAGCAGTACACGCGTCCCTTGGTTGATGGCCGGATGTCACGCCTACGCCAGAGATGGTGTAAGTTAGCGAAAGCAGCTCGAGCTTTTTGGATCCGTGCTGAGATTTCATCGCCAATCAGTCCGTTGGTGCTGATACAACTACTCAAATAGGTGAAGTGGTCAACATGTTCTATCACTTCCCTCCCTATCACTAAGTTAGGGGTTGACGTGGTCCAGTTCTGTAGCAGCATCTTACATTTTGCAGGGGCGAATCGCATGCCAAACATACGAAGATTGCTGCTCAAGGTGTTCAGAAGACTCTGCATTTTTTCAGTATCCTCCCCTAACAGGACTATGTCATCTGCATATTCTAAGTCCATAAGATTATTCCCTGGTAACAAGTCGATTCCTAAGTCACTACGTTCAGTTAAGGATACTTCCATCAGCATATCTATGATGAAGTTAAACAGAAATGGGGAAAGTGGACAGCCCTGTCGGACACCACTGGTTGTTACCAATTCAGATGACAATTCCCCATAAGCCCTTACACGACTACGTGAGTTTGAATAGAGTGCCTTGATTAGTGCAATGTACTTTCTTGGCGCTCCCTTCACAGTCAGACATTGCCATAGTACCTTTCGATCCACGGAGTCGAAGGCCACCTTCAAGTCAAGAAATTTGACGTCTTCGTGACATGGCGTGGCTCCAAGTCTCTGATCCGTATAGCGGGTAGCGCTGACTTCACAATGGAGTTGAAAATCTGGATGTTATTTTTCAAGTTGAGTAGTCCTGTTGATCTCCACGCAGACTTGAGAGTAATGAAAGCTTGCCTTGCTGTGAGGGATAGAAGTAAATATATTTTCTAAACGTCTGATATTCGTTTTTTTGTGGAATTTCGTCGCTGAGTCTTACAGATGTGTTTATTATTATCACTGTTAGTGTTTTAGTCTGTCTGTGTAACAGTTTGTGTGTTGTTTCTCTTTGGTTTTAAAAGGTTATATTACGATGCATACATCTAATGGCTGACGGAAATCCTAGACTGCGCATACTGTCAATGAATGTGATTAAAGAGGGTTGTTTAGCCTTAGAAAGCGAAAGTGGTGAGTTTTATTTATTATTGTTGTTAGTTTTTTCTCAACTAACATGTATATGCTTGTCACTGCTTTTTGTCATTGTTGGTTGATGTGCATATTTCATACACTGGAAATCTGTATGGTGATTTCAATGTTATTATTATTAATATTCCGTTGGGTCCCGAGTGAAACATAGGGCTTCAACAATACATCTCCACTTTGTTCTATATCCTACTGTCCTCTTCAGATAACAGATCCCACGATTGCCCGAAATCTCTCATTTCCGCCTCGCCCTATATCCTGTGTCTCACCCTCGAACGATCCACTTGTTGTTTCCCATTCGGGTTCGGTTCGGTTCGTTTACCTGGCGTGCTATGTCATTCGAGGGTCTCCTCAGTGTGAACTCTATCCATTTTCTTTTTCTTCCACATATTTGTTGATCGACGCATTCTTAGTTAGATTATTCTCATAGTCCCTTGTGTTGCGAATTCTTTCCGGCCCCAGCCATTTGATTTTTCAATATAGAGCCAACGAAGACATCTTTTGATAAAAGCCTGCTATAGACTGTTGGAAATGTTTTTCGTGATGCACTCGGCAAGTTTCTGACCCATATAGAAGAACTGACTGACTGACTAACTTGACTTTAGTGTTGAAAATCCGAAACTTATTGTTTATGCTGGCTAAGTGAAAGCAGAAGATTTCCAAACTGGTTACAGATTGATGAAGGTGTATCTTACCCTTCTGATTCCGGTTGGCTTTGACGTCTTCATCCGTTCCACCGACCTGTGGTTGAAACAATGCCTACTAGCTAGATAAGTGAGGGGAATAACCTCTTTCGAACTTCTCCCTCGTTGGTGATGATTGGTGCTGGTTGTTGTTGTTGCTGTTTGTTGGTTGGTTATCTTCATCTTCTCCATGTTCACCTGGAGTTCTGTCTTTGCTGTCAACCACTTCTGCCAGTTTGTTGGTTTACGGCTTCCTGCAAGTCTTTGAGTTTGTGTGACATTACAAACACAAATCATCCACGCGCGAAATCCAGATCTCCTAGAATTTTTTTTATCGGTCAATGCAGCGTATTCCTGACTTCTTGCTTCTGACCACAATTAAGAATATCAACGTTGATGATAATAGGCAGCCAGCCTTGTCTTACTCCTGTATTCACTTCGAACGCCTCACTGAGTTTTTTTCCGTTGTGGATCACCTGACACGTAGCATTGTCATATAGCCAGCCAGTTGTTGAATGAGGTTGATAAGGATTTGTTCACTTCACGCCGTAGTGTTGAATTGATTTCCGAATTCTTTCGCTGTCAACGCTGGCTGTCGAAGAGCTTTTCAAAGCTGACGAAGTTAAGGCAGACAGAGGTTTGACTGGTGTTCTATACTCTGTTGTGTAATGATGCGTAGAGTTGCAATCATATCAACATATGATTCGCCCTTCGTGAATCCAGCTTCTACCGGTTGGCGGAGATCTACATCCAGTGCGTTTTATATTTTCTACAGGATGACGTGACAGTACTTTACTTGGAATGGATAAGAGCATTATTCCACGCCAATTCTTGCAGAGGCATGAGTCACTCTTATTGGGTAGCTTGACAAGGTTGCTTTTCTCCTAGGATTTCATTGCTGTGGTATCTTTTATTAAGGGACACATCGATAATTCTGTTGTGACTTGCAATAACCATGAAGGTATGATTGTTCTACTCTGTACTAAATCTCATAAGTCGTACATGTGAGGAAGAAAGTAGCAACCAGCTTCCATTTATAGACGCATTTTTGAGTCCGAGAGGAAACGGCTCAACAAAGCGGTTGATTTATCGAGAAACTACTTGATCATGGTGGTGTCTAAATTATCACAGTTTCTGTTTATTTTAATATAAGAGTCCTGTGTAAAGGGGGAAAATAATGGACGTGGTAACGGACCTTTATTAAGGTACGACTAAGTCAGAGTGGAATAAATTGTTCCGATTGGTTGGCGATTAACCCAGAGTTAAATAGGTTGTCCAATGAAGTTATTTCGTGTCCACAACGTAAAATAAATCCAGATTTGAAGAATAAGGACTTCCACCTCAGCAGCCATTGACTTAAAATGTTGATTTCAATTTTGGAAGCTTCCTGTCAATCTGCATCATGACACACTTGGTTAAGTGATTATTTTGCTAGGTTACTCAAATATATTAGAATGGGTGTGTCCAAATTATTATTCGCTTATAATCCTGTCTTTTGAACGACTTAGCTCGTAGACCATCAAGCCACTGGGACCCAATCTATCCAATGGCCAGGCCATGAATTCCAACTTCTGCGAGTTCACGATATATAGCGACCACTATCTCCAGTGTCATCGATGGTGAGTATTTGTCCTTACAATTGACTTACTGTACGCCACAGGTCACCTAATGGTCTGCGAACTTGCCTTGTAAGCAAAATGTCTTCAGTTCGAGTCCTGTCGAGTACGTAGTTTTGAATAGTCCCAAAATAGAACGAAATGACTGTCCAGTACTCTCATGATGAAATCTTGGAACTAATCGAATCCCTGCAAACTAACACTTTAATAATAGCTTCATTCCAAACATTTCTTTTGTCACAATTCGGGATTTTGACATCCTATCCTATGTACGAATTTATATATATATATATATATATATATATATATATATATGGCCACGCATACATAGGGAGGAACAGCCGAGCTTTGCACATGAGGTTGAGAGAATATATGCCCGAATGGACTGTCTGTCTGTCTGTCTTTGACATAGCACTTTGCACCGATGTAATGCAGTTCAAGTCGCCACACTCCCGCTTTGTAGCACACAAAGCAAGAGAAGAAAGTAGAAGAAATGCAAAATAGGGACAGTAAACAGAGGTGTGAGACAAAGAAATAGAAGTAACGAAGAACAATACAGTTTCATTGGATATTATAAGTCACAAGGAGTGGATGAATCTACAACAGCCATTAAGAACGATGATTTTGAGTCATATCACCAATTGTCTCCAGCCATTGGTGTTTACCGTCCCGAGGATCCCAACCAGAAAGTCTACATCTTCCTACGTGGCTGTCTAGCTTAAACTAACTGTTGTGGATTTCACTGACTGACCACCACTGACTCTTTTCGACCCTGACCCTATGTCAGCTAACATCGCCTGTCGGTCACGGAAGGCAATGAGTAGGCATACGTAACACATGTCCTAACCATCTCAGTCGATGTAATTTCACCGCCTCGTCGATTGATCTCCCTTCTTTACCTGGCACTGGATGACCGACGCCTAACCTCAATATTTCTCACCTTATTATACCACCTCACACGGGAGATAGAATGCAGGCACCTATGACCAAAGACAGCTAGTCGGCCTTTTCATATCTACCTGTCTGGATTCATATCTACCACTGAAAATGGCCACGTCTCTTTTGCAGCCATAAAGGAGGACGGAGCAAACTGCTGATCAGTACACCCGCCCTTTGGTCGATAGCCGAATGGACTGTGAAGTCTTGATAAAAACAGGTAGCAGTCTGGAAACTTCGACTACACGAAAACACTTTACTGATGTTAATTACAAGACTAATATCAAAACGGCTTTCAAGATTACCTATAGAAACAGATAGAAGCGCTTATTGAAGTACACCAATGAGACGATAGCTATCTGTGAAACTTAAGACTGCTTTTAACCTGCCTTGGTGCACTGGATCTTCAACCAGTGCGTCATGAGTTCACTCCATCCTACTAGTAGGCAGTAAATCTGTCGTCATCCTTCACATGATGATAAATGGTGTCTGAGATACACTAAAGATATCAAGTTTTGAGTTGTGGGGTTTGAATCACATATATATTATAAGATTGAAAAACAGTAGCATCTTTGACGGCTATTACAAAATACCTTCCAACGATGCCTCTTTCTTGTTTGTTTAATTCTTGACTTACTCCAGTGGGGAAGCAGTTGAAATGCATTTCACCTTGATGTCTTGTAATTTACCTTCATTCTGTGTTTTTTCTTCGCACAGATTTATTACTGCCTATTGTTCATAAAATATGGGCTTCTTTAATGATGAGATTTCGTGATAGTCATGCTATAGTTGTTGAAAAAGTAAGTTTTTCTGTTTTTTCTTTTTTTTTGTATATATATATATATATATATATATATATATATATATTTGTATTAGGATTAGCTGTGTGCCTCATACAGCCTCGCTCTTTCTATCGCACCCTGTCCACTCTTCTTAGCCACAGTTGGCTACGATGCTGTCCTAAAATAATAGGTGACTTTGGAAAGCCAGGCAGGATTTAGGCATTGGTTCTATCTTCACTTTTGGACAAATTCCGGTGTCCAACATTTACCATATTCCTTAACCTGAAGGCAGAATATTGACTCTGTCGACCGGAAGGTTTTGTGGCAGTGTTTAACCGAGAAAGTGTATCGATCTAATCGAGGAGTTGGACTGGAACTCATGAAAGCGTGTAAAACCGTATGGATAGTTGTCATTTGAAGTGATGACAAGTAGGTGTTGTCCGTGATAGGACGAAACAGCTGTCCAGTACTCCCTGCAGGTTTCCCAATGGTTCTGTAACCGATGTCAGCTCATGATGAAATCCTATAAGAGATCCACCAAAGTTAGTTCAAGCCACTCACGTCGTAAGTTGTACACGTCCTTACTGGTTGGGGTCCTTGAGATAATAAAAACCAATGAATGGTATCTGGAGACAATCGGTAATATGGCTTAAAATCTTAGCGGTCAACGGCTGGCGGAGAGTCATTTCACTCTTTAGGATTTGTCATGTCCAATAAAATTATATTGTTCCTCCATATTAGTATTCTTTTTTCCTCATTCACATTTCTGTTTATTATCTCTCTTGTCTTGTGTGGTACATGGAAAGTGTGTACTGACTCGAACTACTGTATATCTATATACCAGCCATACCATCATTATATCTACAAACTGGAGTGTTCGAACTAGTTTCAACTAGTCTCAGACAAATCATTTCAAGCCACGCGAATTGTAGTTACCTACTTCAACCAACCAACATATTGACCACTTCACCTATTTGAGTAGTTGTATCAGCACCAACGGACTGATTGGCGATGAAATCTCAGCACGGATCCAAAAAGCTCGAGCGAGCTGCTTTCGCTAACTTACACCATCTCTGGCGTAGGCGTGACATCCGGCTATCAACCAAGGGACGTGTATACTGCTCAGCAGTTCGCTCCGTCCTTCTCTATGGTTCTGAACCATGGCCAATACGAGTTGAAGACATGAAAAGATTGACTGTTTTCGATCATAGATGTCTACGATCTCTTTCTCACGTTAGGTGGTTTAATAAGGTAAGTAATGTTGACGTTAGGCGTAGAGTGTTGGGCAGGCAAACAGGGAAAATCAATCGACGAGGCTATAAAGTTAGATAGATTGAGATGACTAGGTCACGTGCTGCGCATGCCTAACCATCGCCTCCCCCGACGGGCATTACTAGCTAATATAGGTGCAGGTTGGAAAAGGGTAAGTGGTGGCCAAACAAAAGCATGGCCTCATCAATCCATGAAATCCTTGACAGTTAAACTGAGTCGGTCAGGTAGGGAGATGCAGACTCCCGGGTTGGGGCCCTCGGGACTCTAGGAATCAATGGCTGGAGACAATAGGTGACATGGCTCAAAATCGTTGTCAATGGCCAGCACAGATGTATTCAGTCTCTGTAATCTTTCATATTCCTTTCTACCATTATCCATTCTGTTTCACTCTTATACTTGTCAAACTCTATTGATTCTCTTCACTCATCTTCTTGTCTACCTCTGTGTGCTATTTGGAACGTGGCAACTCGAACTGGTGCACTTCGGTGCCAAGTTCTATGTTGAATTCAGACAGACAGACAGGCTAATAGTAAGTACAATCAAGGTAAGAAGTGAGTGCAATCTCGTTTGTAGACGGAAAATATTCACATTACATGATTCCTATTCTTTTAAAAGCATATTTATTAAGTGCTTGCTGACTTTTAATTTAATTCACTTATTCTGTATACATTATTAAGCTTCAGTTGAAGTTAACTTTGTAATATCCCCACTTCTCTTCCACTTTCTTTTTTTTCATTAAAAAAATAGGCGTTTGACCTCTTAACCATTTTATCTAAAGTTGCTGGGAATTTTATTCGACAACGTGCATCATCTGAAATTATTCCACCATTGGTGATGTTTTTAACACGAAGTGCTTCTATAAGGTTCGTTAATTTGTTTGTTTGTTTCCTCATCGAATCAATATGTGTAGGGTAAAAATTTATTTATTCCTTTGCGTTCCCAGTGGCTCTAAGCTGTGGAGCTCTGAAGTGTCGATAGCATTGGTTTTATTTTTTACAGGATGGTGAGGTTGCTATCCTCATAGCTCCCCCAGCATCCCCCAACCTTCCCTCATTATCGACTCTATTGCCGGCTTAGCGAGGTTTAGGAGGAGTGCGTTGGTCGGGGATTGAACTCACTTACCCCACTTATATTGTTGACCAGTGTTCTACCACGCTGTCACCGATGCACCGTGGTTATGTTTGCGCTGAGGTGAATTTGTGTCTTTCTTCCGGACAGTGAGTATAATCACAGGCATTAGCATTATAAAAAATTGTACGGTCCAGTTTGAAAAAAAGTGTAAATCATACCAATTGAAGTTCTAAATTGTAAATATCTGTTAATGCATGGATCTCAGCATGAAAACGCAGAATTCAATACATGGAGATGCCACCCTTATCCCTGTCGGAGTGAGCACATAACTTTCGGCTAGTGGCTCCCGGGTTTTATCCCTCCGTCTTCTCCATATTCTCCTGGAGTCCTGATTTACTTTACTGGCCGCGTCTTCTGTCAATTGGTTAGCTTTCGCCTGTCTACACTTCTTCAACAAAAATCATCCGCACACAAAATCCTGATCTCCTAGAGTCTTCTTGTCGGTCAGTCCAACTTAGTCCTGCCTTCTCACTCCTTGTGCACAGTCCACTACAATTTCAGAATATCATTGGTGGTAATAGGCAGTCAGCCAACCTAATCTTACTCCTGTATTCACTTCGAACGCCTCACTGTGTGTTTTCCGTTGTGGATCACCTGACATATGACAAGCATTGTCATTTAGCTGACACAATAACAATGTAAAAATAGCCTTTTATTAAAGCTGGCTAGAGAGAGAGGTACACGTTGATGATTATCTTCATGCTCCTTGTTTCGGTTATTTTTGAAAAAAAAATTATTTGTTATGCAATGTTTTCCCTTGTGTATTTATCTACACACATTTTTGTCGTTGTTATTGTCGTTTCCCTTTGTTTCACTCCAGTGCATCGTCATCTATATCGTACAAGTACTTGACATCCCATCGTGTACAAAAATATCTCTTACATGAATTAGGTTCACTTTGTAAACAAGTAAGTGAACTTCGTGTTTCTTTTTCCGTGTTGTTTTCCCTTACGCTGACAAAGACTGTATACACTTCAATTTGATGAAGAAGTGGGCTTTCAGATTTCTCCACGAGTTTGTTAATTATCTCTCCTGATGGGTGACCTTGGATGTGATTGGTTGTTTTTTCGTGTGTTTCCACACCCTCTAGGCAACTTGTGGTAATGGTATTGGTGTTGATTGTTTCGTTCACGTGAAGTTGAACCCTTTGTGTGTGAGATTTCCTTTTAATTGATTGGTAAATTTTGTGTATATCAATGTGTCTATTAATTGACGATTCAATGCAAGACACTTCAAACCTTTAGGAATTGATATCGCACATAAACCAACAGAATTATTTCACTCAGCCAGCTGTGTGTCAACCAAAAGACTCAACAGTAAAAGACGATAAAACCAAACATCATCTACAAAATAGTTTGCAATGACTGAAAAAACACTACATTGGCCAAAGTGGACGTACCCTTCTTCTTCTTCTTATCCATGATCAGAAACTAGCCGTTAAAAGACATGACTTCCACTCCTTCCTATCTCTGCATACAGACTACCACGGACATTAATTCGGCTGGGTCAACGTTCAAATATTAGATAGAGGAAACACCGGCAATTCTAGAGAATTTTTAGAAGCCCACCTGGTATTCCAGTGAATCTCGTCAATCAATAAATAGACACATCGAGATAGACAAAATTTACCAATCGATACGAAGAAGAAAATCTCATGCACACAAAGGGTTAAACTTCACGTGAAGGAAACAATCAGTTCCAATACAAGTAACATAGAAGGTGTGAAAACACACAAAAGATAGTCACATTCAAGGTCGCCCAATGGGAGAGATGAGTAATAAGCTCATGGAGAAGTTTACAAGCTCACTTCATCAAATTGAAGCGTACGCGCTGAAGATGTTGCCTAGTAAGTAAGTAGGACGATGAAAGCTTCACAAATTAACCAGCCAGCCAGCCCAGAGAACACAACTACATCAAAATCATCCACCTGAGCTACAAACCTTATCCATCACATGTAGTATCCAATAAAGACAGTTGCTTGATGAAGAGATCTGTGACATGTTTTATTAGGACAATTTTACAGCTTTAGAAGATAACTTGATCAACAAAGAAACTTGTTTAAAAGTGTTGACTTGTAGCGATTTGGTTGGTTACAAGGTTTCATCATGAGCCGACATTGGTTAGAGAACCATTGGAAAATCAGTTGGGAGTACTGGACAGCTGTTTTGGTCAGCCTAGTTTGGGATTCTTCAACAGTACGCACCCACCGCACTAGGTTTCGAACCTAGGACCTTTTGGTTGCAAGGCTAGCGAGCTCTTAGACCACTATGCCACTGGGACCCGATCCAATGGCCAGCCACCTGATGAATTCTAACTTCTGCCAATTCATGACATAGCGTGACCACTAGCCAATGTCTTCGGTGGCGAGTATTTGTCTTCACACCCGACATGCTGTACCCTACTGATCACTACTTCTCACTAGAACCACCCAGGTAACCACCTACCTGAATAGGACAAGTCGCTAATGAGAATCTCATTGATATTCAAGTGTTGGAATTCATGGGCCATTGGATCGGGTCCTAGTGGCTTAATGGTGTACGAACTCGCTAGCCTTGTAACCAGAAGGTCCTGGGTTCGAACCCTGGTGGTGGGTGACTACTGCTGAAGAATCCCAAATTAGGACGAAACAACTGTCCAGTACTCCCTGGCAGGTTTTCCAATGGTTCTCTAACCAATGTCAGCTCATGATGAAATCCTGTAACCAATGAAACTTGTCTTTGACCTTGGTTTATTGGATTTTTCCTTTTCGCTAATTTCATTTTCTTTTTTATTCCTTTTCAGACTAATATATCATCTCAGTCATTACAATCGGTAATCAATGTCCTTGTCAAGTATTTAGATGATTCACAACCAGAAGAACTACAAAAGGTTGGTGTGCTTTCAACTATATTCTTTTCATTCAACAATAGTGTAATAACTCTTATGTTAATTGTATTGTGTTCATATTCATTATAATAAAGGTTTTTGTATTTCCCAGTGTGAATGAAAACCAAAACGATATCGTTGTTTTTACTGACGTCTCGCTATTTAGTGCTAATAGCTCTATCAAAGTATTATTTATAAACCGGAATTCACAAATTCCTAGAGAAACATAGGGCTTCATCCGCGCGTCTCCATTGCATTCGCTTCTCTGCTAGAGTTTTCACCTGGCTCCAAGTCTGCCCACATGTTTTCATCTCCTCTCCACGTGATCTCCTCCAAGTCACCTTCGCACTGACGACCAACACGCCACTTCCCTTTCGGGTTCCACTCGAAAAATGGCTTGTCTAGTGATGTCACTTGATGGTTTGTTTCCTCAGCGTATGGCCAGCTAATCCACCTCCATTTCTTCCTGCTTATTTCTTGCACAATCGGTTCCCGCTTGGTTGGTTGACTCATTGCCAGAGATCCCTGTTGCTGATCTTTTCTGGCCGGTCATCTGATCTCTTGAGTACTGAGCGAAGACAGTTGTTAATGGAGGTCTGTAGTTTGTTTGAGGTGGTCTTTATGACGCGCTGGCCAGGTTTCTGATCCGTATCGTGAGTAGCACTGACTTCACATTGGAGTTGAAAATCCGGATCTTATTTCCATTTTCATTCTGAGTGCTGTTGACCTCCACGCAGACTTGAGAGTAATGACAACTTAATCATAGTTCCTCAGCATGGGGGCATTTTTACGTTGTCAAATTGGCCAATTGGTAAAGATAATAAAAGCAGGTGAAGATTGTTGGATTTGATAAGTGTGTAAAGTTATAAAAGTAGTGTGTGTTTACATAGTGAAATCGCTTATCACATTTGTATTGCTTTTGTCATTTCATGGGTGGCAAGGTGTATGCTGTAACCCTGTCAAATTCTGTTTTAGTCCATCATTCCTATTCAGCTCAGACAATTTGGGATTCCACTTGATATAATGTTCTTCTAATGACATGGGACTTTCTTTGTCATTTCTGAAATGCCTTTTCTGGATGATGATTTCAATATTGTCAAAATCATTTTTGTGACCTGATTCTTTAGGGTGTAGACAACCTATGGCTGGCGATTTTTCAGGCTCTTCTAATTCAGTCAGATTTCTCTGTGGTCGAACATACACTCACTCTCTACGGTGTTTATTTCTTCTGATTACCTTGATTTCTCTCTGGTGTGAGGTTTGTCTGATGTATATTGCATCACATTCCAAGCAAGCATTTTATTTTATAGACACAATTAGATAGAGAATGCTTAGGGATTTAGTCTTTTATATGCAAAAAGTTGCTTTGCAGTGTGTCTGATGTTTTGAAAAAAAACCCTATAATGTCGAGCTTATTGAGTACTCTTCTCTTCTGATATCGTGTGACGTCGTCTCTACTGAGGAACGATGATCAAGTTGTTATATATAAGCTGAGAGTTGATTTTGTAAATTCTGGTTTAATACTACTACTACTACTACTACTACGTTGATAAAGCTATTAGTAGCAGTAATAGTGAATAGTGAAACGTCAGTAAAAACGACAACAATATCGTTTTGTGTTTTTCATTCATTCACTGGGAAATACAAAAAAAAACCTTCGTTATGATAATGAATATCATATACCCAATGCTCAAATTTTTTCCAACTGTTAAAAGTGAACTTTGTTTGGACATATATGTGTCGTATTCGTACTTGGAATCCTGTCTATTTCTAAAATAAGCTTACATGAGTAGTTGTACTATGCAGCCTTCCAAAGACTAATCTATACAAAAAGAGTAGTTGAAGCTGTAAAGATGACTTGTATTACTTGTATTGATTAGGTGTTCTCACATTCCTAGAGTTAAGAAAATCATCCACTGTTGGATAAGCATAACTTAAACAAAATGAGTATTTCAGTAATAAGAAGACGTAAAAGACGTAAATAGCTAAGAAAACTTTTCTTCTCGCAGATTTATTTTCCTTAGCTGCTGTATAATAATTGTAATTATATTTAACGAAGAATTCCTAAGACAACCAATCAGTGACTGGGGAAATTTGTTCTCGAAAATGTACTACATGGCACTTCCTACTGGAGAACGGATGTTCACTGAGATTCATTGATAAGAACATTTAAGTTGGGGTTGGGCTATATCATGAATTAGTAGAAGTTAGAATTCATAGGCCATTGAGGAATCGGGTCCCAGTGGCTGAATAGTATACGAGCTTGCCTTGTAAATAGGAAGGTCCTGGGTTTGACGACCCCTGGCGGTTGGTGCAAACTGTCGATGATTCCCCAAACTAGGCTAACGAAACAGCTGACTGTCTGATAGTCCCTGTGACTAGTTTTCAATGGTTCTCTGACTGATATCAATCAATCCGTGGTCAAACTTGTAAAAACAAAACTAATGCTTACAAACCAAACTATAAAAAATTTAAGGGAAAGCCTCTTTCGCCAAAAATCACAACTGTTCCTATGAAAAACTGGAATTCAAAGGGGATCGAAATTGAGGCCGAAATTCTTAGAAAACACCTTTCCAAATGTCTGATGAAGATATGCTTTAATAGTGCTAGACAGAGTCCCTAAATATCGTATGAAAAGACTTCGAATACGCCATCTGTACATAGTTCAGTCATTGGCTCTTCGGGGACGGATCCGAAACCGGATCTCTGCATTCAAAAGCACCAGATACATTCACTTGTCCTACCAAGGCCATATTGACGTCATCTCTGTAATTTCGCCTTATTTTATAATGGAAGTTTACGATTAGTATTATTATTCTCATCATGCACATTTTTTACCACTCTATTACTGTTTAAAGATAACATTGCATTTTCATACAGATTTTATAGAGACACTTTATCGTCTTTACACTATTTCTTGTCCACTGTGCACAATTATACTGATTAGTCATTTTCTCACACTTCTCATACATGATCCCAACTTCTGCCCGCCCTCTTTTTCTAATTTCCAATTAGCCTACTCCCTTTCAAGATTACACGTTATATTATGTAATCCATTTTCGAGGACAAATTTTACCAGAATGTTATTACTTGCCTTATTTGTTAAATGTAATTACATAACTTTACAAATAAAAATTCAAATATAAACCAATCATAGTGTTTTGTCTATAGGATAATAAGATGGTGAATATAAATTGTGCAATTAGTCATAATAGTAGTAATGATAATATTTATTATCGCTTATTTTTACTTGTGAAGAGGAACAGGAGAATAGACTACATTTTCTGGATGTCTTGCTAAGTAGGAGAGAAGATGGGTCACTTGGGAGAAGCGTGTATAGAAAAAGCACATTCACAGGGCAATACACACACTTCCTTAGTTACGTGCCCATTGAATATAAAAGGAATGTTGTTAAATGTCTTGCGAGCAGAGTAAGAAAGATATGTACGGATGACCTCTTACAAAAGGAATTTGAATATATTCACGATTCCTTGACGGAGATGGGCTGGCTATCCGAGTAGTTTCATAAAGAAACATATAAAAACATCAGACTTCCAAGGAGTATACGAAAAACATTTTACGCAGCACACCTATGTTTGTTATTCTCTAACCGACGAATGATTGGAATGTGAATGAAGGATAAGCTTGATAGTTTTGACACATCTATGTGCATTTATCAATTCAACTGCACCTGCGGTGGCATTTATGTTGGGCACACTACTAACTAGACAGCTTAGCCAACGTGTCACTATTGAACATCTCCCATCCTGGTGGCTTGGCAAACGACAGACAAAAACAATCCGTAGCTCAATTTTGTCATATTTAATTGATAGTGTCATTCATGTAGTGGAGAAAACGAGAGCCTTCAAAGTAACTCATCGTATCCCACCGAATCTTTCAAACAGACTTCGTATTCGTCTACTGCACGCACACAGCTGAGGCAGGCGATAGGCATTCGAACTATTAAACCTAAACTATGCGTGCACTCAAAAGAAGTTCGTACAGCCATTATCCCTCTCTTGTTGGCCTATTAAGACATAACCAACTAATGACTTCTACGCCACCGCTTGTTTATATTTTCAACCCCTCCCTCTCTTATCATCCCTTAATCTTATCACATCTTCATTAAAAACGCATCTCATTTACTTCCATAACAATCGGTCTAGCATCACTTAATCGGTTCATTTGTTTTTACTAGCCTTTATCGACTACTTCCACCCGAACATTTATTTGTTTAATCATGGTGTTTTTTTTTCATTATTCGTGTTATCACAGATTGCCTCACTTTTTCATCCTTATTATTGATAAGACCATTATTATTATTATCATTACTACTATTATGACTATTTGCACAATTTATATTCACCATCGTATTATCCTATAGGCAAAACACCATGACTGGTTTATATTTGAATTTTTATTTGTAAACTTATGTAGTCATATTAGAGTTAAGCCTGATGAGATCTAATTGAAAGCACAATATATTTCGCTTAAATGTGTGTGTTGTTCTAAATTTTACTATGCGAATATTTAATATATTTGATATGTATCCATATATATATATATATATATATATATATATATATATATATATATGTATGGTGGTCTCTCTTTCTGTTTGCTCGCTTAGTCTGTGACCATTTCACTTTGATGAACCTGTCTCCTTTAACAATGTATATTCCCCTTATATTATATATAATATGAGTGTTTGTTGACAGTCCGTTGCTTGGTGACATATATCCATAATATATGTGTGGTTGTTGACATGTCTGCTATATTTTGCTATGTATATATGGATCGATACTCCATTATAATTAGCCATTCATGTTAAGACTGTCTATTGATTTGTTCACACACTTGTCTGGACATTCATATATATTTCGCTCTCACAATCTTGTGTGACTCCTTTGGTGTGATACCACTTATTGCTTCTCCTTGTGTTTTGGAAAATAGAAGTATCATCGCAAACCTAGTGGTCTTCTGATTTCCGTCTTTCTTGCGTCAGGACTATTAAATTCTCGACCAGTACATAGCAATAATTTGGTGACGAGAACATAACAATTTGGCGACGGGGAAAACTACTATTAACCACTCAGCAGCAGCAACATAACAATATTGAAATATAATTACGATTACTGTACAGCAGCTTATGAAAATGAATCGTCGAAAATAAAAATTCGCCCCTCTCTGTTAACGTCTTCTTCTTCTGACTCAGTATAGGGATATTTATGTAATAATTGATGATTGATTGGGATTGATAACATGATTTGAACTAGTGATCTCAGGATTACTAGTTGGGTATTGTACCAGAGGAAATCAAAGATTATTAAAATGACCAGGTAGCCAGGCCAGATCTCCTAAATTAGGAGAGAGAGAGAGAGAAGTATTATCATGAGTTTTCGACCTGATTGTCTTTTCATTTTTCTGATGCCTTTATTTATATTTTTTTCACAATTATATATATTCATAGGCATCAATATTTAGCCTCGAAACCCTATGGTCTCTTGATCCTGGATGTACATGGAATCTCCTGATTAGTCAACTTAACGAATCCGAAATACAAAGTCTGTATTCTGCGAGTTTAATAAAACCGTTTAAAATTATACAAGTAAGCGCATATATAACTGAGTATGTGTATATATTCTGTGTGTTAAAAAATATTTTTAAAAATCTTGACACTTATTTATGCAAATTAGGGCATTTACGAGATATCTGGATTTTTTTTTCCTAAGAATTTCATTTATTACGATATCAGACATAACGACTAGCCTTATTCAAGTAGGTAGTTAGTTACCTGGCTTTTAGTGAGAAGCCGTGACCCGCAGGGCACAGCAGGTCGGGCATGAGGACAATTATTCGCAAGCAATTACATTGGCTAGTGGTCGTGCTATGCCGTGAATCGATAGAAGTTGGAATTCATGGGCTGGCCATTGGATCAGTCAAATGTCCCAGTAGTGGCTGAATTGAATGGTCTACGAGCTTGCTAGCCTTGTAACCAGAAGGTTCTGAATTCGAGCCCGTGTAGTGGGTGCATGCTGATGAAGAGTCCCAAACCAGGCTGATGAAACAGCTGTCTGTGCAGTACTTCCCCACCCACCCCACCTGGTTTTCCAATGGTTCTCTAACCGGTGTCAGTTCATGATGAAATCTTATAATTAAACATAGTTTTTCTAACTATAGGTCTTTGTAGTATCACTTTTGTGTAATCGAAATACTGTGTATAGTTTTCGATTGATTGATAGTGTTCAAACGTCATTCCAGAGTTTCTACATTGTGTATGTGCTCTGCACGCTTCATTGTTGATTAATTTAACTTAGTTACAAATTTGGTGTTTGTGGTGTTTATGAGTAGAATACCCTCGCCAACCATTCAGCTCCCGTGGGCTCAATTCCCACAGTTAAAGTTCACTGCTACAAATTATTAATATAATCCACAGAAATGTTCACTACTGGCGTTGTGTTTACTAGTAGAAGCTGTGCAGCGATTGTACAACAGTCCTCGAATGAGGATGAGGGATTCCTGCAAAGTCCCAAAGGATACAACATGGTTGGTAGGGAAGCAAGTAGACAGTATAGACCAGTGGGAAGGCGATGTGTTAAGCAGACACTCTTAAACCCCGCTTACCCAATAATAAGCCTGCTAAAGATGAAAGGTTTAGCGTGTGTGTGTGTGACGCTAACAACCTCATCCCTTAAAATAACGCCACCACCTCTGACAGTGAAACTTCAAGTCTTAAATCCCTATTTTCCTTTACGAAGGGAATCGCAGTAGGTCCACAACTTTTTTTTCGATTCTCAGCTGCATATCTTAACTTTCCAAGCCACTGGTTTGATTTGTCTTTCATACCATTCGTTCGTATCGATTTATAGAGCTTATGTGCGTCATAGATTTGGAATGAGGATTTTCTAGCTCTCTCCTATGTTGTGGACTTGTGTATTTAGCAGCCACCAAATGTCACGCGAAGTTAGGTGACTCAATATTGCTAGTTAAAACTAATAGCGATCAGACTGGAATAGACCATCAGCAAAAAAGTCACCTACTGCCATCGTAAATTGTATATATATATATATATATATATATATATATATATATATATATATGAATTCCTTGGTTAATGTTTGAATGAAAATCACATTCGGAGGTTGAAGACTCTGTTAACAGCATATGTATGTTGCATATATGTGTTAGCATCGTCTGCTGAATTGTCTTGACATTATCTAATTAAAAATGGCTAGCATTAGAACCACAGGGGCATTTTTTTCCTATTTAAGATTCGTCACCCAGATGTACCTGCATTCCATTGAGGAGTCTGTCTCTTTTCGACATAGGACTTTGCACAGATGTACACCAGTTCAATTCGCCACACTCCCGCTTTGTAGCACACAAAGCAAGAAAAGAAAGCAAGAAGAAATGCATAATAGAGACAGTAAACAGAGATGCAAAACAAAAGGAATAGTGATAACGAAGAACAATATAGTTTCACTGGAAATGGTCAATGTGCTCTACCACTTCACTTCCTATTTCTAATCTAGGAGTCGGTGTACTCCAGTCTAGTAACATCATCTTGCATTTGACAGCAGGAGAGAATCGCATGTCAAACATTCGTAGATAGCAGCTCAAGGTGTTTAGAAGACTGCATTTCGTCTGCATCCTCGCCTAGAAGGACTATATCATCTGCATATTCTAAGTCAACGAGATTATTCCTTGGTAGCAAGTCAATCCCTGAGTCACTGAAGTGAGTCAGGATTAAGTCCATTAGTACATCTATGATGAAATTGAATAGAAATGGGAATAATAAGCATCCCTGACGGACACCACTAGTCGTCACCAGTTCAGATGACAACTCGCCGTAAGCCCTCACATGGCTGGCTGCATGAGTTCTAGTAGAGTGCCTTGATCGGTGAAATGTATTTTCTCGGTATTCTTTTTACAGCCAAGCATCACCGGAGAACCTCTCGGTCGACAGAATTGAATTCCGCCTTTAGGTCAAGAAATATAATGACTGTTGGACGCCGGTAAGAATACCTATGTTCTAGAATCTGTCGACGGGTGAACGTATGATCAATACACCATCTTCCTGGTCTAAAACCTGCCTGGTTCTCTCGTGTTTGTGCCTCCCGAACACCACTTAGTCTACGCATGATTATTGAGCCTAGGACTTTAGATACTATATTAGTCAAGCCTATCCCTCTGTGATTATCACAGGAAGACTTGTCTCCCTTCTTGTATATGGGGATAATCAGTGACTTACACCAACCCGATGGGACTTCCTCTGATTCCCAGACGCTGCCTAGAACCTCAGTTAGTGAAGACAGTAAACTGTCTCCACCGTACTTAAATACCTCTGGAGTCATTCCATCAGGTCCCGCTGCTTTGCCTAGTTTCAGATTGGTGACAGCTTTAGTAACCTCAGTTAGGGACGGAGGATCTGTGTCTATATCCGATTCAGGGAGGTGTTGGATGTTCGGCAGATTAAGCGTGGGAGGAGTGGTGTTATTCACACAAAAACTCAAACTTTCATTTCAAAGGGGGAAAAGCGTTTTTGCTGAGTTAATAAATCCTGTGAACCCCCGCCTACTTTACCTCTTTTATGGCTGTGAGATATAACCACTGAAAGTAGAAGATATGAAAAGGCTAGCTGTCTTTTTTTGATCATAGGTGCCACCGTCTTATCTCCCGTGTTAAGTGGTGTAATAAGGTGAGCAATATTGAGGTTAGGCATCGGTGGAGTGCTAGGTAAGAAAAGGAAATCAATTGATGAAGTGGTTGTGAAGTTACATCGATTGAGAGAGATGGTTAGGATATATGTTAAACATGCCTAGCCATTGATCGCTTTCCTCGACGGTGGGCAATTTTAGCTGACTGATATAGGATGGATGACTCAGGTTGGAAAAGAGTTAGCTAGTAATGGTCGAACCAAAACATGGTATCATCAGTCAATGAAATCCACAACAGTTTGTTTAAGCCAGTCACGTGGGGAGGTGTAGACTTCGTGACTGACTGGTTGGGATCCTCGAGATGGTAAGACCCAATGACAGCGGCTGTAGACAATCGGTGATATGGATCAAAATCGTCGTTGTCAATGGTTGGCGTAGGTGCATTCACTTTCAGTGTTTTACTATGTCCAATAAAACTATATTGTTCTTACTTAGTACTATTCTTTTTGCCTCACTCACACTTCTGTTTTGAATCGCTCTTTAATCTTTTCTCTTGCTACATGGCGTGTTGAAACTCGAACTGTTGCACATCTTTGCAAAGTTCTACGCTGAAACCAGTCAGTCAATCACCTAATTTACAATGGCTATCACTTATTATTTATTGCTGTTGTTTCGAATTCCTTGTTGATTGACTTTACTGGACTAAAATGCTCAGTCTCGGTTGACATGTCAGCTTCTAGTTTTGACGCTGTGGCCGATGTCTTGCAGTTGACTTGATGTTATCTTGTCAAGGCTAAACCAACTTTAAGGCTTCCCCCCCACCAGCAATATGTTAACGGAGGCTCCTCGGCAGCTTACTCCCACCGGGACTTGAACACAGAGGGCTTTCCGTTTACTAGGTAAGCTCCTGGAACTCGATTCCATTGCCAGTTCGTGAATTCTAATTTCTCCTAATTCGTGATTTTAATGCGATCACCAGCCGATGCTTTTGGTGAGTATTTGTCCTCACTCGCGAACAGTCGGGACACCACCGGTCACAAATTCTCAACTTCGTCCTGTAGCCAGCCACTAGCATGCATGTTGGCTGATGAGTTCCAAACTAGGACGAAACAGCTACCTTTCCAGTATTAACTTTTATTCCCCAATGGTTCTCTAACTGTTATCAATCCGTAGTCAGACTTGAAACCAATCAAAACCCTGAGAATAGCTGTCACTATTACTTATTTAATTTCTGTTTTCTTTCTTTCCCAAATTAACTTTGATTCGGTACACTGTAATCGTAGTTTCTAAATCGATTTTATAATTTTTATGCCTAATTTTTTATTGTAATAAACATATCTTCATGTATGTTATACCTACTAGAAACTATAATGAATAATCCTTATATATTTACAATTGTTTCCTCTTTTTTTCTTACTTTATGAAGGTTTATCACCAGTCACCAGATTTACAAAATGGGAAAAATTTGAAATTTAAAAATATTTCAACTTTTCTGCATAAAGTTCATGGAATCTGTAATTAAATATCTGTGAAAATAATTTATCTTGAAGTCTTTTTTTCCTTATTTTTTTCGCATACTGTTTTATTCGTAAACGTTATCACTTGTAACTAATTTTCATTATGCGTTATATGTACAAATTTTTTGTAAGATTTCTTTTTTATTTCTTTCATGAATTGCGCAATGTTCATTTGAAAGCCAATTAAATCGGCGCGCGAATTCATGTAGCGTTCATGTTCAATATATAAGTGAACGATTAAAACAATAATGAATGTTGGAGAGTTCGAGCATTTTGATGCACGAGAATTCTGATTGCCCAGTGATTTAATCAAGCTGCTTTTAAAACTACTCTTTATTTAATGATATTAACACTTTTCATATATTTTTTTTTTTATTACGCAAAGACTGATGTGTATCTCAGTCTATTTTGATGCTCGTTTTTCATTTTTTAAGATATGTAGTTGAAAGACTCGAATTTACTGCATTTGTAGCTATCTCAGAAAACCATGTTCCTGATTTAAATCCTCACAGATAGTAAGGATAGACATGGGCTCCTCTATTCGGAATAAATAGATACGGTATTATATTAAGAAGTATTCTCAGTAGACCGTTTAAACAGCTGAGTTGTTATGAAATGTACCACCACCAAAAATGCGTTTTACAAAACTGTGCCACAGCATTCTTACACAATGTAATGTATCTCCTAGGGAGGTGTTTTATAAAAAAGAGAACAGTACTCTGCCTCATTTGAATGAATGTGGTGTTAAAATTTCAAAACGTGATAGGCACCCTAATGGTAAACATGTATGGTACCCGTAAATTTCTAGTTTACCAATGGAACGTGGCCTGTAAAATAAGTGGTTGCACTGCAACGGTTGTGAAACTGACTCACCTAAGTATTAGGCGAATACTGCTCAATCTCTGTCTGTGGTTTTAGCATGTCTGTTTTGCTTTGTCGACTGATGAACGATCACCTTTTATACAAACACAAGCTGTGGTATGCTAGATTTATTTGGAAGAAGATAAAGACCAGCGACTAATCGAGGATAGTTAATCTCGCTGACATCCATAAACTAGAAACCCTGTCAAAAATCAATGTTCGTTGGTTAAAATAATTGTTATTACAACGTCCATACTCTTTTTCGAAACATTGGAAGAAGCAGTATAGAAAAGACAGAAGAAGAGTTGCACTGTATGTGAAAAGCGAGTTTAGGCCAGGTTAAGCCGCTAAGGTAACACTGACGATACCCACAGATGACTTCAAGCAACACTAGTTCCGTTTGTTCGAGCGGTTAACTGATCACGACATACAACTTTAAGGGCAAACAACAAACGATGGAAGCAGTATGAGATCTCACTTTTATTAGTGACTGCAACACCACTCAGAGCTGGGTGTTACTGAGTGCGCCACTACTGCTGAACTGCTTGTAACCGCAAATAACGACATGCACAGAGAGTGCATGGCAAGCCATCCCAGTCACGTTACTTTCGAACATCAAAAGTGGTGGATCGATCGCTTCAAGAAACACAATCTAATCCTAGCTCCTGGATTTCTTGTAGTTTCAGATAAACTAACGTCACTGTGGGACCGTAATATTCTCATAACTGTCTTGTTTCAAGACTTCGACATGGTGTCTCACAAAATAAGACTATGGGATTACTCTTGAGAGGCAATCAACAACCCGAAGCTCGCCTGGAGTGGAACACAAATAGAGTTAGAGGATCACAACGACAGAGAACCTTATCCGATCTACGCTGGAGACCGCTACCACTGCGGGTGCGACAAAAGGCGATTTTCGGTTTTTTTTTTGCTGGTTACCGAATAACATCAGTTCCCCAATCCCTTCTCTAAGCAGATGACGTCAATATCTAGAAGGCGTTGAAAATTCTGGCGAAGTCGATTAGGTTACAAAATGAGCTGAAGAACTGTCTCAGAGAAATCGGCTAGCCTTCAATAGTTGTAAATATGAGACAATACTCGTTCCTATACCAGTTACACAATGATTCTCCCACTATCTATGCGGAGATATTCTCTCCATGAAGGGGGTATGACATAAAGCCACTTTTCAGGAATAAACTATTTATAAGTGCTTATTATGCAGCAGATGCAGCCAAATTCGTGAGAGCAACCTATTTTGCGTGCAGGAGGCCGTACGCACACAGACCAGGGTTCCTTATGAAGCTGCCCGAAATATGCGTCGGATCATGTTTAAAGGTTCATCGAATTATTGAAACAACACCGTCTAAAGGAGGCGCGAATCTCTCATAGGTTCACAGGACGATAATTAAACCATCACAAGACAGAAATAATATAATATATATTTCTTACTATGTACGTAGGACACACCACCGTATGACCACAGACTTCGAAGACTGCGTCTGTATATCCTGTAGCAGTAGATTGTTCCCGAAAATTATTAGCCTACAGCATTCACTAAACAACACTGGATTCTGACCTTAGCTTGTCTAGCTGAACACTCCTGACCAAGCATCCACATCACTTGGTATGACGGGTTACGTTCGCTCACAATCCCTAGCTAGTTTAGAAATCATCCTCTCGCTACGATTCCGAAATATATTTTGGATGGTAATCCCGTTGTTTCGGTTTGCCTTTTGATTTGCGTAGGACAAATAATGTAGGAGTCGTTGGTATAGGAGCTCGTGTTTGCATACCTCATACTTTCTGTGTATATCAACACACCCTTAACCCAATGAAAGCTCCACTTACCACACAACGGCACATTCAGTACAAGCATAGCCCAGTGAATATGATCTGTGAAATATTTGTTGAAAAATATCCTACCATTTCTCAGGATAATTTCACATGAAGTACACATCAGCAAACAGTTCCCTAATCAAAGGATTTGTCATTTATTGAATTAACTGTCTGCTTGTTTTGCGATCATCTCCTTTATTTCAGGGCTTCAGGAAAGGCCAGATTGTTTAGCAATACCTATAAGTGTATGCAGTTTAGTGTTGGAAGCAGAGTCGGTGAGTGGATTTCACTGGTATCTTACCGCAATCCAGAGCTTTTCCGAAACTAAAAGAATCGAGCGCCAGAAAATCATGACGTTTGTTAAAGCTCATCGAAATGGATTGGAGTTTTGAAAGAAGACCACAATAGATTACATGTTTTAAGATACAACAAGCACTCAACAACCAAACGTGATATCTGATATGGCAACGGCTATCTCTCAACCATGTCTCAGAAAATCACATAAGGCCAGCGGCCAGAGAAAATTCAAACCGCGGCTGACTGCCTCCGTTCTACCTACTCGTTTCTACTGAGACAAAACTGAGGATATTTGTCTCTCAATAAATATCGTCCCCCTTTATATCCTCACTCATATGCGAATATGGAAGCAAAACGGATTTTTCCACATTGCAGTTTCGTAAACAGGTGGACCCATAGTCTTCTCTTTTGACTGTAATTCCTTCTCTCTTCTCAACAAGTTTCATTCACTGTCCATGAATTTTCATTACAACCTCACGTCAACATATAGATAGCCTAGAAATCTTTGGTTTTATGCTCTAACCGTCGATGTGTATTAGAGGCACTAAGAGCTATAGAACTGCGTTTTGTAATAGAGGGCTCTCCTCACAATGACCATTAGAGTTAACGAAAAATTCTTTCACCATTGAAACAAACATGTAATTTACCATAAGTCATTTGATAAGTACCTTCAAAAGAAAGTATCACAAACTGAATGCATAGCCTTATTTGGCCCAATAACAGTGCACCCACAGAAAACTCATGATCCCATTATGTCGGCAGTGATGCTTTTGCAGACAGTAATTTAGGAATGTTTGATTTTCACTTTCTAGCCCCTGTGAATAATCTTCTTTCCATCTGGATACTCTTTGATATTATAGCTTGCGAGGCTGCTCAAACTTTGGATGGAATATTTTTCTGCTTGGATGCTGCATAGTATATAATATATATTGTTGGGATGACGAAACAGATAGCATAAGACGTCTCTTTATTGCTATGGCACTAAACAATTACATTTCATCAATTTTTAAGGATCATACTTTGATACGGTCGGATCATACGATAAAATGATTCAGCAGTCTCACACATACTACTGGTTGTTTGTTTGGCATTTCAGCAATCGTCACTTCTGAGGAAATAATAACCGAAATTGCCCGCCTATGCTGCGGCTGAGTAGTTAGTGCATTCGTTTCGCAGGAGCACTACTTCTGAGTAACTAGAGCATTCTGTATTGAAAAAAGCTTTCCTCTAAAAGAGATTTCTCTAGGAATATCTGTTAAATTAACCTTGCTTTTAGAGATACATCTAGGGATTCGAATTAATTAAACCTCAGTTTGATTGGCTAGTTTCGACCTGAGTTCATTTAGGACTATTATTTAGTTGAATCATCTTTAATGTGAATTTCTGCAACCAAAAGTTGCAAATTATATGTGGGGGGTTTATGCACAAGAAAGCGTTCAAAGCTTGATCATTCTCACAGACGGTAGACTACACGTTTCTTCATCTCATATACAAAGATGAATTAAATTCTTTCGCAACGCAATGTAGTAGACGCTTACTTCAGGGGTTCTTCATTTACATAACACCCATTTATTAAGGTCAAGTATACGTGAAGACTATCCTTTCCAAGGATTTTTATTGATGATGTGAGATACTCAGGAGTAATTTTCACCAATCCTGCGTCTTCACTTACTTTCAGAATGCCATTTTTTCAATGTCATCAAATAAAATTGTATTATGTAAATTAATATTATGAGATTAACTGCCCGAGGGCTTATCAACGAATCAAAGACTGATGTTTTCAAATGAAGTCGCATATATTTGGTAGAATGTGGTCAGTGATAAGGATTTATTCGACTGAAATTTGCTCTAAATATGATAACTGAAAACTTGAGCATATATTGTTGGCTGCCAACGAAATTGTGGTTATCTCAGGTAGCGAAATGGTTAATAAGCTTGAGAGAAACTAAGGCACTGGACAATTTTCACATTCAGTCATTATGATGTTTCTAGGATTCTATGTGTAAGTGATGCCATCAGTGACTTTATGAGAGTTTAGAGAATAAATAATTATGTATTATTACTTATTGAGATTGTACTTTATGTGCCATTTCGCGTTTTGTATTCTTTGGACGGCTTCTGCTTCACTGAACAATTGTACTCTTTGCGTTCGAATTAACGTCTTGTTAACTGCAGGCTAATTTTGGGTTCAGCTACTATATTCTTAGTGTTTACACGCCGGATAAAAACTCATATTCGGATGTTCGTGCTATGTTTATTCGATACATTTCGTCTAATGGAACAAAAACCTCACAGCTCTTCAACATTCTGTTACCATTATAATTCTATTTGGAGCCGTCTGGTTGTTGTAGATTTGGTCGAGTGTATTCTGAACAGTTTGGTTTTACTTCGCTTTCGTCGGAAAGTGCAAGTATGTGTCTTCAAAAGTTATTAGTGCCTTGCCTGCCACACGCATATATCATAGTTTTATACAGTTACATTTAATCCGTATAATAGATCATGCGTAGCACGTCACTAACAACTGGATGTTGCCACGCATTATGCGAAGGTAAATGGAGAATAAACCACCGGACGTCACTGCATGACGCGCATTTATCGGTAAGCCCATCTGTCCTTATGAAGGTGACAATAGGTGTGAGAACATTGGATATCCATGGAATGTTCGTATCTGTGAATGCTGATCAGGTTACGAAACAGAGGAGAATACATGGTGCAGAAGCGCAAGGAATCCTTGGGAGCAGGTAAAATGGATGTAAACTCTCTAAATTACTGACTAGACATTCAATAGTCTACTCCAGTTATCCAGATGGAAAATAGGAGCACACTCAGGATGTAGCTACCATGATGTCAGCAAAAACACTGACAGCTCCCATGTGCCACGAGCAAACCTTCCCTGAAGGGCAATGATAGCGGAGCGCAACTCAAGATTTACGACTATCTGTCCAACGCCTCCAGGAACAACGCGGTGCCAGGAAGGAAGGGAGAGAGAAGAATACCGCAGACAACTGCAAAGAGTATTTGAGGAGTATATACATGTGTGTAAAACTTCGGGACTGTAATAGTTAATAATTCCAGAGTAGTATGTTTATTAAAAACATCACACAGTGAGACAGTACTATTTACTGGATGACGTTTAGAACAAAATTTATTTTTCACTATATAATCACAAGACTTCGAAACTTGAGTTTCATGGTTTTCTTTGTTCTCCCCTATCTACCGCTCCAAAAATGTCGAGGAAAATGAAGGTGTATCAGGAGCATGTTACACAGATTTTAAGTGGCATGATGAGCCTCATGGCCATCTAGGAGCTAGATAAAGAGGTTCCCATAGAACAGAAGGAAATATAGATATGGGGCTGAATCCCTATGTTCCACTGAGAGTACTAATTCATAATACGATTTACATTTTTACTTTTTGAAGATGAAGACAAATAACTTATTTTTGAATTCTCATCCAACTAATGTTTAGTGCATCTGCTATAAATGTAAATATCATGAATGGGTCTAAAACTGCAGTCAGAGGCTTTTCCGACACTGACCCAGATTCAAAATACTATTACGTCTTATAATGTACCTACAGAGAACAAAGTTGTATTTGATACAATATTTTACATTTCGTGTCGATTTGACCATCTGTAGTTCGTTGAAATGTTGTACAGTTTTTGTTTCAGTGCACTTTTCGTCAACTGCGAGCCGTCATTTGTGTCTCAACATCGTGATTTAGGCATGTGGATGCCTAATAACCTTATATTTGAAGGTTTGCACGGAATCCTGAATAAAACAAATTGTCCTAGTCAGATTTGTATTGAGTACGAAAATTTTGAAGAAATTGCGAGATTTACTGTTCTATTCGAGAAGATGTATCGGATAATCATGGCATCAAACTTTCAATGGTTGTCGGACATCCACATGCCGAGATCGCAATGTTGAGACATAAATGACGGCTCGCAGTTGACGAAAAGTGCACTGAAACAAAAACTGTACAACATTTCATTGAACCACAAATGGTCAAATCGACACGAAATGTAAAATATTGTATCAAATACAACTTTATTCTCTGCAGGTACAATATAAGACGTAACGGATATATTTATTCAACCTTTAGAGAACAAACTAGTAAATATTTGATTAGTTTAACGACCAACTTAAAGTTCAGTTATTGGTTTAGTTGAATCAAAGTGTTTTCACATTGAGTTCGGACTTCGCAGTGATATAACTATCTCTTAGGTTGTATTTTTCATCCTACCTAAATCTGTACGACTCACATACGAATAGAAAAAACTAATGAGCTCAAAATTCTACAAATTTCTTTAGACTGAAACTTTAAGTTATCTTAGACTGTTTGTGCATTCTTTTTATTCAAGTGGTCTATACTTGTGGTCCAATAGTTAGGGAAATTATTTCCACATTTATTGCTTTTATCAAAAAGTGAAGCTTATTTTTGGGATGCATATCAAGTGATAATATAGTAGATTAAGTGGACAACTCCTGAAACCTGATCAGATGACATGTGAAGCGCGAACCAATTAGAATAGCCGTTGTCTGACAGTCAGTCGTTCACATGAATGGACATCACATCCGTGGACTTGGTGAGACCCCTAGTGGGGAAGGTGTGAAAAGAGGACAAGGTACCTGCGGATTGGAAGAAGGGCTACTTATTCCAACTGCCAAAGAAAGGAGAATTAAGTCAATGCAAGGACTGGCGCAGCATTATGCTCCTGTCTATTCCAAGCCGCATCACCAAGGAGAGAATCAGATACGCAGTAGATGGAAAACGTCGACCGGAACAGGCTGGATTCAAGAGGAACTAGTCATGCGTGGATCAGATGGCAAGACTACGGATCATCATTGAGCAGAGCTTGTAGTGGCAGTCAGCTCTCTGTCTCAACTCCATTAACTTTGAAAAGGCCTTCAACAGCGTTGATCGAGAGGTAATTTGACAACTACTCCTTTACTACGAGGTGCCACCGACAACTATACATCCCATCCAGCAGTTGTACGACAGTACTGCATACCAGGTAATCCACAACAGGAAACCTACGGAATCCTTCGAAGAAGTGAAGACGGGAGTAAGACAAGCTGGCTGCCTACTATCGCTAATGATTTTCTTGGTTGCGGTAGATTGCATAATGCGACAGACAGCGTCTGGCGACTAGGAGACAGACATAAAATGAACCCTCACCAAAATCTTGGAGGATCTGGACTTCGCCGATGATATATGTCTGATTTTCCACAAACTGGAAGATATGCAAGTGAAAAGCAACAAGTTGGAGACAGAAGAACAAGTATCAAAGATAGGACTTCAGGTGAACGTAGATAAAACAGAGGTGATGAAGATTCCTGACCAACAGCAACAACAACAACAGACAACAATCAGCCAGCATAAATTGGCGAAATCTGTAAGAAGCAACATCGCTCACGTACCTACTTTGAAAGCATCATTTAAACTACGGGCGGACGAAACTGATAAGGATATCAAAGCAGCGAGGATCGGGAAAGCAAGAAAAGCTTTCATTACTCTCAAGTCTGTGAAGAGATCAGTAGCACCCAGTGGGCAAAATAAGATCCGGATTTGCGACTCGAATGTGAAGTCAGTGATACTTACTATACAGATCGGAGACTTGGCGCTGCGTCACGGAGAGCACCTCGAACAAACTACACACCTTCATCAACAGCTGTCTTTGCTCAATGCAACTCAAAATCAGATGGCTGGGAAGAAAAGATCAGGACACAGGGAACTCTGGCAGTGGACGAACCCACTCAGCAGGAACGAATTGTGCAACAAATATGCAGGAAGAAATGGAGGTGGATTGGCTATACTCTGAGGAAACAAGCCATCATGTGAGTGACATCACATGCCAGGTCACTACTGGAGTGAAACATGGACGGGAAGCTCCGAGTTGGTCGTCGGTGAGAGGGTGAGGTGACATGGAGGAGGTCATGTGAAGAGAAGAACCGAACGCAACGGAGACGTGTGGCTTAAGCCTTATGTTCTTCTAGGAATTAAAGGAAAGAAAAAGGAAATTAAAGGAAAAAATAACAACGGGAGAAACCTTTCAAGATAAGTGCGGATAAAGGCTATCGTGAGCTGTTTTTCTGAACAGCATGGAAAACGTCACAAAAGAAATCCTAGATACGTGGAAAAGTTCACAGAACACTTCAAAATACGGTAAAATATGACGTCTGATATAATTAAAACATTCCTGTAGGTTCGTAATAAAAAATCAAATACCAGATGAAATTTGAGTCGTAATTGACTGCTTCATTTCTACCTAGACAAGTATACTGAAACAAAAGACTGTCGGTTTTGATTTGCGACAGCGTACTTCCCCACGCTTCATGATATCACCGTAATGCTGACATCCATTTCTGAAACACGCCGAAAGAATGCCTGATCAATAGGTTATTTAGAGTTTCAGCTGGAGCCGGTAATGCACTATGATGATATGAAAGTACATCATAATCGATTATTAAGGATTCTGGAAAACAGCCAACATATGAAGACTAACCTTCCAAGTCAGAGTACTTTGTAGTAACACCCGTCTATTTTGCCCCAACCTTAGTAAATTTTCATCTTTTCATATGGCGTGCCAGAGTGACATAATGCATTCACTGAGACACATCACACTGAAGTCTGCCAAGAATTCTAAGATTTTCATTAACATCAGAGATTCGCAGCGATAGTTTATCTAAGGTAGATTGTGATACCTCATACCTCATACTACAAACCACATATAATTAATCCCAGCACTACTCCCTTTGGAGTCAACCAAAGCTACGACAGTCGAGTGGCGGGACAAGCTACGCAGAAGTTTACCGAAGATCAAGAACCTATACCTCACAATCAAGAAGCGAGCACAAAGAAATCAAATTGGTTTATACTAGCTCGTAAAAACGATATTGGATATTGGATACGGACAGTGGACATTGAACGTCCTTGTACAAGTAGAATTCTCTGCACACTTTTCAAATTATCAGCTGATTTCGCGTGTTCCTATCAGGGCTTGTAAGTCATTACTACTGACTTTAGTTTTTTAGTTTTCATAATATTACTGATATGCATGCAAAAATTTTACGTGAACATTCATAAATTTGCATCCGTTTAAGAAGCCAGGTTTTGTGATTTGACTTTTGTAAGGAAATGGAAAACACAGCTTACCGTGATCATATCATCCCTGCTGAAATACTGTACCTTTGTGTAGTAAGGACATTTAAAACTCACTCTCTGCACTATTTTAGCTTGTTATTCGTAGTGCAGAGACATCATAGATTAGCCCAGCTAGCATTGGCTTCTGTGCATCGAGGAAACTTTGGGGCACATATCGGACCCTCTTCAGGACACTCAAACACACTTTGGACATACTAAAGACTCTCTGGTACACTTTGGAACCACTGCAGATGACCGTCATACCTTCATCAATGATTTCTCGGAATTTCGACATTCAAAGAGCAGATCTGCAGTGAACCCGAAGGTAATATCAAATATCCTGATTACGAGCTAGTATAAACCAGTGATTTCTTTGAGCTCGCTTCTTGATTGTGAGGTAGAGGTTCCAGTACATATGGATCTCAAATAAAATATGGTGAAGCTATTTTGTGGTTATTTTTCAGCTGAATAATATTTTAGAGGTTGACGGATATCTCGTTCAACAACTTCTAATTAATTTATTCTCGCGTACCAAAAACAAAGCAAAAGCCAATAATTGATCGTCCAAAACAAGAGATATATTTAGGAACCAAAACAAGCCTTCAGACGAACGCTTAGCTAGCTAGTGATCGTGCACGTTACACGACGGGGTACCAAATGGCGGGGATGCTTGACCGGAAGCCTTCAGCTAAACAAGTCGACTTAAACAGTGGTGGTCAGCATCCAATGAGTGATTGCTGTGGTCAATAATTTTGGGGAATTATTTACCGCTACAGCTCACTCCCCCCTAGTGGGGTCGTGAGGACCCTAAGACAGAACCAGCCGGAAGTAAAAAAACTCGATGGTTCCCTTTCGGGTGAAAAAAATCTTCCGAGCGGCTTGGTGGTATGCCTACTGGTTTGTCTGCCTATGCTAATAGGGTGTTTGTACATAGCTTCCTTGTTGTTGTTCGTTGGATTCCGTGCTTCGTTTGTTTCCTGTCCAGTGCCCGTCGCACCTGGAAAAGAAAACAAGAACGCTAAGAACCATGTCGAGGAAAATGTACGAAATGAGCTTTTTGGTTAAAAAAAATTATGTGCATTTACTATACAGTAAAATAATGCTAAGTTCAGAACATCGAGAAAAAAATACATCTAATTAATTTTTTTGTGTATGTTACATGAACTGTTGAAAAAAAATTTTTTGTGTTCGGTGGTACTGTATATAAAAAAATTGATACGTCAAAAAAAATAGTCAGTACCACAAACGAATGAGTTGCGTGAATCACACGACTTCGTTAAGTCAAATAAGTGTGCAGATATTCTGGGAACCTTACGGTGCGTCCAGAACGGGTTTTCTTGGGAGGCTCGATAGAAGGTTCGGTAGCTGTCGCTGTGCTAGTGACTTCATCGATGTCTAAACGATCTTCTGTTACTTGTGGATTTTGGGGTACGTTCAGCTCTATGCTAATAGGATTACCCTCCAAGTAAGCCGGTTTCAGACGGTCAATGCTGACGGTGTCCTCGCGGCCGTTTTTGTCCAAGACAAAGAATTTATCAGAACGTTTAATTACCTTATAAGGTCCGTCATATGGGGGTTCCAGGGGTCTGCGCACAGAGTCGCGACGAACAAATACATGTGAAGAAGTTTTCAAACACGGATGAACGAAAACATCAATGGACTGTGGACGAAGGGGAGCAGGTTTAACTGAACGCATTGCGTTTGTAAGCCTGCTGACGTATGAAGCGTGATCTACCACTGGTGGGAAGCTCGAGGGAGAAACAAATTCACCAGGCAGTCGCAGTGTCGTGCCATATACTAGCTCGGCGCTAGTACAACCAGCATCGGTTTTCAAGGCGTTTCGTATCCCTAGGAGAACTAACGGAAGGGATTCAGTCCAATGGGTGGTGTTTGCAGCTGACAGACCAGCTTTCAGCTGTCTGTGTAGACGTTCTACCATACCATTAGCTTGAGGATGGTAGGCTGTTGTTCGAAATCGCATGCAACCTATGATTTTAGTCAGGGCGAAGAATAAGCCACTTTCGAATTGCCGCCCGCGATCAGTTGTTATGGAAGATGGGCATCCAAAGTTAGCGATCCATCTTTCTACGAAGACGCGTGCGACTGTTTCAGCAGATACATCCTTGATGGGTACTGCTTCCGGCCATCGTGTGAAGCGATCGATGCAAGTTAAAATATAAGTATATCCATGTGATTCAGGAAGGGGACCAACCAAATCTATATGGACGTGTTCGAAACGAGCGTCAGGGAGAAGAAAGGTGCCAAGTGGGCTTTTGGTGTGTCTTATCACCTTGCACTTTTGACAAGCTAAGCACGTGTGTGCCCATTCCCTTACTTCTTTATTAATGCCAGGCCAACAAAACCGACTAGTTACGAGCTTGACAGTAGTTCGAATACCTGGGTGAGATAAGCCATGCAACGTATTGAAGACGTTACGGCGATAACTTTTAGGCACGATGGGGCGAGGAGTACTCGTGGAAATGTCACATAGAATAGTATCTCTTCCCATACCTAAGGGTTTCTCAGCTAATTGTAGAGTTGTTTTCGACAACTCATGTTGAAGCTCGGTATCTTCTTTTTGAAGACGAGCCAGTTTTACAAGGTCTATGCCGTCGATTTGGGTGAAAGAACAAACGCGCGACAAGGCATCTGCCACAGTGTTGTTTACTCCGGATACATGGCGAATATCTGATGTAAACTGTGAGACGTAATCCAGTTGTCGTGATTCCCTGGGTGAATACTTATCTGAAGGTGAGTTCAGAGAGTACGTCAGAGGTTTGTGATCCGTAAAAATTATAAATTCACGACCCTCTACCGAATGTCTAAAATGTCGTATAGCACAGTACATAGCCAGAAGTTCTCTGCCGAATGTGCTGTACTTCGTTTCAGCTAATTGAAGGCGCCTCGAGAAAAAGGCAAGTGGTTGCCACTCATTGTCAACTAGCTGTTGTAGAACTGCGCCGATTGCAGTGTTTGATGCATCAACCGAGATACTTAACGGTGCCGTTGGATCCTGATACATCAGAAGTGTGGCATTCGCAATAGCTTTTTTAATCTGGGTAAAAGCATTTCGAGCAGACGCGTCAAGTTCTATGGACTTGTTATTCCCTCGAAGGAGGTCTGTCAATGGCTGAATCAAAGAGGCACAGTTGGGAATAAAGCGTCGATAATAACTTACTAAGCCGTTAAAAGTGCGGAGACTTTTCACCGTCTGTGGCTCTGGAAAGTTCAGTATAGCCTCGACCTTAGTAGCCAGTGGGCGAATGCCCTTGCAGTCAATAGTGTGACCCAGAAAGTCGAGTGAGTCAACACCGATTTGACACTTTTGAATATTAATGGTAACACCATGTTGGCGTAACCTTTCAAATGCCAAGTCCAAGTGCCTAAGGTGAGTTTCCTTGTCTGGACTGGCAATGAGGCAGTCGTCTAAGTATGCGTATACAAAGTCGAGACCGCGAAATACTTCGTCAATGAAGCGTTGGAATGTTTGGGCTGCATTCCGGAGACCGAATGGCATACGTAGAAATTCAAAAAGTCCGAAAGGCGTAATGATAGCCGTTTTCGGGATGTCTTCTGTTGCCATCGGGATTTGGTTATACGCTTTAACCAAGTCGATTTTGGAGAATATAGTCGCGCCGGATAAGGTTGCCGTCAAGTCGTGTATATGAGGCAACGGGTAGCAATCAGGGGTTGTTTTGGCATTCACTCGCCGGTAATCACCGGTGGGTCGCCAATCATTGCTATCCTTTTTCGGAACCATATGAAGTGGGGATGCCCATGGGCTATTCGAAGGTCGAATGATGCCAAGGGTAAGCATATGGTCAAATTCATTCCTGGCGATTCTCAGTTTGTCAGGAGCTAATCGTCGTGCTTTAGATGTCACAGGTTGTCCTGTGGTAATGATGTGGTGCATAACATTGCTGGTTATGCACGGTAGGTCGTTCGACGGGCAATTAAGTTCCGGATACTTGTCAACATAGGTTGAAAAGTTGGATCAAGGATTGCCTTTATCTTAACGGGTGACAAACTAGGGCCTATGTAGCTGATGCCTTTGATAGACAGACTAGTAGTATTGTCAATCAGTCGTTTTCGGCGGACGTCTACGAGTAAATCATGATGATTAAGTAGGTCCGTGCCAATGATGGGCATTGTAACGTCAGCGAGAAGGAAAATCCACCGAATAGGTTTGCGTAAACCTACGTTCAGATAGACGTATTTCCTACCAAAGGTTGCGATTGGTTTTCCATTTGCAGCCTGTAAGTTGAAGGTAGGTTCCTTCTGTCGATCTGCTGCTGTAGCAGGAAGGACGCTGACTTCGGCGCCTGTGTCGACTAAGTATCGAGTCTGGCTTATCACATCATGGATGTAAAGTAGGCGGCTAGTGCCACCGGCGACGGTTGCCGCTAACGCGTGCCGGCGGGATAGTTTCCCGCAGACTTTGAGACATTTCCGAAGTTACAAGGCTTACGGCAACACTTCGCTTCTTGGCCATAGGTGTTGTGGTACCAGCACCAGTCAGGGTTTTTCAGTGAACGTGGTTTGGACTTAGATCGACCACGTGAGTTCCTGCGTTGAGGAGATTTAGGACGACGGTCGGAGGAGTTAGAATGCATGTTTGACCTAAACATCTGCTGGATGGAGTTGCATAACTCTATCATTGCAGGATCCTTACTCGAAGTCTGCTTAGTCATCGAGCATATTTCGGGAACAGACCGTTTAGTTATTTCTAGAATCCTATCTGCAGTAATAGCTAAGTCCTCTATTACAGTACCCTGAAGTGTCACAAGTACGGTCTGTACAGACTGTGGCAACTTGGTTAAGAAGAGTTCTCTAAACAGTCCTTCGTCGAACTGACTTTGGCCGACGACTTCTTTCATTCTTGTCAGCATGCTCACGGCTGACTGATCTCCTAACTCGATGTTACGAAATAATTCATCTAGACGTTGTCGGTCCGTGAGAACGTTTCTCCTGAGGAGGGATGCTTTGAGCAACTCGTACGAGTTACTTACCTCGGGACTCAACATCTGTGATGTTACGTACTTGCTGAATTCCCGCGGTAGGGCGTGAATAACTGCAAGTAACTGTGAACGTTGATCGGTTATCCCATGCTCACAAAAATCTGCTTCAGCTAGCAGAAACCACGTTTCAGCATTATCTGGCCAGTATGGTACGAGCTGAATGGTTTTAGGAGTTGAGCGGATACGGATGACCTTGGGACTAAGATCACTCATGACGAAAATTATGTCGAATAATATATGGTACAAGAACAAATACAAAATGGAACGAACTCACCGGGGTTATCTGCGGATTTATCGTGGATGAAGTTCGCGGTTGGGCTCACCAGTTTAAGGGTTGACGGATATCTCGTTCAACAACTTCTAATTAATTTATTCTCGCGTACCAAAAACAAAGCAAAAGCCAATAATTGATCGTCCAAAACAAGAGATATATTTAGGAACCAAAACAAGCCTTCAGACGAACGCTTAGCTAGCTAGTGATCGTGCACGTGACACGACGGGGTACCAAATGGCGGGGATGCTTGACCGGAAGCCTTCAGCTAAACAAGTCGACTTAAACAGTGGTGGTCAGCATCCAATGAGTGATTGCTGTGGTCAATAATTTTGGGGAATTATTTACCGCTACAATATGATAGGAATGGGAAAATTTTGTGTTGTGCCAAAAAAATTGGAGTCTTCGCCTCCGTCTCCACACAAAACTTTTACATTGATTACTTGGGTGACCTAGAATTAGAATATTTCAAATACGCATGATTTCATATCATTATTTTCATCTGTTACATAGTCACCCGCTTCGAATACCTAATTTATAGAAATTTTGGTAGTCATTTCGATTCTCCGAAAAAAAATTCGAAACTTATTTGTTACTGGATATCTTAATTTGTACAAATTTCTGTACGAACTATAATTCCAATAACATATATTACCCCGCGTCATAACACTTAGAATCATGAAAAATTTCTTTATAAAATTACAAAATTCACTTATTTGCTGAAATATTGAGGCTATGAGATGAACAAAACTGTGAGAAGCGGTAACACACTGCAAATACAACATACTGTACGTTTGATCAGTTTACGAATTATACCACTGGGAAGACTATGAAAATTATCTAAAATTTAGGTGCGAATATATACAAACGCCGCATTCAGTAATTTTTCACCCTAGTTTTTTTTTGTAAACTCACATCATATCAAGGATCAGGAGACCATTCTTTCTGAGATCAGAGTTATGCATCTGTCAGCCTCTTATTTCTTCATTTAAGACAACTTATGGGTAAATATTCATTTCCCTGTTTTCGTTAGCATTTTTCTTGACTGGCTTATCAAACGCTCATTGTACTTTCATGTCCTTCTCGCGTAGTTTGCTATTTTACTAGTCGGTCTCAACGCTGGAGAGAGCGAGAATGTTGGGTGTGGGGCTAGCAATCCTACCCCGGTAAAATCAGTCCACTTGCTAAAGAAACTCAAACGTGATTCCAATTTACTTAAAGAAAAAAGAGTGGAAAATTCACCGACCAGATTTTAAGAAATCCTCAAATGCAAAATTATGCGGTCTATTGTAAATTGTTGTCTTAAAAATTCTATAGGCATTACAGTTATTTATTGTAAGGTAAAGCAGATGGTTTTTATATAATAGCATGAATTTTATTCTCCCTCATAAAAAGTCATTTTTTGTCTTCCATTTTTAGTAAAAACTTACATCTACAGACAATACACGAATGGATAGTAAATTTTGCAAGTTATATTGCTTCAATGATGGTAGCTGCACATCGTGTAGAGTGCGAGAGCCCATACATGAAACAGAATGCCTTGGATGTGTATGCCCAAGAGAATGGGCAGGAGAGCGATGTGAGAAAAGGATAAAATTTCTGTCTACAACTGTTTCACACACATATAGATACATAACATCTGGTATTTTTCTAGGCGTATTGTTGACAATCGTATTATCTACAATCATTCTTTGTATAGCTAAGCATAATGTTATAAAAAATCTTTGGATTCGACTAAAATTAAACTACCTGAGAAAAATGGGTGATAAAGAAGACACAACAGCTGTTGCGTATGCCACTTACACAAATGACCAAGCATTCAGTATGTAGAAAAAATTTATTCCCTTAGAATATCTTATTCTGTGAAAACTGTATTTGTATTTCTACCCTGTGATTGACATGTTTTGTGTTTTTATTGTACTGTTAATCGTGTGTGATGGCCTTTTCACAGTTTGTTATTAGACGGGTTGACCATTTTTCTGTGCCTAATTTCTTTTGAATACAAAATGTTTTGATTCTTGTCCTTTTTTTATTCTACGTTTGCATGACCCTTCATTTGGCTGTTGCATGGAAGTATGACATTTAAAGTTATAAATAAATATAACCGAGGTCAAAATAAGAGTCACTATGCCTAGATCTGAGTTGCTACAACTGCTATTTGGCATATGAAGTAAAACCTAATGCGTTTCAATAATTGTGATTTTTATTAAGTTAACTGGATATTGTGTTTTTCGTTCTTAGTTGTACAAAGTGTCAGTAGCAAGCAACAGTGGTTTTTGCAGTAGGGTTACTGGCCTCAAGCTCAACAAGCCTCCCTGTTTTCCAAACTGACTGCCGAGAAAGTGAGATTCAGGAGTGTGTAGACTTGTAATCGAACTTTGCTATGCTGCATGATAGGCCAGCACTCTATTATTCATTCATCAATGAGTGTGTTTGTGGAAGCAAATACATAGGTCATACAGAAAGGTGATTGTCCACTTGCATGATGGAGCATTCGCCGAAATGGTTGAAAACAGCTGAGTGCAAAGTGCCAAAATCCTCAGTAACAAAATATCTTGTGGATTACGGACATGATATCGACGCTGTCAAGACATTCGCTATTGTCAGCAGACAAAGAAACAAGAAGGTGCATGCATTTGCAGAGGCTTGTGCGATTCGAGTTTATAAACCAGGTCTCTGCGTACAAAAGGAGATGGTCGTGACTCTGAATCTACCATGCTAATACGTTTTACTTATTATTCTACCTCTTATTATTATTATTATTCGTGATTCATTTAAAACTATCCTTTATCAGTAAGATTATCTTAACTCACTTCAACACTATTATTATTTAGATAGAGCAATAAGAAGACGTAATTTGTCTGAATCGTGCAATGTATTTGCACCCACAACACATTTCGAACAATCTGATCACACACGGACTTGTCATAGGAATATATATGAAATTAATAAAGAGGTAAGAGGTGAGAAAATAGACTAAGGTCAAGTTAAGAGGACATATTCTCTTTATTAATTTCATATATATCCATTCCTATGACAAGTCCGTGTGTGATCAGATTGTTCGAAATGTGTTGCGCAAATACATTACACTACTCAGACAAATTACGTCTTCTTATTGCTTTATCTAAATTCATAAAGGGAGCTAATTGTTTTAAACTAATATGATTGTTATTATAACCATTACTATTGATATTACTCTGTTTGTAATTCTTGTTATATTCTCTAATGACTAATTCTTTATCTAAGTGGTGTAATTGAAGCGTAATGCAATTTATCTTAATTTTGATCTCTCATACTCTCTCTCCCCTTATCTATTTAAACATGACCTCGAAAACATTCGCACCTGTCTTTCTGCATGATTAATTCAATGTAGTTTGTTTACTTATCAGTCTTATATCTCCCAATGTAATTTCAAAAGTATATATATATATTTGTGTATGTAGAGTAGTATTCAGTTGACGAGTTCTACCGAAATTTGATGAATTCATTAAATCCTGCTTTATTATTATTATATCCTTTAACTCCTAGAGGAACATAGGGCTTCAGCTGCGCGTCTCCATTGCGTTCGGTTTCCTGCCAACTTTCTCATCCCGCTCCAAATCTGCCCACATGTTTTCATTTCCTCTTCACACGACCTCCACCAAGTCACCCATGCAGTGACGACCAACTCGCCGCTTCCCTTTCGGGTTCCACTCGAGCAATGGCTTGTCTAGTGATGTCTCTAAAAGGTTTCCTCAGAATATGGTCAGCCAATCCGTCTCCATTTCTTCCTATATATTTGTTGCACAATCAGTTCCTGCTGGGTTGGTTCGCTCATTCCCAGAGATCCCTGTCGCTGATCTTTTCTGACCGGCCATCTGATCTTGTGCGGTATTGAGCAAAGACAACTGTTAATGAAGGTCTGAAGTTTGTTTGAGATGCTCCTTATGACGCGCCAAGTCTCTGATCCGTATAGTAAGTAGGCACTGACTTCACATTGGAGTTGAAAATCCGGTTGTTATTTTTGATGCTGAGTGCTCTTGACTTCCATACAGACTTAACAGTAATTAACCTTTATTACTTGTTTTAAATTCATCAATGTGTTTGTAGAATGTACACATATGAAACCAGATTGTCCAAGAGATTCATGAAGACTTGAGTTTAAAATTCGATTCCCGCATTCAGTAGAGTTTCTTATCACTGAGTAAAATGTTTACTAATTTGAAGCTTAACAAGCTGAATGGTTTCAGTGCGGCACTTTGCACAGAAGTGTAGCAGTTTTGGTTGCTGCCACACCTCCCCCATGTACTACACAAAACAAGAGAAGAGTAAAGTCAGGTTCAAAAGACAGATAATAAACAGAAGTGTAAGTGAGGGGAAGAGAATATAGAAAAGCAAAACAAGTGTTGATTCAGCGAAGAGACTCTTTTCAACGAATTTATCATCAAGCTGTACAGTTGTATGTACACATATGGTTTTTAAGAAGGTATATCCGGTGAGGGAATTGAATCATAGGTGTGAATGCATAAAATAATAATAATAGTAGGAAATGCAATTAAAAAACTAAAATGTTTGTGATTATAATCATAGTTAAATGTCAAGTGGCAAAACAAATTAATATCATATATAGAATAATTCATAGGATGGATAGAACTTGAAAAAGGGTGTGCAATTATAGGATTAGTAGACGAATCGAATAAAATAAAAGCGTTACGTAATACTGTGTGAAATTTGATGGAATAGAAGTTGACGTTACAAAACAGAATTGATTTAGAATGACAAGTGGAACAAGTGAAATAATACCGGGGACAATTCAAAATGAGAATAGTAATAGTAACAAGTGACGTAATAAAAGAAGAGAATATAACTCAAATAGATGAAATGAAAACATGAAATATGAAAAACTGGTAGAGATAAAATATGAATGGGGATTACCATACTTCAGCATAGAGGGATTGAGACCATGAAGGGCTTGGACGAGCTTTTTCTGTACACACAGATCTGGCTTTTCTGTTTCGATAGTCAATGCTTCAGCAATGCAGATGAGTCGGGTAGGTAGGGATTTGGGTAGATCACTCTTTGCCTTGTAGATGATTTTAAAGGCGAAGGCTATAGAGATAGGGTGATCATTATCGACTAGATGTTGAATGATAGCGCTTCTTATTGCTCCACTTCCACCTCTTCGAAACTACCGTCCAGGATAGTGTTCTTGCAGTCTCTTGGACAAAAGTCGAGTCGAACGACCGATATACCTAGCTCCACAAGAGCAGGTGAATTGATATAAACACACATAGAGTTGGTCAACAGCGGGATCTTGTCCTTCAGGTTATTGGACAGTAATGGTCGACTAGTAAAGGCTATTCTCAGAGATACACCAGGGAGTGTTCTTTTCAGGGACTGTGATATAATAATATAATGATTTTGCTTTTATTCCAGAAACAATCCTAGAGGTACAGTCTGGAATTTTCAGCACATATCTACATTATTGCATCTAATTTCGTCTCACATTTAAAAGGGGTATTACAAAAAATATATAAAAAACAACAACAAAAACCAAAAGGAAACACAAAAACAAATGCAAATAAAAATACCAAGTACAAAGGAAGATAAACACCAATAATAAAAAATATTTTAGTATTTGGTGGTGGAAGCTATGATATGTGTATGCGTGGTGAGCAGTAACAGCTATAATCATACAAGAAGTTATGAGATGTTCTTAAGAATGTTTATAGCCAAGATGATCAGTTAATTTGATTGTACAACAATAAAAACAACCATAAAATAAACATTTCAGGTTGTTTTTTACTGTCAGCTCTAATGAGGTGTTTGTTGTGGTAGTGTGAGTAATCACGCATAATACAAAAATTTTAGGATGTTGATAACGGCGTTCACAACCAAGATTGTCAGTTTTAATATTGCCGAACAAAAAAACAATCACAAAACTGATATTACATGATGGTCAATGACAGGACAATTTTGTAATACTCATAGTGCTAATATAGTCGGAACCAGTAGATACACAAAAGAAGGAATAGAATAATGAATAAAAAAGTAAGCCGATGATAATAATTTTAGGTAGCTAAGTATGTTTAAGAAGGTTGTTCACTATAGAGTACAAATAAGAGAGTGTAAGGGGGAAAAAAACAAGGGCCAAAATTATGTTATTAACAACAAAGCAAGTCATAGGTTTCACGCCTAACATTGTCTCTGTCACTTAGAACACGGGCCAGATATGGTATCGTTGAGTTCTTATACTTGGTTGTACGAGCATATATTATTTTGTACTGATTTCTAGTTCTACCTGATGAGATACAAAGAGAGAGTTGGGGATAGAGGGGGTGTTGGGGGTCAGAGAGTATGGTTTTAGACCATTTTTCGCATATATTCAGATGCTCATCTACTAATGTAGTGACGAGCTGACTGAGTTTTACACCACTAGTCCTACTAACTACCTTCAACATCCTTCTCAGTATGGTATAGTCCTTTTTCAGTAACGCAGGAAAGACTAATGGGGAGCAGTAAAGTAGAATAGGTAGGATACGAAAGTTGACAAATTGTGAAAGCAGAGGTGATTCCTCCTTCGTTTCATGATATCGGAAGCTAAGTCCCCTTTCAATAGTAATATGTAAAGACAATATATTTTTAATGGATGTGATAAATCACAAAAAAGAAATCCATCTGCGTCATCCACTGACAACGATTTTGAGCCGTATCACCAATAATTTCCAGCCATTGGTGTTCACCATCCAGAGTACCCAAACCTGCCAGCCAGCCAGGCAGTCTACACCTCCTTATGTGGCTGGTTCAAACCAACTGCTATGAATTTCATTGACTGGTGCCATGTGTTGGCTTGATTAACACTAAATTTTTTTTCCAACCTCACCAGTCAGATAACATTGCGATATCTGATATCGTAGTTATATGATTAATCATTATGCCTTGGAAAATTTTTTATTGTTTATTCATTTGAAACAATAGAAGTCTCAAAAAATAGTCATAAATATACCTTAAGTAAAAACACAGATTTTGTTCAGTGAAGAAATTTCATTTCAACGACTTCATTTTCAAGCTGTACAGTCGTATTTATATTACAGAAAAAGGTTATTAAGTGGCACTAAATAATTCCTCAGTCAATGTACGTATATATGTGGTAAAAGTGATAAGGGGTATAGTTGAAGTGGATAAATTACAAAAATATTAAAGATTGTTTTATAACGAAAATGTCAAGTGTTGTCTAAAAATTTTGAAAATTAGGAGTACGATTACGATAAGAATGAAGATGTGAAGTGAAGTGGAAAGAATTCAAGTGGTAAAATAAAATAAAATCTAGAAAGAAAATTACTATGACCTAGGTTAAGAAATGGGTTTGACAAAACGCTTTTGAACACATAATTTAGGTTTCTGTTGATGTATAGCTAAAGCTTCGGCTAGCTATGCATAAGTGAAGAAAACGTAAACTTTTGGATCGATTCGATTTTGTCATGTGGATAACTTTGAAAGATGAATCACGTGGGGCTAAATGACCAGACTCTAACAGGTGATCACAAATAGATGATTTCGCAGTTCTTCGTTCACCTTTCATTAACCGAACCGGATAGTGTTCAGCAACACGTTTTCCGATGCACGTAGCTGGCTCCACACCAACAGGTGAACTGATATATGCATATAAAAGTGGTCAGGTGCGAGATCTAGTCCTTTGGACTTCTGCAGATCAGCGAGCGACTGAAGAACACTACTCTCAATGTTGTCGTAAAGAAATTTATTCCTAAAGAAGTGGAAATTCTCTCTCTAAGGACATCACTAAGTTGGTAACCTTTGAAGTCGATGTCCACATATGGTAACTTTTTTTTAGCATGGATGGCATCTTTTGCTTTTGGATTTTCTGTTTAGTGTTTTTGTCTATGAACTTGGTGAATAACCGTTTTGTATGAAGATTTCTTTCAGGAAGTGCAGTTCTTCTTCCAGGTTATCAGAGCTGCAGATGTGTCGGACGCGAGTAGCATTGTAAATATTCCCTTAATGTAATATTCCCCATGTAACCGAAGTTTTTTTTGTTAGCCTTCTCTATTGAGATGTTAGGTAACTAACTACCTGGATGCGCTTTTCATTTGATACTGTAATTCAAATAATATCTGAAATGTTGGCTTGCATCTTTGTGATTTGTAACGCTTTGATTTTTGTGAATCGCAACGTCAGATACGGTAGAAAGGATACAGAAATATTTATACTTATTTTTTGGAGATGTAAAAGGGCAGCAAAGATCTGTAGTCATATCAATGAAGAAAAAAAAATGCCCAAGTGCATTAAGTCTTGTAGCAGGAACTACTTTTCTAATCTGCTGTAACTCAGGCTGTTAATTTACTCATTAAAGTTTCGACTTTCGTTTTGAAATTTAATAAATTAACAGTAATAATTTTTCAAGTATTGATTTTGTAGGGAATTGTGCTTGATTAGTTACAGGATTTCATTATGAGCTGACATCAGTTACACAACTATTAGAAAACCAACAGGCTAACAATAATCTATAATAATGTACATGAAAATATATAAAAATACGTGTTGATTTCCTTAATAAACGATCTGTTTCCTGGCCTTTATCTTCTTTTGTTACAATAGACTCAACCGATACAATGACCAGCCCATGAATTCTAACTTCTACCAATTCAAAATATAGCGTAACCATTTTGCAATGTCTTTTTCGATGAGGTGCTGACTCACCTTCAACCTGCTGCACATTACTAGTCACGGCTCCCCACTAAAATCCCAAGTTGATATAAGAATAAAACTTGTGCACTGTGGTAGAGGGGATGTCCCCTCTTTATATGGGGACATCTGAGACACTACGTAGGATTCTTAATAAGGCAGGAATTAGGGAGGTGGCATTCAAACCTACAAACTCACTCAGGGACAAGCTCTGTAGGTTAAAGGACCCAGTTGACCCAATTAGACAAAATAATATTATTTACAAAATACCATGCGATGACTGTGGGGTCAACTACATAGGTCAGGGGTAGCCAGATTGTCAGAGCATAAGAATTTAGCTAAGGTAAGAATGGTTGACCCCGAGAAGATAAATAATTTAGAAAAAAGCTCAGCAATTGCAATGCAAGCGCTAACACACAACCACACAATAGGGTGGGAGAGGGTTAAAATTCTAAAAAGTAATCTAGGTAGGTGGAGAGAGAGGTTGATTACTGAATCCTTGTTCATCGAGTCTACACCAAACACATGCAGTAGGAATGACTCGTCACTCATACCTGAAATATGGAAAATACTATTACCAATCAAATCAAGTGAAAAACAATGGAACTATATAAATGAATTTAGGAAGTCGTGTGATTACCTTGATATGATTACGAGCAATAAATTGTTCTTGAAACGTCATCAGTAACACATTACTGTATAACACTGTGAGACTTTATCAAAACAAAAATTTACCCATAATGAAAAATCCCAAGTTAACTGCCTGAATAGAGCCAGTTGCTAGTGAGCATCCGATTAATTTTCAAGTATTGGTTTTTGTAGGGATTTGGTTTGATTGGTGGGAGGATTTCATAATGAGCTGATATTAGGTCGACAACCATTAGAAAACCTGGGAGTACAGGACAGCTGTTTTGTCATCCTAGTTTGGGACTCTTCAACAATACCAATGTCAGCTTATGATGAAATCTTCCAACCAAGTAATAATTTTTGTTGAAGATAGGGTTCATTGCTAGCTGAAGCACTCAACTTTCAACGGATTGGTCCCGTGCTCAAATAATCTCGATCGGCCTACTTCAAATCTGCCAACTGCGTATTGTTATCAGCTTTCACAGTGAGGAGTAAATGTCGCCCAAAGCCTACAATATGGAAAACCAGTCCCACATAAAACTGAGTTCCAATTAATTGATCTCAATTGCTCAGTTATATTTATATATTGTGAAACACAGTCTATCAGGATAACGGTTAAGCCATAAAACCTCGCTGTAACGTGATTGGATCAAAATACTTTGGGATTGAAAAAATTCCGCCTTCTTGTCTACTCAATTCTTATTCCCATTTGTATTTTACTACAAAGTAGAATGTATAAAGCAAAGTCATAATAACACATTTAAGCGAACAATATTGTGCTTTCAATTAGATCTCACTATCAGGCTTAACTCTCATATATGTGTATAAGTTTACAAATAAAAATTCAAATATAAACCAATCATGGTGGTTTGTCTATCTGAGTAGTTTCATAAAGAAACATACTGAGAACATCAGAGAAAAAACCTGAGACTCTGACTGCACGTAAGAAACCTCTATTTATTAAGTTACAATTTAATGGTGACTTATCAAGTGAGATTATATTCCAGAGACTTTCAAGGAGTATACGAAGAACATTTTACGCAGCACAGCTATGTTTGTCATTCTTTGGGACGCAAACGAAGGACAGATAGATAGATAGTTTTGCCAAACTTATGTGCATTTATCAATTCAACTGCACCTGAGGTGGCTATTATGTTGGACACACTACTAACTAGACAGCTTAGCCAACGTGTCACTATTGAACATCTCCCATCATCCTGGTGGTGGCTTGGCAAACGACAGACAAAAACAATCCGTAGCTCAATTTTGACACATTTGATTGATAGTGTCATTCATGTAGTGGAGAAAACGAGAGCCTTCAAAGTAACTCATCGTATCCCACCGAATCTTTCCAATAGACTTCGTATTCGTCTACTGCACGCACACAGCTGAGGCAGGCGATAGGCATTCGAACTATTAAACCTAAACTATGCCTACATTCAAAAGAAGTTTGTACAGCTATTATCCCTCCCTCGCTTGGCCTATTAAGACATAACCAACTAGTGGACTTCTACATCATCCTTGTTTATATTCTCAACCTCTTTCTTATCATCCCTTAATCTTATCACATCTTCACTAGAAACGTGTTTCATTTACTTCCCTTACAATCAGTCTAGCATTACTTAATCCGTTCATTTGTTTTTACTAGCCTTTATCGACTACTCTGTCTACCTGAGTATTTGTTTGTTTAATCATGCTGTTTCTTGTTATTCGTGGTATCACAGATCGCATCATTTTTTCATCCTTATTACTGATAAGGCCATTATTATTATTATCATTATCATTACTACTATTATGACTAATTGCACAATTTATATTCACCATCGTATTATCCTATAGACAAAACACCATGATTGGTTTATATAAGAATTTTTATTTGTATAGTTATGTAGTCATATTAGAGTTAAGCCTGATGAGATCTGATTGAAAGCACAATATTGTTCGCTTAAATGGGTGCTAAATTTTATAATGGGAATATTTAATATAGTGAAATATAATTACGATTGCTGTACAGCAGCTTATGAAAATGAATCGTCGAAAATAAAAATCCCCCTATCTGTTTACATCTTCTTCCTATGACTCAATATACGGATATTGATGTAATTTTTGATGATTGATTGGGATTGATAACAGGATTTGAACTAGTGATCTCAGGCAGCATGTAACCGATTATCGGATTTGGGATATATACACCACCGAGTTAACCATTCTAATGACTTCATCGATCCCAGGACCTACACTCATACGAATTCAATAGAAGGCTTCTGGGGAAGACTCAAAAATAGAGTAAGAGCTATGAACAGCACTCAAAATCAAGTTATTTTTAGTCATCTAGATGAATACATGTATAGGCATTGGTTTGTTTTAAAAACTGACACTCCCCATTACAACTGGGATATTTTTTAACCTCATAATAGACAAAAATACCCTGTTTAACGTGTTTTTCATGCTTTTTTTTATGTAAATATACGTAATTATTTTTGCGAAAATCCTCCATTTTTCTGATTGGTCAGCTCAAGGTCACTCGTGCGTTCGCATACTTTTGGACGCTATTGCTGAACTTTGCCACATCTTTTTCTTAACTAATCCTTTATTTACTCTTTCTACCTGTTACATAATTTATTTTGAACACTTGTCTCCATGCTCTTTCACATTAACACTCCACTTTTCTGGGTGTCTTTCATATTACGCAACCCTCGTCAATACTTAATAATCTCCACCCCACCCCCTAGTTACAATCTGACTATTCATCACATTGCTTGAGACATTTCAATGGCAAAAACAATAATCCTAATTAATTTTTATTCCTGATTGGACAAACCTAATGTACACACACACAAATAGAAAAATAATTATATATAATTACGATTGTGTACAGCCAAGTGAATGAATTTGCCGTTGAAAAAAGAGAATCTTTGCTGAACTATTTGTAATAATATTTTTCTCATCTGGATGGGTGTTTTTTCGTGAGTTGAACTATTTGAAGCTGCCTTTTTAAAAAAATGATAACCTTAATCATAGGAAGAAAAGAGGTAGTACAACTTTATAGTCCGCTAAATACTTATGTCATCTAATGAAACGAACGGATTAAGACATTTTAAATCACGAAAAATACCCATTTATTCATAAGTAAAAACACAGTTTTTGTTCAGCGAAGAAATTTCTTTTCAACGACTTCATCTTCAAGCTGTACAGTCGTATTTATATCACAGAAAAAGGTTACTAAGTGGCACTAAATAATTGCTCAGTCAATATACATGTGATAAGAATAACGACAATTACAATGTTATAAGGGGCAGAGTTGAAGTGGATAAATTACAAAAATATTAAAGATTGTTTTATGGGTGAATTGATATCAAAAATGTCAAGCGTTGTCTAAAAATTTTGAAAATTAGGAGTATGATTACGATAAGAATGAAGATGTGAAGTGAAGTGGAAAGAATTCAAGTGGTAAAATAAAATAGAAACCAGAAAGAACATTACCATGACCAAGGTAAAGAAAGGCGTTTCACAAAACGTTTTTGAACACATAATTTAGGTTTCTGTTGATGTATAGCTAAAGCTTCGGCTAGCTATGCATAAGTGAAGAAAACGTAAACTTTTGGATCGATTCGATTTTGTCATGTGGATAACTTTGAAAGATGAATCACGTGGGGCTAAATGACCAGACTCTAACAGGTGATCACAAACAGATGATTTCGCAGTTCTACGTTCACCTTTCATTAACCAAACCGGATAGTGTTCAGCAACACGTTTTCGGAGATTACGCTTACAACGTCCAATAAAACAGCTCCACAAGACATTTTATGCGAATAAGAGATTGCTGTGAGAAGTATAATTAGAAACATGCTCCTTGGTGTAGTCAAAAGTCGACAAATGATAGATACCCTTCTCATGTTAACTCCAAGTGTTTATATAAATTTACGTGTATCTAAGGGAGCAGTTACGTTGGGAGAGCAGAAGGGCACAGACAACTTCGATTTTCTGAACATGTACAGAAAAGCCTGGGAACAAAAGCTTTAAACATTACCATCGCTAAGCATTTACTTGACGCGAGTCATCAGGTGGAAATCGCAAAATCCTTTAAAATTATCAACAGACAAATAAGCTTAATTCTCCTCATGTTTGCTGAAGCAATCTCGATCAAACGCCTGAAACCCGATTAATGTGAGTGTTGTGAAAGCAGCGGTTAGCATCAGTATTTCCTTGCCCCCATCCTGGTAACTGGATGTTTTCACTGTCCCTTTCTTCCATCTGATTACGTAATCTTCGGCTTTGACCTCAAACGTCCCAGCTTTGATATAGTGTAATTTTTCTTATCTCTTATTTGTATGATTTCACTTGAACTCAAAATATTGTCACCCAATTTATTAGTCACTCATAATCTTTCGTCTTGAGTACGTAACTCCTCTACTACTGTAAGCATGCATTCAATTTGTTTAAATTTGACCTCCCTGTGAAAAAACTACATAAGCGTAATTTTCTGAGCACTGTTCACTAAGTTCGGAACCTCTCGTTAACTGGCGTCATGTAAAATTTGCAAGTATGTTTAACCTATTCTGTGCATAAGCTTAATATTTTATTTGGGCTGTAAGCTGATCAGAAGCCAACGAAATAAACAAAGGATGGTACCATATTATTCTGCGAAAACCACTGTTGTTCTTACTTTATACAAATTCATAAAGGCGAATAAATGTATGAAGAAAAATTAGAATTCATTTACTGTGAGCATATTTTCCATACAACCGGCTTTTAGCTACACTCATAATCATACTAGCCAGTGTAGAGTGGAGTTTAAAAACCCGAGATCCTACGGTCAAAAGAATCAAGACTAACCACTTTCAATGAAAGCTAGGCTGGCATACATCAACTTAAGCCACATCTGGAGCCGTCGCGACGTTAGCCTGGCTGTCAAAGGTCGGGTATACAATGCTTCGGTGCCGGCTGTCTTGCTCTACGCATGTGAAACCTGGCCTCCCCGAGCAGGCTGAGGATGTGAGGCGGCGGCTCTGTGTGTTCGATCATCGCTGTCTCCACAGGATTGGTTGCGTTCTATGACATCATCGCGTGAGTAATTCTCAGGTTCGGGGGCATGTGTTCCAACACAGTGGAGATCACCACTCATTGAGTGTCGTCATCTGGAAACACGGGCTCCGGTGGCTTGGACATGTGCTACGAATGTCATTCGAGAGGCTTCCGAACAAGTCTCTGTTCGCTAGCCCTGGGACGGGATGGAAAAGGGGGAGAGGTGGTCAGTCCATGACGTGGCGTTGTGGGATGAAGGATATTTGTGTTAGTTTAGCATTGGTTGGTGAGTCAGTCATGACTTTCTCGTCGGAATCCGAAAGATAGTTTGAATTGGTGGCTCGAAACGTTATCGGATATGGCCGAGAATCGCAATCACCAATAGCCAACGTGTTGCAATTTCCTTCTTTCTTCCCTTACCGATGATACTTAACGAACACTGTTTGAACTTGTTAAGCATGACTGTTTTCTTTCCAGATGAAGTTCTTTATCCGTTCTCTACTTATATTTTTTTTTACTTATGGTCTATGTTGTTTTATTATTATTGTGTGGCGCATCTTTCTTGGTGCCATATTGTACCAAGTTTTTTCTGCGTTTAAATAAATAAATATATAAAGCCACTTCCAATTGTATCTGTCAATTCAACTGAGTTTGTGGTGGAGCTAGTTATATCCACCGTTGCTCTGGGAGATTGATTTTTCGTGCATTCTCGAGAACATCTCCCAGTATGGCTAAGTAAAGGTGTAGTAAAATCCATCCACAGTTCAGTATTAGATCACCTGGTTCAAACCGGCCACAAAACCAGTCAGCATTGAAGAATCCTTCTCTATCATCTATCGGGTATCAAATAAATTGCCAAAAACATCCAGATAGCGTATGCTCCAAACAGCAGAGGCTATAACAACCAGTGCTTCGTGTGTAAAAGAAGCAAGTCCAACCCCTACTACTACCCTATCCGGCCTACACTAGAGACTATAAATTCATGAATTTGTAATATTATCTTTCCTAATTTGTCTGTCTGACATTCAGTTTATTATGTTGATGCTATTGAGCTGTAATTCATCCATATTATTGATTTGATGTTATTTAAACAACATTCATTTTGTTAATAATACACTAATTCAATCACTATTATGTACACATAACTGTAGAACCATTCTTTTCAACAGCAAAGTGTTATAAAGTCAATGAACTATATCTCTCCACTAAGACCGTAGACAAATAATCATGTCTTGCAATGTTGTAATGTAATACAATAAACACTTTCAGTAACTTAAGCGCTCGCAATCGATTTATGCAGTTTACTTCATCTACACTTGTATTCGCAGGAGGACAACATGAAACATTCTCTCTATTAATAGGATAAATATACATAATTTAAATCCAGCTCTCTATCATATGCGAGGGAATGTAGCCTAGTCACACACACACGCATACACTGATTAAGCTCCTGAAGAATCATATTCACACAATTGTGTTGTAGCCAGAGAAAAAACACCCGTATACGACTTATCCACATAGTATAGTCGTACAGACAGACGTCTCAACGCCGAATATACTGTCCAGAGTTAAGATACTAATTATTATTATTATGCATATTATATATATATATATTATTATTAGCGATTTGCTCGGACGAATGTCTTGATGAAGAACTGAATCATATTAAACGGTTGCTAAGTGAGAATGGTTATCCTGAAAAGTTTATTGATAAGAATATGAATTTGAAACCAAAGCAGCCGAAGTTACCTACAGTTCCAAAAAATGCCTTATTCTTTCAGATGCAGTTCCTTGGGGACAACACTAGAGAGATACTAACACAGCGCATTAGAAATGCGGTAAAACGGACATTCCCTGCTGCTGAATTACGTTGTATCTTTAAGACCACTCCTCTTCTGCGTTCGGGAGTAAAAGACAAACTGCCTAATTTCGCCTCATCCACGTGTATCTACCAATTTAACTGCTCCTGTGGAGCCAGTTACATAGGCCGCACAATTAGGCGTGTTTCTCGTCGAATTTCCGAACATCACCCTGTGTGGTTAAGCAAAGGATAAACAAAATCTATTCACATAGTGCTATTCTGTCTCATCTTGTGGATAAAGAACACAAGATTAATTGACGTTAACCATACTTTCAGGGTCATTTACTGAATACCAACCAACGAATCTCAATTTTGCCTTAAGAGTTCGACTACTAAATATTGCTGAGGCTGGCTGTGGGGATCCATATTAACAAGCCTAATTTATGCATCCAAAAGAAGTTAGTTCAGACATTATCATTACCTTGGCCATCTAGGTTTGAATGGTCCTGAATTTTTGTGGAAATTTCCTAATTTTAGTCGATATTCTATTCGCTATTATATCTTTAATATTATTATAATTTGAGCATCTTTAATGAAATGTAATTCCATTGTGATCTTACTTTACAAATCGATATTATTTAGACAAAAAACACCAATATTGTTATTAACTGCCAATCTTGAATATTTTGTGTGTATAAACATATATATAATCGTAAAGCCGGAAGAGGAATTTATCGAAAGGGGGATATTCTTTGCTTGATTATTTTGTGTTTTATAGATGTCTGAATGAATATTTTTGTTATATATTATTGTTTCCTTTAGTTCCTGAAGGAACATAAGGCTTCAGCCGCCCATTTCTCCATTGCGTTAGGTTCTCTGCCAACGTTTTCACCTGGCTCCACACGTCTGCCAACATGCTTTCATCTCCTCTTCTCATGACCTCCTCCTCGCCGCTTCCTGTTCGGCGGGTTCCAATGGAGAGACGGCCTGGTGTGTGATGTCACTTGATGGTTTCTTTCCTCAGAGTATGGCCTCCAATCCACCTACTTCCATTTTTTCCTGCATATTTGTTGCATAATTGGTTCCTGGTGAGTTGGTTCGCTCATTAGCAGAGATCCTACTTTGTTGCTGAACTTTTATGGCCAGCCATCTGATCTTGAGCGAAGACAGCTGTTGATGAAGGCCCTTCTCGACGCGGCGTGGCACCAAGTCTCTGATCTCCATACGTGTAGTAAGTAGCACCGACTGAAAATCATATTGGAGTTGAAAATTCGCAGCTTATTTTCATGTTGACTCTAATATAGTTTCCACTACTTGTTGTTACCCGTTTAAAAGAGTGTATGTATCTGGGAGGCAGACAAGTCCGCCAAAACACTTTGACTAATGGTGCAAAACAAAAAGAAACAAACGAAAAAGACATAATTTCATCTCTTGGCTTATTACATTATTTTATACTTTAAAAATGTACGAACAAACAGCGGCAATTTGAAATCACTCTTGGTTCATTCATTATTCAATACAAACAAAAATATTGAGAGTTATGTCCTGGAGATTAAATGAAAATAATTAATTATGCTTCTTTTATCACAAAATCAATGATATAAACCATAAAAGAAAGGCAGATAGGCGGGCGGGCAGGCAGGCAGACAAGTGCGCGCGCGAGTGTATGTATATATAAACTGAATGATGAAATAAAATAAAAGAAGGTTTTCCTTTAGGTAAAAAATAATATTAATAATAATGTTAATAATTCATCTGGAGTCCCATTAATCAATCAAAACAAACAAACGAGGAAATCATAATTTTCTAAGTGTTTTTAAAAGTCAAATCTTTACAACATCCATAATGTTCTAATAATTCCCCGTGGTGGTTGGTATTTCCTGGTTGTTTAACAAAAGCACTATTACCAATACGTCGTCGACAGGTATGACAACGTGTTGACGGTAGAATTGATAAATGCTCACGCGTAGACTTTATTCGATCTGTACATGATGCAATTAATTCAGCTTTCGAGGCATTTTGAAGAAATACTAGTTGAGTTAGGGTACTTTCTTGACTGATAAACATACTCTGTGGGAAAAGACGGGCGCCGCGAGCAGCGAGGTGGGGTGGTGGTTGGAGGGATTAAAAAGATGTAAAGCAAAAATATTTATATCAAGTTTTATATCAATAGAGTTATATTACATAATAAAAATTTTATAAATGTCTAGAATTTCCATTTTAGCAGAGCTCCTAACACACTCGTCTCTTCAGAGTCCTACACTTCACTAGAATACATAAAGGACATTTTATTCGGAAAGAACTGTACATCTTTCATCTTGGATGTGTGAATATATATTCATGAAAAATTCCTATCGAGGCATATTGAAAATCAAACTAAGTAATGCAGAGAAAAAGACTCTTTTCAACAAATTAATTATCAAGCTGTGTGAATACATAAAATAATAATAGTAGTGTGGTGAGAGCTGGCTGCGTACACAAGCCAAAATTGTAAACAACAATTTACGTCAATGTTACGGCCTAAATCAGGGTCATGAGGAAAGCGATAACAAAGCTTAACCTTGAGAAACTCACCGACCAATCCATAGCGGACTTAACGTGTGGAAATATGATTCTCTGATATATGGCTTAATTTTCTGAGAAACGGTTACAAAGCAATACAGAATAACCTTGGGCAAGGAAAATAACCAATCAGGAGACGTTTCTCCTCCGCCTACAATAATCCTCATAAAAGTCTAGGAATACCACTTAATATATATATGATAAATCATAGGAAGGATGGAACTTGGATAGGGTGTGCAATTATACGATTAGTAGAAAAATCGAATAAAATACAAACGTTATCTAATATTGTGTGGAATTTGGTCACATAGAATTTAACGTTGTAAAAAGAATTGATTTAGGATGACAAGTGGAACAAATGAAATAATACTGGGGCAGTTCAAAGTGAGAATAGTAATAGTAGTAACAATTGACGTAATAAAAGGAGAGTAGACAAACTGGATAAACAAACGAAGAAATCGGTAGAGCCAAAATATGATTAGGGATTACCATACTTTAGCATAGAGGGATATTAAGACCATGAAAGTTGGAGAGGTTGAACAAACCATTTTCTGTACACAGAGATTTGGCTTTTCTGTTTCAGTGGTCAAAGCGTCAGTAATAACAGATGAGTGTGTTTTAATACGCAGTGATTTCGGTAAACTACTTTTTGCTTTGTAGATGACTTAAAAGGCGAAGCCTGTAGAGATAGGGTGATCATCATTATCGACCAGATGTTCAGTGATCGCGCTTCTTACACAGCTTCACTTCCATTTCTTCGTAACTATGCAGGATAGTATCATCAAATTTCACACAATGTTACGTAACGTTTTTATTTTTATTCTATTTATCTACTTATTGTGTAATTTCACACTCCTTCCAAGTTCTATACATCCTAAGAATTGTTCTGTATATAACATTAAGTATTTTGCTACTTCACACTGAACATTTTAATTGTACCTCATACTATTATTTTATGTATTTACACCTATATGATTCAATTTCCTCACGGGATATAATTCCTTGACAAAAAAAAAACAAATATATACGACTGCACAGCTTGATAGTAAATTCACTGGAAAATAGTCTTTTCGCTGAATCACTTAGTTTGAATATATATCCAAATATCGCCTCTTTGTCTTTCTTATTATCACGTAGACGAAAGGAATCATATGAGAAGCTCAAAAGATAATAAAACTACCAAAAAATATTCACAATCTCAGTTACAAACAGTCATAAGCATTAGTTGGCAAACCACTAGAAACTGCGGAGTACTGAAAAACTGTATCGTTTTTAGTTTCGAACTCATATAGCACTCTGCCAAGGATCGAGGCCAGGATTGTCAAGTTTTGAGGTCGACCCCACTTAATAACCTTTTAGTCACTTACTTACTTACTTTACTTCGGCTATCTCCTACGGGAGGATGAACCGGCTTCGTGAACATCTCGAATGTTTGTAAGAGAGTTGATGAAGTTTCATGGGAATTGGGTACGAGTGATGTCCCCAGAATCGCTCGGCCTTTTGTTTGAGAGTGCAGCTCTAGCCTTTACACAACCAAGTGTGACCTACAAGGCAGTAGGAGTGGAGTAGGGAGTCCACTATCCATTGGAAGCCAGCCGGTGACCGGAGTCCGGTTCATACACCTTTTTGAATGGGGCCAGACATCCAGGGCATCCAATAAGCCCTTTGTCCATACGTCTGCCGGTGAGCTTCATACGCCAGCCGTTGGAGGTTCGTAATCAGGGTTTGGCCATCTCCCTTAGACTGTCATCCAATGGACAGTCAACCCGGTGAAGAGCGCCGGGCATCCGCTTTTGCCCTCTCACTTCGGTGAAATAAACACCTCCGCCACATGAAGGCAGTGAGTAGGACTTCCTCAGGAGAGGCTATGCAAGACGCACGGTCATATGGGAACATTTCGAGAGGTGTACGGAGGGGTGGCCAACCCGCAGCGCAAGACACCCACCCCCGACCATCCTGAGGCTTTGGAGGCCTTCCAGTCACTGACACACAATGACACACCACCAACGAACTCTAACTTTTAACAATATATAACCCCACCGCCAATATATATAGCCTCACACTCGAGTTGTATAGAACCTTACTGGTTCATCATCCCGGAGTCAGTCATTAATCAGAAGTAGATCAGTGTTAATATACTGCATTAGTTTTAAAGTTAGATCATAAACTAATAACCCCCACCCAACCCATCCCACTCCACCACCAACTAGTCATGGGTGCCATACTACACTGAGACTGCATGAACAAACGACAGGAATGAATACCATATATATATATATATATATATATATATATATATATATATATATATATATATAATATTATATTATATAATCTAATTGTATACCTTCAAATAATCTCCTACAGAGTTTAATGTGACTGTAGGCATTATGCGTATCACTTTGACAGGATCAATAAATGTACTGAATTGATGTAAGATTTCAAGGGCCTTGTTGAGCTTTGGAGTGAATTTAACAGAAGCTAAAAATATAAATTTAGAAAAATAATAAATAATAATAACAATAAGCTTTGATTACGAAGCAAATACATTTGATAAAATTACAAAAGTAGTACAATATTAGAGACAAATCAAAGCGTTGGTGATAGAATAGCGGTAGGACACTCGCTAACCACGTCTCACGTGGTTCAGGGTTCGATCCCCGACCAACGCACTTCTAAACCTCACTAAGCCGATAGTAAGGCCAATAAAAAGAAAAGGTTGGGCATGAGGCTAGCGATCGCATCCCGTAAAAATAGACACCACTGCTACTGAAACCTTAGAGCTCTAGCTTGAAGCTCTATGTTCCACTGAAAACGTACAGGAACAAAATAGACAAATCCAAATATTTGGTGGAGGTGAGTACCCCACATACACACAGGACCATATGAGGATATTACGAAATCAATAGACACCGTTTTGAATAAGGTTATGAAATCCACAGCGGACCTTATACATCTAATGAAGCCGTTTCTAGGTGAGTCTAAATAGTTTAATTTAATGCCGAAAACTAATCAACACAGTAGAATGTATAGTGTTGTTAAAATTCACAAGTTAGAATATCCTATTAGACCTATAGTTGATTTTAGAAATTCACCTACTTATGAATTGCCTAAATATTTAGCCATGGTATTAAATCCTCTTAAAAGCCACTCAAAATCTAGACTAACAAATTCTTATGAACTAAAACATAGATTAGATAATGAAGAAAAAAATGGTTAGTTGTGAAATTGTCAGTCTATATACACGCATACCAATAAATATGGTTATACAGATAGTCAGTAACGAACTCATTTCTGATCAAGAAATTGAGCTTAGAACAAAAGTGCTACTTGAGGACATAATGCTGGAAGTGCAGCTACGTTTGACTTCCACAGTATTTATATTCCAAGGGAAAACATACAAACAAACTGAGGGAGTTGACAATGGGTCCCAATATCCTCAATTGTGGCAGATATATTCATGGATAGGTTATAAACCTAGCGACTGAAACGTTCAGCCCCATCCTGAAAGTATGCTGGAGGTATCAAGACGACACATTCACCGTACACTTAGAACACAGGATAGAGTAACTCAGAGGTAGAAGCAGTTCGATTAAATTATGAATTGGAAAGTCAACAAGAGAGAAATTGGAATGTTAGATTGAAGCGTAAAAGGAAAGAAGATGGGAAGTTAAACACACTAGTGTTTACAGGAAATCCACACATTCATACGGATATTTGGATTTCGGATCATCCCACTCGATGTCAACAGAAAATAGGATTGGTGAAATGTTTGAGTAATACGGCACAAAAACTAAGTAGTACCAAGGAAAATCTAAGACAGGAAGTGAGGCATATAAGAGAAGCTTTGAAACTTAATAATTACCCTGATAAATTAATCAGGAAGTATGTAGGAAAGTGTAAAACTGAAACTAATAATAGCGGTAGTGATAGTGATGCTAATGATAATAACTATAATAATAATGACGACATGCATGTCAAACATGCACAGAACAATGACAACACCAACAACCGGCAATTTAAATAGTGATCAGTAGTACCTCCATACAAAGAAGGAACCTCAGAAACCTTGGAGACGGAGAATTCTTAACAATGCAGCCAGGAATAAAAGTGGCTGACATTCAAACCGCTCACACACTAAATTAGAAACAAGCGTTGTCGATAAAAGGATCAATCCTGTGGAGTTGATTAAACAAAACAATTTAGTTTATCTAATACCCTGCCTTCTTTGATTGTAAGGTCAAATACATAGGTCGATGTAGTGGAATGGGGTCAGTCAGTAAGTCAGTCAAACCAGAGGAGCACAAAAGCCTATCAGCAAGATCTAGATTAGTTGATCTGACGCCAAGATGAGAAATCTGGAGAATAGTTCAGCTATAGGACTACACCATACGTGATTGCACGCAACCATTGCAATAGGCAATCTAATACAACTAACATGATGCAGGGAAAGATTGATAAAAGAAGCTTTATTTATCGAATCAACTGAAAAGAATACATAGAAATAATAGAAATAGAAATAATTCAGCACCTATCCACCCAGACATCTGAAGAATTCTACTGCCAACCTAACGACAACGAAGGGGAAAGAATAAAAAACATTATAATTGATGTAATGATTATGAACAATACTAGATTGAGTTCAAAACTTTGTCATCCAGTGAATACGCATGCTGTCTCTCTACCATGTGATATATGGATGTAATAAACAAATTAATATGAAAGTAGTGTACTAATATTAGTTAGAATAGTCGACTATTCAAAGATCAGATAGAGAATGAAAGGAGACCAAGTGGTAGATCGATTATACTAACCTTGATTATGCCTCTTTAACATACATCTTCACAGATCACTGGTTCGAATCCACAGCCATGAATTATGTACTACATCAGCGATAATCTTCTAGTCCAAAACTATCTGAGTAAAAAAAACCTTCTTACTTTCTAATTCAGCAGGAATAGGGGGCGTACATGGAAAAAAGCTTAGCTTGGCGCAGTTACCGTAATGATTAAAGGGGGAGGGGCAATAATGTATTCTTCATTTATATGATTGTTGGACACTGTATACGATGATTGCAGTGAAATGATAAACCTGTTTGGCCACTGAGTTCTGCACACCAGGACGAGAGATAGACTATTCAGAAAAACAGCTCATCTTCAGCCACCTCGGTGAATACATGTACAGAAACTAGTCTAACTTAGCAACTGATACTCCTCATTAAAACCTGGAAATATTTCTAAGTCATGTCAGAGAGAGAGATAACCTGTTTTTAATGCGTTTTCGAGCGTTTTCTTGTCCACATACATCATTTTTTTGAAGCAAACATTCCTCATTTTTATGATTGATCAGCTGAAGGTCACTACTCGTGCGCACTCGCACCCTTGGACGCTATTGTTGAACTTTGCCATGAGTATCATCAACCCAACCCCCTCCCCCCCACACACACACAATAAGTGTAGCTCATAGTTTAACAGGTGAGCAATCTGATCTCCATGACTGATGACTAAGCGCGTAGCTAACTATCATGCAGGAAAGGCGGTAAATCAACAGGATGAAGGCAGAAGATATCTGGAAGAGGAGAACAACATAAAACGACGTGGAGGATTATAATCCTCCATACCAACTCAAAAAAAAAAGAAAATTACAACTTACATGGTAGAACAATGCCTAAAGATGTTGGTTCTGTCGGTTGAAGACATATTTGTATCAACAGGAAAAAGATATTTGAATTATTACAATAATCACAGAGGGGATAATCAGTGTTATGGCTACAATTGTTCAATGTTTCATGATTTGTAGTGGTAGTAGTATTGTTGTTGTTTAAATCTAATAACGATGAATTATCAAGGGAATTTAAAGAATTATGACGATTTAATGAAGAGGATGAATTTGAATGTTTATCACCAGAGTTGATTGCACCACCATGAAGAGAATAATGAGAATTGTTAGGATAATCTGTGTTAACAGGATCACCTACACCAACACCACCGACAACGGCAACGCCAGAGCCACCATCACGCTTTGTATCATTGTCATTATTGTTGCTATTATTATTATGATTATTATTTTTACAAATTGTTGAAGATAATTCACTTCTTTGATAAACATTTATACAATGATTTATTGCTCTGCTCCAATCGTCTAACAAATGAACCCATAATGAAAGTGCCTAATAATTACCAAAAAAAATTAATGAATTAAGTGGATGGCTGGATCGAAAATAGAAAAATAAAATAGGTTCTTAAACCATAAAGATTTTTTTATTTGAACCGATTGAAAATGCCCATTGAAATTTTTTTCTTCAAAGGAATGGTTACTGAATAAAGAGTATTGTTTTTTAAGTGTTGGTTTGTAGGGATCTGATTGGTTACAGGATTTTATCATGAGCTGACATTGGTTAGAGAACCATAGGAAAACCTGCTAAGGAGTACTGGACAGCTGTTTCATCCTAGCTTGGGACTCTCTCCAGCAGTACGCACCCACCGGGGGTTCGAAACCCAGGACCTTCTGGTTCAGCTCATGATGAAATATGGTTTTTGATAACCTACTCTTCATCAGGTTCTACTGTAACAACAGAAGACAAGGGCCAGGCAACAGATCGTTTTATTATGAAAATCAACACGTATTTATACATCTTTCAACTACATTATTATAGACAAGCGCAGTCATCTGATTGGTTGTTTAGGTAGACAAACGCAGGCTTCTGATTGGTTGTTTCGGGATTCCTTGACAAATAGAGTTCTCTCTGCGAATCATATTTTGCCACGTTAACTTTGCTGTGATTGGTTGTTGACTCAGGCTTGTTCATATTTTCTCACGGCCCATATTAGTGACCTAGACTTTAACGTAGATTAGTGCCAACCAATCGGCTAGCAGCCTGCTCTCACCACACTCGTCCCCCCGTCAAACACGTGCGACTGAAGTCGGCTTGATCTACTTGGTGCAGGCGTCATCGTTGGCTTGTCTCGCTGTATCCATTTCTGGAGCTCGCTGACGTTCACGCGCCTCTTATTGTTCGCCATCGCGACTGTGTCTGCGTAACCCCATCTCGAAGTGACCATATATGGTCCTTCCCACTTTGGAAACTGTTTGCCTGACCCTGTCGAACATTCGTCCATACTTCGGCTCACACTTTCATATGCTGCTTTCACCCGACCTCCCAGCAGCGTCCCAAGTAGCAGCTCCATCGCTGACAGATCTTGAACGCCACTCAACTGCGCAGAAGCCTTGAAGTCCTGCCCGAAGATCCATATGTCTCCATCGAAAACAGCAGGGCATAGGCTTTCCATTTGTCGGTAGGCAGCGACACCAAATGTAACAACAGAAGACAAGGGCCAGGCAACAGATCGTTTTATTATGAAAATCAACACGTATTTATACATCTTTCAACTACATTATTATAGACAAGCGCAGTCATCTGATTGGTTGTTTAGGTAGACAAACGCAGGCTTCTGATTGGTTGTTTCGGGATTCCTTGACAAATAGAGTTCTCTCTGCGAATCATATTTTGCCACGTTAACTTTGCTGTGATTGGTTGTTGACTCAGGCTTGTTCATATTTTCTCACGGCCCATATTAGTGACCTAGACCTTAACGTAGATTAGTGCCAACCAATCGGCTAGCAGCCTGCTCTCACCACACTACAGTTATATATACATACATAATAGTGAAATGGATGAATTAGTGTTATGAACAACATTAACCTTCGACGATAATTTTACACCTAAGATTAACGAGTTTATTTAACCTTTTCATAGTGTGTGCAGGGAACCTTCTCTTTAAAAATTTAACTTGTTTTAGTGGTATTCATTGTTATTTTCAACTTCAATATGTCCTTTTTAACTTGACCTAAGTAGTCCATTTTCTCACCTCTTAACTCTTTATTGCATGTATTAGCTCTAGAGTTACTACAATATATGATCTAAGCAACCATAGCTGATTTAATGAGCCATTCGTGGTGTCACCGTTTTAAGGTATGTACTTAGATATGCATGGCTTAATCTCTGAGACAAGCATATGACTACTGACAGAATCAACCAGTTTATTCACACAGTGATACACCCATTGACTGGGTATTGGTTTTCAGGAGAACCAAACACACCCATCTCTGCCTCTTGCGAGACGAGACCGGCATGCAGGATCATCCTGTGGCGCAGCCACTCGAGAGCCCTCTCCCTCGATGAACCATTCGTACCGTTAGTATTCATAGTAATGCATAGGTAAGCATTGTTACGCCGATCATTGATCGCGTCAATCAATTATGCACCGTATAGAAAAGCCCAATAGAACTCATCTCGCATTCAAGACTAGCCAAAAGTATTATTATACACAAAAGTAGCACGCATAGAGACGCTATAGTGACAATATGCCCCTATAAACGAAGCCAGCAGCCACGAAAATTCAGTGAAATCCCTGCCAACCAATTTAGCACGCAAATAGCTTCTATACTTTTGCCAAGACTATAGAAAACCATAGACAGTCATATAAGCGAGCCATGAGAACCATTTAACCCAAGCTCATATCGTCTATATAGCTTATGCTGTGTTTACTATGGGAATTTACGGTTATAAGCACGACAGCCTAGCTAGGCGGTATTAGGCCTAAACAAGCTCAAAACCACATGGTCACAGATACTAAAACACGTTTCCTATGATAAGTTCGTGGAGTGTAATAAGATTGTCCAAAATGTGTTGTGCGCTCAAATACATTACACGATTCAGACAAATTACGTCTTCCTTCTTATTGTTTTGTCTAAATTCATAAAAGGAAGTAACTGTTTTTTTTAATTTTTAAATGTTTTAAACATTTCCGCTGTTTAAATAACATCGAATCAATAATAATAGTAATATCAATGGATTACAGTCCGATAGCATCAACATAACAATACACACTGAATATCAGACAGACAAATTAGGAAAAATAATAAAAATATACATTCATGAATTTATAGTCTCCACTGAAGACCGATTAGGGTAGTAGAAGTGCCTAGTTGGACTTGCTTCTTCTATACACAGAGTACTGGTTGTTTATGAAGGATGGATCTCAATAACCTCTGCTGTTTTGATAGAGTCTTCGGTAACTGAATGCTATTAGCAACTTATTTGTTACCCGATAGACAGTGGACAAGGATTCTTCATTATTAGCTTTTTGGCTTGTATGCAGCAGAGATGGTCTAATATCAAATTGTTGATAGTTTTTACTACATCTTTATTTAGCCACACCACAATTGGTAGATGTTCTCGAGTGAACACAAAAAATAAAGTTCCTAGAGCAACGGTCAATAGAACTCACTCCATCCAAAGCGCAATTTAATTGGTAGATACAGTTAGAGGTGGCTGATCTAAGTACTTCATCTCTGAATTGAGGAATCACCACCACCACTTGGCCGAAACTGGCCATAAAGTCAGCCAACATTGAAGAACCCCTCTCTATCATCATCTATCGGGTAGCAAATAAATTGACAAAAACATCCAGATACCAAGCGAACACTCCAAACAGCAGAAGCTATCTCGATTCACCTGAAACAACCAGTGCTGTGTGTGTGTGTGTGTGTGCAGAAGAAGCAAGTCCAGCCAACCACTATTAACTGCTCTGGCTTTCTATGCAGCTTGTAAATTCATGAATTATTTTCAAGCGTTGGTTTGTAGGGATGCAACTTGACTGGTTACAGAATTTCCTCACGAACTGACATCGGTTAGAGAACCGTTGGAAAACAAGCTGGAAGTACTGGATAGCCAGCCGTTTCGTCAGTCTAGATTGAGACTTTTCAGCACTATGCACCCGCCGGGGTTCAAACCCAAGACCTTCCGGTTACAAAACGAGCTCGTATACCATTAAGCCACTGGGACCCGATCCAATGGCCAGTCCATGAATTCTAACTTCTACCAGCTCACGACAAAGCCCGACCCCTAACCAATGTCTTCGGCGAGTATTTGTCCGCACACCCGACCTGCTGGATCCTACTGGTCAAGATCTTCTGGTGGGTGCGTATTTCTGAAGAGTTCCAAACTGGGCTGACGAAACAGCTGTCCCGAAATTCAACGTTATCTAATGATTTTTTAAACGATGTCAGCTGTGATGAAATCCTCCAATCAAAAGTCTATACTCACTGTAGTACCCCATAAACAGCGTACTGCGTGCAGTGGCCTAGTGAATACGCCCTGTGGAGTTTGAAGCAGTATACGGGTAGAATAAATTTACAACCATAAAAATATATGGAGTACACACTATCTATTAAACAGAGTATATATATATATATATATATATATATATATATATATATATATATATCTTACCTGTTCATGTCTATTCAGGTTAGCCAATAATAATGCACGTTCTTCAAAAAACGCATCATACGGACATTTATCTAATAATCGAGCTGAAGAATACTGTGTACCAGGATGCATAAGGAAGCGTAATAAGCGTAGACGTAATCGTGCTACACTACCCAACTTAGGTTGTTCTTCATTAACTTTAAATGCAAATGATTTATTAGCCGGTTGTAATGATTGTGCTCTACGACTGAAAGAGAAAAAGAAATTCAAAAATAAATTGAATTGGAAATGACAAAACTTAGTACATAAGCGAATTCGCAAATTTTCAAGTGTTATTCAAGTGTTGGTTTGTGAGTTAAAGAACTAAATCATGAGCTGACCTCGAGGTGAGAGAATCATTGGAAAACCACCACCTGGGAGTACTACACAGGTAGCTGTTTCGGCCCAGTTTGACATTCTTCAGCAGCACACATCCACACCGACTGAGGTTCGAACCCACGACCACCTTGCAAGTGAAGCTCGTTTGTAGACGATTAAGGCGCTGGGACCCAATCCATTGACCAGCTCGTGATTTCCGACTTCTGCCGATTCACGCACGACACAGCATGACCACTACTAGCCAATGTCATCGCTGGCGAGTACCTGTGGTCACATCCGATCTGCTGTACCCCCCACTAGTCACTGTTCATGATGAAATCCTATAATCAATCAATCAAATTAAACCCCTAAAAACCAATAATTGAATATCAATAGGTAGGAATTTAGTTACTGGGTGGATCTATTGAGAAGCCGTGACCAGTAGTGGGGTACAGCAGATCAGGTGTGAGGACAAATACTCGCCGTCGATGACACAGACCAGTGCCAATCGCGGTATGATGTCATGGATTGTAAGTAATAAGAATACACGGGCTGGCCATTGGATCAGGTCCCAGTGGCTTAATAGTTTCAAATGTTGGTTTGTAAGGATTCGATTGTTTTCAAGTGAGGTCACGACTCAGTATCAGTTAGTGTAACTCCTAGAAAACCAAAACCGACTTGACACAGTTGTTTCGTCCTAGTTTGGGACATCAGCAACAGTACAGACACATAACTCCCATGGGGGATCAAATCCAACACATTCAGGTTACGAGTCGAGCCTATTTATTAGCGGGTGGTAATGATTGTGCTTTACGACTGGAAGAGGGAAAGAAATTTTAAAAAATCTGAATTGGAAATGATAAAACTTAGTACATAAGCTCATATTATTATTATTACTATTGTTCCCAGGGTTCCTATTGGAACATAGGGCTTCAACTGCACATCTTCACTTGCTCCTGTCTTCTACTGTACTTTTCACCTGCATCATCCATGTTAGTCGATACTCTTTCAACTCCTCTTCACACGATCTCCTCCATGTTACCCTTGCACTGACGTCCCACTAACCGCTTCCCTTTCGGGTTCCACTCGATCAATGGCCTGACGCGCACGCCATGTCACCCAGAAGCCTCCTAACTCAGAGAGTGTCCAATCAATCCATCTCCACTTTCTCCTGCATATTTGCTGTTGGTGGGCGATTGGTTCTTGTTCGGTTTGTTCCCATAGTTTCTTGTTGGTGATTCTTTCCGGTTCGGCCATCCGATTTATCTTCAGTATAGAGCCAGCGAAGACAGTTGTTGGTTGGCAAAGGTCTGCAACAGGCTGTTGGAAATATTCTTTGTGACCCGCCCGCCAACCTTCTGATCCGTATAGAAGAACTGACTGGCTTGACGTTGTTTGTATTGAAAATCCGACCGATGTTTGTTGTTGATGCTGAGTTGAGTGACTAAGATTTCCAGATTGGTTTCAGTTGGTTGATGAATGTGTTTCTCGCCTTCCCGATTCTCGCTCGATTTGACATCCTCGTCCGTTCCGACTTCCTGTGGTTGAGACAATGCTCCCTACATGATAAGTAAGTGAATGAAGTAACTTCTTTCAAATCTCTCCTGTTGATGGTGATTGGCGCTGGATGTTGCTGCTGTAAGGGTATTTAATACCATGGCTAAATATTCAGACAGTTCGTAAGTAGGTGAATTTCTAAAATCAACTATAGGTTTAAAAGAGTATCCTGACCTATGGACCATACATACTACTGGGTTGATTAGTTTTGAACACTAAATTAAACCATTTAGATTCACCTAGAAATAGTTTCATTTGGCATATAAGTTCCGTTGTGGATTTCTTCATCTTATTCATAACGGTATCTATTGATTTCCTAATCTCGTCATGTGGTGCTGTTTGTTTGTTCCCATAGTTTCCCTTGTTGGTGATTCTTTCCGGTCCGGCCACCTGATTGATCTTCAGTACAGAGCGAACACAGTCGTTGGTTGATAAATGTCTGCAACAGGCTGTTGGAAATATTCTTTGTGACCCGCACGACAAGTTTCTGATCCGTAATATTCAGGTTACGATTCCAGCACATAAACCCATCCACAGTGGCTCATGCATTCTAAATTTAGCCAATTTGCAATTTATAAGCATCATCACAACTTAATGTTTCACCTAGGTGAGTATTTATTCTCACAACCTGATTCGGCTGATACGATTCATCACAACCCTACATTTTTAAATGTAGAACGTACACACACACACACAAATTACGTAACAGTTTAAATTAAATTTAAGGGAAAAACATTGGCTGCTTACATTAATGCTATTGCATAACGCGTGTGTATATCGCATACATCCATATAAGCCGGATAATTTGGTATAGACGGCAACGCATCCAAATCATTCGTGTTGACGACAGTAGAATTATTATCCACTTTTGATAAACTATTCATTGTCGAAGTAGTTAAACGTCGTTGTTTAGACCGTTTTACACAAGGTAATGGCCATAGAGAGCTGGATATAATCTCTTTAAACGCGCTTGAACGCTTTCAAATAATACAAAATGACAATAATAATAAACAATAATAGGCATGCAAAAAGAATATCAATTACTAGAAAGCATAATGATATAGAACTGTGGTGTGTACAACTGATAAGATTTATCAGTAGTTTATAAAGAGACGCTCGTAGGCATAAAAAAAACCTCAGATAGCAGGGAGATGGATTTGCCGTCAATCAGAGAAAGCAAATGATACAACAGCGTTGCGGAGATACATACATGGAAGACGTGAAAGGAATAACAAAGAAACACAATATGAAGGAAGGCAAGAAGCCGCAGACACAACACGGAAGATCTGTACACAAGTGGTGTACACAGGTGTGATTCTGCTGGGACATCGTGCGTCCACCCTTCGCCTTCGTCCTTCATCGCCTTCCTCGACCCACAGACACTGTTAGCTGACATAGAGTCAGGCTGGAAAAGAGCTAGCGGAGGTCAAACCAGAACATGACTTCATCAGTCAATGAAATCTACAACAGTTAGTTTAAGCCAGTCACGTAGGAAGGTGTAGACCTCCTGACTGACTGGTTGGGGTCCTCGGTATGGTAAAAACCAATGGCGACTCAAAACAATTGGTTATATGACTCAAAATCATCGTTCTCAATGGCTGTTGCAGATTCATCCACTCCTTGTGACTTATGATTTCCAATGAAACTATATTGTTCTTTGTTATTACTGTTACTATGTCTCATCCCTCTGTTTACTGTACCTATTATGCATTTCTTCTACTTTCTTCTCTTGATTTGTGTTCTACAAGGAGGGAATGTGGAGACTTGAACTGGTGCACATCAGTGCAAAGCAGTTCTATGTCGAAAACAGACAGACAGCGTCCACCCAGGCAACAACAAAGAAGTCACCATTTCAGTTGATGTACGGGGCGAAACTACGACTACCGATACAAAACACAACATGGCTTCTCCATTAGGAGAGGAATATGATGAGGCTACGAACAAAGCGGAAAGACGCCATGAGATCAGAACAGTGGGGGAGAAAACGCGATGCAGAACCTTTGAGGTCGGCGACCAAGTAAAGTATAGAGAAAGAAAGTACGCGGTTAGATGTGGGCCAGGTTCACAGAAACTCCTTCGGAAGTGGGAATGGCCACACACTGTCACCGAGAGACATGGTCCTGTTTATACTATCAAAACAGGAGATCAGAAGAGACGGGTTCAACATCACAAAACTGCAGAAATGGATTCAGTGGGGTGAGGAAGTCGGGACCAAGATACAACAGGAAGGAGTAGAATAAAGAAGGTAGGAGCAGTTCCTTTCGAAACTGTTCGATAGGGGGACGAGTGTGGCGTGTGCTACTGATAAGGTATATCAGTAGTATATAAAGAGATGTTCATCGTCACAGAAACATCAAATAGAAGGGAGATAGATTTGACGTCAGTCAGAGAAAGCAAATGATACAACAGCGTTGCGAAGATATAAGGGAGACGTGAAAGGAACCACAAAGAAACACAATATGAAGGAAGGCTAGGAGTAGCAGGTGCAACACGGAAGACCTGTGCACAGATGGTGTGCACATGGATGAGATACCAAATTCCAAATAAAAACATCCCTTTACCAAGCTTCTCACGTTCCACCCTAACAGAATAATCACTAACCAACCATACAAATGATCTAGATATGATTACCAGTCAGTAAATTTGGGGGGGGGGAGAGGAAGCAAGGTTGAGTGTGAAACTAATCAGTCAATCAATCAGTAGCTGATTTCCCGAGCAGCTAGCTGGTGGAGCTCAGGTCACTTAACTTCGCTAGACAGTGTCCTCATAGGCTTGGAAAAATGGATATTATTAGCAGTATACGCTCTTACTCTGTAGTCAATCTTGAGGTTTACACAAAGACTTAACAGACAAAGATTAAGGAGTGAATTGTCAACACTAATATCAACCCAGGTTTCTATTATATATTTTATTACTATAGCGCTGGGACGGGATGGAAAAGGCGAAGGGATGGTCAGTCCGTGACGTGGCGTCGTGAGATGAAGGATTTTTGTGCTAGATTAGCATCGGTTGGTGCGTCACGGCTCCCTGGTTGGCGTCCGAGAGATAGCTCAAATCGATGGCTCGAAACGTTATCGGATATGGCCAAGAATCGCAGTCATCAGTGGCGAACGTGTTATTCTTTCTTTGCTTCTTGATGATGGTTAACGAATACCGTTTGAACTTGTTAGGCATGACTGTTTTCCTTCCAGATGAAGTTCTTTATCCGTTCTCTACTTGTATATTTTTCACTTTTGACCTATGTTGTTTTATTATGATTGTGTGGCGCATCTTTCTTGGTGCCATATTGTACCAAGTTTTTTCCGCGTTTAATTAAATAAATAAATAATTATATGGTTCAAACCCAACAGGCTACACAAAATTTCACTAACAGCTCACGTCTTCGCTCGATACTATAAAGTCACATATATATGGCTGGTCGGATTAGAATAGAAAGAAACAAAGACCTTTATAGCAGGCAGAGAAGCAGTCAACAGTCTAAATGGAGATGAAAAGGACACCAGCGGAAGAAACATACAAACAAGTGACATCACACACACACACACACATCAGGTCCTTGATAAGAAACCCTCGTATTATATTATACTGGTAACATGATGGAGAAGATTTGTAGCTCAGGTGAATGATTTTGATGTGGTTGTGTTCTCTGAGCTGGAGGATAGCAAAAGAGACCATGGAGCACAATTACTACTCAGCAACGACGACCACCAATCACAACAACAATCAAAAATGCAACACATAAGCTGGATGGAATGCATAAACCTATGCCTAACAACGAACTTTCAATTCAACGGCCAAATATATGAACAAGTCAAAGGAACACCCATGGGATCGCCTATAGAAGGTTTGATTTCAGAAGTAGTGGTGATGCAAAGGCTCGAAAACATAATTCTATCAGAGATCAAACTCAAGATTTGGATACACTATGTCGACAACACATTTGTAATAATCAAAAGAAACGAGTTAGATAAAACTAAGAACTTAATAAACAACGTCTTCAACGACATCAAATTCATAAGAGAAGGAGAATCTGAGAACCAAATCCCATTTTCGGACGTCTTAGTCAAGCGAACAACCACAGGGGAGTTAGAAACTCAAGTTTATAGAAAATCAACTCACACAGATCAAATATTGAATTACAACAGCAACAATCCAATAACACACAAAAGGAATTGCATACAAACACTATTCAAGAGGGCCAGCCAGGACTCAGTGCAGCCCTCCCACCTTAAGGAAAATTAAAGGGAGATATCTCATGGATGTCTTCTAAAAGAATAGATATCCATGGAACTTCATCAAGAGAGATATACCCGAGGAAAGCGCAAAGAAAATCGCCCTACCACATATAAAGGACATCTCAGAAATCACTGCAAGACACTTCAAACCTTTAGAAATGGAGGTCGTACACAAACCAATAAAATTACTTCACTCAGTTCTATGTCAACCAAAAGACTCAACAGCGAAAGATAAAACCATCATCTACGAAATAAATCGTAACAACTGCGAAAAACACTACACTGGCCAAAGTGGATGTCCCCTTCGTCTTCGTATCCACGAACATATGCTAGCCGTCAAACGATATGATATCCACTCTCTCATATCACTACATACAGACAACAACAGACATCAATTCGACTGGGACAAGCAACGTTCAAATACTAGACACAAGAAACAACAAGAATTTTTAGAAGCCTGTCTGGTATTCCAGTGAATCCTCAATCAATAGACACATAGACAAATTTTATCAACCGATAAGAAAGAAACCTCACACACAAAGGGTGAAAGTTAAAGTCAAAGAAACAATCACTTCCAATACAAGTAGTCTAGAAGATGTGAAAACACTGAAAAACAACCAATCATGTCCAAGGTCACCCACTTGAAGAGATGATTAATAAACTTGTGGAGAAATCTAAAAGCTCAGTTCAACAGATTGAAGTATGCGCTGAATGTGTCGCCTAGTAAGTAGGCGATGAAAGCTTCGCAAATTAACTATCCAGTTAGCTCAGAGAACACAACCACATCAAAATACTGGTAACATCTAAGCGTTCATTTAAGGAGTTCATATACTGAAATGAGGCTAAATAATTCGGTGCAGATGTATCAACAGGTAGCCGTAAACATAAATATATAAAGTGTAAACTAGTTATTGCATAGTTTTACAGCTTATTTCTTCACGAACTGACCTGTTGTTAGAGAAATACTGAAAACCATAAGGGAAATAGACAACTGTTTCTACACTAGTGACTAACTAACGTCCAATCAAAAATATCCAATACAGTCCCAAAGAAGATCAATCGCAAGCCAGAACAGCTGCTGCTCAGTGGTAACATCTCTGACAGCAGTCAGCACTGGTTGACGCAGATTCAAATCTCAGAAGGCATATGAGTTTCTTCAAAGATTGCAGATTCCGCCTGGCTTGCTGACTAGTGAGTGACAAGAAACACGAAAACTAGGGTAGGCTAGGGCCTTCTGTCGACTGCCTCTAACCATCGAATATCAACAATTCAAAGTGCACTGTCTGATGGTAAGCCAACTATAGTGGGATAATGGCCGCCACACTGCAAAGCTGACTGAACATCGAACAAAGAGCTAGACACATTACACTAACTAACTGTTTTGCCATAGATAAAGGCTCTTCAGTTATACGTATCAATCACTCCCTCCACTAATGCTCAAATCCACAGGATCTTCACGTCACGATTTAGCCACTGGATCGATAATAATAATAATAATTTGCTTTATTCCAAAACAGTACTTGTGATACCGAATGGAATCCTCAGCATTTCACGACAGTATTGCATCCAGTTAGTACCTAGACAATAAAATAAAATTCTACATAGATTAAGGGTAATCTCGGTTAGTTTTGACAACAACATATTAACATGTCGGTAGCAAAGCCAAAAGTGAACGGAATGTTTGAAGGTGTTAGAAAAGTAGATGCTAGCATATTTAAATGGCGTAAGCGGTAACAAAATGGCCGAGATATACAGAGTGTGAAAGAACGAAGTAGAATGTTTTAAGTAGAGTTTGTAAGGAAGAGAGAAACAAAACAGCACATAACAGAAAAAAGAGAGAAAAGGAGAAGAAAGAAGGAGAAACGTTGTACCTATAAATGATGTGACTTGGAAAGACGAGATCCAATTGTTCTACCGATTATTTAATAAGTTATAAGTTTCACGCCTAATGCTTTCTTTATCATGCAGAACACGAGCTAAGTAGGGTATGGTTGACTTTTTGTACTTGCTAGTGCGAGCATATAGTTTTCTATATAGGCTTCTGTTGGTCTGGCTTGATGAGATACAAGGGGAGAGTTGTGAATGAAGAGGGTGGTGGTGTGAGTTAGATGAAAAGGATTCAGCCCATTTTTCACATGAGTCCAAATGCCTGTCGACCAGAATATTCACAAGCCGGTTAAGGGACACGATGCTTACCCTGTTGACAACCTTTAGCATCCTGCATAATAAGATATAGTCCTTCTTCAGTAGCTCTGGAAAACTAAGAGGGAACAATAGTGAATAATAGTCAGGATGCAAGAGTTAACGAATCAAAAGAGTAAGGGTTGGGTTGGGTTATTCCAGAATGCCTCAACTTCTTGATTTAGAAGGTAAGACGGAATATTTTCTTAGAAATCATCAAGATATGAGACGACCAATAAGGAAAGATCAGCAGACAGAATGACACCAAGATAATTTAATTTCCAACTTGGTCTCTATTTCAGTGCCATGTATGTTGCACACCTCGTGAGTGCTAACTAGTTTGTTCAGGTCAGATTTATGCCTAAAGGTGAAATTGACTGTTTGACATTCGGAGGGGTTTAAGGTTAGACCGTTTTCCTTGGACCACTGGCTGATTTCTGATAAAATGCTATTTAGTTTGGAGCAGTCACTTTGACATTTGACAGGCAAAGCATACAGTCAGGTCGTCAGCATATTTGACAAAATTAATGTCATTTGAAAATGGTGGTAAGTCATGTAAAAAAGAAAGAAAGAAAGAAAAGAGAAATGGGGAGAGTAGTACAGCACCTTGGGGGAAACCAGCTTCAGTGAGCACAGGAGAGCAGTATTTACCTTTGTATACATACAGTGAACTGCATTCTGTTTGAGAAGTAAGAATGCAACCAGTTTGTGATCGATAATAGTTGTATGAAAGCTACTTCAAAATATCCTCTGAAATATGCAAAAATATGTGGAAACATACCTTACCAGGAGACATATATCCAGATTGTGTTGAATCCATAGAATTACATGACAGTTGTGATAAACTAGCCACTCTACAACAGCCTAAGACAATATTACTCGCAGGACTAGACTTATTTGAAGTATGTTCAATAATATTTTTTTTCGATCCACTGTGTTTCCCCACTGGTACATGTTCCGATTGTTGAACAATTGAAATAGGCTTCGATTTCTGTTGGAGTAATAATTTCTCAACATCATCATCATTACCAGCGGCATCACCATTATTGATTTTATTCTCTATACTATCATCATTGCTGTTCATGATACAACTGTTATCGCCTCCTTGTTCACTTGATTCAAGCCTTTCATGACTATCGTCATCTCTGCTACTATCAAGAACACCACCACCACTGTCATTGTTGCCAATGTTTTCGTCTTCTACGACATCATCCTCAACATCGTCATCTTCATCGCCCACTTCCTCCTCCTCCGCCTCCTCATCATCGTCGTCGTCTTCGTCATCATCGCCAATGTGTCGGTTATTCCAATGTACAAATATAATCAATTCTAGATAGGGAATAATCAAATGCGGTGCATATTGTTCCATATATTGTAAGATTTGATTGCGATAATTTGAACAGAAGGCTATAAATTCATCTAAGCAATAAAAACGGAAACAAAACAAAAAAATATATGTGTAAAACTTGGGCACTGTAATAATAATAATAATAATTTTTCCTTCACATTCCCAGTGGAACATAGGACTTCAAGCTAGTGGCTTGAAGTTTCTGTAGCAATGGTGTTGATTTCTACGGGATGGGGTTGCTAGCCTCATGTGCCCACCCTTTCCTCTTTACCAGCATTATTTCTGGCTTAGCGAGGTAAAGGACTGCGTCGGTGGCCGGGGATCAAACCCCGGTGATGAAACTTGTAGGAAGAGTTTTTACTTAATCATCATCGAGCCCCGGACTATGTGCATGGTCGGTGAGCGTCTTAACCGCTGTGCCATCGACGCACAGTAAGAAAAGTTGCTTCGACAAAAACACCTTATGTAAAGAGAAGCATATCACCACCTACCATAACTACTCTCATCAAGCAATGAAACTAGACAAGGTTTGCCAATCTTACCATTTTAACTTAACTTTGCCACCGAAGACAATTCTAGAGGTTGTCGTAGTGATGCAGTATATCTGCCAATTGATGAAAGACTGACCTTGAGTGTGTAGGGGAAATACTCTCATGGTATAATGAAACATACGGTACACGAACCGCACTCAGTTAGCAATCAGAGTCAGTAAACACGATATATGCGCTTTATACCGTTCAAGTGCACACATCTACACATGTGAATCATTAGACGTGATCGAAAAATCTTGCATATCTACGGTACCCACATTTATGTTGGTAGACACACGACATTTTCAAATGCAAACCAAAACCCAGAGTGATATACGCCTACCTCGGACGTTTCTGGTGCCTTCAGAATTTTAATCTGCCACATGCTTGCATGGACTTATGCAAGATATAGTCCACCCTGGTGATCTAGCGGGAATGGCAATTTTCATCAATCCTTTCCACCGATGATGCACAGAAATTTAATTTGTCTCTCCAATTTTAGAGAGAAAGCCAAAGCACCATATGCCTATTTGGGTCATCTCTAACCATGTCAGGAAGTTAAATTTACACCTTCTCAGTGCTTGCAGTCGTACTCCGTGCTTCTTAAACATCGCCTACCACAGTTGAGAATATGCGCCAACACCGTGACAGTAGATTTATCTGATTTAACTATCAAATAGTTGCTGTGGATGACCTTGAAGACCAATTTTCCTTAAGAGCGAATTTATCACAAAGTGCTTTCCCGCCTACCACACCATGGCAGCAAATGTTGTTCGAGTAGCTCCGTTTAACTAGAGTGGATCGTTGACTGAGGGTTTGAAACAAAGATAACAAAACTTTCCACGATTGTGTCATGGAAAACAGACTGCATAATACTGTCCTATGTTTTATAGTCCTACAAAAAGTGTATATAAGGCTCGAGAAAATCAATTCGGTTTCACACCTCAGTGAGAGTACACTTCTCGAAGCTCCGCTCTTTGACAGCTTCTAAAACACTGGCATACTTCGTCAAAACAAGAAAAAGTCTAAATCTTGTTCTAGCGTTGATGGAAACGACAGGCGTACTTATCGTAATCCGATACTCGCCATATTTCTTGATGTGAAGTTAATCTACCTCCTCAACTGAGAGGTACTGCGGCAATGTCTGACTGCGAAAGAAGCGTGAAAAGTATCTAAGGTTACAGAATATTCACATCAGATCATGGGAAAATTAAAAAGACGGTGACAGCGAAGAAAATTTGCTTGTTGACGAAGTCACCGACTAGGTTGTACATTCGTGAATATGTAGCAAAGTGATGCAAAAGTTCAGAAGCTATGTATTCATAGGTAAATAATGTCCAACCTATGATTTCACCATGGTCATCATAAACAGAAAATTGCATCAATAATTATAATACGATTATGTATTTAATCCCAACTTCATGTTGAATTTTATTTTTACGTTATAGTTCGTATTCGTAATCTTATTCGTCAACATTTAACCCTCAACCACACAAAAGTTCTGGAACATTTTCACCACTTTTCATATATTCACGAAAGAAAAATTTCTTTTAATTTGTACGCAATCTCTGCCTAAGTAGACGTGATATCCAGCTGGCTGTCGACCAAGCGGCGTGTATACTGCTCAGTGGTAGTAAGTAATTCCATATTAGTTTGTTTATTAGATATATGACACAGTGATGAAACTTTATTATTTACTGGATGACATTTCAGACAAAATTTCTTTATTGTTGATAATCATTTCATCAATTACAGTTACACGACTTCGAAACTTGAGTTTTATAGTTTTCTTTGTCCTCGTCTATTTGTCGTCGTTGGGGTAGTAGAATTTTCCAGATATCTGGGTGGACAGGTGTTGAATCATTCCTATTACACGTGTTGGTTTTCAGTTGATTGGGTGAACAAAGCTTCTGTTATCAATCTCTCTATCCACCCTCTCACATTAGATTTTAAAACTGTCATCTTATCCCATACAGCCTATTACTATAGCTGAACTGTTCGCCAAACTTCTTGTCTTAATATTAGGGTCAACTTATCTAGAGTTTGCTGCTAGGGCTTTGTGCTACACTAGGCTGACTGACCGAATGCCCCTGTTCTACTAATCTGACCGATGTATATTTGACCTGACAATCAGTGTAGACAGGGTATTTTTTTCCTTCAAGTTCCCAGTGGAACGTAGGACTTCAAGCTAGTGGCTTGAAGTTTCTGTAGCAGTGGTGTTGATTTTCAAGGGATGAGGTTGCTAGCCTCATGTGCCCAACCTTTCCTTTTTACCAGCATTATTTCTGGCTTAGCGAGGTAAAGGACTGCGTCGGTGGCTGGGGATCGAGCCCCAGACTATGTGCATGGTCGGCGAGCGTCCTAACCGCTATGCTACCGACGCACCCTGACAGGGTACTAGATAAACTAAATTATTTTGCTTAATTGGCTCCACATGAATGATCCTTCAACAAACATCGCTGGTTTCAAAGCATTCAAACCCACAAACTCAATTATTAACAAGCTTTGTCGGTTAGGGGATATTAAGGAACCGTTACAACAATTTAGTTTATCTAATACCCTGCCGGAATGATTGTCAGGTCAAATAAATCGAAGCAGTCAGACTGGCTGAGTCGAAAAACCTAGGAAAAGCTGGATTAGTTCAGTCAAGTAATCAAAGAAATATGGAGGGTAGTTCAGCTGTACCACTTACTACATGCAATTACACACAATCATGCAGTATACGACAGGATAAGATGACACTTAAAATCTAATGCAACTAACATGGTGGAGGAAGAGATTGATAACAGAAGCTTTGTTTATCAAACCAACTGCAATAGGAATGATTGAACACCTGTCCACCCAGATATCTGGAAAATTCTACTACCCAACGACGACAAATAGACGAGGACAAAGAAAACTATAAAACTCAAGTTTCGAAGTCGTGTGATTATAATTGACGATATGATTGTGAACAATAAATAAATTTTGTTCGAAAGGTCGTCCGGTAAATGATACTTTTTCACTGTGTGATACATCTAATAAACAAACCAATATCGAATTGCTCGTTATCAAAAAGTCATCTGATATATACTTGTGAAAGACACTCCCACCACACCACAGTCTCAGATCAGACATGAAATATTACAGGAAAGCACATCAAAAGAAAAAAACACTTACCTACCTCGTTTAACTGCATCAATTGGTGGTGATGCTGTATTACTACCTGAAAACTGACTTTGATATTTCACTGTTAATTTCGCCTGCCAGTTGGATAAAATACGCATCCAACTAGTTGGATAATGCAGCATATGCCATTTTGTATAATCAATAAGCAGGTCAATGTGACTAGCGTTCAAGTATTGTAGAAAATAATGAATTATACGTTTTGGATGACCAAGTTGTTTAATTAATCCAGATTTATGCAGTTTATCATCGAAAGTAATCATATTTTGTGGTTGTGATGATGCGTCGTTGGTAGTTGTTGTTGTTGTCACCATCAGTCCACCACCAACACCACCACGATGATGTTTCATACATGCAGCACTGAATTGTTGTAGTATAGACAGTGCTTCACGATGTAATCCACGCGACTGATACAACATTACTAATTCCTTCAGAGAAAGAGTTAGAAAAAAAGGTGGAAAAAAGCCGAGTGTTCAATATGTATTTGAAGAAATGCAACTATGAGAATAATTTAGAACAACACATATTTAAGCGAACAATATTGTTTTCAGGAAGGTCCTGGGTTCGAACCCCGGTAGGTGTGTACTGCAGAAGGGTCCCAGACTAGGACGAAACAGATATCCAGTAGTACTCCCAGGTTTTCCAAAGGTTCTCTAACTTATGTCAGCTCATGACGAAATCCTGTAACCAATCAACCAAATCCCTACAAACCAACACTTGAATATTGTTTTCAATTAGATCTCATCAGGCTTAACTCTAATATACCTACTTAAGTTTACAAATAAAAATTCAAATATAAACCAGTCATGGTGTTTTGTCTATAGGATAATAATATGGTGACTATAAATTGTGCAATTAGTCATAATAGTAACAATAATAATAATAATAGTAATAATAATAATGCAAACGAAGGATAAGCTAGATAGTTTTGCCACATTTATGTGCATTTATCAAGTCAACTCTGCTCCTGCGAGGGCATTTATGTTGGGCACACTACTAACTAGACAGCTTAGCCAACGTGTCAATATTGAACATCTCCCATCGTGGTGGCTTGGCAAACGACAGACAAAAACAATCCGTAGCTCAATTTTGTCATATTTAATTGATAGTGCTGGTCATGTAGTGGAGAAAACGAGAGCCTTCAAAGTAACTCATCGTATCCCACCGAATCTTTCCAATAGACTTCGTATTCGTCTACTGCACACACACACACACAGCTGAGGCAGGCGATAGGCATTCGAACTATTAAACCTAAACTATGCCTTCATTCAAAAGAAGTTTGTACAGCCACTATCCCTCCCTCCCTTGGCCTATTAAGACATAACCAACTAATGACTTCTTCACCACTCCTTGTTCATATTTTCAACCCCTCGCTTATCATCCCTTAATCTTATCACATCTTCATTATAAACGTGTTTCATTTACTTCCCTTACAATCAGTCTAGCATTACTTAATCGGTTCATTTGTTTTTACTAGCCTTTATCGACTACTTCCAGCTGAACATTTGTTTGTTTAATCATGGTGTTTTTTTTTCATTATTCGTGTTATCACAGATTGCCTCACTTTTTCATCCTTATTATTGATAAGACCATTATTATTATTACTTTTATTATCATTACTACTATTATGACTAATTGCACAATTTATATTCACCATCGTATTATCCCATAGACAAAACACCATGATTGGTATATATATGAATTTATATTTGTAAAGTTATGTAGTCATATTAGAGTTAAGCCTGATGAGATCTAATTGAAAGCACAATACTGTTCGCTTAAATGTGTGTTGTTCTAAATTGTACTATGGGAATATTTAATATATTAAGAGAATAATGGAGACAGAAATGTAGAAAAAAATGACAGAGAACAGAAGTTTAACGAAGATATCGACGATTCAAAGGTATCATTCTCCTTATTTTATTTAAAATTGTCTAAAACACAAAACCTGTTACAATATGGCACCAAAAAGACGCGATACATTTGTCGAGCTTGGTGATTGCGATTCTTGGTCATATCTGATAGCGCTTCAAGCTACCGATTCTAGCTGTCTCTCAGACTCCGACCAGTAGGGTATTGAGGCATCAGCCGATGTTAACCTAACACACAAATATCTTTCATCCCACGACGCCACACGGGCTGACCATCTCCCGTTTTTTCTATCCCGTCCAAGAGGTAGCAAACACAGACCTGTGTGCAAACCTCTGGGATGACAGTCGTAGCACATTTCCAAGCCTTCAGGGCCGGTGTTTCCAGATGACGACACTCACTGAATAGTGATCTTCACTCTGTTTAAACACACACGATAATGCCACCGAACGCAAGCAATCCTACGGAGACGACGATGATCGAATACGCAGAGAAGCTGCACATCTTCAGCTCGGAGAGGTCAGGTTTCGCAGGCGGAGAGCAAGGCAGCACGCACTGAAGCATTATAAGACCCGACTTTTGATAGCCAAGTTAACGTCGCGACGGCGCCAGAGGTGGTTTAAGCTGACTTATACCATCCTATCTTTCATGATACGGTTGGGAAACTAGTCCGCCACACCTTTGCCAGCACTCACACAACTACCCAGATGATACACTAACTTGTCGATAACTTCAAGCGGTCCACCTGCAAGTAAGAGTGAGTGCAGGTACAGGGTCCTGCCAATCTTGTAACATACCATACTTACAGACACTTATCGCCAACTGAATAAATGCGATTTGGGCAGCCTGCATGCTATCACACAGTAAGACGATAACGTCTGCATGCTCGAAGTTGAAAAGTCTCTATTGAGGGAGCAGATCTACACCACCTTAACGCACATCCTTCAGAGCTGACTCCAGAATGTCATCGATGGCAAAGTTAAAGAGAAATGTAGAGATTGGGCAACACTGTCTAACCCCACTGTTGGTTCGAGAATAGTGATGATAGTTGGTCGTATGCCCCCACTCTACCTGGGAAGGTTGAGACACTTCTCAGGTACACCCCTCGCTAACATACAGTTCCAGAGTACAGTTTTATCCAACGAATCGAAGGCAGCTCTAATATCAAGAAACACAACGATTGTTGACCTGCAATACATGCGGCAGTGTTCCAACAACTGACAAAGGGTGAACACACGATCAATGCACCCGCGGCCTGAATCAAACCCAGTCTGAGAAGTAAGATAGCAGCCAATAAGTTTAGACGCAATTTGTAGTAAACTTATACACCCCCTGTGGTTGTCACCTGTGTTATGTCAACTCTTCTTAAAGATGGGGACGATGATGGCCACATCCTACAATGATGGTACATCTTCAATTCCTCATACTTTCCTGAGGAAACCTGTCAAAGCTATGACAAGAAATCTTGCCACATTAGCTTTAAAAAGAGCCGACGCATAATTAGGTTGGAAAAGAGTTAGGAGTGATGAAATCAATTCATGAAGACTATAACTTTTTGTTTGAACCATGTAGAGAGGTGTAACTGCCTGACTGGGATCTTAACAACACTTTAAATGAGTGTCTGGAAATTGACTGTTGACTATATGGCTTCAAATCCTGCATATAATCCTTGTGCTCTTTCACATCAATTAAAAATTCTCATTATTCTCTATGCAATTATTCTTGTCCCCGTTCATTTGCATTTTACCATAGTTTGTTTGCGTCTCTCTCTACTCTACTTTGTATTGAATTGTGCTAACTTGGAATGCTACACTTTTGTGGAAGAATAAAATTTTGCATTGGAGGAGTATAAATAGCAGTTTAGACAGCTTAGTGGTGTTGTGGCGAGTGCTACCGTGTTAAGACTTATCAATAGTATATAAAGAGACGTTTATCAGCATAAAAAAAACATCAAATATCAGGGAGGCAGATTTGACGTTAGTCAGCGAAGGCGAACGATACAACAGCGTTGTGAAGACACATGGAAGACGTTCGTTGGTTCGTTGCCTACCAGAGTCCCTCGTTGTTTATGCCTCTTAACCATCCGATCTTCAGTATGGAGGCAAAGAAGACAGCTGTTGATAAAAAAGTCTGCAACCCTGGTAGAAATGCTTTCAGTGACACGTCAAGTCTCTGACCCATATAGAAGAATTGACTTAATATGGGTGATGAAAATTTGATTCTTCCAAACTGATTTCAGGGTGATGAAGGTATTTTTCGCCTTTCAATCAATCTTGTCTTCGAGATCCTCATCAGTACCGCCTGTAGTTAAGAACGATGCTGCTCAGAGAAGTGACCTCTTTCAAATTTCTGTCGTTGAAGTTTCAGTAGGAATGGGATTTTTGTTTCTACAGGTTAAGGCCACTAACCCCATGCCCAACCACCCTCTTTTCCAGACTTAGGAATGGACAATGAAGTTCACCAACCGTGCCATAATTAGTGATATTGTAACACAGAAGACAATATTACCTGCATGGACAGAATGAGATTCAGGCTTACCTCTAGTGCAAACACCATGTGTTGCAAGCAAACTTAGACACATGGATCCACCCGTTTAATAACGGCTGATCCCAAAGATTTAATTTCGACTGAGTCATAAATTTTGTTTGATATCAGGTGGTTGGACGTAATTAGCAGGATGCCACGGACCTAGATTGCATGCTTTCTGATGCTAGTCAGCTAGCGATATCTGTAAACTTAAAGGGACTGATGTCCCTCTGATGTTGAGGACGAGTCAACTGAATGATTAGTAACTTGCTTCCTTAATTAATTTAGAACCTAAAGTTATGATTATTGATCTTAAAGACAAAAGAAATCGCTACATTTAATCGAAGTCTATATGATTTGTCGTACAAAATTCGATTTTTTAGCAACAGTTCAGTCAATTTATTGTTAAACAACCTTTTTCAATGGGTTCAATAAAACAGTAATAATAATAGATAGAGTGTGCCGAGTACTACCGATAAGATTTATCAATAGAATATGAACAGAGACGTTTATCAGCATAGAAAACATCAAATAGCAGGGAGATAGATTTCACGTCAGTCAGTGAAGGCACAGCGTGGTGGAGACACATGGAAGACGTGAAAGGAACCACAAAGAAACACACAATATGAGTGAAGCCCAGAAGTAGCAGGCACAACACGGAAGATCTGTGCACAAATGGTACGTTGAAGATAAGGGGTATACATAATTTGGCTATAGTACGTCGGGACGGGACTCCATGTGAACATCGACAAGACGGAGGTTATGAAAATAACTGACCACTACCAACAACGACAACAGCAGAAACATCCAGCACCAATCACCATCAATGGGAGGGATTTGAAACAGCTCACTTCATTCACTTACTTATCATCTAGGGAGCATTGTCTCAACTACAGGCAGTTGGAACGGACGAGGATGTCAAATCGAGCGAGAATCGGAAAGGCGAGAAACACATTCATCAACCAACTGAAACCAATCTGGAAATCTTAGTCACTCAACTCAGCATCAACAACAAACATCGGTCGGATTTTCAATACAAACAACGTCAAGCCAGTCAGTTCTTCTATACGGATCAGAAGGTTGGCGGGGGGGTCACAAAGAATATTTCCAACAGCCTGTTGCAGGCCTTTACCAACCAACAACTGTCTTCGCTGGCTCTATACTGAAGATCAGATGGCCGAACCGGAAAGAATCACCAACAAGAAACTATGGGAACAAACCGAACAAGAACCAATCGCCCACCAACAGCAAATATGCAGGAGAAAGTGGAGATGGATTGATTGGACACTCGCTGAGGAGGCCACCGCTGGGTGACAACGCGCGCGCGTCAGGTCAGTGCTTGAGTGGGACGTCAGTGCAAGGGTGACATGAAGGAGATCGTGGGAAGAGGAGGAGTTGAAACAGTATGGACTAACTAACATGGATGCAGGTAAAAAGTACAGCAGTACAGAAGACAGAAGTGGCGAGTGGAGACGTGCAGTTGAAGCCCTATGTTCCACTAGGAACCCAAGGGAACAATAATAATAATAGTGCGTCGGTGGCACAGTGGTTAGGACTCTCGCCGACTATGCACATGGTCCGGAGTTCGATCCCCTGCCGACGCACACCTGATATCAATTGGTCGGCCTGCGAAATTTGGCCTACCGATATCACATGCTGAAAATTCCATACCTGTACCAAAAATACGGTGTGGAAACAAGCTGTAATCAAAAACATATATATATATATATATATATATATATATATATATATATATATATATATACCAATTTCTTAAACATTCCTTTACTCAGGTGCCTTCGTCTTCTACCGCTTCAGTGTGATTTCAAATCAGGGAGATTGACTCCATCTACTCAGCAGTAACCAACAAACCTAAGCATAGGTCGCGAAAGACAGCTAGCTACCTACCTGTCGAATAATTCGTCCCAACTTGGTGAAAATAACATAGAACGATAACAACCCACAACAACAACAAAGCTTACTTGATAACGTTTATGCTCCAATAGACTTTTCACAGATTCTTCAAGAATACATACATTTTCTTGACGTAGTAACGGGGCAACACGAGCTGTATTCGTCGACAGATAACACTTTAACAGACTTGTATCAATTAATTCCAGCAATTCTATACATGGTAGAATCAATTTAGTAACATCTTTCATAGAATAACAGAGAAATTCAATTATATTATTATTATACTCCTTCGCATGGTGTTGTTGTTGACCACTTCTGCTACATAATGATAACTGGGACGAGTCTTCTCCTTCGCCTCCTGCTTCTCTTATATTGTTCAATAGTTTTGATTGTTTCAAGGATGTTTTGGTCAATTGTTGTTTTAATAGACGTCGCCATGTCAACAGATAGGTGATGAGTGGTTCAAAGGCATCAGTCATTTGAGAAGAATTCATAATCTGTTATTATTTTTTCGGAAAACAAAATATTTTTGATAGATAAAAAAAAGGTATAAAATAAAAGTTAAGCATTCTTTTTTTAGATATAACAATATCTTTTAATCTTCAAAATTACAATAAATAATCTCTCTCTGTCTCTCCCTATCATGAAACACCCCCTCTAACTGTTAGTTTAAGCCAGTCACATAGGAAGGTGTAGACTTCCTCATTGGTTGAGGTCTTCGGGAGGCAATTGGTGATATGGCTTAAAATGATCGTTCTCAATGGCTGCCTTGCGTGGATGCATTCACTCCTTGTGACTTATGATTTCCAATGAAACTATATTGTTCTTCGTTATCGCTATTCCTTTTGTCTCACACCTGTCTCTGTTTACTGTCTCTATTATGCATTTCTTGTAGTTTCTTCTCTTGCTTTATGTGCTACATGGAGGGGGAGTGTGTCGACTTGAACTGTTGCACATCGGGCAAAGTTCTATGTCGAAAACAGATAGATAGATAGACAGACAGACTTTCATGAACAGCTGCTTTCCTTACTCGGTGCTGAAGATTAAATAACCAGAATTAACGGGTGGAGGCAACCAGGAACTTTGACAGGCAGCAAAGCAGTCAACATCCTATACTGTACGCCTACTATGCAAAAGAAAACATGGAGACGAAGTTAAAGTGTCATAGCTAATGTCAAAGTCTTCCAAAAGTTGACCTTCAAGTACCGTTCAGATTATAAGGAATGCTATGAAAGGTCATTTCATATCAAATCATGACTGTCTTTTTGAACTTGGAGAGGGGGAAACTGTATTCTGCCTGTTTACTAGGTACTTTTCCTGTGAAGCTATATTGTTAGTTAGGGTAGGATCTAGGATTACAGTTAGGATCAGGAGTTAGGAATATGGTTAGAGTTAGGAGTAGGTTAACCAACAGTGTATGCAACATGAATGGATCCCAAAGTACCATGACCTACAGTCACCTGGATGTATATATATATATATATATATATATCAGGCATGGTACGATTTCTCTATAGATCATCTGTATAGTGACTGGGAGTCATTCTTACAGCATATAAGCTATAATTATACAGGGTTATACCATGTTTAGTGTATTTTTTCAACGATAATGCAACTTTTCTGTATCTGAATTCTGATTGGCTGCTCTAGGTCACTGTAGTTTTGGCTATGATAGTTTAGCTTTAACGAGTTGATCAAGGATTGATATCAGTTAGAGAACCAATGGAAAACCAGCGATGGAGTACTCGACAGCTGCTGTTTCATCCTAGTGCTTGGGAATCATCGGTAGTACGCACACACTGGGTTCGAACACAGGAGCTTCCGGTTACAAGGCAAGCTGGCTGGTATACCATTCAGCCACTGGGACCCAATTCACTGGCCAGTGCATGAATTCTAACTTCCACCGATTCGTGATTTAGCGCGACTGGCACCAACCATTGTCGTAGGTGGGATATCCATCCGCACACGTGACATCTGGATGAACCTCACTGGTCACGACTTCTCAATAGAACTCCAGGAAACTCTCTCCTGTAGAAAGTCACTAGCGAGCACCAGATTAGTTTTCTATAATATGGTTTCTAAGGGTTAGTTTTGTTTTTACGAGCTGATCACCGATTGATATCAGTGGGTGCATACTGCCGATGATTCGTAAACAAACTAGAATGAAACAGCTGTCCAGTACTCACTGTGACTGGTTTTCAATGGTTCTCTAACTGATATCAATCCGTAATCAACACGTAAAAACAAAACTAACTCTTACAAACCAAACTATAGAATATATGATAGTTTAATTTTGCCGGAAATACAAATAGATTGAAACTACACACACACACACACACATACACACACTGAGGAAAGCTCCGAGTGATATAATGAATGCACACCAGGTCTTTTACCAGGACCTGGATGGGTGATATAGAAAACATCATGTAACAGTCGTGTAGCCGGTTAACATTGAGTGGAGAGAACAGAGTACAGCACAGATGTGCTGCAAAAGCCCTATATCCCATCTGGAATATAAGGAATGAAGAAGAATCGTATAAAAGAAAAACAGTTATATGTCAAAATGATCTAATATTACTACTGTGGTGAGAGCTGGCTACTTGCCGAAATTGGTAGATAGTCATTTACGTCAATGTTTACGTCCCCAATATTGGTCGTGAGAAAAATAACAAGAACAAAGACTGATTCAACAACCAACTACAGCAAACTTTGCGTAGGCGGATACGATTAGCAGATAGATGATCTGGCATTCAAGAAATAGCCACAAACAGATGAATGATTAACCGTCAACGAGAAACAACCACTGAGAAGAGTGTGTTTGTCTGCTAACAATAATCTATAATAATGTACATGAAAATCTATAAATATATGTTGATTTCCTAAATAAACAATCTGTTGCCTTGCCTTTGTCTTATGTTGTTACATTTGGTGTCGCTGCCTACCAACAAATGGAAAGCCTATGCCCTGCAGTTTTTGACGGAGACATTTAGATCTTCGGTCAGGACTTCGAGGCTTCTGCGCAGTTGAGTGGCGTTCAGTATCTGTCAGCGATGAGGCTGTTACTTGAGACACTGCTGAGAGGTCGGGAGAAAGCAGCATATGAAAGTGTGAGGCAAAATACGACGAATGTTCGACAGAGTCAGGCAATCAGTTCCAAAGTAGGAAGGACCACATATGGTCACGTTGAGATGGGGTTACGCAGACAGAATCGAGATGGTAAACAAAGAGAAACAGGTGAACATCGGCAAGCGCTGAGATTCCAGGCAGCCAGACAAACAAACAAAGCCCCTAGAACCAAGAAGACCGAACCAAATTCAGTTGCAAGTCTTCGACTGGGGGACGAGGGTGGTGAGATTGTCTGCTAGCCAAGTTGGTAGACAGTAATTTACGTCAATGTTTACATCCCCAATATTGGTCGTGAGAAAAATGAGAAAAAAGGCTTTGCGTAGGCGAATACAGTTAGCATATAGATGATCTGACATTCAAGAAACAGCCACAAACAGATGAAAGATTGACTTTCAGTGAGAAACCACCAATCAGAAGACTGTGTTTGTTTCCTTACAATAATCTATAATAATGTACATGAAAATCTATAAATATCTGTTGATTTCCTGTTGGTCGGCCCTTATCTTCTGTTATTACACTACTACACAAAATAAAAACTAATAATCATAATGGTGTAAATATTAGACAAACCTACCGAAATTTCACACGGATAATCTGTTATTTGTCCTTCGTGTTGTTGTTTTAATTGTTGTTCAGACAGAATACCAGGGAACAGAGTAAGTACATGTTTAGGATTAATTAACAAGTCAGTGAATAAATTCAAAGCTTCAGGGAATTTCATTTCATGGTATAAATGTATGGCGTATAAGGTGGTTATTTGTAATGTTTCCACAGCATTCTGACCTGCGTATAATCCTGTTCTAGCTAAACATATAGCTAATTCATATTCCTATAGAGAAAAAAAACAGAATAAAGAAGATACATGTAAGCATATACATATATATAAATATAATGATTGTTCCCTTGGATTCCGAGTGGGTGATACAGCTTCTCAGCTACTCAGTAGTTAAGTAATTCAGTGGATTTCTAAGGTACTCTATCAAGCTCGACGCAGTGAACACGAGAATTAGTTTTTTTTTCGAGGGTTCAACCAATAATCTCATAGGGCTTTAATAACAACATGATCTACACTGTCTTATTCTCTATAGGGTCCTGTTTAGCTGCTGGTCCCACGATCGCCTATAGTCTCTTATCTCCTACTCGCGCAATCTCTTCTTATCTGTCACCTTCAGAACGCCCCCCGCCAAATATATATAAAAGTTTCCTTTAGTTCCTAGAGGAACATGGGGCTTCAGCCACCCACGTCTCAATTGCATTCGGTTCTCTGTCAACGTTTTCACCTGGCTCCACGTCTGCCCACATGCTTCCATCTCCTCTTCCTCTATGTTATCCTCGCATTGACGACCAACTAACTCGCCGCTTCCCATTCAGGTTCTACCAGAGTGATGGCCTGGAATGTGATGTCACTCATTTGATGGTTTGTTTCCTCAGAGTATGGCCGATCCAATCCACCTCCATTTCTTCCTGTATATATGTTGCACAATTGGTTCCTGCTGAGCTGCTTCGCTCATTACCAGAGATCCCTATTGCTGATGTTTTCCACCCAGCTATCTGACCTTAAGTAGTATTAAGCGAAGAAAGCTGTTGATGAAGGTCCGTAGTTTGTTCAAAGTGCCCTTCGTGACGCAGCACCAGGTCTCTGATCTGTATAGTAAGTAGCACTGACTTTACATTAGAGTTGAAAATCCGGATCTTATTTTTCATGTTCGAAACTATGTCATCCAGTAAACAATACTGTTTCACTGTGTGATACATCTAATAAAAAAACTAATATGGAAGTAGATATCTTGGCATGTATAAAAAGAAAGTTCTAGCATGGTACAATATTGTTTACTTAGATGTTTTATTTCAACATCAACAAACATAACTCTGTTGGTGACCACCAACCTATGAAGATTCACCCATCATTGTGAACTTTTTGAATTATTATTAGACTGTTAGTGGTAAACGTCAGCCACCTCGAAGGAACCGATATCCTCTCCCCCACCCCACCAGATCACCCAGTTTTAAACGTTTCTACTAAACTGTTCGGCATCATGACAAATCTCATGTAAGACTGTTATGAATATATTGATTGCTAAGTAGACAATCATAGCGTCTAGTCATTTGGAGTGTTGGTAATGACTGAATTGAGTAAGTCAGGTACATCATGTGGAAACGCCCTCGCCGTGGTCTTCGGATTGGCACTTGGCGATGTCTGGATCACTGATTGTCTTCAACAATCTAACAATTCACAACTTAGATGGTTGGAGGTAATCGGCCACAGGAAGCCTTGACTAGACCTAGGTTTCGTGCTAGTTGGCACTCATCATAAAGGTGTATCTGCAACCTTGAAGGAACCCATGTCTCTTCTGAGATTCGAACCCGCATCACCCAGTCCCGCCGGCAGTCAGAGATGTTATCACTGAGCTATTCGGACTCCGATTGACCTCCTGTAGGAATGTAGTGGATACTTTGATTGGACACTAATAATTATTGTGATGTGTCTAGTCCTATCTTTGGTGCAGACTGAATTCTATCAGTCAGGTTGGCAATGTGGCCACCATTCAAGGGAGAACTGGACACATCACACTAATTATTAGTGTCCAATCAAAGTATCCACTACATTCCTACAGGAGGTCAATCGGGAGTCCGAATAGCTCAGTGGTAACGTCTCTGACTCCAGACGGCACTGGGTGACGCGGGTTGAAATCTCAAAAGGGGCATGAGTTCCTTCAAGGTTGCAGATACGCCTTGTTGATAAGGGCCAATTAGCACGAAACTTAGGTCTAGTCAAAGCTTCCTGCCGCTTGCTTCCAACCATCTGATATCATCAAATCAATGTACACCGTGATGGGGAGCTACCTAGAATGATGGCCACATTGCAAACCTGACTGATAGAATTCAGTCTACACCAAAGAAAGCGTCAGACACATCACACTAATTACTAGTGTCCAATCATTTTACCATCACTTCATAACACGTGAGCAGCTCGAATGTATCAGTGGTAATGTCTCCAATCACCATACTAGTGCGTGATGCAGGTTCGGACCTCAACGAAGGAGGACGACAGATAGTTCTTGCTAATAAGTGCCAACAACCACAAAAAAACCTATTCTCAAGGCTTATCGCTTATTGCCTCCAACCTTCTGTACCATAGTGCGTTGATGTTTTTGAAATGGCAGAATACTCTCCAACCACGTAGATGATCCCGCTTCGAATTCCCACCGACCTACTCCTAAACCTTGCTAGGTCGGAAGTGAAACTAACAACCATACCCTGTAAAACTTCAGACATCAAGCTTGCACAGCTCCGTGTTCCACTCGGAGTGCAAAGGAATGAGAAAATAGCACATATGAATAAATGAAAAAGACACTCTATCTGCCTAACTCACTCACCTTTTGTTTTACTAAATCTTGGATAAACTTTAATCGATTCGCCGAGAGAATAAGCCAAATTTCATTGCCACTACTACCAGTAGAGTGAGGTTTATTTCGGCCAACAGAACTCTCTTTATTTGACTGACGCGAAGATGAATAGTCAGTATTATTAGTAGTAACAGCAGCTGAAGAAGCGGGAGAAAGCGATGTATTCACCGAGGCTGGAGCTGTACTTGCATAAAACCAACCACCAGAATGACACATTGCTGTAACACGAGGTATTGACAGTTGTTGGATCATCTTTTGATTTGGATAAAGTACACGTATTTCAAGCATATCATGCATAGTCTAAGAGGTAAGAATGAAAGAAAAAAGTAACTGAATTCAGTGATGATCAACAAATATTTCACGCACACATTTATTCCCTACCCACCCCGCTTTCTAAGTGAATCTGAAAAAAGGTAGGAACAATAATTTTTGCAGAATATGTCTGTCTGTTTTCGACAGAGGACTTTCCACCGATGTAGACCACTTCAAGTTGCCAAATTCCCTTCATGTAGCACACAAAGCAAGAGAAGAAACTACAAGAAATGCATAATAGAGACAGTAAACAGAGACAGGTGTGAGACAAAGGAATAGTAACAACGAAGAACAATTTAGTTTCATTGGAAATCATAAGTCACAAGGAGTGGATGCATCCACGCAAGGCAGCCATTGAGAACGATCAATTTAAGCCATATCACCAATTGTCTCCAGCCTCCATTTGTTTTTACCATCCAGAGGACCCTGACCAGTTAGTCAGGAAGTCTACATCTACCTCCTCAAGTTTACCGAAGCAATCTCCATCAAACGCTTGAAACCCAATTTATGTGCTTAGAAAGAAGCGATTATGAGTCTTTTCTTGTTCAGCCTGGTTACTGATTTGATTAAGTAACGCCAGAAGATTCAATTGTGTATCATTATTACTGTTGTTTGGGATCAAGTGATTATTATCATTATTAGCATTATATGCATATATTGATAGATTTTTTGTTTAAAAATGACTCTCTGTGTATGTATGTTAAAATTGTTTCTGTACATAAATTTGATAGTCTTTTTTATTTATTTACATTTATTTATTTAAACGCATAAAAAACTTGGTACAATATGGCACCAAGAAGGATGCACCACACAATATTAACAAAAATACATAGATCAAAAGAAAAATAGGAAGAAAAGTAAAAAAAATATATAAGTAGACAACGGACAAAGAACTTCATCTGGAAGGAAAACAGTCATGCTAAACAAGTTCAAACAGTATTCACTAACTATCATCGGTAAGGGAAGAAAGAAGGAAATTGCAACACGTTCACCATTGATTACGATTCTTGGCCATATCCGATAACGTTTCGAGCCATCGATTTGAGCTATCTCTCGGACCCCAACCAGGGAGTCGTGACACACCAACCGATGCTAATCTAGCACAAACATCCTTCATCCCACGACGCCACACGTCATGGACTGACCACCCGTCCGCCTTTTCCATCCCGTCCCAGGGCTAGCTAGTGAACGGAGATCTGTACAGAAGCCTCTGGGATGACATTCGCAGCACATGTCCAAGCCACCGAAGCCGGTGTTTCCAGATGACGACACTCAACAAACGGTGACCACTGTGTTCAAATACACACCGCCGAACCTCAGAATTACTCACGCAATGATGCCATCGAATGCAAGCAATCCTGTGCGGACAGCGATGATCGAATATACAGAGTCGCCGCAGCACATCCTCAGCCTACTTGGAGAGGCCAGGTTTCACAAACATAGAGCAAGACAGCGCGCACCCGACCTTTGACAGCCAGACTAATGTCGCGACGGCCCCAGAGGTGGCTCAAGTTCATGTATGCCACCCTAGCCGTCACTATACGGTTGGAAATCTCATCCGTCACTCCTCCGTCAGCACTCACACAACTAATCAGATACACAGACTTATCAACAACTTCACCCGCAGGAGTGAGTGCAGGTACAGGCGATAATGTCTTTTAGCTGTAAGCAAGCAGCTGATGAGAAGCCAACGAAATAAACAAAAGGATGGTAGTATCTTGTGTATTCTGTACAAATCACCACTGTTGTGCTTGTTGTTCTTGCTTTACTCAAGGTTAACAAATACTCCGACTAAAGTATAAGTGATACAGACGACAATAAGAAGAAAAATTGGAATTTTGGTATTGATAAATACAAAAATATTTTTTTCAACTTCTTGGCTAATATCTGAGTGAGACAAGTTATTGTGTCTCTCATGCGCGTTGTGTAATGGGGTCATCATATCAAAAGAAAGCGAGAGAGACACACACACAGACAAGCATAAATAGTTATGCAAGTGTGAATGCAAGTATTGATTTATCGATAAAATTACGCATTTTATTTTGTCGACTATGAATGTAAAAAAGATCACGTGTTTTACACAAATTACAATAAGACGAAGAGAAAATAAGACCGAAAATTAGGTAAATGGAGAAGAAACTATAGATTTTCTTAGAATATGTAAACTTTCTATTTGGGGGAATTGAGCAGAGACTATATGACGTTAAAAACACATAATGCCGAAAATCAATAAAGATCAATCCATCTTTGTTGCAGGATTTCATCATGAGCTGACATTAGTTAGAGAACCATTGGGAAACCTGGAAGTGCTGCATAGCTGTTACGTCCTCGTTTGGCAGTCTTCATCAGGACACACTCACCACCAGGGTTCGAACCCAGAACCTTCTGGTTACAAGGCGAGCTCGTGGACCATTAAGCCACTGGGAACCGATCCAATGGCCCATGAATTCTAACTCCTGCTTTGTAACCAGAAGGCCCCGGGTTCGAATCCCGGTGGGTACGTACTGATGAAGAGTCCCAAACTAGGACGAAACAGCTGTCCCGTACTCCCAGCTGGTTTTCCAATGGTTCTCTAACCAATTTCAGCTCATGATAAAATCCTGTAACCAATCAAATCCCTACATACCAACACTTGAAAATCCATCTCTGTGTTGAAGAAGATTATTCTGTAGATGAATGTGGCACGTTCGAATGCGACCTTTTAACCAACATCTTAAAGAAGAGAATATTTAACACCCGTTGAAAGAACATTTCCTGATTCTACCTTACGATTGTTATTCTCACTGTTGGCCGATTGTTCCTCAACAACACCAAAGATAAACTATTGCCCTTTGACTACCTCTATGTGTATCTAGTATCGCGCGTCAGATGGCCGGAAAGAATCATCAACAAGAAGAAACTATGGTTGGGAACAAACAAAGCAAGAACCAATCGCCAATCAATAAATATGCAGGAGAAAGAGGATTGAGATGGATTGGACGGACACTCGCTGAGGAGGCCGCTGGTTGACATCGCGCGCGCGTCAGGCCATCGCTCGAGTGGAACCCGACGGAATGGGAAGAGGCGAGTGGGACGTCAGTGCAAGGGTGACATGGAGGAGATCATGTGAAAAGGAGGAATTGAAACAGTATGGACTAACAACATGGATGCAGGTGAAAAGTACAGCAGTACAGAAGCGGCAAGTGGAGACGTGCAGTTGAAGCCCTATGTTCCACTAGGAACCCAAGGGAACACTAATAATAATAATAATAGTAATAATAATGTGTATCTATCAATTTACTTGCTCATGTGGGGCGAGCGAGACATACAGGTCGTTTTGATGCGTGTTTTATCTAAAAGAGTCGGAGAACATTATCCCGCTTGGGTACGAAAAGGGCAACAGTGGATCAATAAGGAGGGCTATAACTGAAAATACACTCAACACTGGTCACTCAGTATGTGTAAGCAGAATTCATTCAAAGTCATCTACAAAGTCAAAAGATAACCTCCAGAAAACGCTAGGTAAGCTTCCGCATACTTTGCACTGCCGAGACCTTAGCGATCTGGATAGGATAGAAAACCCTGATTTATGTACACAGAAGAAATTTCTCCGCACCCTCCTTCTACCCTGGGGTATAACTCCAAGTTCAACTACTTTGTTATCAATGTTTTTTATAAATTTTCTATGAGCTTTCAGTAACATCTTTTTTTAATCAACCCTATATTTACTCTTCCTACCTATTACATAATTTATTTCGGACACTTGTCTCCATGCAGTTTCATTAACTTCCTATTTTTCTGGGTGTCTTTTATATTACGTAGCCCTTGTCACTGCTTACTAATCATCACCACACACCCCCCCCCTAGTTACAATTTGATTATTCATCACATTTTCTGACGTAGGTATGACATCCGGCTATCAACCAAGGAACGTGTGTACTGCTAACCAGTTCGCTCCGTCCTTCTCTATGGCTCTGAAACATGGCCAATACGAGTTGAAGACATGAAAAGATTGACTGTTTTTGATTATAGATGTCTACGATCTCTTTCTCACGTTAGGTGCTATAATAAGGTAAGTAATGTTGACATTAGGTGTAGAGTGTTGGGCAAACAGGGAAAATCAATCGACGAGGCTATAAAGTTACATAGATTGAGATGGCTAGGTCACGTGATGCGCATGCCTAACCATCGCCTCCCCCGATGGGCATTGCTAGCTGATATAGGTGCAGGTTGGAAAAGAGCCAGTGGTGGCCAAACAAAAAACATGGCCTCATCAATCCATGAAATCCTTGACAGTTAAACTGAGTCGGTCAGGTAGGGAGATGCAGACTCCCGGGTTGGGGCCCTCGGGACTGACTCTAGGAATCAATGGCTGGAGACAATAGGTGACATGGCTCAAAATCGTTGTCAATGGCCAGCGCAGATGTATTCGGTCTCTGTAATCTTTCATATTCCTTTCTACCATTACCCATTCTGTTTCACTCTTATACTTGTCAAACTCTGTTGATTCTTTCCACTCTTCTTGCCGATGGTTGTGTGGTATTTGGAACGCGGCGAATCGAAGTGGTGCACTTCGGTGCCAAGTTCTATGTTGAATCCAGACAGAGACAGACATTTTCTGAGACATTTTGATGATGCGAACAATAACTCTAACTCATTTTTATTCTTATCTGACAAATCTGATATACACACACACAAAATAATTACGTACAATCGCAATTGTGTGCAGCTAAGTGAATGAATTCGTCGTCCAAAAAAAGAGACTCTTTGCTGGACTGTTTGTACTTATAAGCATGTTACGTAGACATCTGGACTGAATGCAATACTTTATAATGCAGATCTCTGTTCGCTAGCCAGCTCTGGGACGGGATGGAAAAGGCGGACGGGTGGTCAGTCCATGACGTGTGGCGTCGTGGGATGAAGGATGTTTGTGCTAGATTAGCATCGGTTGGTGTGTCACGACTCCCTGGTTGGGGTCCGAGAGATAGCTCAAATCGATGGCTCGAAACGTTATCGGATATGGCCAAGAATCGTAATCAATGGTGAACATGTTGCAATTTCCTTCTTTCTTCCCTTACCGATGATAGTTAGTGAATACTGTTTGAACTTGTTTAGCATGACTGTTTTCCTTCCAGATGAAGTTCTTTATCCGTTGTCTACTTATATATTTTTTTTACTTTTCTTTCTATTTTTCTTTTGATCTATGTATTTTTGTTAATATTGTGTGGTGCATCCTTCTTGGTGCCATATTGTACCAAGTTTTTTATGCGTTTAAATAAATAATAAAATATAATGCAGCCTAATATATACTGAAGTTCTCTGTCTCACTAAAATTCAAGTTGTGCATAGAAATAGAAACTAAAATTGATATCTCTCTATTATGAACTCATATGATTTGTACAAAACATAGATGAAAAAATATAAATTTTATGGGGTGACCCTAACTACCGTGGATATGTGACACACTGGAGTAGGCATTCGACTTCCAGTGAATGGGTCCGGAATTTGAGTCCAGCCACACCTACCTGAGTCTTGGTAAATGGGTAGTAGTATTGTGGTGAGAGCTGTCTGGTAGCCAAATTGGTAGACAGTAATTTACGTCAATGTTTACGTCCCCAATACTCGTCGTGAGAAAAATAACAAGAACAAAGACTGATTCAACAACCAATCACAGAAGACTTTGCGTAGGCGGATACAATTAGCAGATAGATGATCTGACATTCAAGAAACAGCCACAAACAGATGAAAGATTAAAGTTCAGCGAGAATCCACCAATCAGAAGACTGTGTTTGTTTCCATACAATAATCTATAATAATGTACAGGAAGATCTATAGATATCTGTTTATTTCGTAAATAAACGATCTATTGCCTGGCCCTTGTCTTCTGTTGTTACAGTATTATTAGCCCCTACATAACAAGTGTGGCTTATAACTTCGGCCACTGGGCAACTGAGAGCTTATTATAACCCCCGAGTGGAGGATAGTAGATGATTATCGCCAATAAATCCAGATGCTATGGTTGCTAGTTCTTACTATGTGTTCAAAAAAAGCAGTCAAACAGTAAGAACACAAAATCTAATGGGCAACTAATATGTAAAGATCACAGATGAATTCTGCTATTGTTTTGTTGTTCTCTCCGAGTGTTGCATAAAATTTCGCAGGCCTTATTCAATTATCTGCTGTTTTCTCACTTCACTACTGGACATCCATAATCTGAGGTACTAATCAATCACTTCAAGACTGTAACCCTGTTATAGAAATTTGAGAGATGACGACCATGAGCACGTGCTATTTTCTTTAACACCTGGCCTCTCCGAGCTGAGGATATACGGCGACTCCTTAAGTATTCAAGCATCGCTGCTCTCGTAGAACTTCCTGCATCTGACGATGCAACACCATGTAATTCTGCGGTTCAGGAGGAGTGTCTTTGGACGCAGTGGAGGGGACCGGCGCATCGACACTAATCGCTATCTGTTAGCGCTGGAAAAGGAGAGAAGTGGTTAGGTTATAACACATAATGAAGGATAACTGTATTAGGTCAGGATCCATTGGAGCATGACAACAATCTGCGTGAGATCCGAGAGAGATGACTCAAATCACTGGCTTGAGAGACATCACCACGAATTGACCAGAAATACTAATCAATGGCAAATATGCTGCAGTTTCCTGCTTTCTTCCCTTTCTGAAAGTGGCACATGTCCATAGTTTATCTCATTAGCCAATCTGTCAGTCAGTCAGTCTCATGTGTCTACAATCTATTTCATCAGTCTGTTAGATAAAAACAAATTACATGTGAGACGTCAATCAATCAATCAGCATGCAACGCCTACTACTCGAGTCTTGCAGCTGGATCTTTGCCTGTCAAGTGTCAAAGTGACTGCTCCAAACTAAATAGCATTTTATCAGAAATCAGCCAGCGGTCAAAGGAAAACAGTCTAACCTTAAACCCCCCTCCGAATGTCAAACAGTCAATTTCACCTTTAGGCATAAATCTGACCTAAACAAACTGGTTAGCACTCACGAGGTGTGCAACATAGATGGGGCACTGAAATAAAGACCAAGTCGGAAATTAAATATCTTGGCGTCATTCTGTCCGCTGATCTTTCCTTATTGGTCGTCTCATATCTTGATGATTTCTAAGAAAATATTCCGTCTAACCTTCTACATCAAGAAGTTGAGACATTCTGGAATAACCCAACCCTTACTCTTACGATACGTTAACTTTTGCATTCTGACTATTATTCCCTATTGTTCCCTCTTAGTTTTCCAGGGCTACTGAAGAAAGAATATACCTTATTACGTAGGATGTTAAAGGTTGTCAGCAGAGCGAGCAACGTGTCACTTAACCAGCTTGTTAATATTCTGGTCAATAGGCACGTGGACTCACGTGAAAAATGGGCTAAATCCATTCTATCTATCTAACTCACACTACCCTCTTCATTCACAACTCTCCCCTTGTATCTCATCAGGCAGGACCAGAAGCCTATATAGAAAACTATGTGGTCGCACTAGCAAGTACAAAAACTCAACCATACCCTACTTAGCTGGTGTTCTGTGCGATAAAGAAAGCATTAGGCGTGAAACTTATAACTTATTAAATAGTCAGTAGAACAACTGGGTAACGTCTTTCCAACTCATATCATTTATAGGTACAACGTTTCTCCTTCTTTCTTCTCCTTTTCTCTCTTTTTTCTGTTATGTGCTGTTTTGTTTCTCTCTTCTTTACAAACTCTACTTAAAACATTCTTCTTCGTTCTTTCACACACTCTGTATATCTCGACCATTTTACTATCGCTTACGTAGTAAATATGCTAGTACTATCTACTTTTCTAACACCTTCAAACATTCCGTTCACTTTTGGCTTTGCTACCGACATGCTAATATGTTGTTGTCAAAACTAACCGAGATTACCCTTAATCTGTGTAGAATTTTATTTATTGTTACTGTATTAACTGAATGCAATATTGTAGTAACATGCTGAGAATTCCATTCTGTATCAAAAGTAGTGTTTCGGAATAGAGCAAAATTATTATTATTACATGCCATATATATTTTTGTAATCACGTCACTCTCTCTCTCTCCTTCTCCCAGATGTTTTGGAAATAGACGTTTCCAAACCCCCACCCATGTTTAAGCCTTCTAAAGTTTACTAGAGTTAGGGTTACGGAATAATCGACCAGGATATTATCAAGCGTTCATATCATGATAAGTGATAAGTGGTAAGTGAAAACGACAAAGTTGTTTAAACCGGTAGGATCGAATACAACTTGCATACTTTTGTGTGTTCGACTCTAAAATTTGTCAATCGAAATACTAGAAATTAACATGAACCAACGATTGTAGTGCAGCAACTGGGGATACCATTGAACTAGATTGGTTCATTAATAATGCTGAGGAGACCTACCTAACTTCAAGTAGCAACACATACCAGGTCCTCAAATGGGATATACATAAAAAATGCAACCAACTGGTTAGCTGTCGTAGAACAATATGCAAAAGATCATAGGGTTTACACATAACTGCACTTGACATGTGTGCAATCAAATTCATGAAAAGAATTATAATAATTACGGTTTTTTTAAAAACAAGCGTTTATGAACGCAAATTTGTTAAAAACAACTATACTACTAAATCAAAATAAGTATGCTGATTTACAAAACAAAAGATTAATGAATGGAAAAATCTACAGAAAATCTTGAAGATTGACGCAGATGGCAAAGCTTATTAAAGCCTCTCAGTACTCTAGCTGAAAACGTATGAAAAAAGCTGAGAGAAGATACAAATCACAGAAACCAAGACCCAACCACTTCCTAGATGACTGGTACTGTACTTCTTCATCCCATTAAGCTTAAGCGAATTTTTTACTGGAGACATGTGAACTCCCAAGAGTGATGCAATTCAAGATGACAGCCGTTGGTCCTCATGCACCGAGTGAAATATTGTTTGGAATCCTGTCACGATTCAGGCTTTCGCCAATTGTTATATACCCACTGATATAAGAATTGAACTTGTGTTATTGATATACGCATAAAACTTGGACACGACACTGTGGTACAGTTTAACTCCAGTTATTCCATTATGGGTAAATTTTGTTTTGATAAAGTCTCACAGTGTTATACAGTAATGTTTACTGATGACGTTTCGAGCACAATTTATTGCTCATAATCATATCAAGGTAATCACACGACTTCCTAAATTCATTTATATAGTTCCATTGTTTTTCTCTTGATTTGATTGGTAATAGTATTTTCCATATTTCAGGTATGAGTGACGAGTCATTCCTATTGCATGTGTTGGGTGTAGACTCGATGAACAAGGATTCAGTAATCAACCTCTCTCTCCACCTACCTAGATTACTTTTTAGAATTTTAACCCTCTCCCACCCTATTGTGTGGTTGTGTGTTAGCGCATGCATTGCAATTGCTGAGCTTTTTTCTAAATTACTTATCTTCTCGGGGTCAACCATTCTTACCTTAGCTAAATTTTATGCTCTGACAATCTGACTACCCCTGACCTACTAGTTTGACCTATGTAGTTGACCTCACAGTCATTGCATGGTATTTTGTAAATAATATTATTTTGTCTAATTGGGTCAACTGGGTCCTTTAACCTACAGAGCTTGTCCCTGAGTGAGTTTGTAGGTTTAAATGCCACCCTAATTCCTATTTTATTCAGAATCCTACGTAGTGTCTCAGATGTCCCCTCTTTATATGGTATAACTGTGGATGACTTATATTCTTTCTTATTTATGTTATTATTACTAGTTTCACAATTATTTTTATTTTGTTTTTGGCCTTTAATGATCTTCCTAATGAATTTTATAGGATAGTTATTCAACACCAACGCTTCTTCTATCTGTTTTAATTCATCATTTAGATCTTTTTTTGTGCTACTGCTCGGTTTGTTAAACATTTAACTAAGCCTGCCTTAACAGTTAAAGGATGAGACGAATTAAAGTCTAAATATCTATTAGAATGCGTTGGTTTTCTATAAACACTAGTGTGTAGTTTGCCTTCTTCTATTCTTTTTATCTTACAATCTAACATAGCTAATTCTCCTTGTTCATTTTCTGATTCAAATGTGAATTTTATTCCCTCAACTTGTGAGTTTATATGTGTCAAGAAGCTAGAGATGTGTTCTGTTTTTAACACTGTGAAAGTGTCATCCACATATCTCCACCATATTTTCGGAGTAGGGTTAAATGTATTGAGGGCACTATTTTCCCAGCTGTCCATAAATATGTCTGCTACGATAGGGGATATTGGTGATCCCATTGCTACACCTTCTGTTTGTCTATATATTTTGCCTTGGAACTTAAAGATAGTAGATGTGAGGCATAACTGAATCCCTAAAATAATTTCTTCAATGGACAGCTTTGTCCTATGACTGAGTTCCGGATCCGCAGTTAATTCTTTTTTAACTGCTTCTAAGGCCATATTAACTGGTATATTAGTATAAAGACTAGTTATATCAAAACTAACCATTGTTTCATCATTCGCTAGTTGAATGTCATTTATTTTATTTTTCATCTCATATGAATTAGTTAATCTAGAGTTTGAACGATTTCTAATGGGGCATAGTATTAGAGCTAAGTGTTTTGATAATTCATACGTGGGGGTATTTCTAAAATCTACTATTGGTCTTATGGGGTAACCTGGCTTATGTATTTTTATAGTACCATATATTCTACTAGCATTATTAGTTTTAGGCATTAAATTAAACCATTTAGACTCACCCAGTGATGGCTTCATTCTGCGTATTAGTTCCGCTGTAGATTTCTTAACCTTATTCATTATTGTATCTACAGGCTTCTTAATTTCCTCATATGGACCCGTTTGAATATGTTCAGTAACTTTTTTGATGTAGTCAGATTTATCCAAAACTACGGTGGCGTTTCCTTTGTCAGCTTTTGCGATGACAATGTTTTTATCCTGTTTAAGACTAATTAAAGCTTCCCTTTCCGATTTTGTTAAGTTTGATTTTTTGGGGTTAATGCACATTGTGCTCGAACCTCTTCTGCTGTAGTCTTATCTATTGAGTTTAGTGCTGCTTCTATGTTAGGAATGACGTCCTCTGGTTTTAATTTATTAACTGTTACGTTGAAATTTAGTCCTTTTTCAAGTACTTTTATCTCATTAGAGTTTAGTTCCCTTGATGAGAGGTTGATCACCCACTTTGTTCTGTCGATAGAGGATGAAGCATTGATATCAGTTTCATTTGTTGTGTTCTTTTCTTCTATTAGTTTGTTGAATTTTTTGATTTGCGTGATTTTTGATTTTCTTAATGCGGATTCTCTAGCTTTGTTGGATGTTTCAACAACAATTATATAATCTTTGTCATTGATCATACATTTGAGTTTGTGTTTGAGTTTTTCAATTTGATTTCGTATATTATTTAGTTTTACAGTAACTCGATGTAATTCTTCTCTTAGACATAATTTACTGACATGTTCTGCGGCTGATGTTATTTTGTTTGAAGTAATTGGAGTACGTAGACGTAAATATTTTGGAATTATATGGCTTTTTAAACATCGACTGTTAAAAATCCGATGATTTGTAAATCTTGCTTCAGTTTGACTAAGTCGTGTGAGTTTGTTGATAAGCTTCCTAGTAGGAAGACCATATGTATCATTGATATAAAAATAAAACTTGTGCACTGTGGTAGAGTGTAATTCCATTATGGGTAAATTTTGATTTGATAAAGTCATCCAGTCATACCATATAAAGAGGGGACATCTGAGACACTACGTAGGATTCTGAATAAAATAGGAATTAGGGTGGCATTTAAACCTACAAACTCACTCAGGGACAAGCTCTGTAGGTTAAAGGACCCAGTTGACCCAATTAGACAAAATAATATTATTTACAAAATACCATGCAATGACTGTGAGGTCAACTACATAGGTCAAACTAGTAGGTCAGGGGTAGTCAGATTGTCAGAGCATAAGAATTTAGCTAAGGTAAGAATGGTTGACCCTGAGAAGATAAGTAATTTAGAAAAAAGCTCAGCAATTGCAATGCATGCGCTAACACACAACCACACAATAGGGTGGGAGAGGGTTAAAATTCTAAAAAGTAATCTAGGTAGGTGGAGAGAGAGGTTGATTACTGAATCCTTGTTCATCGAGTCTACACCCAACACATGCAATAGGAATGATTCGTCACTCATACCTGAAATATGGAAAATATTATTACCAATCAAATCAAGAGAAAAACAATGGAACTATATAAATGAATTTAGGAAATCGTGTGATTACCTTGATATGATTATGAGCAATAAATTGTGCTCGAAACGTCATCAGTAATCATTACTGTATAACACTGTGAGACTTTATCAAAACAAAATTTACCCATAATGGAATTAAACTCTACCATAGTGCACAAGTTTTATTCTTATATTAACTCCAATTATGGATAAAATTTTATCTTGATAAAGTCTCACACAGTGTGGTGTTATACAATAATATTAACTGATGACCGCGTTTCGAGCACGATTCATTAATGCTCAGCTTAATCACACAACTTTCTAAATTCAACTATATGATTCCACTATTTCTCATCTCTTGATTTAACTGGTGGGAATATTTTCCAGATATCTCGTATGAATGATGAGTCATTCCTTTTGTACGTATTGGGTGTCGGTTATTCTATGAACAAAGATTCAGTAGTCAACCTCTCTCTCTCTCTCCACCTACCTATATTCCTTCTTTTAAAACTCTAATCCTCCCCCACCATACTGTGTGGTTGTATGTTAATGCATACTTGCAGTGCAATGCAGTGCTGAGTTTTTTTCTAAATTACTCATCTCTCTTCGTGGCATCAATCATTTTAACCTGACCTAAATTTTTATCTTCCGACAATCTGACTACTCGTCATCTACTAGTATGATCTACGTAGTTGATCTAACTCACTCACAGTCATTGCAAGGTATTTTGTAAATTATATTATTTTGTATAATTGGGTCAACCGACAGGGTTCTTTAACCTACAGAGCTTGTTTTTCCTGAGTGAGTGAGTGAGTTTTCAGGTTTAAACGCCACCACCATATAATTCCTTTATTAAGAATCCTACTTAGGTAGGTTCTCAGATATACAACTTTATTATCGTGAAACTATTACAGATGCCTTACATTCTTTCTGATTCATGTTATCATTATTCAAGTATTGCTTTGTAGAGATTTGATTGCTTGGTTACAGGATTTCATCATCGTGAGCTGACGTCGGTTAGAGAACCATTGGAAAACCAGCAACAGGTAGTAAGTACTGCACAGACAGCTGTTTCGTCCTAGCTTAGAATGCAACAGCAGTATGCACCTACCCACCACAGCCGGTTCGAATCCAGGACCTTCTGATTATAAGGCAAGCGAGCTCGTAGACCATTAGGCCACTGGGACCTGACCTAATGGACAGTCCATGAATTAAAACTTCTGCAACCACTAGGCAATGTATTCGGCGAGTATTTGGCCTCACCTGCCGACCTGCTGCTGAACGCTACTGGTCACAACTTCTCACTAGAACCACCCAGGTATGGCCAATCGCTAATGAGCATCTCACTGATATTCAAATATTGGTGGTTAAGTCAACATTCAGACATCTATAAAACGGATTGGTGAGTAATAGAGAGGTTTCGCGTGCGTTTCGCATTGTGAGGGCGACAGATTCTAGAACATAGGAATTCCTACCGGCGTCCAACAGTCATTATATTTCTTGACCTAAAGGCAGCATTCGACACTGTCGATTGAGATGTTCTCTGGAGATGCTTGGCTATAAAGGGAATTCCGAGAAAATATATTGCACTGATAAAGGCACTCTACTCGTACTCATACAGCCAGGTGAGGGCTTACGGCGAGCTGTCATCTGAACTGGTGACAACCAGTGGTGTCCATCAAGGGTGCTCATTATCCCCTTTTCTATTCAACTTCATCATAGATGTGTTAATGGACTTAACCCTTAGTGACTTCAGCGACTCAGGGATTGACTTCCTACCAGGGAATAATCTCGTTGACTTGGAATATGCAGACGATTTAGTCCTTCTAGGCGAAGACGCTGACAAAATGCAGTCTTCTAAACACCTTGAGCTGAAATCTACGAATGTTTGACATGCAATTCGCTCCCACCAAATGCAAGACGATGTTACAGGACTGGACTACACTGACGCCTAGTTTAAAAATAGGAAGTGAAGTGGTAGAGCATGTTGACCGATTCACTTATTTGGGAAGTACCATCAGCCAGTCCCAACGGGTTGATCTCTGACGAAATCTCAGCACGAATACAGGGGGGTTCTTTCGCATTTGCCAGTTTACGCTGACTCTGGCGTAGACGAGATATTCGACTATCGACCAAAGGGCGGGTGTACTGCTCATCAGTCCGCTCCGTCCTCCTGTATGGTTGTGAGACCTGGCCACTGAGAGTGAAATACATGAAAAGATTAGCTGTCTTTGATCATAGGTGCCTGCGCTCTATTTCCCGTGTAAAGTGGCATAATAAGGTGAGCAACATTGAGGTTAGGCGTCGAGTACTAGGTAAACAGGGGAAATCAATCGACGAAGTCGTGAAGTTACAAAGACTGAGGTGGTTAAGACATGTGTTACGTATGCCAAGCCATCGCCTCCCTCGACCGACAGGCAATGTCAGTTGACATAGGGTCAAGCTGGAAAAGAACTAGCGGTGGTCAAACCAAAACATGGCCTCCTCATCAGTCAATGAAATCCACAACAGTTAGTCTAAGCCACGTAGGAAGGTGTAGACTTCCAGGCTGGGGTCCTCGGGACGGTAAAAATCAATGGTTGGAAACAGTTGGTGACATGGCTCAAAATCGTTCTCAGTGGCGCAGATGCATCCACTCCTTGTGACTTATGATCTCAAATGAAACTGTTTTTTTTTCTTTATTACTCCTCCTGTGTCTCACACCTCTGCTCACTGTTTTAATTATGCTTTTCTTGTACTTTCTTCTCTCTTGAACTTGAATATTACAATCACCTGTCGAGCTACACTGGCTGGAACGAATGTTCCTGGAAATTCAACCATATCAGTGTTGAGACTAAAATCAATTACCATCATCCTGTAAGTTGTCTACACATTGTAAGGTTGCGAGGGCGAATTTGTACTGCTGACCAATAGGGATGTAACAGCTGTGATATATTTCCAGCTTTTCCGTCCCCATCTCGAGAGAGGGGAAGGGTTAGAAAAAACTGTACGTCTTGACTTATCCTGTGACAGTCCATATCTGGGAGTAACTTTTTCACACAACTCCATACAGGCCATGTGCGACTGGCCTTATGCAGTTGTCCCGTAAGCTCTACGGTCGCGCGAAACTAATGCTTTTTCCATTTCAGTTGTTCAGAGAAGTCCACCTTCGTTCTTTTTACTTTCTCTGCAGGAAACGATCAAAAATTGTGTTAACGAGTAACTTGATGTGTTGAAGTGGATGACTAATTGTTACTATTTATGATACATAAAGCAGCCATCTTAGCCAATGAAAGCTAACAAAGTTATCAATTAACTTGTCCCACTTGTTTCGTTAAGTGAACTGCCTAACTGACTTGTGTCGAAGTAGAACTTAGCACAGATGTGCAGCAGTTCGAGTTGTCGCACTCCCTTCTTGTAGCACACTAAGTAAGAGAAGAGAGTAAACGAAGATTCAAAAGATGTAAAGATAATAAACAGGAATTCGGGGGGGGGTGGAGGGGGGAAAGAACAGTAGTACGAAAGATCAATATAATTTTATTGGGTACTATAAATCACAAAGAGTGAAAGCATCTGCGACAGCCATTGACAACAACGATTTTGAGCAATATTACCAATTGTCTCCACTCGTCATTGGTTTTTACCATCCTGAGGACCCCAACCAGCCATTCAGGCAGTTTACGCCTCCCTACATGGCTGGCTTAAATTAACTGTTGTGGATTTCATTGACTGATGAAGACATATTTTTGATTTAACCACCACTGGCTCTTTTCCATCTTGATCCATCCCATGTCAGCTAACATTGCCTGTCGGTCGAGAAAGGCGATCAATGTGCACCACATGTTCTAGCCAACTCAATCTGTGTAACTTCACAACCTGTCTGTGTCTGTTTTCGACATAGAACTTTGCACAAGTGTGCGGAAGTTCGAGTCGCCACACTCCGTGTAGCACGCGAAGCAAGATAAGAAAGTACAAGAAAAGCATAATTAAAACAGTGAGCAGAGGTGTGAGACACAGGAGGAGCAATAAAGAAAAAAAACAGTTTCATTTGAGATCATAAGTCACAAGGAGTGGATGCATCTGCGCCACTGAGAACGATTTTGAGCCATGTCACCAACTGTTTCCAACCATTGATTTTTACCGTCCCGAGGACCCCAGCCTGGAAGTCTGTCTGTCTGTCTGTCTGGATTCAACATAGAACTTGGCACCGAAGTGCAGCAGTTCGAGTTGCCACGTTCCAAATAGCACACAGAGGTAGACAAGAAGATGAGTGGAGAGAATTAATAGAGTTTGACAAATATAGGAGTGAAACAGAATGGGTTATGGTAGAAAGGAATATGAAAGATTACAGAGATTGAATACATCTGCGCCATTGACAACGATTTTGGAAGTCTACACCTTCCTACGTGGCTTAGACTAACTGTTGTGGATTTCATTGACTGATGAGGAGGCCATGTTTTGGTTTGACCACCGCTAGTTCTTTTCCAGCTTGACCCTATGTCAACTGACATTGCCTGTCGGTCGAGGGAGGCGATGGCTTGGCATACGTAACACATGTCTTAACCACCTCAGTCTTTGTAACTTCACGACTTCGTCGATTGATTTCCCCTGTTTACCTAGTACTCGACGCCTAACCTCAATGTTGCTCACCTTATTATGCCACTTTACACGGGAAATAGAGCGCAGGCACCTATCATCAAAGACAGCTAATCTTTTCATGTATTTCACTCTCAGTGGCCAGGTCTCACAGCCATAAAGGAGGACGGAGCGGACTGATGAGTAGTACACCCGCCCTTTGGTTGATAGTCGAACATCTCGTCTACACCACAGGAGCAGTTTCAGAATTCTTTTTATTTGACTTTTGACAGTTTTTTACATCTTCCTAATGACTTTTACTCAATATAAACCGAAAAAGGAACAATAATTAAAAGAAACAAAAGAAAAAATCTGCACCCGAAACAAAATTACATCAAACTACTTACTCCAATTATGTAAGGTGGATAAACATGAATTTGATATGGTGCACTTGACCATTTCATTTGATATACAGACTTCAATTCATGATAAGGTGAGATGACAACCAATGCATCATCTTGTTCAATGCCTAGAAATGTCTGTGCACCAGGCAACAAAGGCTGGTAATATGAATACTTGTGATTATTATTCACACAATTATTATTATTATTATCATTATTATTAGTATCGCTTTTATTTACAATCCCACTTGTTTCAAGCGAAGCATCAGGATGAATAATAAATGAGCTTGAATTACCACGTAATGTTGTATTGTTGAAATAGTAATTATGAGCATTATTATTATTATTGTTATTATTATTTTTATGTGATAGCCATGATTTATGATGATTATTAATGGTGTGTGGTGTCTCGTCCAAGTGTGTCGACGACATGTGTAGACAATGAGGTAGTGAGGTAACTATTGGCAGTTGATTTTTACCAGGGGTTGAAATAAACTGAATCTAAATTTTTAAAAAAACAATAATGGTAGGAATGATTAATTAGAATAAAAATTAAAAAAATAGTAATCCCGGTGGGTGTGTACTGCTGAAGAGTCCCAAACTAGGACGAAACGGCTGTCTAGTACTCCCAGGTAGTTTTCCAATGGTTCTCTAACCAATGTCAGCTCATGATGAAATTCTGTAAACCAATCAAATCCCTACAACCAAACACTTGAATAAAAATTAAAACAATTACTCCCTTCGATAAATTTGAATAAGGCACACTCAGAAGACAAATTTCGCGAGATGATGTCATCATTTCGTAGTTTCTTTACAACCGCTTTACAACTAACATGGTTAATATATGTGTAAAACTTGGGCACTGTGGTAGTAAGTAATTCCATATTAGTTTGTTTATTAGATGTATCACACAGTGTGTGAAACAGTATTATTTACTGGATGACGAGGTTTCGAACACAATTTAATGTTCATAATCATATCAATTTTGACCACACGACTTTGAAATTTGAGTATTATAGTTTTCTTTGTCTTCTCCTATTTGTCGTCGTTGAGGTAGTAGAATTTTTCAGATATCTGGGTGGACAGATGGTGAATCATTCCTATTACATATTACATTACATATTCTTATTACATGTTTGCAGTTGATTCGATAAACAAAGCTTGTGTTATCAATCTCTCCCTATACCCTGTGACATTAGATTTTAAAACTGTCATCCTATCCCATCCTATTGTATGGTTGTGTGCAACTGCATGTAGTAAGTGGTATAGGTGAACTATTCTCTAGGTTTCTTATCTTATTTGGGTCAACCAATCTAGATTTTGCTAGGTTTTTATGTTCGGCTAGTCTGACTACCCCTGTTCTACTAGTTTGACTAATGTATTTGACCTCACAATCATTGCATGGTATTAGATTCTACTACCATTACGACAAATAGGAGAAGACAAAGAAAACTACAAAACTAAAATTTCAAAGTCGTGTGATTACAACTGATATGATTATGAACAATAAATTGTGTTCGAAACCTCGTCATCCAGTAAATAATACTGTTTCACTCACTGTGTGATACATCTAATAAACAAACTAATATGGAACTAACACGCTTAACAATAATAAAATAAAGACCATGACAATTACTCAGTTAAATAAAGAAACAAAAGTGCATACTAATGACCAATCAATCGTATTTAGATAGGTCATGTAGTCAGCTCATAGTAGGCGAAGATTGAAGTCTATTGTTTTTTGGACACACAGTTTAGGCTGTATGTGATTAATCCCCCCAAAGTGCTCCCATCACCTTCAATAACCAACCTTGAATTAGAGTTATGTGATGAAATAATTGTGAAACAGTCATTAATATTGATTCTGTGACTTGACATTAATAAGTGTTTTGCAATGGATGATGATGCTGGATTTCTATTCAGATTAATCGCATTGGGATTTTCTATATGATTTAGTAACCATTTTGGAACATGTTCTTTTTGACCACGACATTGGAACATTCTGTTAGTTCTACCTATATAGGTGTCACCGCAACAACTGCAGGTGAACTTGTAGATACAGTTTGAGGGGAGTAGAGTGCACAGAATTTCGTCCTTTAATCGTAGGTACAGGGATTGAAAATGTTTGGCAAATGAGAAAAAGAGATTCGACATAGAATGTGCGTTTGACAGCTGACTGACCGAAGTGTCTTTGAGCTAACTGTCAACTGCATAATCTGGTCCCCCTTGAATGGTAACTTATCTACCTGCACTCTATCCCAACTATAGTTGGAAGCATTATCTTATGGACTGAAGTACAAAACATGTTCCTATGAAAATAAAATGTAAGTCCAATTACAGTATGAAAACCTATAGTATCAAATCTCTGATTTAACTCCTTCTAGTAAAGATAATTTGAACTGGTTTAAAGTTAAACTGGTGGACATTTCTCACCAATTTCTAAATGCTAGAAAAAACCAGAAAAATGGTTTTATCAAAAGAACACCACGCCGCAGTTAAGGAATTAATCGAAAAAAAATATTATTAATGTCAGGTCACAAAATCAATCAATATTAATGACTGTTTCACAATTATTTCATCACATAACTCTTATTCAAGGTTGGTTATTGAAGGTGATGGCGGAAGCCCTTTGGATTAATCATATACAGCCTAAACTGTGTGTACAAAGAGAACACAATAGACTTCAACCTTCGCCTACCATGAACTGACTACTTGACCTATTTAAATGTAATGATTGGTCATTAGTATGTACTTTTGTTTTTTACTTAACTGAGTAATTGTCATGATCTTTATTTTATTATTGTTAACCATGTTAGTTGTAGAGCGGTTGTAAAGAAACTACGAAAAGACCAGATATCATCTCGCGAAATTTGTCTTCTTAATACTTTATTAAAATAAAAATATTTAAAAATATCAAGCTAAAAAAGAGTGACAAAAAAAAACTAGTAGAAAACACAGCATCCAAAAGATGTTACAAATTACTTAAAATAATCCCAGCGTGTTTGAGAAAAAAATCAAAACAAGAACTGTTTTCTGAACGTTTTGCTCTGTGTAAGTCACAGCTTCTTCGGATTCTATTGATCCACATCAAATTATAGAGTCCAAAACTATACAAATGAGGTCAGGTCATGTGAAGGTCACTTGTTGATAGACAACTGTACCGATAGAAATATGTAAACAGTCATCATATATTTGTAATGACCAAAGTCAAATTGTGACAACAGAAGACAAGGGCCAGGAAACAGATCGTTTATTAAGGAAATCAACGCATATTTATAGATCTTCATGTACATTATTATAGATTATTGTTAGCAAGCAAACACAGTCTACTGATTGGTGGTTGTTCCTCACTGAACTTTAATCTTTCATCTGTTTGTGGCTGTTTCTTGAATGTCAGATCATCTATCTGCTAATTGTATTCGCTTACGCAAAGTCTTCTGTGATTGGTTGTTGAATCAGTCTTTGTTCTTGTTATTTTTCTCACGACCAGTATTGGGGACGTAAACATTGACGTAAATTACTGTCTACCAATTTGGCTAGCAGGCAACTCTCACCTCACTATGTTGAATTATTACCTAGATGACCTCCATTGTTGATAACAAGAATACAGGCTTTTTGCCGAGATAACCAGTGTTATAGGTGAGTGACACGACTGACCACCACGCATCAATAGTTTTTACAAATATAGTCAAATGTTAGTTAGTGTCATTTTATTTTATTATTGTAATATTAGACAGAAAAGTATCATTGAACATTTTCGCCTACCTACACACACTGAATAGTATATTTGATGTCTACACATTTTAAAACCAGCACACATACACACACCATGACATCTAATTACGCATGCACAAACATACACACACATTGTTCACAATCAGTAGTAACTATGACTCCATCAATTCGATATCAGCCGAAAACTATTTAAATAGTAGGACTATGATTGGATAAGACGATTGCAGACAAGAGATAAAATCTCGAATTAAATTCACAGCTAGACAGTTTGATGTGAACATGGTTTCCTTGATATCACAATGTATGATTAAGCAACCAGCGGAGCATTGGTAGAATCTTTACCAGCAAGCAACGTAAGTTCAACTCACCGTCAATGCACTCCGAAACCCTGCCAAGAGGGTAGTAATGCCAGGAAACAGTTCAGGTCGGACATGAGGCTAACACCGCCCTCCATCACCACCACCCTGTAAGTACACCACACTGCTACTAAAGCTTCAAAAGCATATGATTCTTACACTCTAATCGGAACGTATGTTCCGTTTGATACTACTACCAAATGATATAAGCAGTTGCTCAACTCATATCTCCTGCTATTCAGACAGAGGTGATCTGAACACCGAAACGGCCATTTGGTTCACTCGGACGACACAGATTAGTAGTGTACCCAGTTTGACTCACCTTAAGGAGTGACGAATCAGTTCAAACCATGCGAATTCTGACGCCACGAAACCTCTCTTTTTTAAATGTACTTTTTGTAAATTTAAATTATGGTCATTTCCTTGAATAACTAACTCCTTGAAAGAAACACTTGAATTACTTATTTCAATAGCGCTGAGACGTCACCTAGTTCAAATGTTGATCGAAATTCATATTGTGGCGTGAGCTACTGATAAGATTTGTCAGTAATATATATAAAAATATATAAAGAGATATTCATCGGCGTAAAAACATTAAATACCAGGGAAAACAATAGATCTGACGTTAGTCAGAGAAGGCAAATATTTCAGCATTGCGGAGATGCCTGGGAGACGCAAAAGGAACACAAAGAAACACAATACACTGAAGATCTGTGCGCAAATGGTGATTTGAAGATAGGATGCACATCAATTCACTATATAGAGATACCGAATTCCAAACAAAACATTCCTTTACCAACCAAGTCTCTCATCTTCTAACGTTACAATATCAGTCAGCTTTAACTGAATAATACCTCCTTGTAATTAGGCAATAGATCAAGAAATTCAACCTTCCGTGCGTCTGAAATAAGTCAATGTGACAAAATTCTTCATATGTTTTATTATTAGGTAATTCTTAATTCTGTTGTACTTACGCCAAAAGAAAGTGTTTCAAGAAATATGAAAACAGCTAATGGAAATGTCCACAGTATGATCAGTAGATATCGGTAGATATACAGAGAATCCAGTATGTAGAGTGGAATAGCCTAGACATCCTAAAGCAGAAGGCCCTAAGATTGAAAAAGAACACACATAATTCACCCGTTGACATTGCCAGTTACAACATTCTTCATTTTATTCCTTTACGCTCCCAGTGGAACATAGGGCTTCAAGCTACTCTGTGTTAATGCATGAAGTTCAATTTCTGAGTTCTTTTCTAAATTACTTATCTTTTTAGGACCAATCATTCTAACCCGAGCTAAATTCTTATGTTCCGACAATCTGACTACTCGCCATCTATTAGTTTGACCTATGTCGTTGACCTAACTCACAGTCATTGCAAGGTATTTTGTAAATTATTATTTTGTTTAATTGGGTCAACCGACAGAGTCCTTTAACCTGCAGAGCTTGTCCTTCCTTCCTTTCTTCCTGAGTTTGCAGGTTTGAATGCCACTACCCTATAATTCCTGCTTTATTAGTAACCTTATGTAAGGTGTCAGATGTCCCCTCCTTATTCATATGTCTAATCAATCTCATGTAAATAAATGAAACAAGAAAGCTGTGTGAGTGAGTGACTGGACATAATTATGAGGAGTAATAGTTTGTAGTCGAAACGTGGTCATCAGTAAATATCATTGTATGACACTGTGTGACTTTGTCAAAATAAATTTTATCCATAATGGAATTAAACACTTTTTCTTCACTTAAATACATTTAATCTTCACGCCATCCCAATAGGATTGGACTTTATATTTCCTACACAAAAGCGTAGACACTACTTAAGGAGGTTACATCGTTGTTTTAAGGGATCATTTATTGAGTCGTTTAATTAGGAATCTAGTCTGAAAGGTCGCAGGAAAACTCCACAAAGTGAATTGTAGCATTCGAAGGTTAGCAAAGTCTCTTTGCCGTATAGTGGGATTTAGACGCAGCATTATTTTCCCCACACAAACCCTCTGTATTTATCCTGCATTATTTAGTGAAACAGTGGCTTACTACTGGTGTATAAGCACTGAATTTGAAACCATGAGGTTACAGTTTTGAATTCTGCCCTCTACCCAACTACCTGCCAAGGCTTACCCAATAAGTAATAATCCTATGACTATTCAAACATCATTTTGTATATCCAACGATCACAAAGTTAAGGGTAAGCTTTATTCAAAATTATATAGTAATAATTATACAGATAAGGCAATAAGAAGACGTAATTTGTCTGAATCGTGAGATGTATTTGCGCAACACATCTCAAACAATTTGATCACACCCCACGGACTTGTCATAGGATTATATGAAATTAATGAGGTGTTGAGAGGGGAGAAAAATAGACCCAGGTCAAGTTAAAAGGACATAATCAAGTTGAAAATAACAATGAAAACCACTAAACCAAATGGAAGAGGTAATAGTACATCTCCTATGGCATCAAAACAAATTTACCAAAGAAGGTTTAATCTGAGGACGATTTGTTGCTTTGAACGCATAAAGGTGGTTTAAACTTTCTAATTGCCAGCTAGAGCTTCCACAAACTTTAAGATACGCTCTCGCCCAAACACGTTTTATAGATAAGTTTAAAAGATCTGTTAACGTCAATTTTATGTCCTCTCTCTATGATAAGTTTCGCAATAGAGGAGCTGCGTGTCCTGTTCTCACCATTAATGGGTTCTGAAGATTCCATTTGTTTCTGGAGCCATTTAGGAATATGCTCTGAAGCCAGCCATTACTTGCTGGCAGAGATCGATCCCTTCTATGTATGTGTGTCCACACGTACATTCAAATTGGTAAATACAGTGGGATGTGACATCATTTTTCGTATGTTCAAAGTGCTTAGACAGATACATTGTTTTTTACATTCTCTATTATTTCGATATTAGCTGCATCAAAAATCTTTTTAACAGCAGCGTTCAGTCTTTGTCTAGTTAAAAAGCTGCTATGATGCCCCATATAGGGTAGCTTGATGTACATGTCTTTCTTAGGGGCGAGTTGGAGAGTGGGTCTTGATGTTCTAACTTCTTTATATCTCCTGATGAACTTTTCTGGATAACTGTTATCAACTAGAGTTTGTGTCACACAAAATGTCAACTGTTTTAAGCAGAGGCACATTAGTGAATAACGAGTTTACATCAAAAGACTACATATTTTTATTCATAATATTAATATCATCAAGAAAATCAACCAAACATACTTACAGAATTGTGTTTTGACTGGATGCAATAGTTCTACTAACCATTTAGCAAGTTTATGCGTTGGGCATTTGCACATTGACAATATACGACGTAGAGGATTATTGGGTTTATGTATTTTTGACAAACCATACATATGCGGGAATTTACAATCTGATGGTTTTAAAGAGTCAAATTCACCTTAGCTTATATAACATTTACGCCATGAAGCTTCACTAGATTAGCTTTCACTGTGCCCTGCAATAACTGTAGAGGAGGGGAATAATTGTTTATCATTCCTAGACATATTTTTAAGTCGATGGCTTGATGGGTCAATGAAAAGATCTATTTATAGAAAACCTACCTGAACTGGACAGTATCTTAATTACCACAGTTTCTGCCCTCTTCGGTACAAAAGAGACTTAGTGAGTGGGGTGCCTCTTCTGTAGAATCCTACGAATATGCAATGAAGACACACTTGATGGAGAAGAAATACAGTTGACACAGACTCTGGTTGATAACAATTATCCAGACAAGTTCATCAGGAGATATAAAGTAGTCAGAACACCAAGACCCACTCTCCAACTCGCCCCTAAGGAAGACGAGTACATCAAGTTACCATATACGGGGCATCAAAGCAGCTTGCTAACTAGACAAAGACTGAACGCTGCTGTTAAAAAGACTTTTTATGCAGCTAATATCGAAATAATAGAGAATGTAAAGCCAATATATCTGCCTGAGCCCTTCGAACATGCGAAAAATTTGAATGTACGTGTGGACACGCATACATAGAAGGGAGGACTCATCGATCTCTGCCAGCAAGTAATGGCTGGCTTCAGAGCATATTCCTAAATGGCTCCAGAAACAAATGGAATCTTCAGAACCCATTAATGGTGAGAACAGGACACGCAGCTCCTCTATTGCGAAATTTATCATAGAGAGAGGACATAAAATTGACGTTAACAGATCTTTTAAACTTATCTATAAAACGTGTTTGGGCGAGAGCGTATCCTAAAGTTTTTAGAAGCCCTCCCTAGCTGGTAATTAGAAAGTTTAAACCACCTTTATGCGTTCAAAGCAACAAATCGTCCTCAGATTAAACCTTCTTTGGTAAATTTGTTTTGATGCCATAGGAGATGTACTATTACCTCTTCCATTTGGTTTAGTGGTTTTCATTGTTATTTTGAACTTGATTATGTCCTTTTGACTTGACCTGGGTCTATTTTTCTCCCCTCTCAACACCTCATTAATTTCATATAATCCTATGACAAGTCCGTGGGGTGTGATCAAAATGTTCGAGATGTGTTGCGCAAATACATCTCACGATTCAGACAAATCACGTCTTTTTATTGCTTTATCTAAATTGATAAAGGGAATAGTTGTTTTAAATAATAATAATAATAATAAGTAAACAAACAATTAACAAACATTTTAACATACCTCTCCATTAATAATATTGATTAGTAGATATTCACCTCTATGACCTGCAATAAGTTTTGATAATCCACAAAATGTAATTGATCGTATCACTTCGGGAAGAGTTAATTCACTTGGCCATAATGGAGTGATTGAATCATTTGCACCACCAGGTAATATAAATTCACGTGATTTCGGCTCCCATCTCCAAAAGTATAAATGACGTTTAACGATAACACAAATCCTTAACTCTAAAGTATTTGTTTCTGATGATTGACTGGCTTTTGTTTCACTTGAAATACTAATATTACTACTACTATCAAGAGATAATGATTGGGATACATCTTCTAACCTTGTGGAATCGACTGTTCGAATAAAAAAGATTATAAATTAGGATTAATGAATCATCTATTCAAAAGAGAACATTTTTTAACAACTTTAAATAACCAAAATGGATAGTAATAATGTGCACTTTTAGAAATTGGCTGTGAAACCTGGCCATTTAGAGTGGAAGACATGAAAAGACCGGCTAGCTGTCTTCGATCATAGGTGCCTGCGTTCTATTTCCCGTGTTAGGTTGTGGTATAATAAGGTGAGCAATATTGAGGTTAGGCCTCTGTCGAGTGCTAGGTGAGTTGGAGGGGAAATCAATCGACTGAGACGGTTAGGAAATGTGTTACGCAAGCCTAGCCATCCATCGCCTTCCTCGACCGACGAGCAATGTTAGCTGACATAGTGTCAGGCTGGAAAAGAGCTAGCGGCGGTCAAACCAAAACATGGCACCAGTCAATGAAATCCGCAACAGTTAGTTTAAGTCAGTCACGTAGGAATGTGTAGACTTCCTGGTTGGGGTCCTTGGGACGGTAAAACCAATGACGGCTGGAGACAATTGGTGACATGGCTCAGTGATCGTTCTCAATGGCTGGCGCAGTTATATGCATCCACTCCTTGTGACTTATAATACCCAATGAAACTATATTGTTCTTCGTTATTACTATTCCTTTGTCTCACCCCTCTGTTTACTGTCTCTATTATGCTTTTTTTCTAGTTTCTTCTCTTGCTTTTTGTGCTACAAGGATGGAGTGTGGCGACTTGAACTGCTGCACATCGGTGCAAAGTTCTATGTCGAAAACAGACAGACTTTTAAAAATTAACACCGACTTATAAATACTATTTGTAAAGTCCTATAGACTGAATATTGAATGGTCCGAGGTGTACTCCCACCCACATGCGGAGTCACCCAGATTGGTGCCCATTATGTGAACTTCGCCGAAAGAATTCAGTAAGTACCAAAACAAAGAACCTTCTCCACACGATAGATAGTGATTCTTCGATTGAAAGATGAAGTACGTACACTAGCCATTTCCAACTGTATCTACCAAATCAACTGCACTTTTAGTGGAGTGAGTTATATCGACCGTTGCTCTAGGAACTTGATTTTTTGTGCTTGAGAACATCTCGTAGTTTGGTTACGCAAAGGTGTAGTAAAAACCATTAACAGTTCGATATTAGACCACTTGGTCCAAACCGGCCACAAAGCCAGCCAGCATTGAAGAATCCTCCTCTATCGTCTACTGGGTGCCAAATAAATTGCCAAAAACATCCAGGTACTGCATGCTCCAAACAGCAGAGGCTATCGCGATTCGCATGAAATAAGCAGTACTTTGTGTGCAGAAGAAGCAAGTCCAGCCGCTACCACTGCCCTGGCCTTCAGTAGAGAGTATAAATTCATGAATTGGTATTATTAATATCTTTCCTAATTGTTCTGACATTCAGTTTATTGTTATGTTGATGCTATTGAACTGTAGTCCAGTTATATTATTATTATCATTGACTCAATGTTATTTAAACATTAATGAGGAGCAGGATATCGAAAAGAGTATTCTTTGTTCAGTAACCGTTCCTTTGAAAACTTTCTAGGGACCAATCAATGCATACATTATAGTCTAGCAGGAGGTCAATCGTTAGCCACCAATATACCTTAGTGATAACAACTCTCACCACATGACTGGATGATATAGGATCGAGTCTCTCAGGGGACAAGGTTGCAGAAAGACCTTACTATTGAGCGTGAGCAAGCACGATACTTAGATCCAAGTTTCCTGCCAAACAGCCTCCAACTATTGAACATCAATAGAGAGATAGATTTATCACGAAACCTGAAAATTACAGGTTAAACTACAAGAAATCAGCGATTCTGCACAGTGTCGTGAAAAATAAATAAAGACGCAGGAGTGATATATAACTGTCTCGTTCACTGTGTTATTCAACAGTTGCATCGATTGAGATGACTAGAATGTGTTACACATAGTGAGCCACAATCTTTCCAATATGAGCAATTCTTATCTGATACATGGTTACTCTAGAAAGGACTTAAGCGTGATCACAACAAGACTTGGTATTAACAAATCATGCGGTGTTTGACTGATGCTTTGAGCAATGTAAGGAGGTAAAGGACTGACCGGTTGGAATCCTCCAGATGCTAAGAATCAATTTAGTTAGTGATACGGCTTAAAACCATTCACTTCATGTGACCTCACGCCTCCATTAAATCGCTATAACTCATTTCATTAGTACCTTTTCCTCTACCTTTATATGCCTTTATGAATCATGTCAACTAGGACTGCTCTACATGTTTATGCAAAGTTCTACGCGGATAATTCAGATTAATTTAACTATTTTCAACCTACACGCGTATTAACTTACGTAAACATCTAAAAAATAGACGGTGAAATTTTAATTTTAACTAACAGACTAACCGACTTACGGTGGAGCACATGTTTCTCACATTTCAGTTTGTGATGGCTATCATCACTCGAATTGAAGTCTTGTGCAATTCTTCCTATTCGGAACTCGTTAACTAGATGTGCTTGCATCTCCAGTGAGTAAGTGATGGTGTTCCAGAGGGACTCAAAGCCAGCAGTCATCATCCCTAACGTTAAAGTCTTATTCAGTAGCCATTGGGTCACGAGAGCCAATTCTTCTGCGAACCGGATTAATTTTTATTTGTTTTTACGAGTTTGATCATGGATTGATATCAGTTAGAGGACCAGTGAAAACCAGCGCTGGAGTACTGGATAGCTGTTTTGTCAGCCTAGTTTGGGAATCATCGGCAGTTCACATCCACTGCCAGGGGTCGAACCCAGGACCTTCCGGTTACAAGGCAAGCTAGCTCGTATACAATTCACCCACTAGGACCTGATTCCTCAATAGCCATCCCATGAATTCTAACTTCCACCAATTCGTGGTTTAGCGCGACCACCAACCAATGTTATGGGTAGGAAATCCATCCTCACACTTGTCTGGATGGACCTTACTGGTCACGACTTCTCACTAGAACTCCAGGAAACTCTGTCCTGTAGCAAGTCACTAGCGAGCGACAGATTAATTTTCTATAGTTTGGTTTGTAAGCATTAGTTATGTTTTTACGAGTTGATCAAGGATTGATATCAGTTAGAATTCATGGGATGGCCGTTGAGGAATCGGGTCCCAGTGACTGAATGGTATACGAGCCAGCTTGCCTTGTAACCGGAAGGGTTCGCCCCCTGGCAGTGAGTGCGAACTGCCGATGATTCCCAAGCACTAGGATGAAACAGCAGCTGTCCAGTACTCCAGTGCTGGTTTTCACCGGTCCTCTAACTGATAACAATCGATGGTGAAAGTCGTAAAAAAAACAAATCTAATCCTTATAAACCAACTCTTGATAATTTGTATTTGTCAGAGTTATTGGATTGACGTCCTCACTTAGTGTCTGATGACCTGTCGGCTCCTAATGCCATAGATCCGATGATGTCTTCACAATAAATATAATGCGACGAATTGAAAATAACCCCAACAAGTAAGACCTATTTATATCGGATGAAATCACAAAAATGTTAACAGTGTGGAAGAATCACGAAAACTCATTGTTGATTCGACAGTTGGCAACTTCCAACGTCTACATAAACTAAACAATATCTGATCAAATCTTTAAATCTTGCCATTTTTATTATTAGAACAAGACATATAAGCGAATAATATTGTTGTTTTCAATTAGATCTTCATCAGGCTTTACTTCAATTTACATAGATTTATATATAAAACGGGTGCATAGATCATATCTTCACTCTTCGAAAGATTCTAGAACAAAGACACACTTTTCGGCGTCCAACAATTGTCATATTTCTTGACTTGAAGGCGGCCTTCGACTCCGTGGATCGAAAGGTACTATGGCAATGTCTGACTGTGAAGGGAGTGACAAGAAAGTACATTGCACTAATCAAGGCACTCTATTCGAACTCACGCAGTCGTGTAAGGGCTTATGGGGAATTGTCAACTGAATTGGTAACAACCAGTGGTGTCTGACAGGGATGTCCACTTTCCCATTTCTGTTTAACTTCATCATAGATATGCTGATGGAAGTATCCTTAACTGAACGTAATGACTTAGGAATCGACTTGTTACCAGGGAATAGTCTTATGGACTTAGAATATGCAGATGACATAGTCCTGTTAGGGGAGGATGCTGACAAAATCCAGCAGAGTCTTCTGAACACCTTGAGCAGTAATCTTCGTATGTTTGGCATGCGATTCGCCCCTGTCTGTCTGTTTTCGACATAGAACTTTGCACAAATGTGCGGAAGTTCGAGTCGCCACACTCCGTGTAGTACGCGAAGCAAGAGAAGAAAGTACGAGAAAAGCATAATAGAAACAGCGAGCAGAGGTGTGAGACAAAGGAGGAGTAATAACGAAGAAGAAAACAGTTTCATTGGAGATCATAAGTCACAAGGAGTGGATGCATCTGCGCCACTGAGAACGATTTTGAGCCATGTCACCAATTGTTTCCAACCATAGATTTTTACCTATGGTTGGAAACAATTGGTGGATTCGCCCCTACAAAATGTAAGATGCTGCTACAGGACTGGACCACGTCAACTCCTAACTTAGTGATAGGGAGTGAAGTGATAGAACATGTTGACCACTTCACCTATTTGGGAAGTCGTATCACCACCAACGGACTGATTGGCGATGAAATCTCAGCACGGATCCGAAAAGCTCGAGCTGCTTTCGCTGACTTACACCATCTCTGGCGTAGGCGTGACATCTGGTTATCAACCAAGGGACGTGTGTACTGCTCAGCAGTTCGCTCTGTCCTTGTCTATGGCTCTGAAACATGGCCAATACGAGTTGAAGACATGAAAAGGTTGACTGCTTTCGATCATAGATGTCTGCGATCTCTGTCTCACGTTAGGTGCTATAATAAGGTAAGTAATTTTGACATTAGGTGTAGAGTGTTGGGCAAACAGGGGAAATCAATCGACGAGGCTATAAAGTTACATAGATTGAGATGGCTAGGTCACGTGATGCGCATGCCTAACCATCGCCTCCCCCGACGGGCATTGCTAGCTGATATAGGTGCAGGTTAGAAAAGAGCCAGTGGTGGCCAAACAAAAACATGGCCTCATCAATCCATGAAATCCTTGACAGTTAAACTGAGTCGGTCAGGTAGGGAGGTGCAGACTTCCGGGTTGGGGCCCTCGGGACTGACTCTAAGAATCAATGACTGGAGACAATAAGTGACATGGCTCAAAATCGTTGTCAATGGCCAGAGCAGATGTATTCGGTCTCTGTAATCTTTCATATTCCTTTCTACCATTATCCATTCTGTTGCACTCTTATACTTGTCAGACTGTATTCATTCTCTTCACTCATCTTCTTGTCTACCTCTGTGTGCTGTTTGGAACGTGGCAACTCGAACTGCTGCACTTCGGTGGCAAGTTCTATGTTGAATCCAGACAGACAGACATATAAAAATCTTAACTAATGACGGTGATTTTGTGGATGAAATAATAATAATAATGTGGTAAATGTTTTCAACGTAGTTAATGACGATGATTATAGTGATAACAAAATATTGATAATAAGGTTTATGCAGGTGGCGATAAGAATAACAAATGTAGTGAGTGATATGTGTATATGTAGACAATTCAATAAATTAGGTCAAATCTTAAGGGTTATGCAATACTAAACAAAGATGAAGTGGACAGATAATCAGAGTTTAAATAAATATCATAAAAATACGAAGGAGATGGAAAATAAGAAAGGGGGGGTGAATAGAATTCACCTAGGCCAAGTGAAAGGCAAAGGTAGAACAAACTTATTTTGTTGTATGCAAAGACTAGGAATTTTCTCTCGAATTAATTCCCATAGCTTCGGCTATGTGTAAAAGGCAGGTTCGAATTCTGTCCGAAAGGTTCAATGGAATACGATAGATAACTTTGAAGGCACTAATTTTGTCCACTTGATGACCGCTATCATCAATCAAATGAGTCAAAATAGAACTTCTTATAGACTTTATTTGACCTTTTCCGAACCATGAGTGAAGGAAGATGCTCATTAATGCGTTTTTTGAGCTGTCTAGTTGTTCGCCCTGTATGGCTGTCTCCACAGGAGCAACTAAATTTATTATTTATTGAAACGCATAAAAGCTTGGTACAATATGGCACCAAGAAGGATGCACCACACAATATTTACAAAACAACATAGATCAAAAGAAAAAAAGAAGAGAAATATATATATATAAGCAGAGAACGGATAAAGAACTTCATCTGGAAGGAAAACAGTCATGCTTAACAAGTTCAAACAGTATTCGTTAACTATCATCGGGAAGGGAAAAAAGAAGGAAATTGCAACACGTGTAATAGCACGCGATAAGTTTCATTGATTGTTTGTTGCTTCATTCAATTCATTGTTTGAGAGCTGAGATACTGCCCGAGTGCCCAGACCAAAGCAGGTAGTTTTCTTAAGGGACCACACCCCGAACCTTTGACTTGGAGTCTAATCCGCAAGGCAGCGGAGAAGCGTCAGGAGCTGCATTCCCATGGTTCCCGGTGACCCATATGGGTTCATAGGCCATTTGATCTGATTGGATACTGGAGCCCATGTACCCCATGGTAACTGCTTTTAGTTTAACCGCTATCCAAACAACCTTCCTGACATGGTAGGACCTGCAGGGACAGGTCCCAGTCAGTTTAGCATATTGGGTCATTACGGTATTCAAGCCCGACCACCACGACAAGGTAGCAGTTATCGGCCGGGAACTAAATTTATAGATACACATAGAAGTGGCACAGCAATCATTATTATTATTATTATTACTATTATTTGATCCACAAAATCACCGTCATTGGTTAAAAAATTTTTATATATAAATCTACGTATATTAGAGTAAAGCCTGATGAAGATCTATTTGATAAAATGCCAATATATATATATATATATATATATATATATATATATATATATACCATACAATACAATTGAATTACCTTGTCCAGGTGATGTTTTCGAATATTCCATACAATAGGCGAACAACGAAGCACCTTTACTATTTCGAACTGATGTAATCAGTTGACAATTTGGCAGTTGATAAACACTCATACGACCTTCAGCAAGTGCTAATAAAATGCCGAATTCAGAGATAGCAGCCAGCTGGGTAATAGGCTTTTTGCCAAGAGTACGTGTAGTTTTTACATGTGTAAAAAATGAAGGAAGATTACCAGAAGGCGATGATGGTGGTGATGATGATGATGGTGAAGACGTTTCATTCTGGAATGGTATTTCTTTCAGCTGAGGACTTAAACAACTCAGATTTGGAATGAAAAATTCAGGATGTGCAGTGAGCTTCGGAGTCAATTCATACACTAACAATAAGCCTTGTTTTGTGCCAACTAGGAGAAAATTCTCATAGCATGTTAAACACTCCAGTGGATATGGATAGTCGTTTAATAAACGTATCGGTAAAAATGCAGAGTAGACCATGTTTTCATCTGAAATAATAATACACAGAGAAATATGCGATGAGAAATAACGTCGGAAATGAATTAAAATATTTTTTAATAAAATGTAATTATTGTAGAAGATAGAAAAAAGGACGAAAAAAGAAACCCTGAGTTCACAGTTCAGTTGAATGGTATAATAAGGTGAGTAATATTGAGGTTAGCCATTGGTGGTGATCGAGTGCTAGGTAGGTAAGGAGGGGAAATCCATCGATGAGGTGGTTGTGAAGTCCTGTTACAGGACTGGACTACATCGACGCCTAGTTTAAAAATAGGAAGTGAAGAGGTAGAGCATGTTGACCGATTCACTTATTTGGGAAGTACCATCAGCCAGTGACAACGGGTTGATCTCTGACGAAATCTCAGCACGAATACAGGGGGCTCGTTTCGCATTTACCAATTTACGCCGACTCTGGCGTAGACGAGATGTTCGACTATCGACCAAAGGGCGGGTGTACTGCTCATCAGTCCGCTCCGTCCTCCTTTATGGTTGTGAGACCTGGTCACTGAGAGTGAAAGACATGAAAAGACTAGCTGTCTTTGATGATAGGTGCCTGCGCTCTATTTCCCGTGTAAAGTGGCATAATAAGGTGAGCAACATGGAGGTTAGGCATCGAGTTCTAGGTAAACAGGGGAAATCAATCGACGAAGTCGTGAAGTTACAAAGACTGAGATGGTTAGGACATGTGTTACGTATGCCAAGCCATCGCCTTCCTCGACGAGCAATGTCAGTTGACATAGGGTCAGGCTGGAAAAGAACTAGCGGTGGTCAAACCAAAACATGGCATCAGTCAATGAAATCCACAACAGTTAGTCTAAGCCACGTAGGAAGGTGTAGATTTCCAGGCTGGGGTCCTCGGGACGGTAAAAATCAATGGTTGGAAACAATTGGTGACATGGCTCAAAATCGTTCTCAGTGGCGCAGATGCATCCATTCCTTGTGACTTATGATCTCCAATGAAACTGTTTTGTATTTCTTTATTACTCCTTTGTCTCACACCTCTGCTCACTGTTTCTATTATGCTTTTCTTGTACTTTCTTCTCTTGCTTCGCGTGCTACACGGAGTGTGGCGACTCGAACTTCCGCACATTTGTGCAATGTTCTATGTCGAAAACAGACACAGACAGGTTGTGAAGTTACACAGATTGAGTTGGCTAGAACATGTGGTGCACATTGATCGCCTTTCTCGACCGACAGGCAATGTTAGCTGACATGGGATGGATCAAGATGGAAAAGAGCCAGTGGTGGTTAAATCAAAAATATGTCTTCATCAGTCAATGAAATCCACAACAGTTAATTTAAGCCAGCCATGTAGGGAGGCGTAAACTGCCTGAATGGCTGGTTGGGGTCCTCAGGATGGTAAAAACCGATGACGAGTGGAGACAATTGGTAATATTGCTCAAAATCGTTGTTGTCAATGGTTGTCGCAGATGCTTTCACTCTTTGTGATTTATAGTACCCAATAAAATTATATTGATCTTTCGTACTAGTTCTTCCCCCCTCCACCACCCCCCGAATTCCTGTTTATTATCTTTCCATCTTTTGAATCTTCGTTTACTCTCTTCTCTTACTTAGTGTGCTACAAGGAGGGAGTGCGACAACTCGAACTGCTGTACATCTGTGCTAAGTTATACTTCGACACAAGTCAGTTAGGCAGTTCACTTAACGAAACAAGTGGGACAAGTGAATTGATAACTTTGTTAGCTTTCATTGGCTAAGATGGCTGCTTTATGTATCATAAATAGTAACAATTAATCATCCACTTCAATACATCAAGTTACTCGTTAACACAATTTTTGATCGTTTCCTGCAGAGAAAGTAAAAAGAACGAAGGTGGACTTCTCTGAACAACTGAAATGGAAAAAGCATTAGTTTCGCGCGACCGTAGAGCTTACGGGACAACTGCATAAGGCCAGCCGCACATGGCCTGTATGGAGTTGTGTGAAAAAGTTACTCCCAGATATGGACTGTCACAGGATAAGTCATGACGTACAGTTTTTTCTAACCCTTCCCCTCTCTCGAGCAGATGGGGACGGAAAAGCTGGAAATATATCACAGCTGTTACATCCCTATTGGTCAGCAGTACAAATTCGCCCTCGCAACCTTAACAATGTGTAGACAACTTACAGGATGATGGTAATTGATTTTAGTCTCAACACTGATATGGTTGAATTTCCAGGAACATTCGTTCCAGCCAGTGTAGCTCGACAGGTGATTGTAATATTCAAGTTCAATTAAAATATCAACACAGCAGCTAGTTACGCCTCGGAACGTAAACAGTATGGATACTGCTTTCTATACAGTACATATAATAAAATAAAGAAAAAAACAGCTCCTTGATCATAATACTGTTGGTCATCTTATATGGGGAAACTACACGAACATTTCAAATTTACTTCCACTGAAATTCAATTTATTTATACTAATCTTTTTGGAAATTTCAAAGTTATCTGAGCTGGTGAACTACCTTAACAATTTAATTATCCTTCAAATGCCGTTACATGGGTGGCAGCAATCGATAAAACGCCTTCGACTAAAATTAAATGCCCCACTGGATCAAACAATCAACTTCCAACCAATGGGTCCCAGATTCGAATCCTAATCCACCTACTTTAGCTCGAGAAACTGTGTAGTATCCTCAGCCCTCACACAACAAGTATGATCATAGCCTGTATTCGTGGGAAAAATTATCGGATAAATTCGTCAAAATCAGATTTTGTGATTGACACTTATTAGCAATGCATATCTGCAATCTTGACATTGCTTCAAATCACCGAAAATACCCACTGATTCATGAAGAAGATAAAAGACGGATTCAACGAAGATTTTCTTTATTGACAAAATCATCTTCAGAGGCTGTACAGCCATATTTATTTTTACCAAAAATGTATAGTGGTCTATTATTTACTAATAGGGGGTGACATAATTGATATAATTACTCAGAAGTGGCTTTATATGTAAAAAAATACTTCTAAAGCCACTTCCGAGTAATTATATCACCACTAACCCTATTATTCAATAATATACTATACATTTTTGGTATATATAAATATGGCCGTACAGCCTCTGAAGATGATTTTGTCGATAAAGAAAATCTTCGCTGAATGTCTTTTATTTTCTCCAATCTTGAAACTGTTATCCCCTCGGAGACTCAGAGTAACGTTAGCCAGTGCTGTGGTTAAATCAACGGCATTCATCTACTGCCGAACAATATATACTTCGTTTAAGCGTCAACCGTATTAAATTGTTAGTTCACAATAACTAAAACTTAAGATTCCGTTTCAATGTAGAGCTTGATATGAAGAAATAATTATTCACCCAAAAAATAAAAATAACATTCGGAGAAAAGTTTAGTCTGCAAAATTATTTCTGAGTACTATTCACGAAAAAAGCTCACCAAAATATTACACTCACCAAAGTTGTTGTACTGCAATCGAGATGAAAATAAGGCATAAATGTAGCGCAGTGGGCCTTAGGCTCTAACTTCACACAAACACCGATTTAGGTTGTTCCGTGAACCTTAACCTAGAAATGCAAAATGTAACAAAATTCAACCGTACGTAGTGTAAGCTTATTGTTTGATTGAGAACATTTTTAAGCAGAAACTAGTGGTAACCATTTAAATGCTGGCTATAGTAAGAAGAAATTCGTTCACCGAAGTTATTCATGACGACTGAAAATGTCGACAGAATACTTTCAGGAGAGATTTAACTAACCGACAGCTTTACTATAGTTGCCCACCAGCGAAATTCAGTCTACGTGAGATATATACATCTCCCCTTCAGCTATAGAGGAAATTGCAAGATATTTTTTTGTGATCAAAAACGTGTCAAAGCAACAAAACGAGATGGTATGACAGTAACTAACCAAGTATTAACAAAATGGAATGAGATACTAATTAGTACATAGGATGGCTTCATCAGACTAGTTCAGATTGTCAATTATCCTACTTTGTAAGCAGATAAATCCTCTGATGAAAACCAAATGGCAGTAATCAGTATAATGCGCACAATTTTAAAATCCCTGGCCACACAAAAACTCGATGCAACTTGACAAAAGTAAATGTGAAAGAAAAGCCCAACAGATTTGACGCTCAGAGTAAATATTCACCTCTCCACAGACTCCGGAACATGCGCATGCGTGCTGACATAAAACAAAATACCATGAACTTCAGTAACTCTCATGTACACCAGGTCTACTTCGTGGCTGTTAGTCACCATACTGAGCAATTGTATAGGTGGCTATGCTTTCAGATATCTTTTAACTGTTGAATGAACAAGCGAAACCATCAACAACAAAGTACTGAATATTTTATCAGATGCACCTACTACAAGGTCATGAGGGAGCGGTCTACTTATGGCTAATAAGAATATTGCTCTTACTTTACTTCGGCTATCTCCTACGGGAGGATGAGCCGGCTTCATGAACATCTCGAATCACCGCTGCCAAGGCGCAGCGATCCGATGCAAGGTTTTGCGACAGGGTTATCCAATTCTTGTTCCACAGACGGAGTCCGTAGACGGTTTGTAGCCCTAGACACTCCATATCAGCCTTGACTGTACCAAGCCATGTTTTCAGCTGTCCACCCCTGCGACATCGCCAAGATGGAAATGGAGAGGGACTTAGAACTGATTTGACCAGATCGTCATCTGGTCGGCGCAGAACATGGCCAAACCACCGAAGGCGACGTTGTTGGACCAGTACTGGAATTTGGTTGATGTTGTAGCAACGACGACGACGCACTTTGAGAGTTGTTTGTAAGAGAGTTCATGGAGTTTCATGGGAATTAGGTACGAGTGTTTTCCCCAGAATCGCTCGGCCTTTTGTTTGAGAGTGCAGCTCTAGCCTTTACACAACCAAGTGTGGCCTACAAGGCAGTAGGAGTGAAGTAGAGAGTTCACTATCAATTGGCAGCCGGTGACCGGAGTCCGGTTCATACGCCTTTTTGAATGGGGCCAGACATCCAGGGCATCCAATAAGCCCTTTGTCCATACGTCTGCCGGTGAGCTCCGGTGAGCTTCATACGCCAGTCGTTGGAGGTTTGGAATCAGGGTTTAGCCATCTCCCCTAGACTGTCATCCAATGGACAGTCAACCCGGTGAAGAGCGCCAGGCATCCGCTTTTGCCCTCCCACTTCGGTGAAAAACACCTCCGCCACGTGAAGGCAGTGAGTAGGACTTCCTCAGGAGAGGCTATGTAAGACGCCTGTCACATGGGAGCATTTCGAGAGGTGTACGGAGGGGTGGCCAACCTGCAGCGCAAGGCACCCACCCCCGACCATCCTGAGGCTTTGGAGGCAAGAATATTGCTCATATGGTAACCATTGATGTGTATTTCAGCTTGGATCAACAACAGACCTTAGTAACCAAGATTTTAAGGAGCCCGTCTAATTTTGTTGTACTCAAAATCGCTGACAGAAAATGGAGAGCTAGATGTTTAAAGGTAGTTTAAAAAACAAAACTTCAAGTGAATTAAAGGCACTCTTATTCAAAAATACAACAATCAAGAATTTATGTACCACGGTATGGCACAACAATAGTATCAGGATTCCATGCCTTTAATGGTAAAGCGAATTTGTTCACGTATAAGAAGTCGAGTATCCTGAAAACAACCATAGATTATTGAGGTAAAAATAAAAGGACGTGCGGAAAAACATTACAAAATGACAGTTTTTGTGTCACATACTAGGGCATTAACACTTTTCAATTTTCCATATTTATTACGCTAAGAACAGTCCTGATGTACACTGTGATCTGTCGTCATGTATCCTCCGCTGCCAATTTCAGCTTGTATAGGGAGACTTCTGTGAATCTAAATGTCTGTCACTTGCAATGATTGTGAATAGCGAAGCTGTAATAAAACATTGCTAAAGAAGAATTTCGATAGACAGGTATTTAAGTGTTGCCAAGATAGCAATGTCATGACTTTTCTGGAACACATGTACATCGAAAGTGGAAGTACTCAGTGGTTGTTCCTCCCTTGTCCACAACATCCTTGAAAAATAAGCGGAACAGGGGTCAAATGTTATCAGATCAAAATGGAAGACATCTAGCAGATGGCTAAGACACAGTCTGTTCAAGCTAAAAAGAGGAGTGATATTGTGAAACTTCGTAGGCTAAACCGTGACAATTCACTTACAATCACAAAGCACAGCTAGTACCAAAGTAAGACGTAATCTCTCCTACATGAAAGTATGTGTACTATGGGTCACCAAGTTTTACCCTACGCCAGAGGGTTGGACTACCACAGCCGCATTTATGATTCGCTCCGAAATCACACAAGGCACCCTGGCCATTGACGCGTAATTCGCTAATGTACAGTGTTTGGCTTCCCTGGATCACAGTACTACTACATAACCCCAGTAAACCTTGCTAGCACTATTCAAATAATCGCTCCTGTTTCTAAATACGTACTAGCCCAGATGGGATCCTCAAACTCAGCGAGAGCACACAGATTCTAAACCTAGACAGTCGAGGTTACAAGCACAAGAGCAGACGAACATGCAAAGGTGTGAAATTAAGAAGTACCCCATCCATAGCAATATACCACCATGTCCATAAGAACCAAAATACACACCCTTTATGTAAGAGTGTAACAACCACAAGTATCTTCAGTTGGAGGGTATGGCACCTGATTATTGAGACAAATGATAAATCTAGGTGGCCAGATTTACATTATAAGGACAGAAGGCTCTTGTTGACTATGCTAATGATTTCGATATATATCTCTGCAGAAATCTAGTTCCCCTTTGAAAGTGTTAACCGATGGAGCTGTTACTACTGAATCACGTAAGGAGTTCCAGTCGATGACCACTGTGTAAAAAAGCCTAAATTCCATTACGAAACTTGCAGAGCACTAAGAAACAGTACTTGGAACAGTTTTTCCATAAAGACAATTAAATATAACCAGTAAAAACTATGCACCTTTATTATAACGATAAGTCCAACTTTGAAACTCCTAATTTGAGAAAGCATCAAACCTTCCTAAATTTACGCCACTTACACACTTATGATTTTTGGTCTCGTGAGGATTTCTGTGTATCTTAAAAATGCCTTTGTTGAAATCGCTTTTCCTTCATCAGAACTAGGTTCTGAAGTACACACATTCCCAACCAAAGGGAACCTTAAGAGAATATCATCAGCTGTTTCGCCTAATTACAAGCCTCGAGCCGTTCAATATCCAATATCCTGATTACGAGCTAGTATAAACCAGTGATTTCTTTGAGCTCGCTTCTTGATTGTGAGGTAGAGGTTCCAGATCTTCGGTGAGCTTCTGCGTAGTAAGTCCCGCCACTCGACTGCTTTAGCTCTGGTAGACTCCAGGAGGAGTGGTGCGGGGATTGGTCGAGATGTGGTTTGTAGTATGCAGTATGTTAGGACTGTATTGCTGCCGTGAATGGAGTTTGACCTAACTCCCGTTGGTCATTCGGTGTAGTCATAAAAGCAGAATAGTAATAATAATAATAATAGGTTGTAGTGTAGATAATATAGGTTGAGATAAGTGGAATAATAAAGGTGACCTAAGGAAAAGATAGAGTGAGAGAAGGCAGAATAGGTCGTGGGGATTTAGTTTGTACGCTTATCCATTGACAGTGTGGTTTCAAGTTTTATGAGGATAAGCCATTGAGACACAAACCTTGCATTTCTGCATGATTGTCTAGCTTCCGCTTAAAAATCTCCAGAGATGGCGCTGTAGTCACGGCCGCCGGTAAAGCGTTCCAGAGACGGCAAACACGAAGCGAAAAGAAATGTGATCGCACTCGAGTCTTTGGTCTCTGGTGTGCTATCCTTAGCGGGTTACCTCGTGGAAGCCTATAATCACTTAATGGCAGGATGCTTTTATTTGGGTGGGCCTGGTCATTTAGGATCTTGTAGACGGTGATGAGGTCTCCCCTGTGCCTACGGTAACTAAGTGTGAAAAGACCTAATTTCTTTAGTCTTTCCTCATATGATTTGTTGCGGAGGCCGATCACCCATTTTGTCGCTCGTCTCTGGACACTTTCTAGAATGTTAGCATCCCTTTTGAGTAGCGGAGGTGCAATGATATTATGCACCTCAAGGTGTGGCCTCACATATGCCTTATATAACCTTAAGAACAGTTCGGGAGTGAGAGCTCCCAGCTGCCTATGCATAAAGTGTAAAGTTGCGTAGGCTTTGGCGACGTCCCTCGAGTAATTTCCACTGGTGTCTAGCTTTTCTGTTAGAATAAGACCTAGATCTCGCTCTGATGGAACACAACTCAAGTTCTGGCCACCAAGGGTGTAATTTACACTCTGTGACCTGCCGGAATGAAGTTGCACTACTTTGCACTTCTTTAGGTTGAAAGGCATTCCGTTAGCCAGAGCCCAGTTTCCCAGAGTTTGCAGGTCAGCCTGCAATCTATCTGAGTCTTCCGATGAGTTTATTGCTCTCCAAATCTTTACGTCGTCAGCGTAAAGAAGCGCAGAGCAGTTTAGTTGGGAGGGCAGGTCGTTGATAAAAATCAAAAACATCAACGGCCCTAGGATAGAACCCTGAGGAACCCCTGATGCCGAGGTGTGCCAGGATGATCGGATGCGGTTGACTTTGGTGCAGAATTCTCTCTCGCCTAAGTAATCTGTCAGCCATGCGAGAAGTGCTCCAGAAACACCCGCCTTGCTTATTTTGTGAAGGAGCAGACCATGGTGAACTGTGTCGAATGCTTTCGCAAAGTCGAGAAAGATCACGTGGGCTGGTACCTTTTTGTCCCAGGATAGTGTCCAATCGTTCCAAGCTAGTAGAAGATTCGTCACGCAGGATCTTCCCCTCCTGAAACCGTGCTGTGCTTCGTGAAGAAGGTTAGTCCCATCGAAGTATTTTCTCATGTGGTCGTCAATGAGACTTTCCAATATCTTCGATATCACTGGAAGTAGAGCAACTGGTCTGTAACTGGTCACATTCTGCCGGTCACCACCCTTGAAGATAGGGGATAGGATTGCTCGTTTCCATTCACATGGAAGTTTCCCTACATCAAGGGAGTGTTGGAACAGATCACTTAGGGGTTGGCAGAGACTTTCTGAACACTGCTTCAGGACAGATGGTCTGATGTCATCACAACCTGAAGACTTTCCCGAAGCCAACCTTCCCAATTTTGCAAGTACCATAGCCGGGGTAATTTGAAATGTACCCAGCAGGTTTTCGTGTGTTGGTTTTGCGATGTAATCTGGATGTTCTGTGGGGTAATATCCTCGTTACTGTTTAGTTGCCTGTGAAAGGCTAGGCTGAATGTCTCTGCCATTTCAAGACTAGTAAGAGATTTCCCATCAGAACCCACTAGATTGCATGCTCCCTGGTTGGTCGGTTTTCTTTCGGACATAAACCTGTATAGGCTTTTGGGGTTCACGAGAAGCTTATTGGCGAGGTCTCCCTGAAATGTCCTTCTATCGCTCCGGACTCGTATGTTACATCGATTCCTGAGTTCAAGGTACACTTCATGTTCGGGTTGACTCTTCGATCGTCGCCACGCAAACCAGGCTTTTCGCTTCGCCTGCAGAAGGCGTTGTGTCCCCCTTTTTAGCCATGATCGTTGCTTCCTAGCTTTTGGTGAGACTAAAGGAACAGTGTCTGAGACCGCCTGGTGAATGATCTCCTTTACCACTCTCCAGTGTTCTTCTACTGTTAGCTCTGTCCATTTTTTAGGCCAATTTGCTTCAGACAGAAGTCTTCGCATTTTGGTGTAGTTGGCTTTGTTATAACACAGATAGGGCTGTGTATTGTCCCACTGTAAGCGCTCGCGGAGGACTATGTCGAATACTATGACCGCGTGGTCACTACTACCTATGGGAGTCGTGATCTGAACGTTTTCCACTAGTAGCTGGTCACTAGTGAGCACGTAATCCAGTCTAGAAGACTTCCCATCAGGGCCCCATCTAGTATCCATCTTGACATTTTCAGTGAATCCAGCCTTCCTGATGGTATGCAGCAGATTTCGATCAAATCTATCATGGGCTTTTCCCGACACCAAGTTAAGAGATGGGGCATTGAAGTCACCAGCTATGACAATTTGATCATAACCCATGTCTTGAGTTGCTGAGATTGTATTTAGCAGTACCTGGTTGTGGTCTGCTCCACATGAAGGTGATCGATAAATGCTGCCCACTAGATATTTGCAGTACCCAACGGTGAAGTGGCACCATATGGAGTCAGGGAGCTCTGTGAGGGGAGGGTCCATCGCGTGAACACATCTGAGCTGTTTGTCGACGTATATGGCGACTCCACCTCCTTCTTTCAGGTCCCTATCTCGCCTGACTAGGACCATATCATTTATACTGACTTCGCTGTCTGCCACCGTAGGGGTTAGCCAGGTTTCCGTCAGTATTATGATTTTGGAGTTCAGTTGTGATTGTAGGTGTCTAAGTTCAGCTATTTTGCCTCTTAGCCCTCTCACATTACTATACAGGCAACTGGTAGTCAGTCTCACCACTTCCCCGTATTGGGGGGTAGTTGACTTGATATTGGCTATCGGTTGAGGAGTTATCCTACGAACTAGTTGGCCGATTCCCCAGGAACCGGCCTGTTGGCGTTTTTTTCTTCTAGTTCAGTCGGAGCACTCGGATGACACTGGCTATCATCGTCCGTGCTGCACCGCTGTAGTGTGACTAGGGGTTGAGGATTTTTTTTACTACGCTTTGTTCTCTCCTTTGAGTGCGAGGCCGGCTCTCGCAGCAGCGAATGTGTTTGCTGACCTTGTCCTTGGTCTCGTACCATCTATGGAGAGCGGTAGTCAACTGGTCTTGGGAGCTGAACTTGACAGCTAACAGACGTGGCGAGTTAATTGACATAAGATGAGTGGGTCGAGGCAGTCTATAAATAGAGACAGCCCCTGAACTTCCCAGGGCCATCTGGGATGCTAACCATCTCCATTGTTGTACATCATGACAATGCTTTTCGCAGGCGTTCCCAGTTACCAGTTCGGGAATGCCATGCACAACCATGGAGGCAGAAGGAATGAGCTCTGGCGACTCCCTCGCCATTTGTCTTTCCTTCCACGGCCTGTCTGGCTTAACGCTATGTTACAGGCCCTCCCTATAGAAAGGACTTGAGAAGCCAGTAACACATTTATCCAATATCCAATATCGTTTTTCGAGCCAGTATGTACCATTTTGATTTATTTGTGCTCGCGTCTTGATTGCGAGGTGAAGGTTCCTGGTCTTCGGAAAACTTCTGCGTAGTTCCTCCCACCAGTCAACTGGCATAGCTTCGGTTGACTCCAAAAGGAGTGGTGTTGGGATCAATTATTTATTAAGACTTTATTACTACTGTGAAAGGAGTTGATCCTTTCACCAATTATTCATCCAGTATCATCGTCAAGAAGAAAAGAGATAATAATAATAGACATAATTAGTGTGGGTTATTCAGCCTGCAGCGGTAAATAATTCCCCAAAATAATTGACCACAACAATCTTCACTCAACATTGCATTCCGACCCTCACTGCTTAAGTCAACTTGTTTAGCTGAGGGCTTCCGGTCAAGTATCCATGCCATTTGGTACTCCGTCGTGTCACGTTCGTGCACAATCACCAGCCAGCTAAGTGTTCACCTCATAATCTGTCTTGGTCCAACCAATCCTGTTGTTTTGCTTTGCCTTTGGTCCACGAGAAACAAGTACTATAGAAGTTGTTGGTATAAGATCTTGGGTTACTACACTCCGCACAATTCGCGGACGTCAATACCGTCAGCCTTTAAAAAACTAAACGACAGAAAAAGAAATAAAGAAAAACAGCCAACAAAATATGAAGTTGAAATATATACACATACACACACATGTAATTATACGTAATGTCAATAATAATAATATAAAAATAAAAGGTGTAGGTGTATTAGTTGGAGTCGTCAGACAAGTAAGACGGAGGAGAATGTAATGTTGTCTTACAGGCAGCCTTTCATCATACGGGTTTTTTCGGAAACCAACCACTCCTTTTGTCACCCGTCGTTGGACTCTTTCCAAGAGGTTGACGTCTCTTCTAAGCAGTGCGGGTGCAAAAATATTATGCACAACAAGGTGTGGTCTGGCGTATGTTTCGTACAACCTTAGAAAGAGCTCAGGAGTGAATGCGCCTAACTTTCCTCGTTACGTCCCCCTGTATATTATGCTCGTGTCCATTTTTTCCGTTAGAACTAGACCTAATTCGCGTTCCGACGTTGTGCAGGACAAGCTTTCATTGCACAGTGTGTAACTCGCATTTTGCAGCCTACAGGTGAGTAATTTTACTACTTTGCACTTTTTCAAGTTGAAAGTCATACCACTGGCAGCCGCCTAGTCTTCCGGAAGCCTTAGATCTGCCTGCAGCCTATCTGAGTCTTCCGAACACTTTACTGCCCTCTATATTTTGCAGTCATCAGCATATAGAAGAGTCAGGCAGCTTAGACGGCATGGTAGATCATCGATAAAAATCAAAAACATCAGTGATCCTAGGATAGAACCCAGATGATGAGCAGTGCCAAGATGATCGGACTCGATCGACCTTAGTGCAGAATTTCCTTTCAGCCAGGTAGTCCCACAACCATGACAGAGGTGGACTGGAAAATTCATATCCAATCGTCCCAAGCTGATAGTCAGTTTGTTACACAGGATCTGCCGTTCCTGAAGCCATGTTTTGCTTCATGGTGTCTACTGGTCCTATCAAGGTGCTCCCTGATTTGCTCATCAATTATACCTTTCAGAACTTTTGATGCTACTGCTAGGAGAGCTAATGGTCTGTAACTAATGGTATTTCGCCTGTCCTCACTCTTGAAAATCGGAGAAAGGATGGCTCTTTTCCACTCCCTTGGCAGTTTCCCTGAATCCATCGGGTATTGGAGAAAGTCGCATAAGGGCCTACAGAGAGGTTCAGCGCACTGTTTCAGGACAGACGGCCTGGTGTCATCACAAACTAGGGACTTTTCAGATGTGAGTCTCTGTGGCTTCCCTAGCACTATTGCCGGGTCTATTTAGGGAGTAGGCACTGGGCTTTTCACTGGGCAAATAGTAGTGCCACTACTCACATTGCTGTTTAGCTGTTTGGCGAAGGCCAAACAGAATGTGTTAGCCATCTCCAGACTTGTGAGGTATTGACCACTGGACCTACCCTGACACACCCAACCTTTGTTAGTTGGTTTTCCTTCTGACGCGAATCTTCACGGGCTTTTCAGGTTCTCAAGGAGTTCTTTGACAAGGTCAGCCCGGAATGACCTCCTGTACACCCCTACTCTTGTGTTGCACAGGTTCCTGGTCGGTCCAACTCTTAGATATTCGCCACATAAACCGAGCCTTACGCTTTGCTTGCAGAATACTTTTTGAACCTCTCCAGCCATGATGACCTTTTCTTCGGCTGTGTTGTGATTAAAGGGAGGGCATCTGAGATCGGTGTGTCAATAATCTCTCTTACCACTTCCCAGTGTCCATCCAAAGATAACTCATCCTATGCTTAGGACCATTCTGCATCGACAAAAGCCTCTGCACTTCAGCTTAGTCCGTCTTGTTACATCACAGACATAGTCACGTAGCGTCCCACTACAAGTGCCCACAGAGAACAAGACTGAATCCTCTGATTGCATGGCCATTGCCCTAGTGGAGTAATGATCTGGACCTTTTCGACGAGTGGTTGGCCACTAGTTATAATCAAATTTAGTTTCGATGACTTTTCGCTAGGACCTCACCAAGCGTCGCCTCCAACATTCTCAGTCAGTCCTATTTTCCCAATGGTTTGTAGTAGATTTCGACCAAATTTTCCCTGAGCATACCCCGAGTCAAGGTCCGGGATGGGACATTGAAATCCCCAGCCATGGTGATATGGCCAAAGTCATCCCGTATCACTGTGGTGGCGCTGATCGGTAGCTGGTTGTGCCCTGCATCACAGATGGGTGGTCGGTAAATGCCACCCAGTAAACTCTTGGTGTAGTCTGCGGTGAAATCGCACCACATAGAACCTGGGAGTTCGGTAAGTGGTGGTTTATCGCCCGTACACATTTAAGTAGTTCGCCAAAGAATGTGGCTGCTCCCTCCCTTCTTTGCTATCTCTGTCTCTCCTGACCAGAACCATATCGTCTGCACTGGTTTCGTTGTCGGCAATGGCGGAGGTTAGCCAGGTTTCAGTGAGGATTATTACTTGAAGTCTAGGTGTGACTGGAAGTTTCTGAGTTCACCTGCTTTCCCCCTCAGCACTCTTACATTATTATATATGCAGCTGACAGTGAAACTCCCAAACTCAGAGAATTGTGGGGTAGTTCACACGACGCTGGCTGCTGCTAAAGGATTTAATATTGGGACTGGTCGGTAAATTCCGATGGAACCGGCTTGTTGCCATTTTCCCTTGGATTCAGATAAGACACTTGGGTCACACTGACTGTCATTCTCAGTACAGCATCGCTCTAGTTTCACTGAGGCTTGGGAAGGCATTAAAGCATCCGTGCGCTTCCTCTTTATGGCTGGAGATCTGCTTTTGCAGCATCGGATGTGCCCTCCAAATCTACCCTTGGTCTCGTACCACCGTTAAATTCCTAGAGCCAAATGTTTCCGGGAGCTGAATTCGACACTTTGCAGCCTCGGGAAACTAATCGATGTGGGATGAGCAGGGCGAGGTAGTCGGAAAATCGGTATTGCTCCAGAAGAACCAAGGGCCAACTGAGATGACGGCCATCTCCATTGCTGTAAGTCACGCATATGTTTTACACAAGCAGCGCCAGTTTTCGGCTCCGGTACATCGCGTATGATCATAGAGGTAGGAGACATAAGTTCCGGTGACCCCCCCCAATTTGTCTGTTAGCCCATGGGCTATTATGTATCACTCTTATGCTGGAACTCCTGTCTACAGCTAGTACTTGGGCTAGTAATGGTTTCCTTTTAGCCCCTTCGGCAGAGCCCAGCGTATCCCTTCATGGGGGTGGCTCACCCTGTGGTACGCGGACCCCCATGTACAGCCTGCATAATATTGCTGAGTTGATGTTCAGACCTAATTTGTTGCACAAATTAGACCACTGTTTCTGATTATACAGATCCTTTTGTTCAAGCAAGATTTCATTGCACACGGTTTCATTAAACCGGATAAGGGAGTTCGACTGGCTGACCTCGGACTCAGGTTTGGTCTTTGGCTGCTTGTCCCTTTTGTGTGGTCGTCGCTTTAGATTTTATCAGGTTCTGACTAATCTTTGTAATGTTAACTTGATTACTGGCGGATGAAAGTGGTACTTTTGCAGTTTCGAATTCCTCTGATGTTGTCTGTGTGACCTTGAGAGTTTTCAATTTATGAAGACTGGTATTTCCAGATGATCAGGACGGAGGATTCTTCTTAAGGATTTTATCAAGTTTTGGAGGCGTGTTATCCAGTGAAGAGTTGCATATTACTGTGTCGAGATGGAGAAAAGGGTTCGCTGTCAATGTTATCCGTTGAAAACTTGGTCAAATGTATGTGAAGAAAGAACGATCAATTCATGGTTGTTTGCTCAAAACCAACTTCCCCAATTTTCGCGGAGGCACCAATACGACAGCCATCGTCTCATCGGTCGCTGTTCAGAAAGAAGTCAGCAGAAAACCGTCAGAAACCTTAGTTGTAACATTGTTTATGTATTGGTGTTACAATAAAGAATCCTCGAGTCGCCGATTGGTGTTTTGGTTTTTTCGTCCGTTATTACTAAGTGTTTCTGGGAAACTTCAAGGAACAGCGTGATCCCGAGTGCAGCAAGAGCTGGGCATTAACGGTTTACGAGACGTGGCTGACAATTATCGTGATCTATTCTTATAACATTCATTCTTAGACCTTGTGTATAATAACCCTATTGTTGCTTACATATTGGCGTAAGAGTCTCCAATATGTGTTCTGGATTTTCGCGTTGGTTAATACGAATTGTTTCTGAAAGTCTTGCAGGGACAGCGTGAGGTCCAGCATAGCAAGAGCCGGACATTGTCAGTTTATGAGGGTTGGCTGACCGTTTCTGATAGTTTCTGTTCGTCTTTCCTCGTTTTTGCCTGTCTTATTCGGACAAGTGTTATCTGGAACTTTCCTGGATTTTTTGATCAAGTTCACTTATGCCTGGGTCAAAGGAGAAACAGAGCGTCTTGGAAGCAAGCAGGAAAGTAAGTCATGTTGACTTGTCTGTTAATTGTAACGATGTGTCTGATGTTAAGCATGACATGGTTGATGTTACTGTTTCGCCGTTCAGGGATAATAGGAACATCAAACTCCCTAAATTTGAACCATGGTGTTTTGACGGAAACCCAGCTGATTATTTACAGTTTGTAAAGGAGTTTGAGATCGTGTTGAGTAGATTTTTATTAAATGATGAAACAAAGTTGATGTATTTGATTAGGTTCCGCACTGGAGTTGCTTCAAGAGCTATACAGTTCTTTAAGTTCATACCCCCGAACGAAGGATACTCTGAGGCTGTGAGTATGAATTGCATGAGTGATCTGAACACAAGTTCAGTCCTAGAGGCAATAGCAAGACGCCTACCTATTCGACTGCTAAGGAAGTGAGTGAAGATAAGCCCTCGTATAGAGGATGAAGGTATTGAACCAAAGTTTGATGACATTCTGAAACTAGTAAAAGATACTGTGAATCAAGCCATGAGCAAGTTTGCCAGATTATCGCATCCCCCTCCTAGAATTGAGCAGTCCGAGAGCAAAACGCAATCATTTATGATTAAAGGGTCTCAGAGAAGTGGATATCGAGAAAGCTTTATGGTGTCTAGTAATCCATATAAGCTTAGTGAATGTAACAGCTTTCGTGGGACATCCCCAACAGATGGGTCACGAGTTGTGAGACAAACACGATTGTGTTTTACACGTCTGCAAGAAGTGCACACAAGGGTGAATTGTGTATCAGTGAGCAAGTTTAGTGATAATCTAAATGTGAAATCAGCGTGACGACAATGGTGCAGTGAAGAAGCCTGTAGTTGGAAGTGGCAGGCAGTTGTTGAATAGAGTGTCACAGACGACACCCAAGTTTGTGCAGAAGAAGGGGGTTACAGTTTCAGAGCCCAGTTTTGACTTCTCACTTTATAAGGTATTACTAGTCAAAGTAAAGCTATAAAACCTTTAAGGATTTGTAAGGAAGAACCCAAATCATCTACTGCTGTTATTAAAGAGTTTGCAAATGGCGAATTTGATCATACAAACGGAGGTAAAGTGCATATTTTTTAAAGTGATCATTATAATGCATACTTGTATTTGCCTGATCACGACGAGATGATTGAAATGCCTACTGCTACTGCTGAGTTGAATAAAAGCTCTGTACAACTTGAACGTCAATTATTATTAAGAGCGAATGCGGTGGTAGAAGCTGTGGATACTCATGAGACCGTATGTCAATGTAGTTGAAGATTGAACGATCAATTCATGGTTGTTTGCTCAAAATCAACTTCCCCAATTTTCGCGGAGGCATCAATACGACAGTCATCGTCTCATCGGTCGCTGTTCAGAAAGAAGTCAGCAGTAAACCATCAGAAGTAATATTGTGATTTATTATTGTAATACTTGTTCACAGACCTTAGTCATACTTGATTTATATGTTGGTGTAACAATAAAGAATCCTCGGATCAACAACTGGTGTTTGGGTTTTTTCGTCCGTTATTACTAAGCGTTTCTGAGAAACTTCAAGTGACAGCGTGAGCCCGAGCGTAGCAAGAGCTGGGCATTAACGGTTTATGAGACGTGGCTGACAGTTTCTGACGGTAGAAACAGATTCTGGCGGAATCAAACAGTTGGTGAAAGTTTGGATAGTCACCGTTCATCTTTCCTGGTGCCGGTCAAGTCCTCTTTGAACAAGCAATATCTGGAACGATTTTGGAATTGGGTCAAGTTCAACAATGCCTGGGTCAAAGAAGGGACAGAGTGTCTTGGATGCAAACAGGAAAGTAAGTCATGGTGACTTGTCTGTTAATTGTAACGATGTGTCTGATGTTAAGCATGACATGGTTGATGTTACTGTTTCGCCGTTCAGGGATAATAGGAACATCAAACTCCCTAAATTTGAACCACGGTGTTTTGATGGAAACCCGGCTGATTATTTACAATTTGTAAAGGAGTTTGAGATCATGTTGAGTGGTGTTTTATTAAATGATGAATTGAAGTTAATGTATTTGATGAGATATTGCACTGGAGATGCTTCAAGAGCTATACAGTGCTGTAAGTTTATGAAGCCAAAAGAGGGCTACGATGAGGCTATGAGCATATTACGTCAAAGGTTTGGAAGACCTTCGATGATTGCAGGGAAATTATTCGAGGCTGTTAAGGGTAATGGTGGTCAATTACAGGATGACTCCAAGGCACTCACTGAGTTTATAGATAATTTGCTAATTTAAAAGAATGGAATGATTTCGATGAATTGCATGAGTGACCTCAACTCGAGTTTTATACTAGAAGTAATAGCAAGACGCCTACCTACTCGACTGCAAAGGAAGTGGGTGAAGATAAGCTCCCGTATGGAGGATGAGGGTATCGAGCCAAAGTTTGATGATATCCTGAAACTGGTAAATACTAGTGTCAATCAATCTATGAGCAAGTTTGCCAGTATATTGAATCTCATCCCTAGAATAGAGCAGTCTGAGGGAAAAACGCAATCATTGATGACGAAAGGGCCTCAGAGAGGTGGATATCGAGAAGGCTCCATGATGTCTAGTAATGCATATAGACCTAGTGAGTGTAACAGGTTTCGTAGTACATCCTCAACAGATAAGTTACAAGATTCAAGGCAAACACGGTTGTGTTTTACACGTTTGCAAGAGGTGCATACAAAGGTGAACTGTGAATCAGTGAGCAAGTTCAGTGATAAGCTAAATGTGAAATCAAGTTCTCACTCCAAATTGTGTGACGATAACGGTGTGGTCAAGAAGTCTGTAGTTGCAACTGGTAAGCCATTGTTGAATAGAGTGTCACAGAATAGAGTTGCTACTTCAGAGTGCAGTTCTGACTCCACAAGTTTACAAGGTATTACTAGTCAGAGTGAAGTTATAAAACCTTTTAGGATTTGCGAGGAGGAACCAAAATTGTCTACTTCTGTTATTAAAGAGTTTGAAAATGATGAAGTTGACGGTAAAGTGAATATTCGTGATAATGATCATGATACTTCACGTTTGTCTTTGGTTGATCATGATGAGATGAGGGATATGCCTACTACTGCTAAGTTGAACAAAGGTTCTGTACAACTACAAAGTGAAATAGAATTGAACGCAGATGCAGTTGCAGAAGGCATGCATACTTGTGAGACAGTCAGTGTGATTGATCAGCATGTAGCCCACCTATCATCAGATGCTAGTGCTAAACCTGAGCTGATAGTAAAAGACAGCAGTGGTGGTGGTCTTGCAGGTAGACAAATTTCTGAAAGTCGAGCAACAACAGCTTCTGATCCACCGCTAATTTCATCACCTTGTGTCACTCAGTCGTCGTTGGTGTTTTCATCCACAATGAAATGGACGTCCATGAATTCACGTGCCTTATGCAATGACTATGATAGTATTTGTGCATTTGAAAGGACGAAAGATATTGCTCAGTTTAGTGAGAATAAGCCAAGTGTAAACGAGAGAGTAATTGTTAAATTGACTTGCATGAATAAAGGCATTTCTAGTTTCAAGTTACTATTTGAATGTTATTATCTTTGGTGTAAATTACTCTGTTTCTACACTTGGTTGACCAGATACGTCGTGTGTTTGTTGGTCATCTATATTCTACGATACAATGACATGGGCGTGTTGCCGTTCAGATTTGAGGATATAGCTCATAGAAGGAAGTTAGCAAATGAACTCTGCGACGATTTTCCAACCTAGAGCGTCAACCTGAGAAGGGTTGTAGGCGTACTGCTGTAAGTCCTACAATTCTTCAAAGGGTAGCGCATCAATGAGCAGTCCAATGTGCTTGGTGTGTGATTTTGTACATATGTTCATATTGTATATACTGAATTGATATCATCTGTCATCTAGCTGTTGGTAATTCTGTTTGTGTCCGGACGACTTCCACTTGGATCATCAACCTGAGAAGGAATGTAGGCGTACTGCTGTAAGTCCTACAGTTCTTCAAGGGTAGTTTGTCGTGCCAGAATCCACCACTTTTGATGTATTGATTGTACATATGTTTGTGTTAAATAGTTGTGTGAGTTCCAATTATCGTAATTGTTGGTTAATCTTGTTTGTGTCCGGACATTCCACAACTTACAATCGTCAACCTGAGAAGGGTTGTAGGCGTACTGGTGTAAGTCCTGCAATTCTTCAAAGGAATTCCATCAAGACATGATCCGCGAGTTTGTGTGTACTGTTTGTATATATGTGTGGTGTGTCATATCAATTGGTGTTTTTGGATTCATTGTGTTTACTTGTTGTTTTCGTATCTTGTTTTTATTGCGTAATTTTGTTAAAATTTTCGTCGTGATTACTTCTGAAGTTGTTTCTTGTCTTCTACATCCGTGAATGAATTGATTGATGTTAAGGACAGCAGATGGGTCGTATACGCCGGGGAGGCTAGGCTATTGCTGAGAATGAAATGCACACGGAGATAATTGTTAGCTGCTGTCCGACACGCCGGGGAGAAAGAGTGTAAACGACTGAGGCTCGCATGCGTCACCGCTACTAGAACTGAGGCAGAATGAGTGACAAGCGATTTCAGTGGTAATTGGTAGTGAGTAGATAAGAGGATGTGCGTAGAGTATCATGAGGTGGTGCTATGGTCAAGTTGCATTCTGCAAGAGTCATTCTAGCAAGTGGCGATTGTGTTGCAAGATGTCAAGAGGATGCCTTTAACTGGAAGGCGCAGGTCGTCATTGATGTGTGAGATTGTGCTGTGGGTATGCTTGTGGTGTGTTGGCTTTTCTGTTTGTTTTCCATTTCAGCTCTGTCCGTGTGACCCAGGTTCTCGCAATGGCATCCAAGTCAACGTGTATTGGTCGTGAAGGAAAAAAGGATGGATCCCTTTTTTGCCGGGGAGTGTCAATGGAGTTGAAGATTGAACGATCAATTCTTGGTTGTTTGCTCAAAATCAACTTCCCCAATTTTCGCGGAGGCATCAATACGACAGTCATCGTCTCATCGGTCGCTGTTCAGAAAGAAGTCAGCAGTAAACCATCAGAAGTAATATTGTGATTTATCATTGTAATATTTGTTCACAGACCTTAGTCATACTTGATTTATATGTTGGTGTAACAATAAAGAATCCTCGGGTCAACAACTGGTGTTTGGGTTTTTTCGTCCGTTATTAATAAGCGTTTCTGAGAAACTTCAAGTGACAGCGTGAGCCCGAGCGTAGCAAGAGCTGGGCATTAACGGTTTATGAGACTTGGCTGACATATACTTTTGGGCTTCTTGTTGCAAGACTGACCAGTAAACTCACACAACTGTCGTAGACGAAACATGATCCACAGATCGTGGAGTATTTCCTAAGTATTTTTGTATTCGTATTCCGGCTGCATCAAAATAGATGAAAGCAGCAGTAGAACAACGTGATCGACGGGTAAAATAGGCCCTAAAGTGGTATTAATGAGCCGCCTTCCATTAGATGTGGGGATGAGTAATTCGAGAAACACATTATTGTTAGTGCGTTTTTGAATTTTTCCAAGCAAAGTCATTTAACATGACTCTGGCTGCTATCTTCCCGCTCTGAATTTTCTTATAATTTATTCAGGGCATATTCGTCGTTCAAATACTCCTAACATGAAGAATGCCATCGGTAAGTGTGGTTAATTTGGAAGTGGAACATATCATCAGTTGATATAAGTATAAAACTTGGGCACTGTGGTAGAGCATATCTTCGTTATGGATAAGATTTTATTTTGATAAATCACATAGTGTTGTACAGTAAGATTAATATTACTGTACAACACTATGTGATTTATCAAAATAAAATCTTATCCATGATGGAGTTACATATTATCGGTGGTGGTGAATGTATGAATTGAGCAAACCTTCACTTAAGAAATACACAGTATGAAATATTGGAATCGGGGGTGAATAGTGACCTGTATGTCGTTTTACTGTTTCACAGAAATGTCTGCTCTCTTCAAAATGCTCCTAGCAAACTGATTCTATTTGCACTGCTTATGAAAATGATGCAGTCAATATTTCGCAACTTGATCTGTTAATATGACATCTGGGGATTTCTTACTTTTGGAACCACTTGTAAGCTACTTCCGGAACCAAAATTTTGTCAAAGTATCTACCTAATTTTTCGACCAACATCAGATATTACTGCAGAGACTAATTTTAATTCTCAAGGGTTTTTCTGGGTACATTGGTGCGTATGTGTAGCGAGGAACTTAGTGCAACCCACGGGAAGGTATTCATCATTTAGTAGTTACAGAAAGTCTTGCAAATCATAAAGAAGATTTAGTTCCCATTTTATTACTAATCCACCCTTCTGAATTTCTGAATAACTGACCAGATCTGAGCGGGCATAGCATGCTGTATTACAGAAAACCCAACACCATCACAAACTCCTGTGCCCACAGGTGAATATCATAACAATTGTGAATCTGGAATTTACATCGACCGAAAGCAGAATTCATGGAACAGAATTGTTTATTAAGTAGTCTGTTACTCCCTAAAGATAACGATGATGATCGACATTTGGTTAGCTATTTATCTTGAGCAAACGACTTATTGGCACCTTGGACTGGTCAAGTCCTACCTAACGGCCAAACTATATGAAACGACGCCCAAGTAATATCAGTTGTTCAATACAGTCAAATTTTAACCCAGATATTTGAGGTAAGTAAATTATTTATTGAAGGGGCAATGTTTCAGGCTGGTCAGAATCACTGCATTACTTTCATCCCATACCAAACACACTGTGGGTTGCTATCGGCTCGAGTGAACGCCTATGATATAGCTACACAGTTGGCGAGCTAATTTATCTCCGACCTTAGTTTGGTATTCTGCCATTCACTCACACCATCGTGGCTTCTGTAGACAAGGTTTTGTAGGTAGTATATTGCGTGCGATATCTTCTTCAAAAAACGTTGAATATCGCAGAAATGATTCAAAATGTCAAAGGAAAAGGTGAAAATCATGGTGAAACAACATTGGAAACACGAGAGGAAGACATTGAAAACAAAAAGGCGTACATTGCGGTTTAAATGTTTGGCATATTTGGTTCGTCTTAAACTGCAGATAGGCAGTCACATACTGACTGTCGGACTCGAACTAAGTGTCTGGTGCCTCAAAAGCGTCGGAATGCAACTACAACATGCTATTCTCTAAGAAGGCCCCAAAAAGTTGACCGAATCTGTTGATTTTATCATTCACTTCAATTCCGCTAAAATTCCAGAATACCTCACAGTTCTTCATTCTGGGATCTTTATCATTAACATACTATGATCTTTATTTCACTTATTCATTCCAACCCATCCAAAGGTACAAAGGGAGAAAAGACAAACTTTGACCATAACAGTACAGCAGTCTTCACAGAAACCACTGAATTCTTTTCAATCCTAGCTTATTGACTGTCTTCCTTGGAGTCTTCTATTTCATTAAAAAGGAAGAGTGACCACTCATGATCGCGTTACATCATAAATCTTTGTCGCAACACATAACTTCGGTTTATAGCTTCTATTGAAATTGACGTCGGTTATTGGATATTACGTTCGCAATTAACTGAAAAGAGCAAGCTAATTGTTTATTAACTTCAGCACCCACTCCACCTCAGAATTATTCTCCTGACGATAGAAATTTACATTCTGGGCCTCCGACCGGATTGTTTTTCTGCATTAATTTGTTGTAATTGTTCGGCGTTTATGTGATTGTAAAATAGGTTGCTAGGCACGAAAAATTCATTGAATTAAAATAAGCCTGCTAAAAGTATGTTTAATATTGTTCATTTACCGTGAAAATTTTTCTTTTCTACTACAAAATTTTACGCTTGTCAGATAATAATGTGCAAATACGTATTACCAGATGGACAAAATGGTTAAGATCTTAGCTCAATGTAATCTCAGAGTTACTTTTGGATGAAGTTCTAATTAAAAAGCTGACTTTCAAATTTATGGTTGCAATACTTAGGTAATAAAAAAGCAAGTGGCGATTGATTCTCAATTCTGAGGGCTTAAGCTTCTATATAATGTAACTCTAATAGAAAAGTGTTCGAATTTGTTATAGTAAAGTTAGGAGAGTAGGAACTATCACTGATAGTTAATTTTAAGCGGTAAGGCGGAATGTGTGTATGTTTCTCTACACTTATTTCTCTAACAGTTTGTCACTGTTCCAAAGCTGATTTACTCAATACAAATTTACCTATGCTATGGAAATTATTAAATTCTGTCACATGTTCTTTAATTATAAAATCTGGGTCACACCAGCCTTTTTGGCTCGCTGTAATGTTTTTTTCATGGTATCTGGTATAATCCGAAAATGCATATCACTTAACTCTGAACGTAATTGGTTGACAGTAAACTTGGTTTGAGCGTGACATCCATGTTGTAAGATCATTTTGGTTAGATGCCATTCAGCGTTGTCTCTAAAATTTTGGTTTCATTCAGTGCTGAACATTGTGTTAAATCTCTGATATTCGTTAGGACGACTTCTTTAAAATTTTCAGCTTATATTATGCGTCTAAGAGTGTCCTTAGAGTTTGAGGATTAATCTTACCTGAATTTCACACAAAAGTGAAGGTGTTATTGTTATTATTTGAGCGATACCTAGTTCAGTGTTTTGTTGACATCAGAAACTGTAAATAGCTTATGGAAGTCTCAGTATTTTTGTGAAGCTTTTGGTTATTGCTAACTTACGCTTACTACTTTTTTTAGCTCAGTTGTATCAAAAATCATAAAGCAGTTTTTTTGGAGTACATTACGAAATGACTGCAAAATAAATGCCATCATGAATGATGATCACCTGCAGGTTCTTACTCGATATAGTAGGTCGCAGAATATTTGGCAGACATGAATACTCTTTGTACTGTTCACGAAGGCAAATCTTCTTCAACCTTGCTTGTTGAAGCTGGTGTCCCTCAAGGGGTTGTTCTCTCTCCTCTTATTTTCTCTTTCTTCCTACACGATTTGCCTTGTTCATACAAAATCAAGCTCGTTAAATATGCAGATAATCTGATTGTCTCCAAGTCAGTCAATGCTAATCTAACTGTTTCAAACTGAATAGCTTTTTGTATGTGATGTAAGCCGGTGGTCTGAGTTATAAGGTCTTACTTTAAATCCCTCTAAATGTCAGACAGTTAACTTCATCTTCCGGAATAAATGTAATCTATACGAACTGGTCCATTCATTACATGATGCTTGTATCGTCGAGAGCACTGAAGTACAAATCAAGTCGATCATCAAACGCATTAGAATAGTTGATTCTTCTGACCTTTCTTGGTCATCCCGTATACTGTTGACTTCTAGGAAAATGTTTTGTGTGACCTTCTAATATCAGAAATTAAGATAATCAGGAATAACTTAAACTCTACTAAAAAAGGACTACGTCATATTGAAAAGGGTATTAACACGTATCAGTAGAGTACGTCATTAACAGTGTAGTTGATGGGCATCTAAACTAATTTTAGAATTAGGCTAAAGCTATGTTAAAGTGTTGGTTTGCAGGGATTTGCTTCGATTGGTCATAGTATTTCATCATGAGCTCACCCTGTAACCGAAAGGTCTAAGTTTGAACCCTTGTGAGTGCGTACTAATGAAGAGTCCTAAACTAGGACGAAACATTTGCCCAGTATTCCAAGGTTTTCCAATAAAGCCATATTGTCGGACACTCAGTACCCAATTCATTCTCAAATATCCCTTTGCATCTCATCACGCAGGCCTAGAAGTCATTGTAAAAGACTATATCTGTCTGTCTGTTTTCGACTTAGAACTTTACACAAATGTGCGGAAGTTCAAGTCGCCACACTCCGTGTAGCACGCGAAGCAAGAGAAGAAAGTACAAGAAAAGCATAATAGAAACAGTGAGCAGATGTGTGAGACAAAGGAGTAATAAAGAAAACAGACTATATACAAAATTGAATAGCTCTTTGACTTTCTCTAACTTGTAACTTATGGTGATACTATTTTTACTATTTTATAAACTTAGTTGTTATATGCTTTTTATACATTTCGAACTTATTGTTACTGTTAATGCCAAGAAAAGTTGCTAATATCAGTTTTGTTTGCCTATACCATGTAAAGTTCTTTTCTCAGTAAATTCGTTTCTATGTTGTACCAAATGCAAGGAATTCCATGCTGTATCATAAGCAGTGTTTTGGAATAAAGCAAATTATTACTGTCAAACGTCATTACGTTTGCTGTGTTGCGACCTAAATTAGTATTTCTGCGTCGGCTGTATTTCGCAAGCTGTTTGAAATTCCTATACCTGAATTTAACCAAGTATTCTGCCAATATGAAATTTCCGAAGTGAAAAATTTTCTCATCTAAACAACTAGGGAAGTGCTCAGTAATGCTCAGCACAACAACATCCATCAAGTACGATGGGCATCTTAGATACTAGCACTTCTTTCATTATAGGCTTCAAAAAGCAGCTAGTCAGATACAGTCAAGAACTTCATGCTCTTCCAGCAGCTTTACACCTTGACTTGCTTTATAATAGTAGTTCTTAGCTTGGAGCAGACTTTCTACATACTGACGAAAACTCAGTCACCTCAAAACGGATACTATGTAGCCTGTTTCAAGGAATTAACGATAGGTTCTGTATGGCTATACCAAACTAATTTTTCATCTTTCAGATACTTCCGTTGTTTGAACATCCGGATAGTATTGATTCCCAGCTCTTCTTTTGTTAGCACATATATGATATTGTCATCTAAGTTGAAGACATTGAAAAATAAAAAAGTCGGTTCTCAATGCTGTAAGCATGCGCTTCATACTTATTAAGTGTTTGAAGGTGGATTAGTATTCATTTGTACTACATCTCAGCTTTACGGTGTGACGTGATTCAGTTGCCTGTATTGAAAGTTATCAACTTGAACTATATAGGATACTAGTGTACTCCACCACAATATTGGTTTAAGTATTGATAAAGGCACAAAGTTTGTCCGAGCTTCCTTTTTAGACTATACACCTCTGCTTTTGATGACTTTATTCCAAGGGCAATTTTATTCAGCAGACTGATTTCAAATCTTTAGATATTACCATTTTTAATATTAGACCACTCATACGAGGGAATAATACTGTTGTCAATTATATCTTCTTCAGGCTTTACTCTAATTTACACAGATCTATATGTAAAAATCTTAACCAATGACGGTAATTTTGTGGATCAAATAATCTTAATAATAATATGGTCAATGTTTTGAAAGTAGATAATAACGGTGATTATAATGATAACAAAAATGACGATAATAGGGTTTATGCAGGTGGCGATATGAATGACGAAGGCAGTAAGTAATGTCTATGTGTGTATATGTAGACAATTCAATAAATAAACAATTGGGTCAAATCTTCAACGAATTGCACTATGAATGTACATTTCACATTCAACAAACTATTACAGACAAATCGATGGTATTGCCATTGGTTCTCCACTGGGTCAGATTTCATTCTTGCCCAGCTCGAAAATGGTCCATTGAAACAAGTAATAGATAAAATGGATTCTTATTTCCGTTATGTTGATGACACGTTTATTATTATTATTATTATTATTATTGATGAGAAAGCTGACAAGAATGAAATGTTAATGAAATTTAATGATGCACATCCATCGTTCATCGTCACTTGTGAATAAGAACATGATGGTAGACTACATTTCCTTGATGTCCAATTGAGCGGGAGGGGAGATGGTTCACTGGAGAGATGTCTGTAGAAAACCTATGTCTGTACGACAATATACACACTTCTTCAACTTCGTACCAATCCGATACAAAATCGATTGGTTAGATGCCTCCCGAATAGACCAAGAAGGATCTGTACAGATGACTCCCTAGAAAATGAGTTGGGATACATCTAAAATACGCTGTCTTATCGGGTTATCCCAGTAGATTTTCAAGGAAACACATGAACACCAGGTTTAATAAAGAGAAACTGACAACAGTTAAAAAGAAACTTTTCATGAAATTGCAATTCAATGAGGACGTGGCTAGTGAAGTCCTACATCTAAGATTACCGAGAGCAATTAAACGGATCTATACTATCGCCACTCTTTGTGTGTCATTTTGATTGTTCAACACAAAGACAAGCTACCCAGCTGTGCCACTTCTATGCATACCTACAAATTTATCTGTTACTTTGGAGAAAGCCAAATAAAACCTATAAGAAGTTTTATTTTGACTCATTTGATTGATGATAGCGGTCATCAAGTGGACAAAATTAGTGCCTTCAAAGTTATCTGTCACATCCCATCGAACCTTCCGAACGGAATTCGAACTCGCCTTTTATACATAACCGAAGCTTTGGGAATTAATTCGAGAGAACAATCCTAGTCGTTACAAATTATTTAAATTAATCCCAGCGTGTTAAGAAAATCAAAAAGATTTTTCTGAACCTTTCGCCGTGTAAGCCAAAGCTTCTTCAGCAGATTTCCAGATTCCAGGAAATATTAGTCTTTGTATGCAACAAAAGAAGTTTGTTCTACCTTTGCCTCTCCTTTGGCTTATGTAAAGTCTAATTGAAACCCTCCAACCCTTTCTTATTTTCCGTTTCCTTCGTACTTTTATGATATTTATTTAAAGTCTGTTTATCTGTCCACTTCACTTTTGTTTAGCATTACGTAACTTTTAAGATTTGACCTTATTTATTTATTGAATTGTCTACATATACACACGCATATTACCACCTTTATTATTCTTATTACCGCCTGCATAAACCTTATTATCATTATTTCTGTTGTCATTAAAATCATCGTTATTATTGTCATTTGATCTACACACTCACCGTCATTGGTTATAATTTTTTATGTATTAATCTTTGTCAATTACAATGAAGCCTGAAGATTTAAATAACAATATTGTTCTCTTATTTGTCTTGCTGTAATATATATCATTGTAGAAAAAGTTATCCAAAAGAACATTCTTTGTTGAGTCTTCTTGAGAAAATCACCAGCCAATCACAGTGGATTTAACCTGTTCACATATGATTCGCAGATATATGGCTTGATTTTCTGAGAAACGGCCACACAGAGATAACAAAATAATCATCAACAAGAAAACAACCAATCAGAAGACGTTGATTCTCCAGTAATAATAATATACATAAAAATCTATACACACCCCTTGATTTTCTAAATAAATGAGCTGTTGCTTGACCCTTGTATTCTGTCGTTACAAGAGAACCACAATTGAACACCATCAAGGAGTCCTAGTCCGGGACTCATCAGTAGGACACACCCATCCATACTGCCAAGATTCAAACCCAGGACCCTCTGGTTACAAGGCTAACTTGTAGACCATTCAGGCATTTATAGTTTCTAGATTTTTATTTTGAGTAAAAAATAAATTCAAATCTTTTTAAAAATGAGAAGGCATAAGGTTAATTTCCAGTAGTTTATCGTTTAATTTCTTTATCACGTTAATTAATTTTTCTTCAACTTAATTTAATATTCTTTATCTTTCTTTTAACTTTTTTCTAGCAAATCATTTATGTCCATATGTCAAACTGTTTTGAATAATTCAATAACAAGTAGGCTTATCAAATCAAGGAGCACTGGATCAGTTTTCCCTATTCTTGTTTTGAACAACTCTTCAGCACTTCACCTGTCTACTACCCCAATAAGGGGGTCGAAATCGTGACCTACAGGTGACGAAGCCAGTTAGTTGTTCATTATTCAACCATTCAGACTAACTTTGTCGATAAAAAGAAGCAACATTATTCATTCGACATTTTCATCAAAATGATTCTCAAGGATCATTTCAATTTGCCATCTGAAGTAATGCAGAAATACAATCGCTTATACCTCCGTAATCTTAGAATTCTAGTGCTAAATCTACGCATGAATTAACAGAAAATTTCAAATTGCTAAAAAGTGATAAACTAAAACAATTTGCAGTTGTAGAAGAGAAACGTTCCAAATTGTATAAATCATTAATAGCAAAAGTTAATTCAAATTGTATTGATGAAGTAAATTACTTTAAAAGTGTTATTTAAAAAAAATAAATAATATTTTATTGTTTTTTTAAGAAACTTTTTTCTGCTTTACCCTGTGAAGTATATCCTCCTCCTCCTCCTTCTAGTTCGGTGAATAAAACCCCACTTTCACCTTATCGAATAAATGGACATCGTAAGTTATCGAATTTATGCATAAAGTTGTTTTCTTTTTTGTTTTGTTAATTCTTATTTAGAAAATGTTTCTATTGGTAGCAATACGATTATGACTAATGTAAGTTTACTTAATGAAACCTGTGAAATTCAATTGTTCATGTTGTATTTTTGTTTAAATTAAGGTGTTTCAAATATGGCGGGAATTTCGTTTTCACATATAGTAAAAGAAAGAAAATTCTAAACAATAGTAATAATAATGAACATATATTACAGAAATTTCCAGCATATTTAAGTTCCTTTTCATACAAGCTTTACATGGGCCAAGTTAAACTTCAAGCACCACAGTGGCTAGGACTCTCGCTGACCATGCACATGGTCCGGGGTTCGAGCCCTCGCCGACGCACACTTGATATCTATGGTCGGCCTGCGAAATTTGGGCTACCGATATCCACGCTGAAAACTCCATACTTCTACCGAAAGTACGGTGTGGGGGTCAAGCTGTAATCAGAAATAAACTACTGATCAGCGAGTGACCTTGAACGCACCGATCACGCGAAGGAGGTCTTTTTGTGTATGGAATACATGTATTTATGAAAAAATGCATAAAAACTGTGGAAAAGTATTACAGAGGATACCTTCCTGTCACATGTGATGAAAATAGCTCTCAGTTTTGAGTTGGAGAATCAACAGAGTATAATTCCATTGTGGATAAAATTTATTTTGATGAAGTCTCATAGTGTAATACAGTTATATTTACTGAAGAATGAATTGTGCTCAAAACGTAATCAGTAAATATTACTTTTTAACACTGTGAGACTTTCTCGAAAGAAATTTTAACCACAATGGAATTATAGTCTCTATCACTCCGTTATGGATAAGATTTTATTTTGATAAATCACACAGTGTTATACAGTAATATTAACTGATGACGTCTTGAGCACAAACTATGGCTCATAATCATATCAACTTACACGACCTATTACCTTCATTTATATACATGTGTGGAGTTGACTAGATATTTGAACAAAATTCAGTATAGGATAATATGCATTCAGAAATAATAATATGAGTGTTATTGATCAATTCAAATCAGATGGGAAATAAGACGAGTGTCTTTATAGTGATAGACAGATAGTGATAATAGGTGACTTGTTAGAATGTTGTGATCTACGTGAAATGAATTGAAATAGAATTTTGAGATTATTCATTATCCTCGTGTGATTTGACTGACTGTTGGGAACAATATCTTCCATATCTCTGGTATTTGCATCGAGTCATTTCTGTTGCATGTGTTGGGTGTAGATTTACTCGATGAACCAGGCAGGATTCACTAATCAATCTATCTTTCTTCACCTACATAGATTACTTCTTAGAATCTTAACCCTCTCCCATCCTATTGTGTGGTTGTGTGTTAATGCGTGAAGTGCAATTGCTGAGCTTTTTTCTAAATTACTTATCTTCTCGGGTTAACCATTCTTACCTTAACTAAATTCTTATGTTCCGACAATCTGATTACCCCGATCTACTAGTTTGAGCTATATAGTTGACCGTAACTCACAGTCATTGCAGGGTATTTTGTAAATTATATTATTTTGTTTAATTGGATCCACCGGGTCTTTTAGCCTACAGAGCTTGTCGTGCCTGCCTGAATGAGTTTGTAGGTTTGAATGCCACCCTAATTCCTGCTTTGTTGAGAATCCTACTGTTATGTTCTAGTTTCCCCGTCCCAAAATTTTTTTGTACTCTTCGCTAATTTTTTTTTTTGGACGGTTGGAGAAACAAATATCCTTGACGCGAGAGGGGGAAAATCAAAAGACCCCTGGTTTTGCGATGATATTTTTTTTTTCAAAACACAGGGAGAGAAAAAAAAAGGTTCTCACACAAAAGGGTAAAGAAAGAAAAGTATTTGAAAAGAAAAGTTTTTCACAAAAATTGTAAATGCAAATATATATAAAAAATTCAGAAAAGCGGGGGAAAAAATTATAGAGAGTTTTAACAAGTATGGCTTAATATAATGGAGTGTCTCTCCAAATATATATAGCGAATATAAGAGACATGCCCAAAAACATATATGGATATATGTCCCCAAACCACGGAGTGTCCAAAAACACTCATATTATATATAATATAATATAAAGAGAATACACAATTTTAAAAGAGAAAAGTCCATAAAAGTGGAGGGGTCACAGAATCACCGCGCAAACAAAAAGAGAGAACCACATGCACACACACACAAAAATATATATATGTGGATATATATCCCCCCCCCTTTTGAGAAGAAGATGTTTTGTGGGGTTTTTACCTGGGGGTTTTTCTGGGACCTTTGGGCTTTTTTTTGACCCCTGTCTTTTTGTCTGTTTTTTGGGTTTGGGGCTTCGGCCCCGTCCGGAATTTTCTAGCATTTTTTGTTTTTTCACTGTTTTGCGTAGAGAATTTTGGGGGACATCAGCCAGATGCAAACGATCGAACCAATCAAGTCCCAAAAATTTTAAAATTTTTTTTGGGGTAAAAAAAATCTCTGTATTTTTTGTTTTGGGAGGAAAAAAAAAAATTTTGTTTTCCCAAAATTTTTTGGGCCCCCCCCCCCAGGGGGTGGAAAAAGAGGGGGAAATTTGTGGGATGGGGGGTCTCCAAAAATATTTCCAAATTTTTTTTTAAAAAAAAAATAAAAGAGAGGGTATATCTGTGGGCGGAGCGTTTCATGACCTTTCATCTGAAGGTCAATTTTTTCCCGCATGGTGGGTTTTGTGATTGGTGGGTTGCGGGTAGACTCAATTTTTTTTTGGGATTTAGAACCAATTTTTTGTTGATTTTTGGCTGTTTTTTGTTAGCTGGGTTGGGTGGCAAAAAAAAACTTTTTTGTTGACGGTTGATTTGCTCTTGCTGGAAGTTTTTTTTTTGTATGACAAAACTTTAAAAAAGGCCCCCCCCCACCATTGCAGGGTGGGGGAGGGGGGGTCTTTTTTGCATTTTTTTGGGAGGTTGGAGGATGTTTTTTGATTTCCCCGAGAAAATTAGGAGGGGGGGGGGGAGGAGATGAGGAGATGAGGTTTTTTTTCTTTTGTGGAATACCAGAATTTCAGGGCTTTGGGGGTGTTTTGATTAGTCCGTGTGTGTGTCTTTCTGCATAATAATCAGCTGTTGATATTCATCAGCTTTGTCTTATAATGTTATCTTGTGTTTTTGTTCTAGGTGATTGAGCAGTCGTGTTCGTATATCTGTGAGACGAGGAGATTGGAGTCTGAATATGAGAATCGAGGTTTTGAACTGATCATCTGATGAGGACCTGAGTCGAACTCTCTCACATTCGCGGGTGACTGTGACAACGAGAATAAGAAAATCATCATTTTTATTCATTGCCAGCTTGAGACAACGAAAACGTATACAGAATGAGGAGGAGTGGTCTCCGAAATGTTCACGCAACATTTTTATTGTATCATAAAAACAATTGTCTCGTTGTTTCTGTGATAATATGATGTTGCAGTACTGTTCATATTCCGCCGGACCCTATTTAAGTAGCAACACTCGCACCTTCGAGTCATCGTCTTGGGAGGCGAGATCAACAGTGAATAAATCCTCATAACGTTGATACCATGTGTAAAAAGTGACATTAGCCTCTGGGTCATAATTGAACTGTGAAATGCTGTTCACAACTCCGTCGACAGATGGTATCATGGTATGATTGGGATTGCGTGGAGGTGGAGCAGGCCGTTTGTTGTGGATGACCAATATTTCTATTATTTTTTTTTGTTATAAAAACAATTTTTAATTTTTAATAGTAAATATTAAATTTTTTTTTGTTGTTGGTTGTGTGTTAATAATTGTTTTTCCCCCCGTCTAAATTTTTTTTTGTTCTTGTCTTATTATTATTTTTGGGTGGTGGTAGAAATACTAATGCTGGAGGCGGGAGGAGGGAAAAAGAAGAAGACCTCGGTGTTTGTTATTATTTTTTTATACAACAAACAGAAGGAAAAAAAAATAAGTCCTCCCACATAAGTGTGAAAAATAAAAGTAGTTGTAAAGTAAAGTAGTTAACACAAATTGTGAATGCGAATAAATATATAATACAGACAAGGGTGGGAAAAAAAATTAGACAAACTTTAAATGAATAGTTAAATTTAATGGTGGGTCGATTCAAATATACAAAATGAATATAACAGACAAACCAACAAAAAATATATGTATATATAACCCAACGAACGGCAGTCAAAAAAAACACTGTGTGGGGGGGGCACTGGGGTTTGGGCTCTCCCAGCCCATGCACAGGGGGTGGGGTCCGCCCCCGCCCCCCCGCACATCTTATATCTTGGTTGGCCGTATAAAATTTGCGGTCCCCATATCTATGGTGAAAATCCTATATTTTTACTAAAAGTATGGTGTGAAGTAAAAATTTAAAAAAAAAAAAAAAAAAAAAAAAATATAATATAATAAAAAGAGAATACACTAAAGGAGACAAGTCCATACAAGTGAAGTGGTCACAGACTAACCGAGCAAACAGAAAGAGAGACCAACATGCACACACACACACATAAATATATATATGTGGATACATATCACCTACGTAGGGTCTAAGATGTCCCCTCCTTATATGGTATAAGAGTGGATGCCTTATATTCTCTCCTATTTATGTTATCATTATTAGTTTCACAATTATTTTTATTTTGCTTTTGGCCTTTACTCATCTTCCTAATGAATTTTACAAGGATGGTTATTTGATACCAACGCTTCTTCCATCTGTTTTAATTCATCATTTAGATCTTTTTTAGTGCTACTTAGTGCCACTGCTCGGTTTGTTAAACATTTAACTAAGCCTGCCTTAACAGTTAAAGGATGAGACGAATTAAAGTCTAAATGTCTATTAGCAGAATGCGTTGGTTTTTTTGTAAGCACTAGTGTGTAGTTTGCCTTCTTCTATTCGTTTTATCTATTAATCTAACATAGCTAATTCTCCTTGTTCATTTTCTGATTTAAATGTGAATTCTATTCCCTCTACCAGTGAGTTTATATGTGTCAAGAAGCTATCGGGAGATATGTTCTGTTTTTAACACTGTGTAAGTGTCATCCACATATTTCCACCATATTTTTTGAAGTAGGATTAAATGTTGTGTTAAGAGGAATATTTTCCCAGCTGTTCATCACTCACACTGGAAAATGCAGGTACATCCAGATGACGAGTCCCAAATAGGACGAAATACTCTTTATCCTGGATTCCACTGCTAGTCACCATTCACAAATTAAAAAACCTCTTAAACAATATTTGTTGAACTCTGGACTTAATGTGAAAAGATCTTTAGAAAGTTAATTATTTAAAATTTGTATCTCTGTCACCACTTAAGAATAACCCTTAGCTATTTTGTAATAATTACGCTGATGAATTATTTCATAAAACAAAAAAGTAACCAACAGTAAATTGATCAACATACCATTTTTGATGCTTGATTTCTCTGATAGAAAGTGGGTTATTTCACCTGAAGTCACGAGTTCAAGCATGTCATTCTATGTCATTCGATATATATTATCGTGCTATATATTAACTTGATCACATACTCTATCACTATTTGGATAATCATATATCTTAACAATATCAAAACTGAAATATATTTTTTCAGTTTTAATTTGACTAGCTATTAGTAAGATTTATCAGTAGTTTATATATCGATACCAAATTGCAAGTAAACATTCCTAAACCAAGTCTTTCGTCTTCTACCGTTACAACTGACAGTTTTATGATCCATACAGTCAACTAAGTATAACTCAGGGATGGTGGTGAATAGTCTACAAGCATCATCGTATCTTACACACATCCAAATGTGTGTATTGTTTGCACTCCCAGTCAGTATATGTCTTCAAGTTTGAAGTTTCATTAGCAGTCATACTGTCTATTGTTTTACAGTCTGTTATTAGATAGCCTCAAACTCAACCTTCGCTCTCTTCCAGACTTACTATTGGTCTGTGAGTGTGTCGAGAATGGAACCCAAATTAGGTGTGTGTGTGTGTGTGACTGATTAAACTCTAGCTATTGGACCGCTGACTCGCGCATATTTGAAACAGTCGATCACTGAAGTTATATAATTATCGAATAATTCATGGGATTCCACTTTCATTTTATCAATATCTACTGTCAGCTGTACAATGAAACTAGTAATCTTTTTAGGAACACAATATTCAACAAAGAGACTCTTTACAACAACGAATTTATTATCAAGCTGTACAATCGTGTATAGATGGTTTTACTTAAGAAATTATATCCGCTTGGGGGAATCAGGTCAAAGGTGTGAATAAATGAAATAATAATAGTAGTAGAATGAAATGCAATTAAAATATTTGTGATTATAAACATAGTTAAATGTCAAGTGGCAAAATAATTAATGTCAAAGATATCAGCTCATGATGAAATCCTCCATGCAATCTAACAAAATTCCTACAAAAGCCAGTACTTGAAAATTAATCTGATTCTCACTAGTGATTGACCCTATTCAGGCAGTTAACCTGTGGCTCTAGTTGGAAGTTGTGACCAGTAGGGTACAGCAGGTTGAAGATGAGGCAGCAACTCATCGAAGAAGACATTGCGAAATGGTCGCGCTATGTTGTGAATTGGCAGAAGTTAGAATTCAACCGACCATTGGATTGGGTCCCAGTGGGTCAATGGTCTACGAGCTTGCTCATCTGCTAACCAGAAGGTCCTGGTTTCGAACCCTGGTGATGGGTGCGTGCTGCTGAAGAGTTAAAAACTAGGCCGAAACAGCTGTCCAGTACTCCCAGCTGGTTTACCAGTGGTTCTCTAACTGATGTCAGCTCATGATGAAATCCTACACGCAATATATAGAATAATACATAAGGTGTATAGATTTTGGAAAGCGATACGTAATTATAGGATCTGTAGGCGAATATAAAATGTTACATAACATGGTGTGAAATTTGATAAGATAGAATTTAATATTGTAAAAATAAAAATTATAAAAATTAATAATTTTGGACTTAGAATGACAAGTGGGACAAGTGGAAAAGATTCAGAGTGAGAATAGTAATAATAATGATAATAATAATCGTAGTAATAAGGGAAAAGTACATAGAATTACTAAACAAACAAAAATAAATGTCTATCCGTATACAGCCAAGGCAGAAGTAGGGATTGTACATACTTCTTTTGTACACAATGTCAGTAATATTTTTTGGTGCTTAACTTAGCTTGAACGCCGAACTATTTTATTTTTTTTATTTTTATTTTTGATTTACAGCTTGATTCCACACTGTATTTTCGGTACAAGTATGGAATTTTCAGCATGGATATCGGTAGCCCAAATTTTGCAGGCCGACCATAGATATCAGGTGTGCGCCGGCGTGGGCTCGAACCCCGGACCATGTGCATGGTCCAAGTTGTCCCATTTCATAAAAGCACACACGTAAGGGTTCCATCAATGGTTCGGCGGTAGAACTCTTACCGACCATGCATGTGTTCTAGGATCTGATCTCCAGTCGATGCACTTCTAAACTTCGTTAAGCCGGCAGTATATCCGGTAAGGAAGGAAGGCCTGGGAGTAAGGCTAGCAACCCCTCACCTTTTAGAAATGAAACCACTGCTACCGAAACTTCAAGCCTCAAGATTAAACCTCTATATATGCCACTCAAAACGTAAAGCGATTAAAATAAAAAAACACATAAAGGTAGAGATGAGACAGAAATACAAGAAAGCTTTGATAAACAGAAATGTGTAAAGGAGAAAAGAATTTTTTTTCTATGAATCTGAGAGGTCAAAATAGTGTATACATCTGTCTCACTGAGGAGAACGATTTTGAGCTATGTCACCAGCACCTATCAAACTATTAATTCTTGGTGATTTCCAAATTCCCATTTACACCGTAAAAAAAATAACAACAGATTAAGCAGAGAAATATGCCATTCCTTTTCAATTCAGTGACTTCCTCATCATCGGTTGACTGGTTGGCTCTACACTAATATATAGTCGATTTTTTTTTACATCAAAATCTCTACACCAATCAACAAGGTTATTTTAGTTGACCAGTTTTAAGTATATGCGGAGTAGGGAGGGTGAAGTTAAGAGGCTAAAAGTCATCAACTAACAAATTCAAGAGATGAAATAGGTTACATGGAGAAGGGAAAAATCACTGAAAAAAAACTTGAAACATCTGATGTAGTTCGCCATGGCAAAAGAAGAAGGCTCTGTAAAAATTTCTTTTGAACACATAGATTTGGCCTATTCAGAGATGAATTCCGATGGCCTCTGCTGTATGTAAAAGAAGTCTTACTCGTGTAGACCATGCAAGAGGTTGGGTGAAATACGATAAATAACTTGAAAAGCTTTGCTATAGTCGACTTATTGTGCAGTATCGACGAAATGAGCTAGTATTGAGCTGAGCATAGCTTTGTTCAGAACTTTACCAAGTCAAGATTGAAGGTGTTCAGAAATTCCACAGTAGCCTTCCCTGATTGTACGACTAATGTTGTAACTAGCTCCACAAGAGCAGTTTAACTGGGATATGCAAATGGAACAGGGCAAAACAGGGCAGTTTTTCTTTATTTCTTGAACTAAAAATTGTCTGACGATCATGCAGGTTCTGAAAATGGAATTCTTCTGAGTCATCCTATTCTTCTTACTCATCATTGCTGTTTTACAAATTTCTTGATTATGTAATAACTTGTTGCTAACACCCTAAGAATCGACTTACCTTGAATTCCGTGAATAATTAATTTTCACTCCTACCTCCTTCAAAACTTAGATACCCTGTTACCTAACATCTATTAGTTAATTGGTGTTTTGATGATGACTTTTAGCCTCTTAACTTCACCCTCCCCACTCCGCATATATATATATATATATATCTAAAACTGGTCAACTAAAATAACCTTGTTGATTAGTAAAAAGATTTTGGCGTAAAAATTGACTGTATATTAGTGTTGAGTCAACCAGTAGGCCGATGATGAGGAAGTAAATGAATGAAGTGAAAGGAATGGCATATTTCTTTGCTTTTTATTAGTTTTTAGCTCCTGGACGACTTCAGTTAGTGTTATAACTGTAGGGAATTGAATGAAGACGTTTTCACCTTGCTCTGTCTGCGCCTGAACTAATCTGCCTATCTGCTTGTCGTACCTTCCGATTTAGTAAAGCACGCAAATATCAAAAGACAAAGGCTGGACTGTGACTGTGTATTGAAGTGCAACAACGACAAAGAAAGCCATGGTATTTATACATTTTACAACAATATGGACAGCTAACAGCATTTGAAATAATTTATCTTAATAGCCAATAACAAAGTGCGTGAGAGATGATAATATACCATATGTGCGAGGTTGACAGTCAATAACAAAATGTGTGGGAATGATAATATACCATATATGCAAGATTAACAGTCAATACCAAAATGTGTGAGAATGATGATATACCATATATACAAGATTAACAGTCAATACCAAAATGTGTGAGAATGATAATATACCATATATACAAGATTAACAGTCAATACCAAAATATGTGGGATCCTATCAGTTAGGTGATCTACATCTGTTTTGTATGGTTCAAACCAAACAGTCTAGGACTTCATGCTCTGTGGATTTCGATTTACATGGAGGATCTAATCATGAGCTGACATCAGTTAGAGAACCACTGAAAACCTGGGAGTACTGGACAGCTGTTTAGTCCTAGTTTGGGACTCTTCATCAGTACGCACCCACCGGGATTCGAACCCAGGACCTTCTGGTTACAAGGCGAGCTCGTAGACCATTGAGCCACTGGGACCCGATCCAATGGTCTTTGGGTGCGAACCCTAGCCTGGGTGCGTACTGCTGAAGAGTTTCAAACTAGGACGAAACTGATGTTCAGTACTCCCAGGTTTTCCAGTGGTTCTCTAACTGATGTCAGCTCATGATTAAATCCTCCATGCAATCAAACAAAATCCCTACAAAACCAATACTTGAAGATTTCGATTTAATCTCGTACTGTAATACTATGAGGTGAAAAAAACCGTTTTTAGATGGACGCTACATAGTACCTGCGGGTAGTTTGAGTAGTATAAAATAATTAACGTGAATGTTCTTTATTCTAAGGCGAGTATATTTAGACTTGTTGATTCATAAAAAATTTCTGCCTAACTGGTAAATTTGCCATTTACAAATAAAGATAATTCAAGTATTAAGTCAAAGAGAGGATTAGTGTTAATACTGTAAAACACTGAGCTGCAATCTACCAATGTTTGGGAAACGATTCGCTCCCGCCAAATGCAAGATGATAATACAGGACTGGAAAACACTAACTCCTAGTTTAGAAATAGGAAGTGAAGTGGTAGAGCGTGTGGACCACTTCACTTATTTAGGAAGTACCATCAACCAGTGCCAATCGGTTGATCCCTGACAAAATCTTAGCACAGATACACAGGGTTAGTTTCGCATATGCCAGTGTACGCCGTCTCTGGATAAGAAGACATGATATCCGGCTGGTTATCGACCAAAGGGCGGATGTACTGCTCATCAGTCCGCTCCGTCCTCCTTTATGGCCAGCTGTGAGCAAGACCTGGCCATTGAGAGTGGAAGACGTGAAAAGATTAGCTGTCTTTGATCATAGGTGCCTGCGCTCTATCTCCTGTACCAAAAAATACGGCGTGGAATCAAGCTGTAATAAGAAAATCTGGTATAATAAGGTGAGCCATATTAAGGTTAGGTGTGGGTCGAGTGCTAGGTCAGGAGGGGAAATCAATAGACGAGGCTGTGGAATTACATCGACTGAAATGTGTTACTTATGCCTAGTCGTCGCCTTCCCGACCGACCGGCAATGTTAGCTGACATAGGGTCAGACTGGAAAACAGCTAGCGGCGGTCAAACCAAAACATGGCTTCACCAGTCAACAAAACCCACAACAGTTAGTTTAATCCAGCCATGTAGGAAGGTGTAGACTTCCTGGTTGGGGTCCTCGGGACGGTAAAAACCAATGACGGCTGGAGACAATTGGTGACATGGCTCAAAGTGGTCGTTCTCAATGGCTGGCGCAGTTATATGCATCCACTCCTTGTGACTTATAATACCCAATGAAACTATATTGTTCTTCGTTATTACTATTCCTTTGTCTCACACCTCTGTTTACTGTCTCTATTATGCATTTCTTCTACTTTCTTCTCTTTCTTTGTGTGCTACATGGAGGGAGTGTGGCGACTTGAACTGGTGCACATCAGTGCAAAGTTCTATGTCGAAAACAAACAGACAGACAGACAGACTGTAACGGTAGAGAAAAAGAGAGTCAGTGATGTAATGCTTATTTTGAATTTAATATCTGTATATAGGAAAATTGTGTTCACCTCATCTGAAAATAGTCATTTGCACAGATCTTCCGTGTTGTGCTACTTCTGCCAGTCTTTCATATTGTGTTTCTTTGTCTTCTTTTCGTATCTTCTATGTTTCGCCCTAATATTCATTCTTTTCCTCCCTTTGATGTCAAATCTATCTCTCCGCTATTTGATATTTTTGTGCTGATGAACGACTCTTTATATACCACTGATAAATTTTGTCAATAATAGCACACGCCACAATACTTGTCGATACAGTCATAAGAAAATCTACGAGAGGCAACAGCAGATATTTCATCCACAGAAAATTCCTAAAGTAGACTCCATAGTGAAGTTAACACTGAAGATGTCTAGAAGATCAATACAGGCTTTCCAATAAAATCATCCAGTTCAGAGAACAAAGAATAGTATAAACACCCCCACCTTAACTAAAACTTCCAGTATTTCAATAACTCACCTTTTCTTAGAATAACGTTATGAACATAAGTTCATGTTGTATTTGTGAAAGACACCGAAGACATAATTACTCCTTGGAAATCTGTCTTGATCATTGGATGGTTTAATATCAATCAAAATAATTGACTAAAGATGCTCAATTCGAAAGTTCAAAAGATTGATTATTGAACGAAGAATATTCTTTACGATAACTTCATCATCAGGTTCTACAGTTATATGCATCGATAATAATGAAAGAATTAGGGTTATAAACAAGATTAGTGGCGTTTTACAAAGGTAACATCGTATCATTTAGATCAGAATTCCAAAAGTTATTTGCAATTAGATTGTTAATACATAATAGTCCAAACTATATATGTATGTAGTTATACGTAAAATTGTAATACTAACTTGAACACCAGTATTACAAAGTAAATGATTATGAATGACTACGACGTGAATCATGTGCGTCGGTGGCCCAGAGGTTAGAACTCTTGTCGACCATGCACATGGTCCGGAGTTCGATCCTCGGCCGACGCACACCTAATATCACTTGGTCGGTCTGCTAAATTTGGGCTACCAATATCACATGCTGAAAAATTGATACTTGTAGAAAAAGTACTGTGTGGAATCAAACTATAATGAAAATATTACAAAAGTTGGGAAGCTGCATTGGTTGACATGGGTAGGAGACATGTCGCACATTCTAAGCCACCGAATTCCTTGTCGAGTTATATCAGATAACATAACATTAGGTTAGGAAAGAATTATTAGTCATCAAATCAAAACTTGGCATCACTGGAGGAAACTTTTGACGTTTAGTTCAAGCTCCGTAGTGAGACGTAGACTGCTTGTTCGGCGTCGTCGAGACTAAGAACCAATAGTTGTAGACTGTTAGTGGTATGGTAGAAAATCGTTTTCAATATTGCAGAGCAATCAAACCGTCACTATTCATCAAGTTCATTTCAATTCATCATTATAGTTTGTTTAAATTTCTTTTCTCTCTTCCCTTATGTGCTTTATGGATTGTGGCAACTTGAATTACTGCACGTCTATACACAGTTCTACGCTGAAATATGAGTCAGTCAGTCAGTCAGCAAAAGTGTTTTTGACTTGGTTACTAAACCACAAGGGCTAGATCGATTACGTAGAATACATTATTTGGCTGATGGTCTAGATTCAATGTAGAACTATGCACAGATGTGCAGCAGTTCTAGTTGCCACCCTTCATGTACCAAACAAAGCAAGAGAGGAGAGTCAAGAGAGGTTCAGAAGAGAGATAATAAACAGAAGTGTTAGGCAAAAAGAACAATGGAATTTTATGGATATTATAAATTACAAAGAGTGAATGCTACTACGACAGCCATTGAGAACGACGATTTCGAGCCATACTACCTATGATCTCCAGTCATTGGTTTTCACCATCTTGAGGACCTCATCCAACCAACCAGCCAGGCAGTCTACACCTCAAATAGCTGGCTTAAATTACCTGTAGGTGGATTTCATTGACTGATGAAGTCATGTTTTGGTTTGACCACCACCACTAGGTATCTTTTTTCCAACTTGATCCATCCTTCCTATGTCATCGGCTAACATTGCCCATCGTCGAGGAAGGCGATCGATGGCTAGGCATGTGTGTAACACATGTACACAATCAATGTAACTTCACAACCACGTCATCGACTGATTTCCCCTCTTATCTCCCTAGCACTCGACCATGAATGTCTAACCTCAATATTGCTCACCCTATTACACTACCACCTAACACGGAAGACAGAACACAGGCCCCTCTGATCAAAGACAGCTAGCTAGCTAGCCAGGCTTTTCATGTCTCCCACTTTCAATGGTCATTTCTCACAATCATAGAAAAAGGATGGAGCAAATAACTGAGCAGTAATACACACCCTTTGGTCGATAGCCTCAAGCTTATAGTAAAATGACTTAAAAGCTAGGCTTCTTCTGTTGGAGTGTATTGATTTTCTCATGTTCACGTGCATTGTGTTTTCATTTCAGTATAGCTGAATCTTTCATGTTTATTTTATCACCTTCACAGATAAATTTGATTTCTTCAACTATTGATTATATGTGTATGCATATGTGAAAAATATTATCGATATATTCTAGTTAGATTATATTTTCTCAAAAGTCTGTTAGTGACTTCACTATCACATCTTCCATTTGTTTATTTGTTGTCTGAAAAATTTTCACGATCGATGAGATCAGACATCATAACTGTACTCTTAAAATAAATTTTTACAGTTGGCAAGTAATTTTTTGTTCAGAAATTTTGAAGTATAGTGTTGCAAAGTTTCTACTCATTATGGGGTACAATTCCTCAATGTGACTTATATCGTTGCTTTATTGGACTGTTGGCGGTTCATATGATAAGACCGATTTTCAAATTAGGCAAATTTCTCCCACACTATGCTTTGAAATTAATCCGCCGCCCATTAGTGACTCAATGCCAGTTGGACTTTCTGGAATTGTGATGAGAATTTCAGGCCAGTAGATTAGTAGAGGATAAGTACTCGGTGGTGAAACCTGTTGGGGAGAATTTAAAGTTCGTCATCCGGTGGATTTCAACCCGGTGTCTTAGTAGGTTATTGATTCGATCCTTGGTGAAGCTGTCAGTGCGTACTGATGACGAGACTCTCAAGTTAGGACGAAATATCTATCCACTTCTGCCTAGTATTCAATAACTGTGTAACTGATGTCCGTTGTTTTGACGAAGTCTACTTTAATTAATATTCATTTTTTATAATTTTATTTTCGTTCCCTTGGGTTCCCAGTGGCACATAGGGCTTCGACAGTACATCACTTAGCCTTGTTGCCCGTAGTCCTCTTCAACTGGCCACATCTGTGCCCACTGCGATCTCACTGGACCTTTCCCGTATCACTCTCGCACCCACGCCCAAATGGTCATTTCCCATTCGGTTTCCGTTCGAGTGATGGCCTGGCTCACGATGTCATTCGACGGTCTCGTCAGAATGTGTCTGACCCGTCTCAATTTTCTTCAGAATATTTGTTGAGCAACAAGTTCTTGGTTGATTTGCTCCCAAAGTTTCTTGTTGCCAATTAGTAGTATTCATTAGTTCTGGGTAACTGTTGGACTCATTTCTGACTGTCCGTCTAAGATTAAGACAGTTTAATTTATATATTTCGGTAGTATTGTAGCAAGAGAAGGCAAGAGTCAGGAAACAGATAGTTTATTAAAAAAATCAACACATATTTATAGATTTTCATGTGTATTATCATAGATGATTGTTAGCAGAAAAACACAGTCTTCTGATTGGTTATTTCTCACAGAAAGTTAACCTTGCATCTCTTTGTGGCTGTTTCTTGAATGTCAAATCATCTATATGTCAACTGTATCCGCCTACGCAAAGCCTTTGTTCTCATTTTCTCACGACCAGTATTGAATTTTTACACTGCTAGCTGCGACTAAAGAATTATAAATCTTAGCATTGCTCACTGGTGATTATGTTTCAGATGAACTTTTGAAAATTGTAATGAAAAATTATAACCAGAAGAGTCAACAGAATTGGGAGATGTGAAGACGATTATTCACTAATGTTACAAACTTACGATCGATCCAGTGGCCAGTCCATGGATTCTAACTTCCACCAGTTTGTGATTTAGTGTGATCACCAACCAATGTCATCAGTGGGAAATCCATCCTCGCACTAGAAATCCAGGAAACTCTGTATTGTAATCTATTTGATCTATTCCATAATGGTCAAACTTTTTACCGTCATTGATACTTTAAAAGCACTATACTGATGGTTAGAAATGTGCCTATGGGGGTACGGGAGGGGGGAGAAATAAATATGGAAAATCACATAAAAAAGTGAATGCGTCTACACTATCGTTGAGAACGAAAATGATTTATACAGACCTAGTTTCCTACAACTCATTTTCACATGTTGGTTTGTACTTTTCTCTCCTGACTTATCGACCTATGGCCTGATTTTCTCCCACCCTACTTATGACCTTTGGAATCCTATTGGTTGCTCTTTGTCTTTACTCATTAATGATATTAGTGCTTCTCAAGGTCACCTGTCTATCTCAACTTCATCGACTTTGAAAAGGCCTTCGACAGCGTCGATCGAGAGGTCATTTGGAAACTACTTCGCTACTACGGGGTGCCATCGACAATTATACATCTCATCCAACAGTTATACAACAATGCTGCATGCAAAGTAATCCACAACGGGAAACTTACGGAATCCTTCGAAGTGAGGACGGGAGTGAGGCAAGGCTGTCTACTATCACCAATGATATTCCTGATTTCAGTAGATTGAATAATGCGACAGATAACAGGCAATGAGGAAACAGGCATAAAATGGACTTTGCCGATGATATATGTCTGATTTCCTGCAAAATGGAAGATATGCAAATAAAAAGCAACAAGTTGGCGACAGAAGAAGAAGCATCAAAGATAGGACTTCAGGTGAACATAGTGAAAGCAGAGGTGATGAAGATTCCTGGCCAACACAAACAGCAGCAACAACAACGGACAACAATCAGCATAAATGGGAGGAACCTGAAAGAAACAATCTCCTTTACCTACCTACCTAGCTGGGGAGCATCGTTTCAACTACAGGCGCACGGAACTGACGAGGATATCAAAGCCAGAATCGGGAAAGCAAGAGAAGCTTTCATTACTCACGTCAATTCTGTGTGGAGGTCAACAGTACTCATCATCAACAATAACATCCGGATTTCCAACCCATATGTGAAGTCAGTGCTACTAACTATACGGATCAGAGACTTGGCGCTTCATAAAGAGCATCTCAAACAAACTACAGACCTTCATTAACAGTTGTCTTCGCTCAACACTACTCAAGATCAGATGGCCGGCCAGAAAAGAACAGCAACAAAGATCTCTGGGAGCGAACCAACTAGGAACCGAATGCGAAACAAATAGGCAGGAAGAAATGGAGGTGGATTGACCATACTCTGAGGAAACCGTCAAGTGACAGCACTAGATAAGCCATTGCTCGAGTGGAACCCGAAAGGGAAGCGGTGAGTTGGTCGTCAATGCAAGGGTGACTTGGAGGAGGTCATGTGAAGAGGAGGAGATGAAAGCATGTGAGCAGATTTGGAGCCAGGTGAAAACTGTAGCAGAGAACCGAACGCAGTGGAGACGCGTGGCTGAAGCCCTATGTTCCTCTAAGAATTAAAGAATATAATAATAATAATAATAATAATGTCATTTTAAATATGTGTACACAGGCACTGTCAACCTTCTTTTGACTAATGTTTTGGCACTGTAAAATGTTCTCTTATCAACGTGCAGTCTTCTGTTGTGTCTTGTGACCCGGCGGCATTATTATTTATCTTGTTGTTGTTGGCGTGCGAATAGGACAGATTATCTAGCGTATGAAAGTTAGTATTCGTTCATAGTCTGCTAGATCATAGTTCCGGTCATAACAGACATATCAATAAACATGTGACATTCCAGTCCAGTAGATTTCAACCAACTAGACCGAAATAACTGAAACAAAGCAGGACAATGTGATTTACAGGGTAATCAAAAGGCTAATAAATCAAAGATACTATCACGGAATGAATATACGTCCAAAATTTTCTTTTTTACAATTTATGACAAATGATTAGTCGTCTTTAGCGGGAAATTTCAATACTTTATTTCATGAATTCTCGTCAACTGCTTACATCCTAAACAGAATCAATTATAAGTCACAGAATGGTGTCGAAACATACTTCTTTTAACAATGACTTCAAGTTATAGGTGTAAAGAGTACAGGCAATATCATTTCAAAAATGATGTAAGTAGGTAGACAATTATTTAGTGTTAAATAATCAATACAAAAAGGAAAAGGAAGATTACTTCGGTTTGCAGAAGCCATTGCCACCATCAAAAGACTTTGACCCAACCTAGGTACACAGAAAGATAGTGTAACTAATCTCTCATTACCCTCGTAACCATAACTGTTTGGTTCATGGGCTTTTGTGTTTCTCTCTGTTGCATACACATAACATCCAACTCAATCTTCACTGAGTTGAACTCACTATTAAAGTATCTACTAAATTAAATTATTCTATCTATTTTATAATCTTACTTGACCTTTGATTATAATTATGTATCAATTGACTCTGTTGTTCTATCTTGTATTTTGTCTCTAGTTCATCCTTGTTTCTAAGCGAAATCTGAACTCTACCGCCTTGTCTAATTACTTTATGAACAGTCACTCATTATAACACTAAATAATTGTCTACCTACTTACATCATCTTTGAAATTACGTTGCATATGCTCTTTGCCTATAACTTGAAGTCATTGTTAAAAGAAATATGTTCAGACACCATTTTGTAACTTATAATTGATTTGTGTACAGGATTTCATCATGAACTGACATCGGTTAGAGAACCATTGGAAAAAACCACTTGGGAGTACTGGACAGCTGTTTTGTCCTAGTGCGGCACTCTTCATCAGTACGAACCCACCACAGCCGGTTAGAACCCGGTACCTTCTGGTAACGAGGCCAGCGACCTCGTAGACCATTAAACCACTGGGACCCAATGGCCAGTCCATGAATTTCAACTTCTACCAATTCACGACATAGCGCGGACGCTTGACCTGCTGTACTCTACTTGTCCCGACTTTCCACTAGAACATCAGCTAACTACCTACCTGTCTCATCTCCTGGGTTCGAACCCCGATGGGTGCGTAGTAATGAAGAGTCCCAAACTAGGAGAAAACAGCTGCCCAGTACTCCCACCTGCTTTTCCAATGGTTCTCTAACCGGCATCAACTCATGATGAAATCCTGTAAGCAATCAATCAAATCCCTACAAACCAACATAATTAATTTATGTAGAATGTATGCAGTTGAAGAGAATCCACAAAATAAAACGAGGTGTGTATCTTGTCTGTAAATATGTTCATTCTCTCTTTTGTTTTTATCTAGTCAAGATATCATAGATCAAAGTTATCTGCTCGTAGTTCAGGAACAACCGAAGGTACAATAACTGAAATAACCTCCACAGATGGTAACACTACTACTACTACTACTACTACTACTACTAATAATAATAATACTAATGAAAGGAAGGATGAATTAACTACAATGAATCTCATGAATTTATCAAACCGTGCTAAAGCTTTGTCGCTATACAGTTTTCCTCATATTATTAAAAGTGTAGAATTAAAAGCCTACAATCTGTATGAACGTAAAGCTAGACAAATGAGACAAGTTGTAGGCAGACGTATGTATTCAGATGCTGAACGTAAAAATGCCTGTCTTCAACGTCAAATTAAAGAAGATATAATTTTATCCGAGAAAGTGAAAGGTAATCATCATCATAATTGATGGTATATTCGCGTTTTTCAAAACTTTTGTCCAGGGATAAATCATAGAAAGTGACAAGTAGTGACCAGTGCATGGTGCAGTAGGTCGTCTGTGAGGACAAATACTCTCACCGAAGACACTGGCTAGCGATCACACTTTGTCGTGAATTGGCAGAAGTTGGAATTCATGAACTGGCCATTGGAACGGGTCTCCGAGGTCACTCGCCTTGTAACCAGAAGGTCCTGTGTGTGAAATGGCTGTGGTGAGTTCGTACTGATGAAGAGTCCCAAACTAGGCTGGCGAAACAGTTATCTGTACAGTGCTCTCTGGTGGTTCTCTAATGGTTCTATTGTTACAACAGAAGACAAGGGCCAGGAAACAGATCGTTTACTAAGGAAATCAACACATATTTATAAATTTTCATGTACATTAATATAGATTATTATTAGCAGACAAACACAGTCTTCTGATTGGTTGTTTCTTGCTCAAGGTTATTCTGTACTGCTTGTGACTGGTTCCCCAGAACGTTAAGCCATATATCTGCGAATCCTATTTGCCCACGTTAAGTCTGCTGTGATTGATTGTTGAATCGGTCTTGTTCATATTTTCTCACGGCCAGTATTAGCGACATAGACATTGACGTAAATTAATGTCTATCAATTGGCTAGCAGCCTGCTCTCACCACAAATGGATCTGATGTGTTAGGTTGTCGGAGGCGCTGTTCATCACTCAGCAAGGTGGATCTGCGAATACGAAGAAACCTATGTCTTCTCAGGTTTGAATAGCTCAGGGATACCATTGGGTTGAAATCTCTTTGGGGGATATTCACTTCCTTCATAGTCAAACGTTGGCTCAAAGTGAAACAAGTTGTCCATTAGGGTTATTTCATGTCCCCAACGTAAACTAAATTCAGATTTCAAGGAATAAACACTTCTACCTGTGCAGCCAGCCATTGACCTAAAATGTTGATTTCAGTTTTGGTAGCTTCCTGTCAATCTATATCACACTACACTGCTAACTGGTAGTAACGTTAGCCCTATCACATAATAATTGTGTAGCCGGTGACCTGATGCGCGAAAAATCTGTTGTGTGTGTGTGTGTAACTAAGTTCACATATTTGGCAAATACCAACATATCTCATTGATTCGTCCAGTATTCTTCACTGATACCTCCATCTCCAGATTCGTATAAATATAATTTAGTTTGATTGGTTGGAGGATTTCCCCATGAGCTGACATCAGTTGGAGAACCACTGGAAAACCAGCCACAGGGAGTACTGGACAGCTGTTTCGTCCTAGCTCATTTCGGACTCTTCATCAGCACGCTTCACTTTGTTTATAACTGTAAAAACTGACGAGTTCTGATTTCTTCAAGAACCATTATCAGCTGGAGATTGTACCAGAATGTCCAGCCATGTCAAGATGAAGTAGATGCCCGCTCGTCAAAGGTGTTGCCTCTTAGGAAACCGTATATCATGGACCATTGAATTTCCGGTGCAAGTAGCTGAATAGTCAACGAGATCGATCTCGTATCCTGGAAGTCTCAGGTTCTCTGCCAGGTGTAATCGTTAGTGTGCAGTGAGGAGGAGTCCCAGATTAAATTGAGACAGCTGTCCTGTGTTCCGTGTTTTCAAGAATCTCTAACTGGTGTTGATTCCTAACCAGGTCTACGCTGAAGTTATTCCAAAACCCTTTGATCTAAATTATTCGTGTTCTGAAAATACCATGAAGGCATTTCATTACCTCATTTCATCCTAGTTTGGGGCTCTTCGTCAGTACGCACTCACAACAGGGATTTGAACCCAGGACCTTTTGGTTATAATGTGAACTAGCTCGTAGATCATTAAGTCACTGGGACCCGATCCAGTAGCGCATGAATTCTAAGATCTACTGTCCAGTACTCCCAGCTGGTTTTCCAATGGTTTTCTAACTGATGTCAGCTCATGATGAAATACTCTAACCAGTCAAACAAAAAATCCCAACAAAACCAATACTTGACAATTACCTTATTTGAACTGATTAAAAATGCCCATTTAATTTTTTCAAAAGAATGGATACTGAACAAAGAGTACTCTTTTCGATAACCCCTTCATCATCAGGCTCTACAGTTATATATACATTATAGTGAATGAATGAATTAGTGTTATGAACAACAAAGATTAATGCTGTTTAAATAACATCGAATCAATAATCACATTGATAGATTACAGCTCAATAGCATCAACATAAAATAAGCTGAATGTCGGACAAGCAAATTAGGAAAGATAATATTACAAATTCATGAATTTATAGTCTCTACTGAAGGCCAGTCAGGGCAGTTGTAGGGACTGGCTGGACTTGCTTGTTTTTAACACAGAGCACTAATTGTTTGAGGCGAATTGGAATAGCCTCTACTGTTTGGAGGATGAGGTGGGTACTTCGATGATTTTGGCAATTTATTAAGCACTCGGTAGATGATAGAGCAGGATTCCTCTACGCTGGCTTTGAGGCCGGTTCGCACCAGATGGGCCAATATCGAACTGTTAATGGTTTTCACTACACCTTTACTTAGCCATACTGGGAGATGTTCTCGAGCCAGTACGAGAAATCAAGTTCATAGAGCAACGCCCAATATAACTCGCTCCACAAGCGCTGTTGAATTGGTAGATACAATTTGAAGTGGCTAGCTAGTGTAGGTACTTCATCTTTCAGTCGAGGTATCACCATCGGTCGTGTAGAGAATAATACGTGTAGTTCGCCAGCATTAGAAGTTCTTTGAACTGATTTTCTTAATTTCCTCGTAATTATCTCACTTGGTATATCGCCTTTGAATTGCAGTCGTATATAAAGAGGCTTCTTGTTTACAGATAGTGAGTGGTCCTTTTCCGCTTTCTTTGCCATGTGTTTCTTGATAAATTTTTCAGGATAGCTATTTTCGATCAAAGTACCACATACAATACTTAATTCATCTTTAATTACTTCTTCTGAGCATATAGCTCTAACTTACTCTGTGGCTGAGGGTCTTCACTAAATTTCTTTTGTACTTGATAGGAAAGAAGCTGTGAAAATGTGTATATTGTTCTGTTCAAGCGCTTTTCTAGGCAAATTTCTTTTTATGCTACCATCTGGCTTTCTTGTAAGTAGGACATCCAGGAGGGCAACTAATTCTGTCCTGGGATTCCTCTTCATATGTGAATTTCATACCCGAATGTGCTTGATTGAATTCAGTAATTGTTGTACTTCTATCAGAACTATTATCAACCATTTGTTAATATTTCTTTTATCAGCTGAAGCTGAGAAGCACTTTCACAAATTGAAATCAATCAAAAGTCGACAACTGCCTGATCATTCCAGAAGTAATTGTGTATCAAATCTCTCTGAAAATACAACAAGCATTTCAAGTAAATCGTCTATCAATTCAACAGTTGGTAACAACACTGTCACGGATAAATCTGATCAGCTGTCAGCATACAGCACTACTACTCTTGAAGATAAATTGTATCCAACTCCCTGTGGATCATTCATGTGTAATGAGAATACTAATTCAAATAACTCAATAGATTGTAGTAATAAGTAAGTTCAGTAAAAAAGTGCATTTATGCAATTAACAGATATTAATATATGTGCGTAAAACTTGGGCGCTGTGGTAGTAAGTAATTCCACATTAGTTTGTTTATTAGATGTATCACACAGTGAATGAAACAGTATTATTTACTGGATGACGAGGTTTCGAACACAATTTATTCTTCATAATCATAACAATTGTAATCACACGACTTTGAAACTTGAGTTTTATAGTTTTCTTTGTACCCCCCTATTTGATTGAATGGAGGATTTAATCATGAGCTGACATCAGTTAGAGAACCACTGGAAAACCTGTCAGAGAGTACTGCACAACTGTTTCGTCCTAGTTTGGGACTCTTCATCAGTACGAACCCACCGTGGTTCGAACCCAAGACCTTCTGGCCACAAGGCGAGCTCGTAGACCATTGAGCCACTTGGACCCGATCCAATGGTCCTTGAATTCTAACTTCTGCCAATTCACGACATAGCGCGACCATTTCGCAGTGTCTTCTTCGATGAGTTACTACCTCATCTTCAACCTGCTGTACCCTACTGGTCACGGCTTCCCACTAGAGCCCCAGGTTAACTACCTGAATAGGGCCAGTCGCTATTGAGCATCAGATTAATTTTCAAGTAGGGATTTTGTTAGATTGCATGGAGGATTTCATCATCAGCTGACATTTCCTATTTGTCCTAAGCGCAGTTGAATTTTCCAGATATCAGGGACAGGTGTTGAATCATTCCTATTACACGTATTCACTTCGGTTGATTCGATAAACAAAGCTTCTGTTTTTATCAATCTTCCCTTCCACTCTGTCAGTTGCATTAGATTTTAAAACTGTCATCCTATCCCATCCCACCCTATTGTATGGTTGTGTGTAATTGCATGTAGTGAGTGGTATAGCTGAAGTATTCTCTAGATTTCTCATCTTATTCAGGTCAACCAATCTAGATTTTGCTAGGCTTTTATACTCAGCTAGTCTGAATGCCCTTGTTCTACTAGTTTGACCTATGTATTTGACCTGACAATCATTCCAGCAGGGTATTACATAAACTAAATTGTTTTGTTTTAAGGCTTCTTTTATGTGTATCACATCGTGTCTTAGATTTTCCTTGGTACTACTTAGTTTTTGTGCTCTGTCACTTAAAGAGTTCACCAATCCTATTTTTACTGACATAGGATGGGATGATCGGAAGTCCAAATATCTGTTTGAATGTGTGGGTTTCCTGTAAACACACTAGTGTGTTTAATTTCCCATCTTCTTTCGTTTTTACGTTGCAATCTAACATTGGAATCTCCCCCTGCTTCCTGACTTTTCAATTCATAAGTGAATTGAATTGCCTCTACCTTCGAGTTGATGTGTTGGAAAAATCTATCTGTATCTTGTGTTCTGAGTACAGTGAATGTGTCATCTACATAATTCCACCATACTTTTGGCGTGGGGCTGAACGTTTCAGTTGCTATCTTTTCCCACCTATCCATGAATATACCTGCTACAATTCGGGATATTGGTGATCCCATGGCAACTCCCTCAGTATGTTTGTATATTTTCACTTGGAATTTAAATACTATGGAAGTCAGGCATAGCTGCTGAACTCCCGGCATTACGTCGTCAAGTGACACTTCTGTCCTAAGTTCGAGTTCTGTTCGAAACGTCGTTCAGTGTGTGATACATCTAATAAACGAACTAATATGGAACTATTAGATATGTTGGTATCCTTTTTATTATTATTCTTACTATTCCCTTAGGCTCAGAGTGGTACTTCTATATAGCGGAATTATGTACACCTTATCATCAACGCACCATTTGCGTACACATCTTCTGTGTTGTGCCTGCCTACTTCTGACCTTCCCTCGTATTGTGTTTCTTTCACGCCTCCCATATATCTATCTCCGCAACGCTGTTGTGTCATTTTGATTACTCTGAATGACGCCAAATCTATCTCCTTGATATTTGATGTTTTTATGCCGATGAATATCTCTTTGTACACATACTACTGATAAATCTTATCAGTAGCATTGACCATAATGAGGTTTCAGTTGCACATCTCTTTAGCTGGCTCCCCGATCACCCATAAGCTTTTGTTCTCTCTCCTGCATGTTACCCTCCGACTGATGCTCAAATTGTTGCTTCTTCCTATTCGACTTCCACTCGATCGAGAGCCTGGTGTGTAATGTGTTACTGAGTGGATTCCTTAGCGTGTGTTCAATGCGTTTCCACTTTATTTTTCAGGCGCTTAGTTACGCTTATTACCCTATCCTTTTTTACTATTCTGAACTTCGCGGATAATTTATATTTAATTTGTTTTAACTTATGAAAAGTGTGCTTGCTGTCATTACTCCATTACACCTTTCCTTGTATTATACATATACATCCTGTGTCAGTGAAAAATTGTAAACATGCTTACTCCATGTGTACATTATTATCATATTGATGATGCCTGTTAACTGGAGTCCCTCATGTACATAAATAAGAGAATATATATATATATATATATATATATATATATATATATATATATATATTATAAGATGCATTTCATTGTAATATGAGGGAAGCGACTTCAAGCTTTACTTTTATTCCCCAAGTATTTTTGTAATCCATCAAACACATTACTTGGGTTATTTCTTTTTGTTAATGCTATGTTAATGCTAACGCCATATCTCAAAAAGCTACGCAGAGTTAAAGAACTGTTGTTCAAAACAAATGATAAGCCTGGTGTAAAAAAGTTAAACATTTTGATAAAACTGGAAATGAAAAGACTAAATGTTTTATATAATGAAAGATTTTTGTCATGTAAAACCCCTTCTAATTTATGGAAACTTTTCAAAGAAATTACTAACGGTAAGCGATGTATTTCTGTTCCATCTCTTAATGTTGACACTCTTAATAAATCTTTCATACGCTCTTCTGTTGATACCCTTCTAAATGATACAAATCATATTGACAATAACTTTAGTGGTTTTAATACCCTTGATGTGCTTAAATGTCTCCGGTCTCTTAAGCCTTCTCAAAGCCTTGGTCCCGACGGCATACCTGCCATTGTCCTCAGGAATTGTGCTGATATTTTGTGTTATCCTCTTACTAACATTTTTAATGCCTCTTTTTCCGGTAACGTTCTACCTTTTGCATGAAAAAACATTAAAATTATCTCTATACCAAAACCATCTTCTGGTACTGATATTAAATTTAGGCCTATTGCAATTACTTCTCCCTCTTTAAAATTGATGGAAAAATTACTTTTACTTCATCTTGAACCCGCTTTGAAACCTTTTAATGATCCTAAACAATTTGCATACAAACATGGTAGAAGTACCTTGGATGCTGCGGTTGTCTTACATCACAATGTTGTCTCTTGTTTAGACAAAGGTGCTAAATATGTTCGTAGTGCTTTCTTAGACTACACATCTGCTTTTGACTCTGTACCTAGGGGCCTTTTGTTAAATAAGCTATCGTTGACACAAACAGGATCCTGGGCAAATGGTAGCTTTATTCCAAAACAGTATTTGCAAATACAGAATGGAATTCTCAGCATTTTACTACAGTTTTGCGCATCCAGTTAGTGCATTATCAATAAAGAAAATTCTACACAGATTAAGGATAATCTCAGTTCATTATGAGAACAACTTATTAGCATGTCGGTAGCAAAGCCAAAATTGAACCGAGTGTTTGAAGGTGTTAGAAAAGTAGATGCTAACTAGCATATTTACTGGCGTAAGCGGAAGAAAGAAACAAAGCAGCACATAACAGAAAAAAAGAGAGAGAAAAGGAAAAGAAAGAAAGAAAACGTCGTACCTATAAATGATACGAGTTGGAAAGACGAGGTCTAATTTTTCTACTGACTATTTAATAAGTTGTAGGTATGACGGCTATTTATGTAATTTAAATAATACTTATTCATGCCTGTACAACTGGTGTGTCCTACATAGGTAGGAATAAATATGTACTCTTCAAGTATTGGTTTTGTAGAGATTTTGTTTTGATTGCATGGAGGATTTCATCATGATACTCACTAGCGACTGGCCCTATTCAGGTAGTTAACCTGGGGCTCTAGTGGGAAGCCGTGACCAGTAGGATACAGAAGGTTGAGGATGATGCAGTAACTCATCGAAGAAGACACTGCGAAATGGCCGCGCTATGTGATGAATTGGCAGAAGTTAGAATTCAAGGACCATTGGCTCGGGTCTGAGTGGCTCAATGGTCTACGTGCTCGCCTTGTGACCAGAAGGTCTTGGGTTCGAACCACGGTGGGTTCGTACTGATGAAGAGTCCCAAACTAGGACGAAACAGTTGTGCAGTACTCTCTGACAGGTTTTCCAGTGGTTCTCTAACTGATGTCAGCTCATGATAAAATCCCCCATGCAATCAAATATGTACTTTATTATACTATCATTACTAAATATGCTTACTAATAATATATATGATTTATCATATTGATGATGCCTGTAAAGTAGCGTCCCTCACATGTACAAAAATGAGAATATATTATTTTTTTATGGGGTGAAGAAAGCTGTTGATGAATGTATGCAGTGACCTCTTCAAAATGCTTTCCATGACGCACACCAAGTCTCTGAAACGCATAAAAACACCGGTTTGTCATTCATGGTGAAAATTCTAATCTTTTTGCTTATGCTGAGTACAGCAGATTGCCCCCCCCCTTCCGCCGAATTTCAGAGTAATGAACACATATCTTGCCTTTCCGATATTGGTTAGCTTTAACCTCCTGATTTGTGCCATGTGTAGTTGGAACGATGCTGTTAAGATAATCAAGAGACGTTTAGATTTCTCCTGTTGATAGTAACTGATGCTTGTTATAGCTGAGTGGGTATTTTCATCAACCATTTCCTTTTTATACTCACTCGAAGTCCATTCTTCTATGTTTCCTCTGCCTGCTTATTGGGTTTTCGCCTGTAGGTCTTCGAGTTTAAGTCGTGACATTAAATATAAATCATCCGCGATGTCCAGGCCTTCTAAAGTCTTTTCATTGGTCCAAAACATGCCCATTCCCTTCCTTCCAAACGTTCTGCATTGATGGCGTGAGGTCTCTGGATCCCAGTTTGAGCGCTCCTAGAGGAATCTCGTATGGACTTGCTGGCTTTTAGTAACCAAATGGGTGGCATTGAAGACTTCTGCTTTTGTTTTTTGGTGAACTGGTGTTCACGGTCACTTCTGCGAACGTCGCTGGTATATTTCTGGACGACTTGCAAGTGGTGGTCACTTCAAAAGGTTCTCTAAACTGACTAGCCTATTATTTCCTTTGCTTCTCTTCTTTGTTAATTAGTTTCTCTTCACTATCCTTCATTGGTTTCATATAACAGTAGAAGTGAACGACCATTATAACCTTTTCTCATATTTGAACATTTTTTACCACTAAGTAACTGTATCATGAGAGCGTCAGTGGCACAGCGGTGGAATGCTCACCAACCACGCCCCATGTGGTCCGGAGTTATATCCCCGGCCGCCAACGCACTGCTTTACCTCGCTAAGCCAGTAGTAGTAGTAGTAGTAGTAGTAGTAGTAAGACTGGTAAAGAGCGTAGGTTGGGCCAGGTGATGCTTGCAACCCCATCCCGTAAAAATAAATAATCACCGCTGTTACTGATACTTCAGACCTTTAGCATGGAGCCATATGTTCCGCTGGGAACGTAAGGAAAAAAAAACTGTATTGTCAAAACACCAACCATCTGAGCTAGAAATCTTCATTCTACCAACTAAAAAAGCATTTTACCTGCTGGCAAAGGCAGACTGTCATTAATACTAAAATATTGTAGCGTGTGCTACTGATAAGATTCATTGGCATAAAATCATTAAATATCAGGGAGATAGTTTTGACGTCATTCAGAGAAATCAAATGAAACAGTATTGCGAAGATGCACGGGAAACGTGAAAGGAACGCAAAGAAATACAATATAAAGGGAGGCCAGATGTACTACAACACGGAGGATGTGTGCACAAATGATGCGTTTGAAGATAAGGTGTACATAATTTGGCTATATCGAGATACCGAAATACAGCCCTCTCACAAAATTTTTCGTCTTCTACCGTTACAATATGATTATCTTACAATTCGAATGGAGAAGTAATCTATTGGTTCTGATATTGAATATAAAGTTCATCAACTTCAGTCCAACTGACGACTGTGTAGTATCATTCGCTCTCACACACTAAGTACTGTTCATATTTTTTTGCTTCAGTGTTTGTCCTATTAACCAAAGTGTTAGGACCGGAATTACAACTCAATAGACTATAAGCGAATAATGACTTTAATGCGCTGGCTAGTCTGTCCTAATCGCACGTCAACTAAAATAACACCGACGGCACGCAAAAACAAAAAAGGACCGGACGCTGACAGAGCTTTAACTGTCTCAAAACAACAGTCAAGAAGGGTTGACAGAGCTTGAGTATAAATGTTCGAAATGACCTTTTTTTTCCTTCACGTTCCCCAGTGGAACATAGGGCTTCAAGCTAGTGGCTTGAAGGTTCTGTAGCAGTGGTGATTACTTCTTACAGGATGGAGTTGCTAGCCTAATGCCCAACCTTTACTCCTTAACAGCATTATTTCTGACTTAGCGAGGTGAAGGAGTGCGTCGACCGGGGATCGAACCCCGGACCATGTGCGTGGTAGGCGAGCGTCCTAACCACAATGCCACCGACGCCAAAATGACCTTGAGAGGTACTAATGTAATTGATAAATTGAGACAGTGAACAACCAATAAGATTTTAAAGGTTTTAAGTAGGGTGAGAGAAAACCAGATCATAAATCAATAAGCGGCGTGAGAGAAGTACAAACAGACATGTAGATAACTAGGTCTGTATGTACCACAAAGTTTCCAAGATTCCTAACCACTGAATGTGTTTTGCATGTGTTAAAACTTATGGAATGTGATAACATGATAGAATCATAACAGAATATTTTGCGAATTCTAGTGAAACTAGTGGTAATTTTTAATAGAACTGTGGTGAGAGCTGTCTGCTAGCTAAAATTGGTAGACAGCAATTTACGTCAATGTTTATGTCCCAAATCTCGGTCATGAGAAGAAACCAAGAAGACTAACTCAACAACCAATCACAGCAAACTTAGCGTGGACGGAAACGATTCGAAGATAAATCAACGGACTGTCTATGAAACGGCAACAAAGAGATGACAGAATAACCTTCGGCGGGAAAACAACCAATCAGAAGACATTGCTTCTCTGCTAACAATAACGAATAATGATGTACATAAAAATCTATAAATGTCTCTTGATTTTGTCAATAAACGGTCTGTCGCCTGGCCCTTGTCCTCTGTCGTTACAGAGCCACTTTGCATTAGCTAAACAAATTTGCAGAAGTTATTCACATACAAAACTAAGCCACTTTCTCTCGCCCACGCGCACACTTACTTTTGATTAACACGATTAGTTGTCATGTTATCTTATGCTGACAACTTCAATTTAATGTTGCGAAGTCAACGGACTCATCAGCAGCTGGTCAAATTCTCAGTTTACAAGTTACGGAAATTATTCAGACTACAATGTTTGGTCTACTTGATAAAACTAAAAATAGCATGAAAGTATATACTACTGAAGGATTTATATGAGTAGCTGGGTGCCACCACTCACATCAACCAGCGGTGCTTGTTAGCCAGCCTCAACTGTATAATTCATGAATATTACCAGTTCGCTCAAGTAACCAGCGAAAAATTGAGTAATTCCACTTAATTCAGCTATTTGACCCGAGTCACACTGGCACACCGCTGATATGAGCTCGGTGTAAACAGGTGTAATTGTGGTCCGTCGTTTAGATCACTTCGACCTGGCTAGTGAACATTACTCGTTGGCCTGGGTGGTATCCAATTAACCATATCACAATCGACCAATCACTAGTCTGTACCGCCATCCATGGAAAGTAGTACGCCTACTTCAAAACCTGGAGATTTCAAGTTTGTTTCCTTTCTAGTGTGGATTATTACAGTTTACTGAAATAGAATGATTTGCTTTTTTTGGATTGGACCCTAGTCAGTAACTAGTGTCATATGTCTAGCCCTGTCAGTCAAGTTTGCAATACGGCCATCATTCTGGGTGGTTCATCACTACGGTACACTCTGAATTTTTGTAATTAAATAGTTGGAGGCAGTTGGTAGGAAGCTTTGGATTTAGGTTTCATGCGTTTTGGCACCAATCAGTCAGCCGGCGTACCTGCAATCACCTTGAAGGAACTCATGTCCCTTCTGAGTCACCTAGTGGCCTGGTGGTCACATTACACACTTGACTATTCGAATTCAGTCTACACCAAAATAGGACTAGACACATTACACTAGTTACTAAGTAGTGTCCAATCGCAAAAATATCCAATACAGTCCTACAGGAGGTTAGTCGCAAGCCAGAATAACTGCTCAGTGGTGTTAACGTCTCTGACTGCAGGCGACACTCGGTGACGCGGGTTTGAACTTCAGGAGGAACTGCAGAATACGCCTTGCTGACAGACTGGTGGTGAGTGCCATTTAGCACGAAGCCTAGATGTCCCGGCAAGGCTTCCAGTGCGTGGATTGCCTCTAACCGTCTAATCACCACAATGACTGGTTTTCTAGATGATATATATATATATATATATATATATCATTTGGTGAAGCGACTCATCAAACCTTCACTTTACACTTTTCTTTCTCTTACAGGCATAGAAAACAACAACTTGAATCCACTGATGATTACGATGAAGTACTGTCTATGTGGCATTCTTTACTCACTCAGCTGAATAAGAAGGAATTACCTAATCTTTGTCTTTGTATGCGATACAGTAGTAATAATGATGGTGTATACACTGGTCGAATACCACCATGGTTGGAGTGTGCTAGTAATTGTCGATTTTACCAAAAACCTGAAGGTATGCGCGCATGAATATTTAGTAATATCTTGAGTTCTATATTTAGAGAGAATATGTGTAATAGTAGTGTGAGGAATGAGATCAGTTTATTCTGTACTATTCACATTCAAGTATGGGTTTGTAGGGATTTCATCATGAGCTGACATTGGTTAGAGAACCACTGGAAAACCAGCTGGGAGTACTGGACAGCTGTTTCGTCCTATTTTGGAACTCTTCACAGTTCGCACCCACCGGGGTTACAACCCAGGACCTTCTGGTTACAAGGATAGCGAGCTCGTAGACCATTAAGCCACTGGGACCCGATCCAATGGTCCTTGAATTCTAACTTCTGCCAATTTTGTTCGAAACTTCGTCTGTTTGACGACTTCAGTGTCTGATAGATGATACATGCACCTATTGATCTGTCTAGTTGAAATGCGACAAAATCACTTAATGTGAACCTCAGAGGTTCAATGTTAGAATGCTCGCCGACTACGTAAGAGATCTGGATACGATTCCTGGCCGACGCATTCCTAAACATCGCCTAGTAAGTTACCTGGTAGCTGTCAGTAAACCCAGTAAAGAAGGAAGATTGATCGATGAGGTGGGTATAACAAGCTCAACTTGTAAAAGACCAAAACCGCGGCTACTGAAACTCAAAGGCCAATGTTGTACTCGAAACGGAGAGAATGCGAAGAAAAAATTGTCTAACGATATTGTGTTGATAAGACAAAATTATTTTGTTTGCTATACAACTGAATGATTTTCAAACTAATCTATATGGCATATAAATATCTTGCACCTTTGTCAGGATATGCACTCACTCAATGGATTAATGCAAAAAACAACTTTTTTATCTAGTCTCCTGATAATTTTTGCTATACTGGTTGGTAATAGTTTGTTGGTGCAGCTAATCACAGGAGGGGTCAGCTTGACCAATATATGGTGTCTAAAGTTCTAGGCTATATAATAATGCGTAGACTAAGTGGCGCTCGGGAGAAACAAAGACGAGAGAACCAAACAGGCTTTAGACCAGGATAATGGTGCATGCATCATATCTTCACTGCTTGACAGTTTCTCCAAAATGGGCACACTTACTGGCGTCCAACAATTGTCATATTTCTTGACTTGAAAGCGGCACTCGATTCCATCGACCAAGAGGTACTCTGGCGGTATCTGGCTTTGAAGGGAATACCAAAAAAATGCATCGCAGTGACCAAAGTACTCCAAGTACTCATGTAACTAGGTGAGAGCTTACGGAGAGTTGTCATCTGAAGAGGTGTCAACCAGTGGTATCCGTCAAGGATGCCCACTATCCCCATTTCTATTCAATTTCATCATAGATGTACTAATGGGACTAACCCTAAGTGACTTCAGCCACTCAAGGATTGACTTGTTACCACCAAGGAATAATCTCGTTGACTTAGAATATGTAGATGACATAGTCCTTCTAGGTGGAGACGCTGACGAAATGCAGAGTCTCCTAAGCACCACTATGAGCATAAATATTCGAGTGTTTGGCATGCGATTCGCTCTCGCCAAAAGTAAGATGTTGCATCCTACAGGACTGGACTACATTGACTCCTAGCTTAAAGATAGCAAGTGAAGTGGGAAAGCGTGTTCACCATTTCACTCATTTAGGAAGTGGCATCAGCCGACGTCAGTGGGTTGATCACTGACGAAATCTCAACACGAATACAGGAGGCTTGTTTGGCATATGCCAAATTACACCATCTCTTAGACGTGATATCCGACTGTCGATTAAAGAGTGTGTGTACTGCTCAGAAGCTCGCTAGACTCAACTTCAAACCAAGTTGTGGTTTCACTGAGATCGTCATCCTCTCCTTTCAATTCAGTAGGATTAGGATCGACAGAAGATCTACCGCAGCTGGTTAGTGTAACGTATCATTCATTCACATGACAAGTGGACATTACCTATGGTGATTGTGGTGAGATGATAACCTGATTAGCAGGTGCGTTTCACCGCTCACGTAGTAGAGTACCGGAGCTATTAATTCCAGGGTCATTGGTTTGAAACCCATAGCGAACCAGATTTTTATTTCAATTCCAATTATCACTCGATACATCAATAACAATCTGTCAACCCAGTAACTAAATCATTTAGTTTCACCATCAATTACTAATTTAATTAAGAAGTATGCAAATAATGTAACTACTTTTTCTAAATCAATTAGTAGAATGAATTAACCGTCATTGGACTTTTTTTCTATTGTCTTCTCAGCCTTCTTGAAGTCTTTAACCGACTACATACAATCACAAAATTAGTCGTAATCTCAGACAGTCCAAGGCAACCAACCAACCATATGATGAAAAAACCATCCAATATTTTATATTCATCTTTAAATATTTTTAAATAAATAAAACTTTTTTGATCGATTGCACATGTTTCAGTTTTCTCATATGTACCAATTCAAGATGTTAGTCATTTCCGCGGGATATGTATGGTTAAAAAAGGGGGTTGGGAGTCGGGGGAACACCGCATTTATTTGTGACAGCCTTAATGGTAACAGCGATAAGAATTGAATTAGCCTCTGCATAATTGTTTGTCAGAGTTAAAAGATAAAATTGCATAAGGAGACAATCCATATAGAGCATCACAAAGCCGGGGTGCCACCGACAATCATACATCTCATCCAACAGTTGCACGACAATGCTGCATGCCAAGTAATCCACAAAGGGAAACTTACGGAATCCTTCGAAGAAGTGAAGACGGGAGTAAGACAAGGCTGGCTGGCTGCCTACTATCTCCAATGCTTTTCCTGATTGCGGTAGATTGGATAATGTGACAGACAACTGGGCAACGAGAAAACAGGCATAAAACGGACCCACACAAAAGACTTGGAGGATCTGGACTTCACCGATGATATATGTCTGATTCCCCATAAACTGGAAGATATGCAAGTGAAAAGCAACAAGTTGGCGGAAGAAGAAGCATCAAAGATAGGACTCCACGTGAACATAGGTAAAACAGAGGTGGTGAAGATTCCTGGCCAACACCAACAGCAGCAACAACGGACAACAATCAGCATAAATGGGAGGAACCTGAGAGAAACAACCTCCTTCACCTACCTGGGAAGCATCGTTTCAACTACAGGCGAAACTGACGAGGATATTAAAGCCAGAATCGGAAAAACAAGACAGACTTTCATTACCCTTAATTCTGTGTGGAGGTCAACATCACTCAGCATAAAAAATAAGATCCGGATTTTCAACTCCAATGTGAAGTCAGGGCTACTACTATACGAATCAGAGACTTGGCGAGTCATAAAGAGCACCTCAAACAAACTACAGACCTTCATCAATAGCTGTCTTCGTTTTTTTCTCAAGATCAGATGGTCGGTCAGAAAAGATCAGCAACAGGGATCTCCGGGAGCAAACTAACCCAGCAGGAACCGATTGTGACACAAATAAACAGGAAGAAATTGAGGTGGATTGGCCATACTTTGAGGAAACCATCAAGTGACATCACTAGACAAGCCATTGCTCGAGTGGAACCCGAAAGGGAAGCGGTGAGTTGGTCGTCAATGCAAGGGTGACTTGGAGGAGGTCATGTGAAGAGGAGGAGATGAAAGCATGTGGGCAGATTTGGAGCCAGGTGAAAACTGTAGCAGAGAACCGAACGCAGTGGAGACGCGTGGCTGAAGCCCTATGTTTCTCAAGGAATTAAAGGAAATAATAGTATGATAAGAATAAAGAGACAATCTATGTAGAGAGCATCACGAAGCTAATTTATCATCAGCACTTACTTACCCAGTAAGTAATGAGATGTGATAACGATTAGCAATCCTGTTATACTTAATATAATCCGTATCGAGAAACAAAAAAAATTTGAATAGACCAAGAACAACAGTGGTTTGTGCAGAATAAGATGATACCATCATTGTTTAGTTCGTTGGCTTCTCATCAGCTTCTTACAACCCAAAGACATTAAAAAAATCAATTAATCAGTATATGCGTACAATGCCAATAATAACAAACATTTTATCCCAATTCAGTTCTTCTTAAGTTTGCCGAAGCAATCTCCATCAAGCGTCTGAAATCCGATTTATGTGTTCAGAAAGAAGAGGTGATGAGTCTTTCCTTGGCCTGTCTGGTAACTGGATATCTTCATCCTCTCTTTCATCTGATTAAGTAATGCCGGAAGTTTCCATTGTGTAGATGATCATTATTGTGTTTATAGTTATTATTGTATGCATATACTGACTAATTTTTGTTTAAAAATGAAGTCTGTGCAAGCAAGTTAAAATAGTTTCTGTAAGTGTAAAACTTAATAATGACTTTGGGCTGTAAGCAACTGAGCTGATGAGAAGTCAGCGAAATAAACAATGAGATGGTACCAGTTTATTCTTGAAAAACCGTCGTTCTTGCTTTATTCAAATTCATTAAATTTTTAAACATCACATAGGGTATACTGAAAACATAGTACGATTGATAACCCAGAATACACAAATGATTAGCCCTAGTGCCAAATTCTCAAGAATTGTCTATTAAGAATAGTACACCAGTAGTTGTTCACAAGATTTTCAAGACTTCCATAAATATAGCGGTTTGGACGCTCGCCGACCATTCACATGGTCCGGGGTTCGATCCCCGGCCAATTGACGCACTCCTTAACCTCGATAAGCCAGAAATAATGCTGGTAAAGAGGAAAGGTTGGGCATGAGGCTAGCAACCCCATCCTGTAAAAATAAACACTGCTAGAAAAACTTCAAGCCACTAGCTTGAGGACCTATGTTCCACTGGGGAAAGTGAAAGAAAAAATAAATAAATATACGAACTAATAATAATAATAATGAAAGGTTATTCAATATTATCAAGTGGGTTGAACATTTAATCTGGAAATTAGCCAATCAAAATTTTCACATCGTATGATAACCTATGATTGCGTCGGTAGCACAGCGGTAGAATGTGTCGCCGACCACGCCTCATGTGGTCCGAGGTTCGATACCCGGCCAACGCACTCCTTTACTTCGCCAAACCAGTATTAAGACTGGTAAAGAAGGGAGGTTGTTTGTTTTCAACATGTGCGGTAGCTCAAGTCACCACACTCCCTCCTTGTAGCACACAAAGCAAGAGAAGAAGATAGAAAAAATGCACAGTAAACAGAGGGGTGAGACAAAGGAATATTAATAACGAAGAACACTATAGTTTCATTGGAAATCATAAGTCACAAGAAGTGGATGCATTTGCGCTAGCCATTGAGAACGATGAGTTTGAGACATACCACCAATTGTTTCCAACCATCATTGGTTTTTGCTGTCCCGAGGACCCCAACTAGGAAGTCTACACTAACTAATTAAACTAACTGTTGTAGATTTCATTGACTGGTGAAGCCATGTTTTGGTTTGACCGCCGCTAGCTTTTTTCCAGTCTGACCCTATGTTAGCTAACATTGTCTGTCAGCCGAGGAAGGCGATGGCTAGGCACACGTAACACATGTCCTAACCATCTCAATCGATGTAATTTCGCAGCTTCGTCGATTAATTTCCCCTCCCACCTACCTAGCACTCGACCCACGCCTAACCTCAATATTCCTCACCTTATTATACCACTTCACACGGGAAAGAGACCGCAGGCACCTATGATCAAAGACAGGTAATCTTTTTATGTCTTTCACTCTCAATGGCCAGGTCTCACAGCCAGCCATAAAGACGGACAGAGCGGACTGATGGAGCAGTAAACCCACCATTTGATCGATATTCGGATATCATGTCTACGTCAGAGGCAGCGTAATTTGGCATATGCGAAACTAGCCCTCTGTATTCGTACTCAGCTGAGATTTCGTCAGAGATAAACCCGTTGGCACTGGCTGATGATACTTCCCAAATAAGTGAAGCAGTCAACGTGCTCTACCACTTCACACGCTATTTCTAAACTAGGAGTCAGTGTAGTCCAGTCCTGTAATATCAACTTGCATTTGGCACCAGGAGCGACGAACCGCATGCCAAACATTCGTAGATCACTCACTGCTCAAGGTGTTCAGAAGACTCTGCTCTATTTTATCAGCGTCCTCGCCTAGAAGCAGGACTATATTGTCTGCATATTCTAAGTCAACGAGGGGAGGTTGGGCATGGGACTAGCAACCCTATCCCGTAGAAATAAACACCACTGCTATCGAAACTTCAGGCCCCTAGCCTGAAGTCCTGTGTTCCACTGGGAATGTAAGAGAATGAGGAAAAAAAGTAGCTCTCGTGCTTGAATACATTTGCTCCTAGTCATTTCAGTATGTGTTCATGTGTGTTCTTCATTGAATTAGCTGGTTGGCTGCACTAACTAGGAACCGAAGAACGCCTATGCATAATCCCGTGGCTAAATATATAACACCTGATGCCTTTTCTTCCCTGTCAAGTTATTAAAACAATAAGATTAGGAACGATAAAAAAAGATAAGTATTTTATTAGGTGAACAATGGCAAGAGAGTACCATGATCTTATTGTTTTTTTTACACAAGGTCTGAAACATTCATTGGCATTTCATCGATTTGTGTTGAATAGTACTGTTCAATATCTCGCAGAATTTTGATGTCATCCGTTTTCACAAAGTTAATTGCTACACCTTTACGTCCAAAACGCCCAGATCGACCAATACGATGAATATACAGTTCACGATTATTCGGCAGATCGTAATTAATGACCAAAGAGACTTGTTGTACATCAATACCTCTTGCCCAGAGATCTGTTGTTATGAGAACGCGACTGAAATGCAGAAGAAAAATTGTAATACAAGTAACAAGTCGACAAATATTTGTCTGAGACAAAATTAGATCAAAACTGCAGAAAGGATGGTGTAAAAAAATTTTGACAATTATTACGTCTCTCATTTTGTTTCTTGATTGTGAAATGCACGATGATTTACACATGCTGTTTTTCAGGGGACTTGTTTGAGACAGTGAGCACAATGGACAGCACTTTCCCGTCCTACACCGGAACTCTTTAATGGTACCACCTAGTGGGGATTGAACTTAGGACTTTCAGCCAAAAAAAGGTGGAATCTAGTGACCAGTGAAAAATTTCAACTTCTTTCAATCAATCAATATTATCGGCGAGTTTATCTCTCGTCACATCTGACTTTTCACTAGAATTCAAACAGATTAATCCTAAAATCAGTTGATTTTGTAGGGGATTTTAACAACTGTCAGGTAGATTTCGTCACAGGGTGACGGTGAAGATCTGTCTGTCTGGATTCAACACAGAACTTGGCACCGAAGTGCAGCACTTCGAGTTGCCACCTTCCAAATAGCACACAAAAGTAGACAAGAAGATGAGTGAAGAGAATCAATAGAGTTTGACAAGTATACGAGTGAAACAGAATGGGTAATGGTAGAAAGGAATATGAAAGATTACAGAGACTGAATACATCTGCGCTGGCCATTGACAACGATTTTGAACCATGTCACCTATTGTCTCCAGCCATTGATTCCTAGAGTCCCGAGGGCCCCAACCCGGGAGTCTGCATCTCCCTACCTGACCGACTCAGTTTAACTGTCAAGGATGGTTCACTCTAACTAACCGATACTGCTTCTTGATGAAAGAATTTAAATTGAAAATAAAAAACTACTCGCACCCACCAATAATTACCCATACATTTCAAAAAGAACCCGAGTATATAATACAATGCTCACGACAATGTCCTTTGCTGTGATAATACTTGCCCGACCGAAAGCTGCTACCTTGACGTGGTGGTCGGGCTTGAACACCGCAATGACCTAATCAAGCTATACTGGCTGAGACTTATGTCTCTTGAGGTCCTACCATTCCAGAAAGGTTGTTTGGATAGCGGTTAAACAAAAAGCAGCTACCCTATCCAACATCATGATAAATACAAAATCACAAAATCTCACGCCGGATCGGCCGTGGCCCGGATTAACAACGACCGCGCTTCCTGCTGCCGTGTCACAGGGCAGGAGTGATAAGTATGCTACTGAGGCACACCAAACAAAAAAGAACGAACAAAAACAGGCCGCGTGTGACCGGCCTCAAGCAGTTGTCCCCTGGGCTCTGCGGTCACGCAACCAACTTCCACGGTGTGGGCAGCCGGGAAGTAACAATCGCCCTCACAATCCGAAACGCACGCGAAACCTCTCTATTACTCACTCATCTTTCATCTTTGTGATAATACTTCGCGTAATAAGAAATTATTTCGTTACTGAAAAAGACCCACAATAAACTGACGAATTATATTGGTTCATGAATATCGGTGTAATATACATCAGACAAGGTAGTAGCGATCAAGAATATAACACTCCTTAGTTTGAAAGGTTCTCCATTATATATAATACAATAATGATATATAATTTAATAATACAATATTGTTTTCATTACTGGACTTCATCATGAGTTGACACTAGTTAGAGAACCATTGGAAAACCTAGGAATACTGAACAGCTAACTGCTTCGTCCTAGTTTGAGACTCTTCATCAGTACTGCCCCACCGGGACTCGAACCCAGGACTTTCTGGTTAAAAGACGAGCTCGTATGCCATTAGGCCGCTGGGACCCGATCCAATGACCCATGAATTCTAACTTCTGCCAATTCACAACAAAGCGCGACCCCTAGCCTGGGTGCGTACTGCTGACGAGTTCCAAACTAGGATGAAACAGCTATCCAGTACTCCCAGGCTTTTCAATGGTTCTCTAACTAATGTCAACTCATGACGAAATCTTGTAACCAATCAAATCCCTACAAACCAACACTTGAATATTGTTTTCAATTGGATCTGCTTCAGGTCTCACTCTAGTTTATATAGATTTATGTATAAAAATTAAAATCAATGACGGTGAGTTTGTAGATCAAATGACAATAATAACGATGATTATAATGATAAGAAAAATGATGATAATAAGGTTTAGGCAGGTGGTGATAAGAATAACGAAGGCAGTAATACCTATGTGTGTATATGTAGACAATTCAATAAACAAATAAATTAGGTCAAATCTCAAAAGTTACGTAATACTAAAGGCAGGTGAAGTGGACAGATAATCAGAGTTTAAATAAATATTATGAAAGTACGAAGGAAATGGAAAATAAGAAAGGGTGGGAGGGTTTTAATTAGACTTTACATAGACCAAAGGGGAGACAAAGGTAGAACAAACTGTTTTTGTTGTATGCAAAGACTACGATTGTTCTCTCGAATTAATTCCCATAGCTTCGGCTGTGTAAAAGACGGATTCGAATTCTGTTCGAAAGGCTCCATGGAATGCGGTAGATAAATTTGAAGGCACCTCTTCTGTCCCCTTAGTGACCTCTATCAATTATATGAGTCAAAATAAAACTCCTTATAGATTTTATTTGACATTTACAGAACCATGAAGGAGGATGCTTGTCAATAATTCTTGTTGAGCTGTCAAGTTGTTCGCCCCCACGCCACATGAGCAACTAAATTCGTAGGTACACAAAGAAGTGGCACGGCTAAGCAGCTTGTCTTTTGCTTGAGCAATCATAACTGGTCTGCTGGAAAATGGCAAACATAGGGTGGCGGCAGTATAGATCCGTTTTATTGCTCTCGATTATCTTGGATGAAGAACTTCAATAGCCAAGTCCTCATTAAATTTCAATTTCATGAACAGTTGTTCCTTTTTAACTGTTGTCAGTTTCTCTTTATTACACCTGGTGTTCATGTGTCTCCTTACAAATCTACTAGGATAACCCATTTCGATCAACGTATTTTGGATGTATCCTAATTAATTTTCTAGAGTTATCTGTACAGATCCTTCTTGATCTATTCGTGAGGCATCTAACCGAATCGATTTTGTATCGGATTAGTACGAAGTTGAAGAAATGTGTATATTGTCCTACAGATGTAGGTTTTCTATAGACATCTCTCTTGAATGAACCAACCTCTCTTCTGCTTAACTGGACGCCAAGGAAATGTAGTCCACCATCATATTCTTCTTCACAAGTGAAGATGAGCGATGGATGTGCATCATTAGAATTTTATTAACATTTCATTCTTGTCAGCTTTCACATCAAGAGTAATAAACGTATCATCAACATAACGAAAATAAGAATAAGTTTTATCTATTACTTGTTTCAATGAACCACTTTCAAGCTTGGCAGGAAAAAAATCTGCCATAATTGGACCCAATGGAGAACCCCATAGCAATAATGTCGATTTGTCTGTAATAAAGTTTGTTGAATGTGAAATGTACATTCATAGTGCGATTGTTTTAAGATTTGACCCAATTGTTTATTTATTGAATTGTCTACATATACATACATAGATATTACTTACTACCTTCGTCATTCATATCGCCACCTGCATAAACCTTATTATCATGATCTTTGCTATCAATAAAATCATCGTTAGTACTGACGTTCGGTGCGTCGGTGGTACAGTGGTTAGGACTCTCGCCGACCATGCACATGGTCCGGGGTTCGAGCCCACGCCGACGCACACCTGATATCTATGGTCGGCCTGCGAAATTCGGGCTACCGATATCCATACTGAAAATTCCATACTTGTACCAAAAATACAGTGTGGAATCAAGCTGTAATCAAAAATAAAAATAAAAAATAAAATAAATTATTAGTATTTGATCTACAAACTCACTGTCATGGGTTGAAACTTTTATACAAAAATCTATGTAAATTAGAGTGGAGCCTGAAGATCTCATTGAAAACAAAATGGCCTTATGTGCCTTGTTCAAATGTACATAAAGGCATATAAGTTGAATCACTGACGAGATAGATTATAAACAGTTCCGAAATCAAATCAATATAGTAATATCTCCTTAGGTTTCCGAAAGTTATACAGCAGAAAAGGGAGTAATACTGCATTATACTTGTTTAGTGGTTAACTACTTTCTCGAATGCCATGCTGTTTGTCTTAGATAGTTCTGTTTACTTAATCTATAAATGTGAGAATAACCTCGACAAATCGCTGAGCCATAACCTCTATGATATCAATCGTAGTACGATAGCCATTATTATTATTATTCCCTTCGGTTCCTAGTGGAACATAGGGCTTCAACTGCACGTCTCCACTTGCTTCTGTCTTCTGTCCTACTTTTCACTAGTATCCATGTTATTTAGTCCATACTCCTCCCCTTCACACGATCTCCTCCATGTCACCCTTGCACCGACGTCCCACTCGCCGCTTTCCTTTCCGCCTTGTTCCACTCCAGCACTGACCTGACGCGCGCGCGATGTCATCCAGCGGCGGCCTCCTCAGCGAGTGTCCAATCCATCTCCACTTTCTCCTGCATATTTGCTGCTGTTGGGCGATTGGTTCTTGTTTTGTTTCTTCCCATAGTTTCTTGTTGGTGATTCTTTCCAGCCATCTGATTGATCTTCAGTATACAGCGAAGACAGTTATTTATTGATAAAGGTCTGCAACACGCTGTTGGAAATATATTTTGTGACCCGCCCGTGAAGTTTCTGATCCATATAGAAGAGTTGACTGATTTGACGTTGTTTGTATTGAAAATCTGACAGAATTTCGTTGTTGATGCTGAGTTGAGTGACGAAGATTTCCAGATTGGTTTCAGGTTGATGAATGTGTTTCTCGCCTTCCTGATTCTAGCTCGATTTGACATCCTCGTCCGTTCCGACAGCCTGTAGTTGAGACAATGCTCCCTAGATGATAAGTAAGTGAATGAAGTAACTTCTTTCAAATCCCTCCCGTTGATGGTGATTGGCTCTGAATGTTTCTGCTGTTGTTGTTGGTTGGTTATTTTCATAACCTCCGTCTTGTCTATGTTCACCTGGAGTCCTGTCTTCGTCGGCTGCTTCTTCAGCCAGTTTGTCGGTCGGTTTTCGTTTGTAAGTCTTTGATTTTGTGACAGTGACATCAAACATAAATCATCCATGCGCGAAATCCAGGTCTTCTAGGTTCTTCACATCAGTCCAGGATATCCCCGTCTTCTCCTCTCCTACTGTCTGACGCATAATCCAGTCCACCGCAATTAAGAATATCATTCATTGGTGATAATGAGCACCCTTGTCTGACTCCTGTGCTTACTCCAAACGCCTCGCTGAGTTTTCTGTTGTGGATCACTTAACATGTGCCGCTGTCGAGTAAGGTTGATGAATATTTGGGGTACGACGATAGCCACACTGCACCCAAAACATCCTACGATATTCACAGTGAAACAATCAACAACAACAACAAGCTTGGCTGTAAATCAAAAATGGACCCAGTTCTCCTAGCCTTTCTTTTTTTCCAGGTTAAGGGCCACACTTACTGTTAAGGGTTGATGATACTAACTAGTTGCTCAGATTGAAATTGATAGGAGAACGGTATTCGAACCCATGCCACACTGGCTGAAAGTCGAGTGCTTAGACTAAAATAAGCCACACTCATACATTAAAACCACAAACAAAGGTGATCAGAAAAGCTGTTCAACATACCTATCACCAGCACGGAAATCTTTCATAATTTCTTCTCGCTCCTTTTGAACCATTTCACCGTGCATAGACGCGACAGTGAAGTTATTCTTAAGCATTTTTTCTGTCAACCAGGCAACTTTACGCCTTGTATTACAGAAAATAACAGATTGAGTAACAGTCAGTGTATCGTACAGGTCACACAATGTATCGAATTTCCATTCTTCTCGTTCCACTGCAACAAAAAATTGTTTTATGCCTTCCAGAGTCAATTCATCACTAGAAGTGGAAAAGAAACCAAAGAAGAACAAGAAGGAAACTAATTAGTATTGATGTCGGTGGCACCTATGGAGTTCCGTGCCAGCGAACCGACAACGGTGACCGTCTCCTACAGTTCTGTTCTGATAATCATTTGTTTCTTGTAAGCACTAACTTCAAACACAAGGAGAGACACTGTTTGACTTGGAGACCCCCTTCATCAAACCAACGCTGGACACAAATAGACCACATAGCAATAAGCTATCGTTGGCGTGGGTCGGTAGGAGATTGTCGCTCCTTCTGGAACACGTGCGTAGATACCGACCATGCACTGGTCCGCGCTCGGGTGTGCTTACGACTGAACGGACGTAGGAAACAGCTGGCGGTAAAACCATCACGTCCCCAGCTCGATCAGGAAACTAAATCCGTATTTGAGGAAGAACTAGCTAAACACATATCTGTGTTCGACAGCTGTGCTCACCCTGAAGAAGCTTGGAAAAATATCCAGGCAGCCATAGATACAGCTGTAAAAGCTGTGAATAAGGTAAACCCAAAGGTGAGTAAAAACCACTGGATCTCCACCGCCTCATCCGAACTGATAGATGCTAGAAGACTTATTCCGGCGAGCTCCGAATTCAATGAGGAGCGAAAGCTGCACAAGAGGAAACTTACGAAAAGTCTCCGCAAGGACCGTGAACAGTGGTGGGCGACAAAAGCCAAAGAGATGGAGAAAGCTTTGAGGATAGGCAACACCAGGCAACTCTTTGGACTCATCAGGGAAACGGGTGGGAGAAGACAAATCATTAGTGAGACAATCTCGGAAAAAAATGGCACTATAATTAGCTCACAGGATAGACGACTGGATCGTTGGAAAGAGCATTATGAGGAGCAGTTTAATTTGCCCACAGCCACGCTCAACCTTCCGAGCATCCAACACCTCCCTGAATGGGATATAGATACAGGTCCTCCGTCACTAACTGAGGTTACTAAAGCTGTCACCAATCTGAAACTAGGCAAAGCAGCGGGACCTGATGGAATGACGCCAGAGGTATTTAAGTACGGTGGAGACAGCTTACTGTCCGGATTAACTGAGGTACTAGGCAGCGTTTGGGAATCAGAAGAAGTCCCATCGGGTTGGTGTAAGTCACTGATTATCCCCATATACAAGAAGGGAGACAAGTCTTCCTGTGATAATCACAGAGGGATTAGCTTGACTAATATAGTATCTAAAGTCTTAGGCTCAATAATCATGCGTAGACTGAGTGGTGCTCGGGAAGCACAAACACGAGAGAGCCAGGCAGGCTTTAGACCAGGAAGAGGGTGTATTGATCATATCTTCACCCTCCGACAGATTCTAGAACATAGGCATTCCTACCGGCGTCCAACAGTCATTATATTTCTTGACCTAAAGGCAGCATTCGACTCTGTCGATCGGGAAGTTCTCTGGAGATGCTTGGCTGTAAAGGGAATTCCAAGAAAATATATTGCACTGATTAAGGCACTCTACTCGTACTCATACAGCCAGGTGAGGGCTTACGGCGAGCTGTCATCTGAACTGATGACGACCAGTGGTGTCCGTCAAGGATGCCCATTATCTCCTTTTCTATTCAACTTCATCATAGATGTGTTAATGGACTTAACCCTAGGTGACTTCAGCGATTCAGGGATTGACTTGCTACCTGGGAATAATCTCGTTGACTTGGAATATGCAGACGATATAGTCCTTCTAGGCGAAGACGCTGACGAAATGCAGAGTCTTCTAAACACCTTGAGCAGCAATCTACGAATGTTTGGCATGCGATTCGCTCCCGCCAAATGCAAGATGATGTTACAGGACTGGACTACATCGACGCCTAGTTTAAAAATAGGAAGTGAAGTGGTAGAGCACGTTGACCGCTTCACTTATTTGGGAAGTACCATCAGCCCCAACGGGCTGATCTCTGACGAAATCTCAGCACGAATACAAGGGGCTCGTTTCGCATTTGTTAGTTTACGCCGACTCTGGCGTAGACGAGATGTTCGACTATCGACCAAAGGGCGGGTGTACTGCTCATCAGTCCGCTCCGTCCTCCTTTATGGTTGTGAGACCTGGCCACTGAGAGTGGAAGACATGAAAAGACTAGCTGTCTTTGATCATAGGTGCCTGCGTTCTATTTCCCGTGTAAAGTGGCATAATAAGGTGAGCAACATGGAGGTTAGGCGTAGAGTTCTAGGTAAACAGGGGAAATCAATCGACGAAGTCGTGAAGCTACAAAGACTGAGATGGTTAGGACATGTGTTACGTATGCCAAGCCATCGCCTCCCTCGACGAGCTATGTTAGCGGATATAGGGTCAGGCTGGAAAAAAGCTAGCGGCGGTCAAACAAAAACTTGGCATCAGTCAATGAAATCCACAACAGTTGGTCTAAGCCACGTAGGAAGGTGTAGACTTCCAGGCTGGGGTCCTCGGGACGGTAAAAATCTATGGTTGGAAACAATTGGTGACATGGCTCAAAATCGTTCTCAGTGGCGCAGATGCATCCACTCCCTGTGACTTATGATCTTCAATGAAACTGTTTTGTATTTCTTTATTACTCCTTTGTCTCACACCTCTGCTCACTGTTTCTATTATGCTTTTCTTGTACTTTCTTCTCTTGCTTCGCGTGCTACACGGAATGTGGCGACTTGAACTTCCGCACATTTGTGCAAAGTTCTATGTCGAAAACAGACAGACAGACAGACAATTAGTATTGAATGTTACTCAATGCTCATCAAAACAAATCAATCGTTATGACATTTAAGGTCTTAGGATAACCGAATTATACTAGGTGTTTATTACAGGTGAAAATATACACATGGCTTAAAACTATCAGCGACATTTATTGTCGTGTAACGGTTGGTGCTACTAACCACCAGTTGCTCAGTTCGGAGTAGGTGAAGTGAAACTCCTAAAGTAACTTTTAATGTCATTTGTACTGTGCAATTTTTCAACTTCAAAGATAGTAGGAATTACTGACGTCGGCAACTTTTTTATTCCTTTACGTTCCGAGTGGAACATAGGACTTCGAGCTATAGTTTTGAAGTTTCGGTAGTAGCGGTTGTTTGTCACCGGGTAGGGTGGCTGGTCTCACACCCAACCTTCCCCTCTTTACCAGCCTAATGAGTTCTAGGGGTGCGTCGGTCGGAAATGCTAGTGGCGGTCAAACCAAAACATGGCTTCACCAGTCAAGGAAATCTACAACAGTTAGTCTAAGCCATGCAGGAAGGTGTAGACTTCCTGGTTAGGGTCATTGGGACGGTAAAGACCAATGGTGGATGAAGACAATTGGTGATATGTCTCAAACTCATCGTTCTCAATGGCTAGCGCAAATGCATCCACTCCTTGTGACTTATGATTTTCAATGAAACTATACTGTTCTTCGTTACTACTATTTCTGTGTCTCACCCTTCTGTTTACTGTCCCTATTATGCATTTCTTCTATCTTCTTCTCTTGCTTTGTGTGCTACAAGGAGGGAGTGTGGTGACTTGAACTGTCGTACATATGTGTAAAGTTCTATGTCGAAAATAGACAGACAGACAGTCTGCCGGAAATCGAATACCGGACCACCTGAGTGGTTGGCGAGCATTCTACTGGCTGAACCACTGACTTAGGCATTTAGTTTTAACTAATAGACGTCGAATAACTCTCTAACAAAAAGTATAAGGAATCCGATAGTTTAGCTCATTTCATTATGTTGTTGCTGCTTTGTTTTGACAAACATTCATAATTACATCACTGGGGCGTCTAGTCATTAAACAAGGAAATAGTTGCTTACGTACGTTGTCTACCAGAACCACTTGTTAAAATAGCTTGGATGCTGGATAGCGGACAAACTTAGGGAGAAAACAAATGCACCTTAGTCGTCTCACGTGACTGAATGAGTTTTCAACATCGCATAAAAATGCGGTAGACCAACCTGTCTCACTATGGATAAGATTTTATTTCGATAAATCACACAGTGTTGTGCAGTTATATTAATTGATGACGTTTCGAGCACAAACTATTGCTCATATCATATCACTTAATATAACTGCACAACACTGTGTGATTCATCGAAATAAAATCTTATCCATAATGGACTTATACTCTACCATAGTGTCCAAGTTTTATACTTATATCAACCTGTCTCACACTCCATATTTACGAAACAAAGGTAGAGATCCAAAATCCATAAAAAACTATAGTGAAGAGCAATGTACTGAAGAAAGAATTACACGGAGTAGCCTGGGGACTTGATTCATCTGGGAGATTACAAGGAGTGGGAGCATCCCCGCCAATGGGAACTACTTTGAGCCAGAAAGCATTAACAGTCGTAAACCATTGGTTCCTGGCATTCTGAGAACGCCACTCTGGCAGTCAAAACCTGTCTGAGTGGCTCGGACTGAAAGTCAAGGACTTCATGGTTTGATGCAAGACCTTGATTAAATTACCATCAACTCTTTTCCAACCTAATCCTATGTCAGCTAACTTTGTAAAGTATGCATAGGCCAGTTGTTCTTCGGTGGCACAGTGGTCAGGACTCTCGCCTACCATGCACATGGACCGGGGTTCGATCCCCTGCCGACGCACACATGATATCAATGGTCGGCCTGCAAAATTTGGACTACTGATATCACACGCTGAAAATTCCATGTTTGTACCAAAAACGGTGTGGAATCAAGCTGTAATTTAAAAAAAAATAGAAAAAAATTCCGTGTGTGATTTTGTGTACTTGGCGAGTGCCATATTTGTTTAAGGATTATTAATATAACATGGGGGGGGGGATAAAATCTCGCAGAATCAAGCTGTGTGGATGTTAAGTATCAACATCCACAGGCTATAGCCAAAAAAGCGTTGGAAATGAAGTAATTGTTCAATTTTTTAATTCTTGTTTTGTTTTGGCAACCAAGTTTGCTACTGAATTTTACAACTTCTCATTCAAATGAAACTTACCGTTTTACTAAAATGCGAATAGGATTAGTCATGAATTTTGATGTCATTTCTAATATCTCGTGTGGCATTGTGGCTGAAAGGAGAACCACTTGTGTTCCAGGCGGTAAATATCGATAAACATCATAGATTTGTTCTTTGAAACCTTTGTCTAACATTTCATCGGCTTCATCGAGAACAAACAATTTGACTGCTCTTGTCCGTAAACTACGACGACGTATCATATCTGCAACGTTAAAAACATTAACAAAAATAAGAGATTATTTTTAAATTATTTGAACTAGGAGGATTTTTTTCTCTCAGCAGAAATAAAATTGATTACATCGTGGACATTATAGTGTCTCTAACAATCACAATTATCAGTAGAGTACCCTATGCATGTAAGAGAGGAAACTAATTGGAGAAGCATACAGGAAATCAGAGAGCATCAGTTAAGTATTCACAGGTTACTTATTCTTGTTATTGTATTTTTATCAAATATATATTCAGGTTACTTAGCACACACACGTATTTGTAAAGCTGTGGTTCACACTGGTCTAGGCCCTTGACTACCGACGAGTAAGTCAACGGTTCGAATCCAGCCTGATCCACCTACCAAGGTTTGGACAGGCGGCAGTTGGTATCATCAGCCTTTACAAAACAAGTATAACTCATGTCCATCTGCACGGATATGCAAGTGGTTGTTGAGTAAGTTTTCTTTTTGAACACACCTGCTGTTTTAATGTCTTTCTCTGTCTGTCTGATTCTACGAATGTTCTATTTCCCTAAGCCTGAGGTCTGCAACTTATTTAGCGTCTAGGAGGATTTCCCGCTTCTCCAACGGTATTCCAATCAAGATTTCAAAGAAATACACTTGAAAAAAGAAATATCTTTATTTCGTTCTCATTATTTTTATTTAGAGAGCTAAATGTTGGAATAGATATTACTGCTCTACAAAGAATAGGTTACAAGTAGGAAAGTTTGCATTCGTACAAATGTCAATAAAAGCACTGTTAACAGTCGACTGAGCGACGACACCTGTTGGTGGTGTGTTTCCAAATCGATAGCCGTCACCTTGGCGTCCCAGTCAGGCTTGCATATCACAATGACCCAATAAGTTAAATTACCTGGATCAAACGTTTCTACCATTCCAGAAAATTCTCTTGAACAACGGTTAGACTAAAAGCAGTTTCCTTTGTAGTGTAAGCATTTAGGGGGCGCATGCGTGTAACGATAGCATAGTGTTTCCCTAAGACGACCAGCAAGATAGGTAAACTGCCCTTCCTCTCTAGGGAGGGTGAGGGTAGAGAAGGTCAACAGCAAAAATTATACATTCCAAATTACCCTGTGGTGGTTCTCATTGGACGGAAAGGTCTTCATACGGACAACGCTAAACTGACTGTGTATGATCAGTCTCACTCAGCTGTCTACAGGCTGTACAATCACGCGAATCGAATGCTTTCTGTTTCAGATATTTCAAGAAATCAAATTTCATGGTGTGGGTGCCGGGAAGCATTAACTTCTGACATATTCCCATAAGAGTACACAGCTTATCTGATTACTATCTTCCAGGCAGGTGATGTATCTTCCTCAAAAATTAATACAAATCACTGACAATGAATGCGTCTCCAAAAAGTCTACAACTTAATGTGGTTCAAACCAACAGCTAACGACGTTATGGATTGATGTTATATTTTGGTTTGAGTAACTTCAGCTCTTTTCCAACATAATCCTAGTCCATTTAACGTTGCTTTTAATGGAAGGCATCGACTAGTCAACTCAATTATCAAAGCTCTATAGTCCCATCAATTGACCTAACCTTTTACACGAAACATTAACCATGTGTGGAGTGATACATAAACACTTAGTCAGAAACATACAATCTTTCCATAATTTGTATATCACACTGGCTCAATGAGATGAATGGGGAGAGCGACCATTTCTTAAAATACTGCATATTCAAAAAGTTCATTTGAATGGTAGCAAAACTAAAAGCAGATACCATAATAATGAAAAGTACTTGCACCAAAGTTTTAAAGCTGAATCATACGGCTAAGTAAAATGTAATTACAATAAGGTGTCTTCCTTGAATGATAACTGAGCTAAGATGAACTATAGGTGGAGATAAGATTTCTGATACGAACTATCATAGCTTGTTAGAAAATTGACAAATATAAATTTAACAAACATGTTAAGATAGGAATTACTGGTCCATTGACTAGCCCACTTATTTGAATTCATTGAATGGGAAAACCGGGATAAAATATATGAATGCACACCCTAACTTTGGCCTTAGGCTAAACTAGTGTTAGAAACCAGTTTCCACACCAAACTGTTACACTTCATTTTGTTGTCTTCACTTTTACAATAGGCTGACCAGTAAGCTGCATATCAAATCCCTGGTACTGATGTCAGTTTAAAGCATTCATAACTATCCTGTTAAGCTCCAAAAAGCTGTCTGGATGTTGGAAGCCTACAGTTCTAACTGCTCAGTAGAACGCAAAACTGAGTGTTCACGATCATACAGTGACTGGATGCAAAGTAATGCGCAGTAGTCGAACACAATCAACATATCGCGTAACATCAAATGTACTTACCGAATACACGACCTGGAGTCCCAGATATTACGTGCTGCCCATAGTCCAGCTTTCGGATATCTTCTCCAATATTAGTCCCACCGTAACAGGCATGACATTGAACATTCATATAATCACCTAACGCAAGAATTACTTTCTGTATTTGTGAAGCTAATTCGCGTGTTGGAGATAATATAAGAGCTTGAGTTTCTCGCAACTGTGTATCCAACATTTGTAAAATAGATATACCAAGCGTTGCTGTTTTCCCAGTTCCTGACTGAGCTCTGAGAAAAAGGTTATTTGAAGAAACACTTACTGAGCTATCACGTCTCGACCTTTTACTATCTGTTTTATGGCCCTTTGTTGGATAGCTGATGGCCGTTCAAAACCTATCAAAAAGCATAAATAATAATGGAAGATATTACCGTAAGCGTATATCCCACGTAACAGATCATCCCGAAGACACATTGAGTCGAACGATGGAATCACATCAATATTTTCCGATGTTTCAAACTCTACATTCGTTAAATCATCTTCGTTATGAATTCTTTTTGAAGATCTCTCCATAAGTCAGACTGTAAAGCGCTAAAAGAGGACATGCAAATTAACTGCTAAGCAAAAATATAGCAATAAAAAACTAAGACAATGGGGCTAAAGTCATATATTTGTACTAAAACTAAATACTATCAATATTTCCAGGGGTCTTGACCAGGTGGAATCTTCTTGTCGCGGTATAATGCTGTTTTACCCTTCAATCGATCATTGTCAGGAATTAGACGTATGAGTACATGAGCCGCTGTAATTCCTCCAAAGAACCCCAAGCCAAAAAGCACAGACTTCTGTATGTTACTCAACTTAGACGGACTGAACACTTTCATTCTTTAATTTCTGTGGGCCGATGTGCTACATTATCATAACAACTTACTTTGTATCTTTCGCAAGCTTTGTAATCACTGTATATAATATACGCTGTAAGACAAGGTGCAGATATTGAAATGAAGTTTCTGCGAAGTGATCTGGCAAAGCCAGAAAGGAGCATCTACGAACATAATGAGGGAAAAATAATACAACATGACATACCTATACAATCAAACAGCAAGATGTCAAGGTCAGTTGGAACTAGAGGGTTGGCGAGGTGTATAATGTCCAATATTCCAATCTCATGTATGTAATTGACTAGTAGCGTCTTTCCGTTTTTAATGGTTACTTTTCAGTAATTAAACTTACTCTTGATCTCTGACAAACAACGCTGACAGATCTATAAATATCACGCCCATACATATTCACCACGTTTGTCATTTGTCTTCGTCTTGCTGATGAATTCATGCCTGATCTTTCTCAACACTCCCTCTCCATATTTCATCCGGACACCCTGCATACCAGGAATTTTGTTATTTTAGAAGGCGTTTGGCCGTATATACTAAGAAGACAGTGCCGGCATGACTGGAGTTCACATCCAATCTAATTCCTTCGTCTGAGATATAAAATACAAATTAATAATAGTACATTTGTAGGGACAAACCCCAGGCGAAATCTAAGGCCGAACTACATATAAACATGAGTGATTTTTGAAGGCAGTTTGATAGAAGTCTTCCACTAAACGGGTAGGGACCGACATATTCAGTAATAGAAGCAATACCACTAACTATTATGGCATATACAAGGAGGTGTTAGTAGGTGTGTAACCCAGGCACATTAATGAGCGATTTATGTGAAGCTACCACCATAACTCATGGTAGGTTCGGTATAATAACAGTTTTCATGGATTTCCGATGTTGCTGACCTAGACCTAGCAGTACTCTGCATTGACTTCATTTAAAGGTATGACATACTAGCTAACCACAAGTGACATGTCAAGGAGGACGAATGTCATAGCAAGAGGAAACCGTTCACTAAATCCAATCCAGTCTTCGACAGTGTCGAAAGCAGGTATCTGGAACAAAATAATGAGATTTTCAACTACGACTGAGATCAACCCCAGAATGAATACTCGTAGAAATAGGAAATATGGTCAAAAGCAAACCAAAAGCAGCGAAGGTTAATTCAACTTAATGCGTTGGTTATCATAAAAAGCTAGAAGGCGTGCTGGTGGAATCCGCAACCGTAATATATCCTAATAGAGGTTCTCCTTTTTCATTAATTGTAGGTGTCAATGGAGTTGAAGATTGAACGATCAATTCACGGTTGTTTTGCTCAAATCCAACTTCACCAATTTTGCGGAGGCATCAATACGACAGTCATCGTCTCATTGGTCGCTGTTCAGAAAGAAGTCAGCAGAAAACCGTCAGAAGTAAAATTGTGATTTATTATTGTAATATTTGTTCACAGACCCTAGTAAAACCATTATTTTTATATATATGTGTAACAATAAAAAATTCCAAAGCGGCCAATCGGTGTTTTGGTTTTTTCGTCCGTTATTACTAAGCGTTTCTGAAAACCTGCAAGGAACAGCGTGAGCCCGAGCGTAGCAAGAGCTGGGCATTAACGGTTTACGAGACGTGGCTGACAGTTTCTGATGGTAGAAACAGATTATGGCGGATTCAGACAGTTGGTGAAAGCTTGGATAGTCACCGTTCATCTTTCCTGGTGCCGGTCAAGTCCTCTTTGAACAAGCAATATCTGGAACGATTTTGGAATTGGGTCAAGTTCGACAATGCCTGGGTCAAAGAAGGGACAGAGTGTCTTGGATGCAAACAGGAAAGTAAGTCATGGTGACTTGTCTGTTACTTGTAACGATGTGTCTGATGTTAAGGATGACATGGTTGATGTTACTGTTTCGCCGTTCAGGGATAATAGGAACATCAAACTCCCTAAATTTGAACCACGGTGTTTCGATGGAAACCCGGCTGATCATTTACAATTTGTAAAGGAGTTTGAGATCATGTTGAGTAGTTTCCTATTAACTGATGAAATGAAGTTAATGTATTTGATGAGATATTGCACTGGAGATGCTTCAAGAGCTATACAGTGCTGTAAGCTCATGCCCCCTAATGAGGGATACGCTGAGGCTATGAGCATATTACGTCAAATGTTTGGAAGACCTTCAATGATTGTAAGGAACGTATACGAAGCTGTCAAAGGTCACGGCCGTCAACTTCAAGATGACTTCAAGGCACTTACTGAGTTTTCAGATAATCTTATGACTTATAAGAATAACTTGATTTCGATGAATTGCATGAGTGACCTCAACTCGAGTTTTATACTAGAAGTAATAGCAAGACGCCCACCTACTCGACTGCAAAGGAAGTAGGTGAAGATAAGCTCCCGTATGGAGGATGAGGGTATCGAGCCAAAATTTGATGATATCCTGAAACTAGTAAAAGATAGTGTCAATCAATCTATGAGCAAGTTTGCCAGTATATTGAATCTCACCCCTAGAATAGAGCAGTATGAGGGTATAACGCAATCATTGATGACGAGTAGGCCTCAGAGAGGTGGATATCGAGAAGGCTCCATGATGTCTAGTAATGAATATAGATCTAGTGAGTGTAACAGCTTTCGTGGTACATCCTCAACAGATAAGTTGCAAGATGCAAGACAAACACACTTGTGTTGTACACGTTTGCAAGAGGTGCATACAAAGGTGAGCTGTGAATCAGTGAGCAAGTTCAGTGATAAGCTAAATGTGAAATCAAGTTCTCACTCCAAATTGTGTGACGATAACGGTGTGGTCAAGAAGTCTGTAGTTGCAACTGGTAAGCCATTGTTGAATAGAGTGTCACAGAATAGAGTTGCTGCTTCAGAGTGCAGTTCTGACTCCATAAGTTTACAAAGTATAACTAGTCAGAGTGAAGTTATAAAACGTTTTGGGATTTGCGAGGAGGAACCAAAATTGTCTACTTCTGTTAACAAAGAGTTTGAAAATGATGAAGTTGACGGTAGAGTGAATATTCGTGATAATGATCATGATACTTCACATTTGTCTTTGGTTGATCATGATGAGATGAGGTATATGCCTACTACTGCTAAGTTGAACAAAGGTTCTGTACAACTTGAACGTGAAGTAGAAATAAATGCAGATGCAGTTGCAGAAGGCATGCATACTTGTGAGACCGTCAGTGTGAGTGATCAGCATGTAGCCCACCTATCATCATATGCTAGTGCTAAACCTGAGCTGATATATGGTTAATCTTGTATGTGTCCGGACATTCCACATCTTTCAATCGTCAGCGAGTGAAGGCTTGTAGGCGTACTGGTGTAAGTCCTGCGATTCTTCAAAGGAATTCCACCAAGACATGATCCGCGAGGTTATTTGTACTGTTTGTGTATACGTGTGGTGTGTCATATCAATTGGTGTTTTTTGGATTCATTGTGTTTACTTGTTGTTTTCGTATCTTGTTGTTAGTGCGTAATTTTGTTAAAATTTTCGTCGTGATTTCTTCTGAAGTTGTTTCGAGTCTTCTACATCCGTGAATGAATTGATTGATGTTAGAGACAGCAGACGGCCGTGACCTTTGACAGCTTCGTATACGTTCCTTACAATCATTGAAGGTCTTCCAAACATTTGACGTAATATGCTCATAGCCTCAGCGTATCCCTCATTAGGGGGCATGAGCTTACAGCACTGTATAGCTCTTGAAGCATCTCCAGTGCAATATCTCATCAAATACATTAACTTCATTTCATCAGTTAATAGGAAACTACTCAACATGATCTCAAACTCCTTTACAAATTGTAAATGATCAGCCGGGTTTCCATCGAAACACCGTGGTTCAAATTTAGGGAGTTTGATGTTCCTATTATCCCTGAACGGCGAAACAGTAACATCAACCATGTCATCCTTAACATCAGACACATCGTTACAAGTAACAGACAAGTCACCATGACTTACTTTCCTGTTTGCATCCAAGACACTCTGTCCCTTCTTTGACCCAGGCATTGTCGAACTTGACCCAATTCCAAAATCGTTCCAGATATTGCTTGTTCAAAGAGGACTTGACCGGCACCAGGAAAGATGAACGGTGACTATCCAAGCTTTCACCAACTGTCTGAATCCGCCATAATCTGTTTCTACCATCAGAAACTGTCAGCCACGTCTCGTAAACCGTTAATGCCCAGCTCTTGCTACGCTCGGGCTCACGCTGTTCCTTGCAGGTTTTCAGAAACGCTTAGTAATAACGGACGAAAAAACCAAAACACCGATTGGCCGCTTTGGAATTTTTTATTGTTACACATATATATAAAAATAATGGTTTTACTAGGGTCTGTGAACAAATATTACAATAATAAATCACAATTTTACTTCTGACGGTTTTCTGCTGACTTCTTTCTGAACAGCGACCAATGAGACGATGACTGTCGTATTGATGCCTCCGCAAAATTGGTGAAGTTGGATTTGAGCAAAACAACCGTGAATTGATCGTTCAATCTTCAACTCCATTGACACCTACAATTAATGAAAAAGGAGAACCTCTATTAGGATATATTACGGTTGCGGATTCCACCAGCACGCCTTCTAGCTTTTTATGATAACCAACGCATTAAGTTGAATTAACCTTCGCTGCTTTTGGTTTGCTTTTGACCATATTTCCTATTTCTACGAGTATTCATTCTGGGGTTGATCTCAGTCGTAGTTGAAAATCTCATTATTTTGTTCCAGATACCTGCTTTCGACACTGTCGAAGACTGGATTGGATTTAGTGAACGGTTTCCTCTTGCTATGACATTCGTCCTCCTTGACATGTCACTTGTGGTTAGCTAGTATGTCATACCTTTAAATGAAGTCAATGCAGAGTACTGCTAGGTCTAGGTCAGCAACATCGGAAATCCATGAAAACTGTTATTATACCGAACCTACCATGAGTTATGGTGGTAGCTTCACATAAATCGCTCATTAATGTGCCTGGGTTACACACCTACTAACACCTCCTTGTATATGCCATAATAGTTAGTGGTATTGCTTCTATTACTGAATATGTCGGTCCCTACCCGTTTAGTGGAAGACTTCTATCAAACTGCCTTCAAAAATCACTCATGTTTATATGTAGTTCGGCCTTAGATTTCGCCTGGGGTTTGTCCCTACAAATGTACTATTATTAATTTGTATTTTATATCTCAGACGAAGGAATTAGATTGGATGTGAACTCCAGTCATGCCGGCACTGTCTTCTTAGTATATACGGCCAAACGCCTTCTAAAATAACAAAATTCCTGGTATGCAGGGTGTCCGGATGAAATATGGAGAGGGAGTGTTGAGAAAGATCAGGCATGAATTCATCAGCAAGACGAAGACAAATGACAAACGTGGTGAATATGTATGGGCGTGATATTTATAGATCTGTCAGCGTTGTTTGTCAGAGATCAAGAGTAAGTTTAATTACTGAAAAGTAACCATTAAAAACGGAAAGACGCTACTAGTCAATTACATACATGAGATTGGAATATTGGACATTATACACCTCGCCAACCCTCTAGTTCCAACTGACCTTGACATCTTGCTGTTTGATTGTATAGGTATGTCATGTTGTATTATTTTTCCCTCATTATGTTCGTAGATGCTCCTTTCTGGCTTTGCCAGATCACTTCGCAGAAACTTCATTTCAATATCTGCACCTTGTCTTACAGCGTATATTATATACAGTGATTACAAAGCTTGCGAAAGATACAAAGTAAGTTGTTATGATAATGTAGCACATCGGCCCACAGAAATTAAAGAATGAAAGTGTTCAGTCCGTCTAAGTTGAGTAACATACAGAAGTCTGTGCTTTTTGGCTTGGGGTTCTTTGGAGGAATTACAGCGGCTCATGTACTCATACGTCTAATTCCTGACAATGATCGATTGAAGGGTAAAACAGCATTATACCGCGACAAGAAGATTCCACCTGGTCAAGACCCCTGGAAATATTGATAGTATTTAGTTTTAGTACAAATATATGACTTTAGCCCCATTGTCTTAGTTTTTTATTGCTATATTTTTGCTTAGCAGTTAATTTGCATGTCCTCTTTTAGCGCTTTACAGTCTGACTTATGGAGAGATCTTCAAAAAGAATTCATAACGAAGATGATTTAACGAATGTAGAGTTTGAAACATCGGAAAATATTGATGTGATTCCATCGTTCGACTCAATGTGTCTTCGGGATGATCTGTTACGTGGGATATACGCTTACGGTAATATCTTCCATTATTATTTATGCTTTTTGATAGGTTTTGAACGGCCATCAGCTATCCAACAAAGGGCCATAAAACAGATAGTAAAAGGTCGAGACGTGATAGCTCAGTAAGTGTTTCTTCAAATAACCTTTTTCTCAGAGCTCAGTCAGGAACTGGGAAAACAGCAACGCTTGGTATATCTATTTTACAAATGTTGGATACACAGTTGCGAGAAACTCAAGCTCTTATATTATCTCCAACACGCGAATTAGCTTCACAAATACAGAAAGTAATTCTTGCGTTAGGTGATTATATGAATGTTCAATGTCATGCCTGTTACGGTGGGACTAATATTGGAGAAGATATCCGAAAGCTGGACTATGGGCAGCACGTAATATCTGGGACTCCAGGTCGTGTATTCGGTAAGTACATTTGATGTTACGCGATATGTTGATTGTGTTCGACTACTGCGCATTACTTTGCATCCAGTCACTGTATGATCGTGAACACTCAGTTTTGCGTTCTACTGAGCAGTTAGAACTGTAGGCTTCCAACATCCAGACAGCTTTTTGGAGCTTAACAGGATAGTTATGAATGCTTTAAACTGACATCAGTACCAGGGATTTGATATGCAGCTTACTGGTCAGCCTATTGTAAAAGTGAAGACAACAAAATGAAGTGTAACAGTTTGGTGTGGAAACTGGTTTCTAACACTAGTTTAGCCTAAGGCCAAAGTTAGGGTGTGCATTCATATATTTTATCCCGGTTTTCCCATTCAATGAATTCAAATAAGTGGGCTAGTCAATGGACCAGTAATTCCTATCTTAACATGTTTGTTAAATTTATATTTGTCAATTTTCTAACAAGCTATGATAGTTCGTATCAGAAATCTTATCTCCACCTATAGTTCATCTTAGCTCAGTTATCATTCAAGGAAGACACCTTATTGTAATTACATTTTACTTAGCCGTATGATTCAGCTTTAAAACTTTGGTGCAAGTACTTTTCATTATTATGGTATCTGCTTTTAGTTTTGCTACCATTCAAATGAACTTTTTGAATATGCAGTATTTTAAGAAATGGTCGCTCTCCCCATTCATCTCATTGAGCCAGTGTGATATACAAATTATGGAAAGATTGTATGTTTCTGACTAAGTGTTTATGTATCACTCCACACATGGTTAATGTTTCGTGTAAAAGGTTAGGTCAATTGATGGGACTATAGAGCTTTGATAATTGAGTTGACTAGTCGATGCCTTCCATTAAAAGCAACGTTAAATGGACTAGGATTATGTTGGAAAAGAGCTGAAGTTACTCAAACCAAAATATAACATCAATCCATAACGTCGTTAGCTGTTGGTTTGAACCACATTAAGTTGTAGACTTTTTGGAGACGCATTCATTGTCAGTGATTTGTATTAATTTTTGAGGAAGATACATCACCTGCCTGGAAGATAGTAATCAGATAAGCTGTGTACTCTTATGGGAATATGTCAGAAGTTAATGCTTCCCGGCACCCACACCATGAAATTTGATTTCTTGAAATATCTGAAACAGAAAGCATTCGATTCGCGTGATTGTACAGCCTGTAGACAGCTGAGTGAGACTGATCATACACAGTCAGTTTAGCGTTGTCCGTATGAAGACCTTTCCGTCCAATGAGAACCACCACAGGGTAATTTGGAATGTATAATTTTTGCTGTTGACCTTCTCTACCCTCACCCTCCCTAGAGAGGAAGGGCAGTTTACCTATCTTGCTGGTCGTCTTAGGGAAACACTATGCTATCGTTACACGCATGCGCCCCCTAAATGCTTACACTACAAAGGAAACTGCTTTTAGTCTAACCGTTGTTCAAGAGAATTTTCTGGAATGGTAGAAACGTTTGATCCAGGTAATTTAACTTATTGGGTCATTGTGATATGCAAGCCTGACTGGGACGCCAAGGTGACGGCTATCGATTTGGAAACACACCACCAACAGGTGTCGTCGCTCAGTCGACTGTTAACAGTGCTTTTATTGACATTTGTACGAATGCAAACTTTCCTACTTGTAACCTATTCTTTGTAGAGCAGTAATATCTATTCCAACATTTAGCTCTCTAAATAAAAATAATGAGAACGAAATAAAGATATTTCTTTTTTCAAGTGTATTTCTTTGAAATCTTGATTGGAATACCGTTGGAGAAGCGGGAAATCCTCCTAGACGCTAAATAAGTTGCAGACCTCAGGCTTAGGGAAATAGAACATTCGTAGAATCAGACAGACAGAGAAAGACATTAAAACAGCAGGTGTGTTCAAAAAGAAAACTTACTCAACAACCACTTGCATATCCGTGCAGATGGACATGAGTTATACTTGTTTTGTAAAGGCTGATGATACCAACTGCCGCCTGTCCAAACCTTGGTAGGTGGATCAGGCTGGATTCGAACCGTTGACTTACTCGTCGGTAGTCAAGGGCCTAGACCAGTGTGAACCACAGCTTTACAAATACGTGTGTGTGCTAAGTAACCTGAATATATATTTGATAAAAATACAATAACAAGAATAAGTAACCTGTGAATACTTAACTGATGCTCTCTGATTTCCTGTATGCTTCTCCAATTAGTTTCCTCTCTTACATGCATAGGGTACTCTACTGATAATTGTGATTGTTAGAGACACTATAATGTCCACGATGTAATCAATTTTATTTCTGCTGAGAGAAAAAAATACTCCTAGTTCAAATAATTTAAAAATAATCTCTTATTTTTGTTAATGTTTTTAACGTTGCAGATATGATACGTCGTCGTAGTTTACGGACAAGAGCAGTCAAATTGTTTGTTCTCGATGAAGCCGATGAAATGTTAGACAAAGGTTTCAAAGAACAAATCTATGATGTTTATCGATATTTACCGCCTGGAACACAAGTGGTTCTCCTTTCAGCCACAATGCCACACGAGATATTAGAAATGACATCAAAATTCATGACTAATCCTATTCGCATTTTAGTAAAACGGTAAGTTTCATTTGAATGAGAAGTTGTAAAATTCAGTAGCAAACTTGGTTGCCAAAACAAAACAAGAATTAAAAAATTGAACAATTACTTCATTTCCAACGCTTTTTTGGCTATAGCCTGTGGATGTTGATACTTAACATCCACACAGCTTGATTCTGCGAGATTTTATCCCCCCCCCCATGTTATATTAATAATCCTTAAACAAATATGGCACTCGCCAAGTACACAAAATCACACACGGAATTTTTTTCTATTTTTTTTTAAATTACAGCTTGATTCCACACCGTTTTTGGTACAAACATGGAATTTTCAGCGTGTGATATCAGTAGTCCAAATTTTGCAGGCCGACCATTGATATCATGTGTGCGTCGGCAGGGGATCGAACCCCGGTCCATGTGCATGGTAGGCGAGAGTCCTGACCACTGTGCCACCGAAGAACAACTGGCCTATGCATACTTTACAAAGTTAGCTGACATAGGATTAGGTTGGAAAAGAGTTGATGGTAATTTAATCAAGGTCTTGCATCAAACCATGAAGTCCTTGACTTTCAGTCCGAGCCACTCAGACAGGTTTTGACTGCCAGAGTGGCGTTCTCAGAATGCCAGGAACCAATGGTTTACGACTGTTAATGCTTTCTGGCTCAAAGTAGTTCCCATTGGCGGGGATGCTCCCACTCCTTGTAATCTCCCAGATGAATCAAGTCCCCAGGCTACTCCGTGTAATTCTTTCTTCAGTACATTGCTCTTCACTATAGTTTTTTATGGATTTTGGATCTCTACCTTTGTTTCGTAAATATGGAGTGTGAGACAGGTTGATATAAGTATAAAACTTGGACACTATGGTAGAGTATAAGTCCATTATGGATAAGATTTTATTTCGATGAATCACACAGTGTTGTGCAGTTATATTAAGTGATATGATATGAGCAATAGTTTGTGCTCGAAACGTCATCAATTAATATAACTGCACAACACTGTGTGATTTATCGAAATAAAATCTTATCCATAGTGAGACAGGTTGGTCTACCGCATTTTTATGCGATGTTGAAAACTCATTCAGTCACGTGAGACGACTAAGGTGCATTTGTTTTCTCCCTAAGTTTGTCCGCTATCCAGCATCCAAGCTATTTTAACAAGTGGTTCTGGTAGACAACGTACGTAAGCAACTATTTCCTTGTTTAATGACTAGACGCCCCAGTGATGTAATTATGAATGTTTGTCAAAACAAAGCAGCAACAACATAATGAAATGAGCTAAACTATCGGATTCCTTATACTTTTTGTTAGAGAGTTATTCGACGTCTATTAGTTAAAACTAAATGCCTAAGTCAGTGGTTCAGCCAGTAGAATGCTCGCCAACCACTCAGGTGGTCCGGTATTCGATTTCCGGCAGACTGTCTGTCTGTCTATTTTCGACATAGAACTTTACACATATGTACGACAGTTCAAGTCACCACACTCCCTCCTTGTAGCACACAAAGCAAGAGAAGAAGATAGAAGAAATGCATAATAGGGACAGTAAACAGAAGGGTGAGACACAGAAATAGTAGTAACGAAGAACAGTATAGTTTCATTGAAAATCATAAGTCACAAGGAGTGGATGCATTTGCGCTAGCCATTGAGAACGATGAGTTTGAGACATATCACCAATTGTCTTCATCCACCATTGGTCTTTACCGTCCCAATGACCCTAACCAGGAAGTCTACACCTTCCTGCATGGCTTAGACTAACTGTTGTAGATTTCCTTGACTGGTGAAGCCATGTTTTGGTTTGACCGCCACTAGCATTTCCGACCGACGCACCCCTAGAACTCATTAGGCTGGTAAAGAGGGGAAGGTTGGGTGTGAGACCAGCCACCCTACCCGGTGACAAACAACCGCTACTACCGAAACTTCAAAACTATAGCTCGAAGTCCTATGTTCCACTCGGAACGTAAAGGAATAAAAAAGTTGCCGACGTCAGTAATTCCTACTATCTTTGAAGTTGAAAAATTGCACAGTACAAATGACATTAAAAGTTACTTTAGGAGTTTCACTTCACCTACTCCGAACTGAGCAACTGGTGGTTAGTAGCACCAACCGTTACACGACAATAAATGTCGCTGATAGTTTTAAGCCATGTGTATATTTTCACCTGTAATAAACACCTAGTATAATTCGGTTATCCTAAGACCTTAAATGTCATAACGATTGATTTGTTTTGATGAGCATTGAGTAACATTCAATACTAATTGTCTGTCTGTCTGTTTTCGACATAGAACTTTGCACAAATGTGCGGGAGTTCAAGTCGCCACATTCCGTGCATATAAATACGCAAGGAGATATTCGAGGTGTGGCGGATGTGGTGATTGACAATTTCTATCTCTGTATTGTTTAAAATACTTACTGTTGACTGTTGATATGTTTCATATATAAATTGCATAAGAATTCCGCTAAATACAAATTCCTGATTGCTGCCCTCTCTGAGTTTTGGTTGGATTCGTGTAATTCAGTCATCTCGAAATACTAATATTTCAATTACAATAAATTACTACAACTGAGTAGTCTCGCAACATGGTGTGCTGATTCCTGTCTAAATTTTAACATTGACAAATGCGGCTGGATTTGTATCGGCAACGTTAGCCTTGACCTAACTCTTGAAATAAATGGGGGAAAACTAGCCGCGCTCAACTCAGTCTTAGATGTCGGTATTAGATACTCTAGTAACCTAACGTTCGCTGAACAGACTGATTATGCCAGACGTAAAACAAGAAGGCTTCTAGGGTGCACAACACGCAATTTCTTTTGTTGTGAAACTAGGGTTTTATTATACAAAGTATGTGTCCGACCTATCTTAGAATACTGCCCGTTTATTCTTAGCGGACTCAGACAAAATGACAAGCTTAAATTACAGGGAGTGCAACGACAGTTTACCTCAAGAACTCTTGGTTTAGAAAGTGATCTGGAATACCATGAGGGATGCGACAGGCTAAAATTAGAACCACTCTGGAAAGGACGCCTTAAGCTAAACCTTATCTTTTACTATAAGCTAACTAATCTTCTCTTGCATTCCTCCGAGCCAATAACTAAACCTACCGCTGTCATCAGTTACAATCTTAGAAATCATCACAAACTAGCTGCTTTAGAGCATTGTCAGACTTACATGAGGTACAACTTCTTCTTAGATAAGTTTTCAGTCATTTGGAATAGACTACCAGCTAATGTGCGCGATGCAAACACACTTCCGATGTTCATCTCCTCAGTCACCAGACTGCCAAAGATGACGATGCACTTCTACGTCTGACTCTTATACCCTCTTTTTCCCCCTACATAAATATTTTTAGTTCATTAAATGTGTAAATTACAACAAATTACAATTATACACTTTAATATTATTGGAACTAGATGATAAACATTTCTACACAGGACAGTAATATTAGTTCACACATAATATGAAAGGTAGCATAACGGGACTAGTTAGTTAGTGTACCAAAAAACCATAGTTACTAAACTGAATATATATGTGTATATTGATTAATCACTCCTTAAGGACTCCTCTTGCTTTCTTTTGTTTTGTTGTTGTTTGTCTTTTTCTCTCACCGTTTTAGCTTCCATTTGACTTTTTGAATGAGAATGAATAATGTGAATATTTGACCATTTACAATGACAAATGATCTGCAAACATTATTGGTCCCGTATCTTTCAGTTGCCTAGTTAATAACGAATTAACCTTCCCCACGACGCAACCTGGATTACAGTTGTGGAAAATACCCTTATACCAGTGAAAAAGTATCGATTTATAATATCTCATGATTGTAACTTATAACATAACTGATCTTGTCTGTAAAAATAGCTTTCATTTTTACAAAGCACTCATTTATAAGAAAATATAAACCATCATTATTGTTGGTCTACATTAAGTAAAATTCCCTTGTGATGTTACGATGAAAATGTTGACAAAACCATACAAGTGTAAAGATCAATTATTAGTAACCAATAAATGAATATAACGAAAACACGTGCAAAAGCGGCACCTGATTCGAAAGTAAAGAGATATTCGTATCTATGAATTCCATGAATGACCTCAACTCGAGTTTTATACTAGAAGTAATAGCGAGACGCCTACCTACTCGACTGCAAAGGAAGTGGGTGAAGATATGCTCCCGTATGGAGGATGAGGGTATCGAGCCAAAATTTGATGATATCCTGAAACTAGTAAAAGATAGTGTCAATCAATCTATGAGCAAGTTTGCCAGTATATTGAATCTCACCCCTAGAATAGAGCAGTATGAGGGTAAAACGCAATCATTGATGACGAGTAGGCCTCAGAGAGGTGGATATCGAGAAGGCTCCATGATGTCTAGTAATGAATATAGATCTAGTGAGTGTAACAGCTTTCGTGGTACATCCTCAACAGATAAGTTGCAAGATGCAAGACAAACACACTTGTGTTGTACACGTTTGCAAGAGGTGCATACAAAGGTGAGCTGTGAATCAGTGAGCAAGTTCAGTGATAAGCTAAATGTGAAATCAAGTTCTCACTCCGAATTGTGTGACGATAACGGTGTGGTCAAGAAGTCTGTAGTTGCAACTGGTAAGCCATTGTTGAATAGTATGCCACAGAAGAGAATAACACTCTCAGAGTCCGGTACTGGCTCCACAAGTTTACAAGGTATTACTAGTCAGAGTGAAGTTATAAAACCTTTTAGGATTTGCGAGGAGGAACCAAAATTGTCTACTTCTGTTATTAAAGGGTTTCAAAATGATGAAGTTGACGGTAGAGTGAATATTCGTGATAATGATCATGATACTTCACATTTGTCTTTGGTTGATCATGATGAGATGAGGGATATGCCTACTACTGCTAAGTTGAACAAAGGTTCTGTACAACTTGAACGTGAAGTAGAAATAAATGCAGATGCAGTTGCAGAAGGCATGCATACTTGTGAGACCGTCAGTGTGAGTGATCAGCATGTAGCCCGCCTATCATCATATGCTAGTGCTAAACCTGAGCTGATAGTAAAAGACAGCAGTGGTGGTGGTCTTGCAGGTAGACGAATTTCTGAAAGCCGAGCAACAACAGCTTCTGATCCACCGCTAAGTTCATCAACTGGTATCAATCAGTCGTCGTTGGTGTTGTCATCCACGATGAAACAGACGCCCATCAACTCAAGTATCTTGTGCAATGTCTTTGATAGTATTGGTGCATTTGAAAGGACGAAAGATATTGGTCAGTCTAGAGAGGATAAGCCAAGTGTAAACGAGAGAGTAATTGTTAAATTGATTTGCACGAATAAAGGCATTTCTAGTTTCAAGTTACTATTTAAATGCTATCATCTTTGGTGTAAATTACTCTGCTTCTACGCTTGGTTGACCAGAAACGTCGCGTGTTTGTTCGTCATCTATATTCTACGATACAATGACATGAGCCTGTTGCCATTCAGATTTGAGGATATGGCTGATATAGGGAAGTCAGAAAATGAACTCTGCGATGATTTTCCAAACGGGAGCGTCAACCTGAGAAGGGTTGTAGGCGTACTGGTGTAAGTCCTGCGATTCTTCAGAGGAATTCCATCAAGACATGATCCGCGAGTTTGTGTGTACAGTTTGCATATATGTGTGGTGTGTCATATCAATTGGTGTTTTTTGGATTCATTGTGTTTACTTGTTGTTTTCGTATCTTGTTGTTAGTGCGTAATTTTGTTAAAATTTTCGTCGTGATTTCTTCTGAAGTTGTTTCGAGTCTTCTACATCCGTGAATGAATTGATTGATGTTAGAGACAGCAGATGGGTCGTATACGCCTGGGAGGCTATTGTTGAGAATGACATGCACACGCAGATAATTGTTAACTGCGGTCCGACACGCCAGGGAGAAAGAGTGTAAACGACTGAGGCTCGCATACGTCACCGCTACTAGAATTGAGGCAGAATGAGTGACAAGCGATTGCAGTGGTAATTGGTAGTGAGTAGATAAGAGGATGAGCGTAGAGTATCGTGAGGTGCTGCCATGAACACGTTGCATTCTGCAAGAGTCATTCTAGCAAGTGGCGATTGTGTTGCAAGAGGATGCCTTTAACTGGAAGGAGCAAGTCGTCATTGATGTGTGCGACTGTGCTGTGGGTGTGCTTGTGGTGTGTTGGCTTTTCTGTTTGTTTTCCATTTCAGCTCTGTCCATGTGACCCGGGTTCTCGCAATGGCATCCAAGTCAACGTGTATTGGTCGTGAAGAAAAAAAGGGATGGATCCCTTTTTTGCAGGGGAGTGTCAATGCAGTTGAAGATTGAACGATCAATTCATGGTTGTTTGCTCAAAACCAACTTCCCCAATTTTCGCGGAGGCATCAATACGACAGTCATAGTCTCATTGGTCGCTGTTCAGAAAGAAGTCAGCAGAAAACCGTCAGAAGTAAAATTGTGATTTATTATTGTAATATTTGTTCACAGACCTTAGTGGAATTAGTTTTTATATGTTGGTGTTACAATAAAGAATTCTCGAGCGGCCAATCGGTGTTTTGGATTTGAGTCCGTTATTACTAAGCGTTTCTGAAAAACTTCAAGGAACAGCGTGAGCCCGAGCGTAGCAAGAGCTGGGCATTAACGGTTTACGAGACGTGGCTGACATGTGTGTTGTATTTTTGATTGTGGTGGGAGGCGTTCGTCGTTGCTGGATAATCATTCCAAGGTCGCTTTCACTTTTTTTTAATGCGAAGACAATATTTCTATATCTCTTTATGTGCTAAACAAACAGACTATATAGCAGACTGTTCCGACTGACTCTCATGTCAGAACAACCAAACTGTAAATTCATCATACCTCAAATTATGTGTAATTTATATAATAACTTATCCATGCCTGTACAATTGGTATGTTCCTGCATAAACAGGAAGAAATATATATATATATAATTTCTGTCCAATTACGGTATATAATGCTGTGGCCTCGAATGATACAAGTGTCAGTGGCACAGCGAATAGGTGGCTTACCAGCCATGCACATGGGCCGGGTTTCAATCCTCGGCCGATGCACATCCGATATCAATGGTCAGCCTGCTAAATTTGGACTATCAGTATCACATGCTAAAAATTCCAAAGTCGTACCAAAAATACTGTGTCCAATCAAGCTATAATGATAAAAAACAAATTCTGTGTCGTCTATCTGAATGCCTCTGATTTCCTCTAGAAATGTTACAGCAGATTTGATGAGGTGATCGCAGATATTCATTAAATGTTTCAATTTTCTGTATAGTTCTTCGGACAGATTGTATGTCGGGGTTCCTGGGAATGATGCACCTGACCGCAATTGGATGTTCGGCTTGTGTATCTTGAGGTTCCCGTAGAATTATCTTGGGAATGGTCACTCATACTGACGGTCTCACAAGTATGCATGCCTTCTGCAACTGCATCTGCATTTATTTCTACTTCACGTTCACGTTGTACAGAACCTTTGTTCAACTTAGCAGTAGTAGGCATATCCCTCATCTCATCATGATCAACCAAAGACAAATGTGAAGTATCATGATCATTATCACGAATATTCACTCTACCGTCAACTTCATCATTTTGAAACTCTTTAATAACAGAAGTAGACAATTTTGGTTCCTCCTCGCAAATCCTAAAAGGTTTTATAACTTCACTCTGACTAGTTATACCTTGTAAACATATGGAGTCGAAACTGCACTCTGAAGCAGTAACCCTATTCTGTGACACTCTATTCAACAATGGCTTACCAGTTGCAACTACAGACTTCTTGACCACACCGTTATCGTCACACAATTCGGAGTGAGAACTTGATTTCACATTTAGCTTATCACTGAACTTGCTCACTGATTCACAGCTCACCTTTGTATGCACCTCTTGCAAACGTGTACAACACAAGTGTGTTTGTCTTGCATCTTGCAACTTATCTGTTGAGGATGTACCACGAAAGCTGTTACACTCACTAGATCTATATTCATTACTAGACATCATGGAGCCTTCTCGATATCCACCTCTCTGAGGCCTACTCGTCATCAATGATTGCGTTTTACCCTCATACTGCTCTATTCTAGGGGTGAGATTCAATATACTGGCAAACTTGCTCATAGATTGATTGACACTATCTTTTACTAGTTTCAGGATATCATCAAATTTTGGCTCGATACCCTCATCCTCCATACGGGAGCATATCTTCACCCACTTCCTTTGCAGTCGAGTAGGTAGGCGTCTCGCTATTACTTCTAGTATAAAACTCGAGTTGAGGTCACTCATGCAATTCATCGAAATCAAGTTATTCTTATAGGTCATAAGATTATCTAAAAACTCAGTAAGTGCCTTGGAGTCATCTTGAAGTTGACGGCCGTGACCTTTGACAGCTTTGTATACGTTCCTTACAATCATTGAAGGTCTTCCAAACATTTGACGTAATATGCTCATAGCCTCAGCGTATCCCTCATTAGGGGCATGAGCTTACAGCACTGTATAGCTCTTGAAGCATCTCCAGTGCAATATCTCATCAAATACATTAACTTCATTTCATCAGTTAATAGGAAACTACTCAACATGATCTCAAACTCCTTTACAAATTGTAAATGATCAGCTGGGTTTCCATCGAAACACCGTGGTTCAAATTTAGGGAGTTTGATGTTCCTATTATCCCTGAACGGCGAAACAGTAACATCAACCATGTCATCCTTAACATCAGACACATCGTTACAAGTAACAGACAAGTCACCATGACTTACTTTCCTGTTTGCATCCAAGACACTCTGTCCCTTCTTTGACCCAGGCATTGTTGAACTTGACCCAATTCCAAAATCGTTCCAGATATTGCTTGTTCAAAGAGGACTTGACCGGCACCAGGAAAGATGAACGGTGACTATCCAAGCTTTCACCAACTGTCTGAATCCGCCAGAATCTGTTTCTACCGTCAGAAACTGTCTTCCCCGTCAGAAACTGTCAGCCACGTCTCGTAAACCGTTAATGCCCAGCTTTTGCTACGCTCGGGCTCACGCTGTTCCTTGAAGTTTTTCAGAAACGCTTAGTAATAACGGACGCAAAAATCAAAACTCAGTTTGGCCACTCGAGAATTCTTTATTGTAACACCAACATATAAAAACTAATTCCACTAAGGTCTGTGAACAAATATTACAATAATAAATCACAATATTACTTCTGACGGTTTTCTGCTGACTTCTTTCTGAACAGCGACCAATGAGACTATGACTGTCGTATTGATGCCTCCGCGAAAATTGGGGAAGTTGGATTTGAGCAAACAACCATGAATTGATCGTTCAATCTTCAGCTACATTGAGATCATATGATTCACCCAATTTATTCTTTTGTGATGCTGATTATATTCTTTTCAGACGCATATATGTATATTATATACAGTATCACTAAACACAAGTAAATTTTTCTTTTACAGTACATGTTACATGCACAGAAAATAATTAGATGCATTCTTTTCGATGTTCTAAACTTTGCATTATTTTGCTGTAGAGTAAATGCACATCATTTTAAAAAATACGCTGATTTGGTAAATTTTCCTCGACATGGTTCTTAGCGTTCTTGTTTTCTTTTGCAGTTGCGACGGGCACTGGACAAGAAGAGAACGAAGCACAGGATCCAACGAACAACATCAAGGAAGCCATGTGCAACACCTTATTAGCATAGGCAGACAAACCAGTAGGTACGCCACCAAGCCAGTAGGAAGATGTTTCTCACCTGAAAGGGAACCAACGAGTTTTTTTTACTTCCGGCTGGATCCGTTTTAGAGTCCCAACAACCCCATTAGGGGGAGTGAGCTGTAGCGGTAAATAATTCCCCAAAATTATTGACCATAGGAATCATCAGTGAACATTGGATGCTGACCCTTAGAGTTTAAGTCGACTTGTTTAGCTCAAGGCTTTCGGTCAAGCATCCCCGCCATTTAGTACTCCGTCGTGTCACGTTCGTGCACGATCGCTAACCAGCTAAGCGTCCGTCTAACAACCCGTTTTGGTCCCAAAATATATCGCGTAATCTGGACGATCAAACACTGTCTTTTGCGTTGTCTTTGGTCCACGAAAAACGAATACTATAGAAGCTGTTGGTATAAGGTCTTCCGTTGATATACCCCGTACAGTTCACGAACGTCTATACCGTCAGCCTCCAAACTGAGGAGCCCAACGGCGAACTTCATCCACGATAAATACGCAGATAACCCCGGTGAGTTCGTTCCTTTTTCTATTTGTTCTTGGTCAGATCACGAAGCAAGAAAAATGGTGAATGAAATCAACTGGACCAGTCCCAACCGGATTCTACGGAAGGCTCAAGATACACAAGCCGAACATCCAATTGCGGTCAGTTGCATCATTCCCAGGAACCCCGACATACAATCTGTCCGAAGAACTATACAGAAAATTGAAACATTTAATGAATATCTGCGATCACCTCATCAAATCTGCTGTAACATTTCTAGAGGAAATCAGAGGCATTCAGATAGACGACACAGAATTTGTTTTTTATCATTATAGCTTGATTGGACACAGTATTTTTGGTACGACTTTGGAATTTTTAGCATGTGATACTGATAGTCCAAATTTAGCAGGCTGACCATTGATATCGGATGTGCATCGGCCGAGGATTGAAACCCGGCCCATGTGCATGGCTGGTAAGCCACCTATTCGCTGTGCCACTGACACTTGTATCATTCGAGGCCACAGCATTATATACCGTAATTGGACAGAAATTATATATATATATATATTTCTTCCTGTTTATGCAGGAACATACCAATTGTACAGGCATGGATAAGTTATTATATAAATTACACATAATTTGAGGTATGATGAATTTACAGTTTGGTTGTTCTGACATGAGAGTCAGTCGGAACAGTCTGCTATATAGTCTGTTTGTTTAGCACATAAAGAGATATAGAAATATTGTCTTCGCATTAAAAAAAAGTGAAAGCGACCTTGGAATGATTATCCAGCAACGACGAACGCCTCCCACCACAATCAAAAATACAACACACATGTCAGCCACGTCTCGTAAACCGTTAATGCCCAGCTCTTGCTACGCTCGGGCTCACGCTGTTCCTTGAAGTTTTTCAGAAACGCTTAGTAATAACGGACGCAAAAATCAAAACTCAGTTTGGCCACTCGAGAATTCTTTATTGTAACACCAACATATAAAAACTAATTCCACTAAGGTCTGTGAACAAATATTACAATAATAAATCACAATATTACTTCTGACGGTTTTCTGCTGACTTCTTTCTGAACAGCGACCAATGAGACTATGACTGTCGTATTGATGCCTCCGCGAAAATTGGGGAAGTTGGATTTGAGCAAACAACCATGAATTGATCGTTCAATCTTCAGCTACATTGAGATCATATGATTCACCCAATTTATTCTTTTGTGATGCTGATTATATTCTTTTCAGACGCATATATGTATATTATATACAGTATCACTAAACACAAGTAAATTTTTCTTTTACAGTACATGTTACATGCACAGAAAATAATTAGATGCATTCTTTTCGATGTTCTAAACTTTGCATTATTTTGCTGTAGAGTAAATGCACATCATTTTAAAAAATACGCTGATTTGGTAAATTTTCCTCGACATGGTTCTTAGCGTTCTTGTTTTCTTTTGCAGTTGCGACGGGCACTGGACAAGAAGAGAACGAAGCACAGGATCCAACGAACAACATCAAGGAAGCCATGTGCAACACCTTATTAGCATAGGCAGACAAACCAGTAGGTACGCCACCAAGCCAGTAGGAAGATGTTTCTCACCTGAAAGGGAACCAACGAGTTTTTTTTACTTCCGGCTGGATCCGTTTTAGAGTCCCAACAACCCCATTAGGGGGAGTGAGCTGTAGCGGTAAATAATTCCCCAAAATTATTGACCATAGGAATCATCAGTGAACATTGGATGCTGACCCTTAGAGTTTAAGTCGACTTGTTTAGCTCAAGGCTTTCGGTCAAGCATCCCCGCCATTTAGTACTCCGTCGTGTCACGTTCGTGCACGATCGCTAACCAGCTAAGCGTCCGTCTAACAACCCGTTTTGGTCCCAAAATATATCGCGTAATCTGGACGATCAAACACTGTCTTTTGCGTTGTCTTTGGTCCACGAAAAACGAATACTATAGAAGCTGTTGGTATAAGGTCTTCCGTTGATATACCCCGTACAGTTCACGAACGTCTATACCGTCAGCCTCCAAACTGAGGAGCCCAACGGCGAACTTCATCCACGATAAATACGCAGATAACCCCGGTGAGTTCGTTCCTTTTTCTATTTGTTCTTGGTCAGATCACGAAGCAAGAAAAATGGTGAATGAAATCAACTGGACCAGTCCCAACCGGATTCTACGGAAGGCTCAAGATACACAAGCCGAACATCCAATTGCGGTCAGGTGCATCATTCCCAGGAACCCCGACATACAATCTGTCCGAAGAACTATACAGAAAATTGAAACATTTAATGAATATCTGCGATCACCTCATCAAATCTGCTGTAACATTTCTAGAGGAAATCAGAGGCATTCAGATAGACGACACAGAATTTGTTTTTTATCATTATAGCTTGATTGGACACAGTATTTTTGGTACGACTTTGGAATTTTTAGCATGTGATACTGATAGTCCAAATTTAGCAGGCTGACCATTGATATCGGATGTGCATCGGCCGAGGATTGAAACCCGGCCCATGTGCATGGCTGGTAAGCCACCTATTCGCTGTGCCACTGACACTTGTATCATTCGAGGCCACAGCATTATATACCGTAATTGGACAGAAATTATATATATATATATTTCTTCCTGTTTATGCAGGAACATACCAATTGTACAGGCATGGATAAGTTATTATATAAATTACACATAATTTGAGGTATGATGAATTTACAGTTTGGTTGTTCTGACATGAGAGTCAGTCGGAACAGTCTGCTATATAGTCTGTTTGTTTAGCACATAAAGAGATATAGAAATATTGTCTTCGCATTAAAAAAAGTGAAAGCGACCTTGGAATGATTATCCAGCAACGACGAACGCCTCCCACCACAATCAAAAATACAACACACATGTCAGCCACGTCTCGTAAACCGTTAATGCCCAGCTCTTGCTACGCTCGGGCTCACGCTGTTCCTTGAAGTTTTTCAGAAACGCTTAGTAATAACGGACTCAAATCCAAAACACCGATTGGCCGCTCGAGAATTCTTTATTGTAACACCAACATATAAAAACTAATTCCACTAAGGTCTGTGAACAAATATTACAATAATAAATCACAATTTTACTTCTGACGGTTTTCTGCTGACTTCTTTCTGAACAGCGACCAATGAGACTATGACTGTCGTATTGATGCCTCCGCGAAAATTGGGGAAGTTGGTTTTGAGCAAACAACCATGAATTGATCGTTCAATCTTCAACTGCATTGACACTCCCCTGCAAAAAAGGGATCCATCCCTCTTTTTTCTTCACGACCAATACACGTTGACTTGGATGCCATTGCGAGAACCCGGGTCACATGGACAGAGCTGAAATGGAAAACAAACAGAAAAGCCAACACACCACAAGCACACCCACAGCACAGTCGCACACATCAATGACGACTTGCTCCTTCCAGTTAAAGGCATCCTCTTGCAACACAATCGCCACTTGCTAGAATGACTCTTGCAGAATGCAACGTGTTCATGGCAGCACCTCACGATACTCTACGCTCATCCTCTTATCTACTCACTACCAATTACCACTGCAATCGCTTGTCACTCATTCTGCCTCAATTCTAGTAGCGGTGACGTATGCGAGCCTCAGTCGTTTACACTCTTTCTCCCTGGCGTGTCGGACCGCAGTTAACAATTATCTGCGTGTGCATGTCATTCTCAACAATAGCCTCCCAGGCGTATACGACCCATCTGCTGTCTCTAACATCAATCAATTCATTCACGGATGTAGAAGACTCGAAACAACTTCAGAAGAAATCACGACGAAAATTTTAACAAAATTACGCACTAACAACAAGATACGAAAACAACAAGTAAACACAATGAATCCAAAAAACACCAATTGATATGACACACCACACATATATGCAAACTGTACACACAAACTCGCGGATCATGTCTTGATGGAATTCCTCTGAAGAATCGCAGGACTTACACCAGTACGCCTACAACCCTTCTCAGGTTGACGCTCCCGTTTGGAAAATCATCGCAGAGTTCATTTTCTGACTTCCCTATATCAGCCATATCCTCAAATCTGAATGGCAACAGGCTCATGTCATTGTATCGTAGAATATAGATGACGAACAAACACGCGACGTTTCTGGTCAACCAAGCGTAGAAGCAGAGTAATTTACACCAAAGATGATAGCATTTAAATAGTAACTTGAAACTAGAAATGCCTTTATTCGTGCAAATCAATTTAACAATTACTCTCTCGTTTACACTTGGCTTATCCTCTCTAAACTGACCAATATCTTTCGTCCTTTCAAATGCACCAATACTATCAAAGACATTGCACAAGATACTTGAGTTGATGGGCGTCTGTTTCATCGTGGATGACAACACCAACGACGACTGATTGATACCAGTTGATGAACTTAGCGGTGGATCAGAAGCTGTTGTTGCTCGGCTTTCAGAAATTCGTCTACCTGCAAGACCACCACCACTGCTGTCTTTTACTATCAGCTCAGGTTTAGCACTAGCATATGATGATAGGCGGGCTACATGCTGATCACTCACACTGACGGTCTCACAAGTATGCATGCCTTCTGCAACTGCATCTGCATTTATTTCTACTTCACGTTCAAGTTGTACAGAACCTTTGTTCAACTTAGCAGTAGTAGGCATATCCCTCATCTCATCATGATCAACCAAAGACAAATGTGAAGTATCATGATCATTATCACGAATATTCACTCTACCGTCAACTTCATCATTTTGAAACTCTTTAATAACAGAAGTAGACAATTTTGGTTCCTCCTCGCAAATCCTAAAAGGTTTTATAACTTCACTCTGACTAGTTATACCTTGTAAACGTATGGAGTCGAAACTGCACTCTGAAGCAGTAACTCTATTCTGTGACACTCTATTCAACAATGGCTTACCAGTTGCAACTACAGACTTCTTGACCACACCGTTATCGTCACACAATTCGGAGTGAGAACTTGATTTCACATTTAGCTTATCACTGAACTTGCTCACTGATTCACAGTTAACCTTTGAATGCACCTCTTGCATATGTGTAAAACACAAGTGTGTTTATGTGTTAGTTTGTGGGGATTTGATTGATTTCAGAATTTCATCATGAGCTGACATTCGTTAGAGAACCATTGGAGAACCTGGGAGTATTGGACAGCTGTTTCGTCCTTGTTTGGGACTCTTCAGCAGTACGCACTCACCGGGATTCCATCCCAGGACCTTCCGGTTACAAGGCGAGCTCGTATAAAATTAAGCCACTGGGACCCGTTCCAATGGTCCTTGAATTCTAACTTCTGCCAGTTCACGACATAGCGCGAACGCTAGCCAATGTCTTCGGCGAGTATTTGTCCTCACACCCGACCAGCTGCACCCTACTGGTCACGACTTCCCACTGGAACCCAGGTAACTACCTACCTGATTAGGGCCAGTCGCCAGTGAGCATCTCATTGGTATTGAAGTGTTGGTTTATAGGGATTTGATTGATTTCAGGATTTCATCATGAGCTGACATTAGTTAGAGAACCATTGGTGTGTGTTTGTCTTGCATCTTGCAACTTATCTGTTGAGGATGTACCACGAAAGCTGTTACACTCACTAGATCTATATTCATTACTAGACATCATGGAGCTTTCTCGATATCCACCTCTCTGAGGCCTACTCGTCATCAATGATTGCGTTTTACCCTCATACTGCTCTATTCTAGGGGTGAGATTCAATATACTGGCAAACTTGCTCATAGATTGATTGACACTATCTTTTACTAGTTTCAGGATATCAGTTTCAAAAGGAGCCTAGAAAAACATATAAACATGTCCACCCTAGCCCGCCTCAAAGATCTCAACTGCTGGTAGAGTGGAGAGACAATGGCTTTTCAATATTTAACTACGGAAAGTACACTAGTCCCAATACCAATATAATAACACTTAGTAATTATGTAGGTTCAATACTTGAAATTCGATTGTCATTAAAATACTTAAAATGATTAAAATAGCTATGCGGCAAGTGTTCTCTTGCTTTACCATGCTTGTTTCCCTTATAACACTCAGTTATTGAGCCTAATGTATTCTTTGATAATACGAATTATGACACTGACTATGCTCTTATTATACATAGATTGATTTACTTTACGATTACCTGTAGTACTAACTACCCTTCTGTAGTATTGTTAAACAAATGCTGAAATTTTGTTGGTTCTGTTAATATCTTTTTATAATATGTTTAGACACGTTACTTTGCAATGTCAGATGTCTACTATATACAAGACTGTCATGATAATTTAGTACACTAAGTCCTGCCAACCGACCTTACCTTCAGTTCATACTACCTATATTGATCCCTAACTATATTGTTCTGCTGAATCTTGCTTCACTATTCACAAAACCTATTCTTTTTATTCTTTAAGGTTCTAACTTCTTGTAAAGTAATCTGTTCATTAGGACGCATGCATACATATATAATGTTCATAAAGATGTACGCGGAGACCTATTGGAAGCACTCATTAAGAAAGCTAGGGAGATGGAATATGAGGTACGAACATGTCTGGTACCAAGCAATTTATTTGCGGTAGCCATAATAATCATAGTCTCAGAGCTTAACATCAAAAAAGGAGGGAGGGTGGCGTTAGCTGATCAGTAGATATGGTGGGGGTCACTAAGGTGAATCGCCCCATTCTGCAGGAACAGCAATATACAAATTAAAGGCTCGAGATATTTCTGATTTTTATGAGGGCTTAGATCTTTATCTTGAAAAAGATAATAATGAACGCCTTGACAGATCATGCTTCTACCTCTAAATATATACTATTCGCCCAGCCTATTGTTGAGATGCGACCATGTGGGATGTGCACAGTTTTATGGGGCATCTTATAAACTAACTTGCTGTCCATTGACTGATCTTTAAATACCACTTCACAATGTCTTATCTCATTCATTTTCCAATAACGTCTTTACTTGATCCTCATTATATCCCATTAAACCTAACATTTTACAGCTCTTTATGACTTATTATATTCCTACTCTCTGAAGGGTACGGTTGTACATTAAATGCACAAAAAGGTATAAAACAAAAACAACTGGCACAACTGAGGATAAATGTATTAAAACCAAAAGTGGACATCATGATAGTACGAGGTATATGTGTTGCATTATACATTGCAAATGAACGTTGTCAGCCTAGGGAGTTTTCTTTTTTTAATGCATTTATTAATGATACTTGCACTTACCTATTTCATTACAATTTAATGATTCACCTCAGCACTTTTACTTTTCTAAAACAGCTTTCAATCCCTTGTAAACGTTGTACTTACCTCAATATTGGTTGGTTATCGTATGCCGACAACCACGGGATGAAAACGAAACGAAGTCGATTTTCCCGCTCAACCTGGAGGACAATTGTACAATTCAATAACTATACAGCCTAGTTCAGACAATGTGTATTTATATATATATCAAATATTTAACTGTTGAAACATTATTAACTTGTAGACAATCTACGATTTGATATTATATCATACTTGATCGTGCCTGTAAAAATGGCATGCATTTTCATGTAAATTTATATGTTTATATGAGAATATACATTATTATTATTATTATTATCAAATTTTGGCTCGATACCCTCATCCTCCATACGGGAGCATATCTTCACCCACTTCCTTTGCAGTCGAGTAGGTAGGCGTCTCGCTATTACTTCTAGTATAAAACTCGAGTTGAGGTCACTCATGCAATTCATCGAAATCAAGTTATTCTTATAGGTCATAAGATTATCTAAAAACTCAGTAAGTGCCTTGGAGTCATCTTGAAGTTGACGGCCGTGACCTTTGACAGCTTTGTATACGTTCCTTACAATCATTGAAGGTCTTCCAAACATTTGACGTAATATGCTCATAGCCTCAGCGTATCCCTCATTAGGGGGCATGAGCTTACAGCACTGTATAGCTCTTGAAGCATCTCCAGTGCAATATCTCATCAAATACATTAACTTCATTTCATCAGTTAATAGGAAACTACTCAACATGATCTCAAACTCCTTTACAAATTGTAAATGATCAGCTGGGTTTCCATCGAAACACCGTGGTTCAAATTTAGGGAGTTTGATGTTCCTATTATCCCTGAACGGCGAAACAGTAACATCAACCATGTCATCCTTAACATCAGACACATCGTTACAAGTAACAGACAAGTCACCATGACTTACTTTCCTGTTTGCATCCAAGACACTCTGTCCCTTCTTTGACCCAGGCATTGTTGAACTTGACCCAATTCCAAAATCGTTCCAGATATTGCTTGTTCAAAGAGGACTTGACCGGCACCAGGAAAGATGAACGGTGACTATCCAAGCTTTCACCAACTGTCTGAATCCGCCATAATCTGTTTCTACCGTCAGAAACTGTCTTCCCCGTCAGAAACTGTCAGCCACGTCTCGTAAACCGTTAATGCCCAGCTTTTGCTACGCTCGGGCTCACGCTGTTCCTTGAAGTTTTTCAGAAACGCTTAGTAATAACGGACGCAAAAATCAAAACTCAGTTTGGCCACTCGAGAATTCTTTATTGTAACACCAACATATAAAAACTAATTCCACTAAGGTCTGTGAACAAATATTACAATAATAAATCACAATATTACTTCTGACGGTTTTCTGCTGACTTCTTTCTGAACAGCGACCAATGAGACTATGACTGTCGTATTGATGCCTCCGCGAAAATTGGGGAAGTTGGTTTTGAGCAAACAACCATGAATTGATCGTTCAATCTTCAACTGCATTGACACTGTTATTTTTCGGTACCATATTAAGTGGGGAAGCCGCCGGGCTATTCGAATTTCGAATGATTCCAAGTGTAAGCATATGGTCAATTTCATTCCTGGCGATTTTCAATTTTTCAGGAGCTAATCGTCGTGCTTTAGATGTCACAGGTTTTCCTGTGGTAAGGATGTGGTGCATAACATTGCTGGTTGTGCACGGTATGTCGTTCGGCTGGCAATTAAGTTCTTGATACTTGTCAACCATAGGTTGAAAAGTTGGATCAAGAAGTGCCTTTATCTTAACGAGTGACAAACTAGGGCCTTTGTAGCTGATGCCTTTGATAGACGGACTAGAAGTATTGTCATTTAGTCGTTTTCGGCGGACGTTTACGAGTAAATCATAATGATTAAGTAGGTCCGTGCCAATGATGGGCATTGTGACGTCAGCGAGAAAGAAAATCCACCGAATAGGTTTGCGTAAACCTACGTTCAGATAGACGTATTTCCTACCAAAGGTTGCAATAGGTTTGCCGTTTGCAGCCTATAAGTTGAAGGTAGGTTCCTCCCGCCGATCTGCTACTGTAGCAGAAAAGACGCTGACTTCGGCGCCTGTGTCGACTAAATATCGAGTCTGGCTGATCACATCACGGATGTAAAGTAGGCGGCCAGTGCCACTGGCGACTATCGCGGCTAACGCGTGCCGGCGGGATAGTTTCCCACAGACTTTGAGACATTTCCGAAGTTACAAGGCTTACGGCAACATTTCGCTTCTTGGCCACAGGTGTTGTGGTACCAGCACCAGTCAGGGCTTTTCAGAGAACGTGGCTTGGACTTAGATCGCACACGTGAGTTTCTGCGTTGAGGAGATTTAAGACGACGGTTGGAGGAGTTAGAATGCATGTTTGACCTAAACATCTGTTGGATGGAGTTGCATAACTCTACCATTGCAGGATCCTTACTCGAAGTCTGCTTAGTCATCGAGCATATTTCGGTAACTGACCGTTTAGTTATTTCTAGAATCCTATCTGCAGAAATAGCTAAGTCATCTATCACGACACCCTGAAGTGTCACAAGTACAGTCTGCACGGACTGTGAAAGCTTGGATAAGAAGAGTTCTCTAAACAGTCCTTCGTCGAACTGACTGTGGCCAACAATTTCTTTCATTCTTGTCAGCATACTCACGGCTGACTGATCCCTAACTCGATGTTACGAAATAATTCGTCCAGACGTCGTCGGTCAGTAAGAACGTTTCTCCTGAGGGGGGATGCTTTGAGCAACTCGCACGGGTTACTTACCCCGGAACTCGACATCTGCAAAGTTACGTACTTGCTGAATTCCCGCGGTAGGGCGTGAATAACTGCGAGGAACTGTGAACTTTGATCGGTTATCCCATGCTCACAAAAATCTGCTTCAGCTATCAGAAACCACGTTTCAGCATTGTCTGGCCAGTATGGTGTGAGCTGAATGGTTTCAGAAGTTGAGCGGATACGAATGACCTTGATACTAAGATCACTCATAATGAAAATTATGTCGTATAAAATAAAGTACAAGAACAAATAGAAAAAGGAACGAACTCACCGGGGTTATCTGCGTATTTATCGTGGATGAAGTTCGCCGTTGGGCTCCCCAGTTTAGAGGCTGACGGTATAGACGTTCGTGAACTGTACGGGGTATATCAACGGAAGACCTTATACCAACAGCTTCTATAGTATTCGTTTTTCGTGGACCAAAGACAACGCAAAAGACAGTGTTTGATCGTCCAGATTACGCGATATATTTTGGGACCAAAACGGGTTGTTAGACGGACGCTTAGCTGGTTAGCGATCGTGCACGAACGTGACACGACGGAGTACTAAATGGCGGGGATGCTTGACCGAAAGCCTTGAGCTAAACAAGTCGACTTAAACTCTAAGGGTCAGCATCCAATGTTCACTGATGATTCCTATGGTCAATAATTTTGGGGAATTATTTACCGCTACAGGTGTAACCTCTTTTAAATGTCTCCAGATGATGGTGACTGGTGCTGGTTGTTATTGTTGTTGCTTTTGGTTGAGTTTTTCATCACCATCTTCACTTTGTTCAACTGGAGTCTTGTCTTCGCCGCCTGATTCTTTAGCCAGTTTGTTGATTTTCGCCTGCAATTCTTCGAGTTTGTGTGATATTAGACATATAGCATTCACGTGCAAAGTCCAGATCTTCTAGAGTCTTCTTATCGGTGCCCCAACGTATTACTGTCTCCTCATCCCCACAGTGTAGTGCATAATCCAGTCGACCACAATTAGGAATATCATCAGTGATAATAGGCAGCCAGACCTGTCTTAGTACTGTATTCACTTCAAACACCTAGCTCTGTTTTCCGTTGCGAATCGCCTGACCTATGTCACCATCATATAGCCAGCTGTTGAATGAGGTAGTTAGAAACTTGGCGCACTGCGCGCCGTAGTAATGAAGCATTTTCCAGATTAATTCCCCATCAACACCCATGACGAAGGCCTTTTCGAATTTTGTGAAGTTGAAGAAGACGTTTAACTGCCATTCTTTTCTTTGTTCTATGATGATGATGCATATAGTTGCAATTTGATCAGCACATGTTTTGCCTCCCCTGAATCCAGCTTGTTTTGGGCTGGTGGAATTCTGTATCCGGTACACCTTTTGTTATCTCCAGGATGATGTGACTTACTATTTTACTTGGCGTCACTGAGCAAGAACATTATTCCTCACCAGTTCTTTCAGAGTCCTGTTCAACCCGTCTTTAGCAGCTTGACAAGACAGCCTTTCTTCCAACCAGTGGGTACCTTTCCTTCCTTCCAAGCCTTTCAAAATACTGGTGTTAGCACATTTGCGGGAGTCTGTGTGTCCAGTTTCAGTGCTTCGGGAGGAATTCCATCTGGTCCTGCTGCCCTCTCGAGTGGCTGTCATTAGCTCTGTTGCGTTCAGGATTCCTGCTTTTGTCGGATGATTGGTGTGCACTGTGTGCTGTTATTAGTTTTTCTGCGCGAGCCGCAGATGATGGTCCATCTGAGAGTCCTTTAACGTGACTGGTCCATTCTTATTTGTTTCTCCTGCTTGACAGTGAGGCTCTCTTGAACATTTCTTATTGGTCTCATCATCCGGGTAGATCTTTCCCTGGTTCTCTGATATGGTGGTCTGAGGTGTCTTTTACCTAGATCCTGCTCTACGTTAGTTGCGGGTGTCATAAAACTGCTTTGTGTTTTTCCTAGCACTCTTCTTCACCCCTTTATTCGTTTCAGTGTACACTGAACCCAACCTGTACCTCTGTTGTCCATCTCTGTATTGAGTCATATTCTCTTTCAGCATTACCCCCTCCTCGATAAGCTTCTAGTCATCCGTTGAGAGCCATTCTTTCTCTTGTCTCTTCTCTCTGCATAGAACAGCTGCACACGCTTCGTTGAACATCGTCTTCATAGATTTCCAATGTTCTTTCACAGGTTTCCTCAACGGTGTCAAATATTGTCTCCGACTTCGCTCTGACATGTGCAGAGAAGGTATCCCTTGTTGTTTTGTCCCTCAGTTTCTAAATACTGAACTTGAATTGTGTTCTGTCTCCGGTTGTTCTGGAGGCTTTCAGCATGACTCTGGTTGTTCCTTGAAGTGGATGGTGGTCTAAGCCCCTTCTCGAGTTTGTGTCTAGCGGACTGCATCTCCATTTCCTTGAGCGGCATTAAGATGAAATCTTTCTGGTTTATGGTGTGTCTGTCAGGCGAAATCCGTGTTGTTTTGTGTATATCCCTGTGCTCGTGCACGCTGCCTTCTATTACCAAATCATTGAAAGCGCAAAAGTCTGCAAAGAGTTCCGAACTCTCATCCATTTCTCCGGGAGCATCTCGACCCATGATGAGTTCTCTTCCTGTATTATCTGTTCTCGGTTCATCTGGCATTCGTATCGCCCATGAGGATTTCGATGTCACTGTTTAGGATACTGTCCATTACTGTTTGTAGCCACCGATGAAATCCACTTTCTTCTCTTATTCCTCCTTATTCGTAGCATTTGAGTTAAATCCTGTAGTTACAATCCTGGATGAAATCGGCCCACATTGTATTGGTGCTTCAGCTGTAAATGACGACATCATGAAAGCCACTATCTCAGTTTGCTCGTGGTTTTCGTCCGAGTGACCAGATCGGAGTAGATTAACAACCCTCCAGTTGAAAATTTAGATAATTTATATCCATTCCATTTGCTCCTGCAGATATCCGGCACTTCTATGCCATATCTTCGCATTCCTTTGGCTACCCATGCAGCCTTTCTAGTCCTGTATATTGTGCTGACATTCTACGTCCCTATTCTTGTTCTTGCTTTAATTGAGAGCAGACACATCGGTTGGCTGACTGGTTTCCAGAAGTCACGGTTTCACCAAGTTGTGTCATTTCGTCTCTCCTATTTAATCTGAGAATAAGATTTTTATTTGAAGTTTTTGTATTTTTGACATATTTTGTGCAGCTTTATAGCTTTTTTGATTACAGCTTGATTCCACACTGTACTTTTGGTACAAGTATGGAATTTCCAGCATGGATATCGGCAGCCCAAATTTCGCAGGCCTATTATAGATATCAGGTGTGCGTCGGCAGGGGATCGAACCTCGGACCATGTATATGGTCGGCGAGAGTCCTAACCACTGTGTAGAGCAGCCAACACTACTCCCAACACTTCGTCTTTACCCGGGCTTGTGACCGGCTAGCAGGCCAGTTTACTGGGCGAAGTTAAAAATAGAAATGACTAGATTAAAATAAACCTGAGGCACCAATATGGGATCGAGGTGAGTTAGCTTATTGATTGTTTTGTGTTAATCCCAGCCGTATTAACAGAGATTAACACATCCACTGGTGAGAGACAGTTTTACTTACTCGTATCACAAGTTCTGACGAAATACAGTATCCAGTATAAAACTCTATTTCGGATCAGGATGTGGTATTTGACTGTACAGTTAGACTATATATTCTTCAGATTCAGATTTGTTGACTAAAGATAGGAGGCTTGAAGCCCAAGTCAACACTTTTCTAGTAAACTCATATGCTTGTTCAAGCCTTTCTTGAATGAATCAGTTGAGAGCGCTGACGTTACTTCTTCTGCGAGTCGGTCCAGGGGTTATTTACTCGTTGTGGTAACCAGTGCTCCAGAGCAATATACTTTCTGTTTATCTTTTGAACTACCCTGCTATGTCCCCTAAGGTGTTCCGACTTGGAGGGAAGGAAAAGAGAAAAAACCAGGTCTGTAATCATCATTTAAAATTTTAAACACCGTAATTGGATCTCCTCTCTACCTGCATTAGTATAGGGGAAGAGATTTAGTCCGTCTAGTCCTTTCTCGTATGATAAAATATTCATTCTACGAATCATACGAGTTGCCTTCTTTTGAACCCATTCCAGAATATGTAGGCTCCATTTAAGATAAGGAATGTTTGCCTGGATACAGTTTTCCAGTCCTTATCTCACCAGAGGTGTATATAGGGAGGTGAACACATCTCTAAGACTCTAGCAAACACCCTGTGAGTTGCTCGTAAAGATCTGAAACTACAGCGCAACAATGTGTATCCAGTGCGCATGTTTGAGAATTTCGCTAAGTCGATTAGGAGTATTCATTCTTTGGACCACTTTAAAAATTTTTCCCCTTGCAACGTGAGCCTATCAATGCAACCCCTCAGCTCTATAAATAAAATTAAATTACCTGTTGTCAGTCAACTCTCATTAACTGTCAATGTTCAGCTCTTACTACGCTGGACCTCACGCTGTCCCTCGAAGACTTTCACAAACGCTTTGTATTAAACAGCGCGAAAACCAGAATACTGATTGGCGACTCAAGAATCCTTTATTCTTACACCAACATATAACCAACAATAAGGTTATTACACAAGGTCTAAGAACAAATGTTATAACAATTTGGGCTGCCGATATCGCATGCTGAAAATTCCAAACTAGTACCAAAAAAACAGTGTGGAATCAAGCTGTAATGAAAATAAAAAAATAAAATAAAGATCATGATAATACTTCTGATAGTTTTTTATCTTTCCTGAACAACGAACGATGAGATGATGACTGCTGGATGGATGACTCCCGCGAAAAATATGGAGGAGTTGGGTTTGAGCGAACAACCATGAATTGATCGTTCAATCTCCAACTACATTTACACCTGTGTATAGGACCATAGGGGAGTCACTGAGCACAGGCAACTCACTGGTTTACAAGATGAACAAGAGAAGGCTGAGTACCTTGCCCTGTGGCATTCCACTATGTACATTTTTCCAAGTGGAGGTTTTGGAGTTGGTCCTGACTCTCCGCCTCCTATCAACGAGGAATTCCCTGGTCCAGTTTAGTAGGCTGAATTTAATACAAAAACTTTTCGACTTCATGAGTAGTTTTTTGCAAGGAACTTTATTGAAGGTTTTGTTAATGTCTATGAAAACGACTCCGACGGGTCTTCTGCTGCCCCTTGACCCGACCCAGCTTCCTCTTACCGTAGGAAGATTTGACAGACATGAGAGGTCTTTTCGAGGCCCTGTCGTGCTGTGGACAACAACTGCTGTTTTCCGGATATGCCATGACAGCTTTGTCGCTGATTTTTTCCAGTACATTGATTAAGGTGCTGGTGAAACTAGTGGGCCTATCGTTTGAAGGGCATTATATTAATCCTCCTTTGTTGACGGGAGCTACTATGGCGTCTTTCCAATCGCCACGTAACACTTCATTTACGGCAAATAGCCTGGAAATCGTAGTCAGTGGACGGCTATGTGAGCTGATAGCTCCTTGGGAAGCCTTCGATGAACATGATCCGCACCCACTGACTTCCCTGCATCTAGATTCCTAAGAAATTTGAATACGATTTTTGTCAACTTCAGTGTAGTCTATCCTGTATTCTTCTTTTGCAACCAGAGCTGGTGCTATAGGGAAAGATGACTCCTGTGTAGAGATTTTGAAGAAGTACTGTGCTATTGCTTCTGCTTTTCCTTGATTCTCTTTGATTGTTCCATTGTCAATAGTTAGGTTTAGGACCCCATTGGATATCCTATTCGTGAAGTTAATGAACCAGAAACTTTTCTTAGGTTACGGCGCTGCATTTTGAGTCGAAGGCATTTTGAATGTTGCATAACTCTATTGTCTCAGAATTCCCAGGCGTAATGAACATATTTCAGTATTCACGTTTACATTTGAGTAATTTAAGAATCTCTCGGTTTATCCAATAGGGGACAAAGTTTTTGACCCTTTGGAACAGATCAAAGGGTGAAAGGTTCGGTTACGTGAGCGAATAGTTGATTAAATTGGTTTGATATGGATTCTGCTTGGAACTTTGGGACTATTTACCAGTTCAGTGAATTGGCCTCTTCAGCTTTCCAGACGTTTGTCGGGCTGGGGTTTTGTCCAGTGATATTGCTACTGTGAACTTGAAAGTGAGCACAGTAGGATCAATTCTTCATAAAGGAGGAAGATTTTATATGGGGTCCAAATTCTCACCATGGGAGAACACAAGGTCAAGGGCTGAACAGGAGTACTGTGGATTATAGAGCATATATTTTGTAACCTTCTGGACTAAAGCTAGAGAAACACATACCTCTATATCTCAAGAACAAACTCAGACCACATTAGTGTGTCATAGTTCTCACCTTCTGGATACAAAACACTAACGGACCATATTATGTTAGCTTTCTTAAAACGATTTGGAGTTACGGCTCAAGGTCGTTTGACTACTCCCAATCACAGCGTGACTTGAGTACACACACTCACCAGCGCTGTTTACGATCTTGTCTTCCTCTGAGGCAAGTCGACTAATATAAAATTAGTCACTGCGAAAACGAAATGTAAATGGAGTTAATTTTTCACGAAAAGGTAGATAACCAGTAATATTTTACTAATATGGAGTAGCAAGACGGTTCCCTATGTGCCCAACATTGCCTGAATGCACTTCTGCAAGGTCCTTATTTCACAGCAGTCGATTTAGCCAACATAGCTAGCCAGTTAGATGAACAAGAATCGTCAGCAATGGGGAGTAGTTGTAGCGCAATTGGCAATTTCCAGAACATGGACGAAACAGGTTATTTCTCAGTGCAAGTGAGTTTGATTAGGCAATCCATTTGTTTTACTTATGCAAAGTTGTCCTTTGAATAGATTCTAAAAATAAGCAACATTGCTTGTGAGTTTACACTTTTTTCAAATACAAAGCAGCGGATGATAGCTCTGTGGATTGGTGGTCATAATCATTATAGCGTTCTGAGTAGTATGCAACAGTTTTGGTATTTTTGCTTTGAATAAGCCACTCAACTAAATGGACTTTTTCACTGGTCTCAAACCTTATTAACGTATTTTTGATTTCTAAAGAGACCATGGCACCACTGCTCATTATCACTTCTGTCTTAGTGATTTGTCGTTTCTATGTGAATAATGCGCTCAAAGCTGATGTCATTCGTACTCATTCACCACTCCGTACCATTAATGTTCTGTCTTTCCTCTGTTTTCTTCATGCTCTTGTAATATGATTAAACAAGTCTTAAGTATTGCATGTCAATACCATAAATAGTTTGAGTGACTGGATATGAAATCCATGCTCAAGAAGTAAAAGTGAAAATACTTAGTGATCACTCGTAAAAATACGTCATACATGAGTATAGTACAACAACATAGAACATGTCATACTACCGGTCGGTCTACTTCAAGTACCATAAGTGGGTGTTCAGACTTTTATCGTGACAAAAATGTCAGTTAAAATTGTTCTTTGTTGCTATACATAGTTTACCTTTCTATATATTTGGTGATACTAAGAAACTGATATTATTACAACCCTGTCAGGATACTACGAGTATATCAATGTAAATAGACATGTCATTCGGCACTTCTATATAATAGCCTGATTCTCCAAATCTCATATCAAACAAATAGGAAGAAGACTAACTCTCCCTCTTTACCTAATTAATACTTACCGTGTCGATCCGCCTATCAAAAGAGACAGAACGGAAGAAAGTCATAGTCCCAAACCAGCATTTTTCTCATTCCATCAACAAACAGTTGTGCCGAACCGTGTAGTAAGGTTCAGCACGCGTACTTCGATAGAGAAATGGGTATCCAACGTGAAGTACAAGCCTTTTTAGATAGGTTTTAGTATGCTTGTTTAATAAGGAGTACAATAGTATAAAATTTTGTTGCTTTTTCGTGGGAATCAATGCCACAGGGATCGATAGAATAGAATATTACTCTTAGATCAAGGAGTACTAACAATGCCACTGATTGTGTTCGGAGTGTAGTCGGCACACCTAGGTTTTCTCATGTTCGTAGCTTCTGTGCATCATATAGTCATATGGTCCAGCACATTAAAAGGTGTTCATCAAATTAATTAATTCATAATCAGTGCTTAAAAGCTTTTCTATTTGCCTTAAATATATGGGAGTTAGCAACTTGAAGCATTCAAGAGGATTCCCCTCCTTTATTTAATGCCTAAGTCGTGTCGGTAATCGCACCTATTTTTCTCTAATAGCTTTTGATTCCACCCCATCATAAAAAATTGCCATTCTTTTTTGAGTTTACTTCTGCGGCAATAATAACTATCTTAAGTTTTCTCTTCTGATTAAATAGTCACCTGAATTCTCGTGTTTTTTATTCGCTGTATGCTCAGAGGTGTCTTTCGCAAAATGAACTACTGAAACACGTAGTACCACTTTCGCAAAGCGAATTCTATTATTATTACCATTATTATTGATTATCTTTTGCTATTAGTCACGTTTTGTTCTCTGTAAAAAATAACAACAACAACAACAAGAATCAAAGGTGGTTTTGTTACTGTGGTTTTAATTTGATTATTAGTTTTTCTGTTGCACTGGACTTTTGGGCTTTCTTGTACTCCATGTCACTCAATCTGTGAAGTTATCACAACTAGTGATTTGACAAATACATTGGTTTATCCTACATGACATTCCATTTATTATTTTTCTCTTGGGTTCCTAGTGGAACATAGGGCTTCAACTGCACGTCTCCACTTGCTTCTGTCTTCTGCTGTACTTTTCACCTGCATCCGTGTTAGTCCATACTGTTTCAACTCCTCCTCTTCACACGATCTCCTCCATGTTACCCTTGCACCGACGTCCCACTCGCCGCTTCCCTTTCCGCCTTGTTCCACTCGAGCACTGGCCTGACGCGCGCGCGATGTCACCCAGCGGCGGCCTCCTCAGCGAGTGTCCAATCCATCTCAATCCACTTTCTCCTGCATATTTGGTGTTGGTGGGCGATTGGTTCTTGTTTTGTTTGTTCCCATAGTTTCTTGTTGGTGATTCTTTCCAGCTCGACCATCTGATCTTCAGTATAGAGCGAAGACGGTTGTTGATGACATGACATGACACTCCATACTTTCAATTATTATATTTATGTGCTTTAATACGCTTTTATGTATTTTTTTTTTCATCTTCCTCTAACCTTATAGGTTATTTGCAAAGCTCTGCAAATATGGTCTTTAGAATTAGTGCCTTTCTTGAGACAGTGTCCAGAAGCAGAATTGGCTAGAGAAAATCGGCTGGACAAAAAGCTTTCATTTGTCATTATCAGCATCACTGGTTCACAATAAGAAAGATTGGAAGCCAATGGTTCAATCTTAATTCAATGCTCCCAGCACCAAGATTAATCTCTGAAACTTATCTTACGACTTATTTAGCTCAACTGAAAGAAGAAGGCAATTCAATATTTTTATCATTGGTACCTTACCTGAATGTGAAGCTGATCAAGTAATATCGGTAAGTTTGCAAATCTTTTCATACTTTTTGACACTATTTGAAACTTCTTTTTTTTAAATGTTACGCATACAAGATTTAATAGTTTCCCTTATATCATATATAGAGGCTATATTAGGCGATGTTTCTTGAATTCAGAACTGTCCTTTTTCGCATGAGACGCATTCAGATTCTTTTGTTTTTGAATAGTAAATCTTACAGTGTGCATTCCTAGTTTTATTATCACTTGTATTATTTTTGTTCACTCCCTTTACTCTATCTATGCCTGTAGTATTAGATTGATAGGGAGTATCAGTTACTATGTACTAATGTATCTATCTATCCTTCATCAGTTTCCCGGAACTAATTTTTCATGTACCAAGCTATAAGCCAAACTTATTGTGTAAGGGTTGGAGATACTACCTAGTTGCGCAGACCGTAGTACAATTATTGGGTTTTTGAGTGGAGATCCACCGGCTAAAAGTTCATATTGCTCAAGTCATTTAGCCATATAAAGACTCAATTTGTCTGAATCGTGTAATGTATTTGAGCGCACAACATATTTCGAACAATCTGATCACACACGGACTTGTCATAGGAATTAAGAGGTGAGAAAAAACACTACTTAGGTCAAGTTAAAAGGACATATTTAAGGTCAAGATAACAATGAAGACCACTAAAACAAATAGCAGAGTTAATAGTACATCTACCATGACTGGTATCAAAACAAATTTACCAAGGAAGGCTTAATGTAATAACGGATTGTTTTTGAACGCGTAAAGGTGGTTTAAATTTTCTAATTGCCAGCTAGGGCTTCCACAAACTTTAGGATACATCCTCGCCCAAACACTTTTTATAGATAGGTTTAAAAGATCTGTTAATGTCATATTTATGTCCCGTCTCTATAATATGTTTCGCATTGGAAGAGTTAGGTATCCTTTTCACACCATTAATGGGTTCTGAAGATTCCATTTGTTTCTGGAGCCATTTAGGAATATGCTCTGAAGCCAGCCCTCACTTGAAGAGATCTATGAGTCCTCCGTATGTATGTGTGTCCACACGTACATTCAAATTGGTAAATACAGTCTGTCTGTCTGGATTCAACATAGAACTTGGCACCGAAGTGCAGCAGTTCGAGTTGCCACGTTCCAAATAGCACACAGAGGTAGACAAGAAGATGAGTGAAGAGAATCAATAGAGTTTGACAAATATAAGAGTGAAACAGAATGGGTAATGGTAGAAAGGAATATGAAAGATTACAGAGACTGAATACATCTGCGCCATTGACAACGATTTTGAGCCATGTCACCTATTGTCTCCAGCCATTGATTCCTAGAGTCCCGAGGGCCCCAACCCGGGAGTCTGCATCTCCCTACCTGACTCAGTTTAACTGTCAAGGATTTCATGGATTGATGCCATGTTTTTGTTTGGCCACCACTGGCTCTTTTCCAACCTGAACCTATATCAGCTAGCAATGCCCGTCGGGGGAGGCGGTGGTTAGGCATGCGCACCACGTGACCTAGCCATCTTAGTCTATGTAACTTTATAGCCTCGTCGATTGATTTTCCCTCTTTGCCCAACACTCTACGCCTAACGTCAACATTACTTATCTTGTGAAACCACCTAACGTGAGACAGAGATCGCAGACATCTATGATCGAAAGCAGTCAACCTTTTCATGTCTTCAACGCGTATTGGCCATGTTTCAGAGCCATAGAGAAGGACGGAGCGAACTGATGAGCAGTACACACGTCCCTTGGTTGATAACCGGATGTCACGCCTACGCCAGAGATGGTGTAAGTCAGCGAAAGCAGCTCGAGCTTTTCGGATCCGTGCTGAGATTTCATCGCCAATCAGTCCGTTGGTGCTAATACAACTTCCCAAGTAGGTGAAGTGGTCAACATGTTCTATCACTTCACTCCCTATCACTAAGTTAGGGGTTGACGTGGTCCAGTCCTGTAGCAGCATCTTACATTTTGCAGGGGCGAATCGCATGCCAAACATACGAAGATTGCTGCTCAAGGTGTTCAGAAGACTCTGCATTTTGTCAGCATCCTCCCCTAACAGGACTATGTCATCTGCATATTCTAAGTCCATTAGATTATTCCCTGGTAACAAGTCGATTCCTAAGTCACTACGTTCAGTTAAGGATACTTCCATTAGCATATCTATGATGAAGTTAAACAGAAATGGGGAAAGTGGACATCCCTGTCGGACACCACTGGTTGTTACCAATTCAGATGACAATTCCCCATAAGCCCTTACACGACTACGTGAGTTTGAATAGAGTGCCTTGATTAGTGCAATGTACTTTCTTGGCACTCCCTTCACAGTCAGACATTGCCATAGTACCTTTCGATCCACGGAGTCGAAGGCCGCCTTCAAGTCAAGAAATATGACAATTGTTGGACGCCGAAAAGTGTGTCTATGTTCTAGAATCTGTCGAAGAGTGAAGATATGATCTATGCACCCTCTACCTGGTCTAAAGCCTGCTTGATTTTCCCTTGTCTGTTCCTCCCGAGTTCTGCTTAGTCTATGCATGATTACTGAGCCTAGGATTTTAGAGACTATGTTCGTTAGGCTGATCCCCCTATGATTATCACACGAGGACTTGTTTCCCTTCTTGAATATCGGTATAATAAGTGACTTACCCCAGTCTGATGGTACTGTCTCTGATTCCCAGACTTTGCCTAGTACCTCAGTTAATCTACAAACTAGTATGTCACCCCCATATTTAAACACCTCCGGAATAATTCCGTCGGGTCCTGCCGCTTTGCCTCGTTTCAAATTACTGATAGCTTTTGTAACCTCACCTACAGACGGCGGACCAGTGTCTATATCCCATTCGGGTACGTGGTGGATGGCGGGGAGGTTCAGTGTGGCTGTAGGCAAGTTAAATTGTTCCTCAAAGTGTTCTTTCCAGCGTTCAAGGCGTCTATCCTGAGAGCTAATTAAGGAGCCATTTTTCTCAGAAATAGTCTCACTTATGAATTGCCTTCTCCCACCCGATTCTGTGATGAGTCTAAAGAGTTGCCTAGTGTTGCCTATCGCCAATGCTTTTTCCATCTCTTTCGCCTTTGTCACCCACCACTGTTCACGGTCCTTGCGGAGACTTTTAGTAAGTTTCCTTTTGTGCAGCTTTCGCTCCTCATTGAATTCGGAGCTCGCCGGAATAAGTCTTCTAGCATCTATCAGTTCGGATGAGGCAGTCGAAATCCAGTGGTTTTTACTCACCTTTGGATTTGCCTTATTCACAGCTTTTACAGCTGTATCTATAGCTGACTGAATATTCTTCCAGGCTTCTCCAGGGTGAGCACAGCTGTCGAATTCAGATATGCGTTTAGCTAGTTCTTCCTCAAATAGGGATTTAGTTTCCTGATCGAGCTGGGGACGTGATGGTTTTACCGCCAGCTGTTTCCTACGTCCGTTCAGTCGTAAGCACACACGAGCCCGGACCAGTGCGTGATCGGTATCTACACACGTGTTCCAGAAGGAGCGACAATCTCCTACCGACCCACGCCAACGATAGCTTATTGCTATGTGGTCTATTTGTGTCCAGCGTTGGTTTGATGATGGGGGTCGCCAGGTTAAACAGTGTCTCTCCTTGTGTTTAAAGTTAGTGCTTACAAGAAACAAATGATTATCTGAACAGAACTGTAGGAGACGGTCACCGTTGTCGGTTCGCTGGCACGGAACTCCATAGGTGCCACCGACATCCTTCTCAGATTGACACAATTTCCCTACTTGAGCGTTAAAGTCACCAGCTAGAACGACTATATCTGAGCGTTTAGCCTTTCTCACCAAACTAGACAGCTTTTGGTAGAACTCATCCTTCGTTTCATCCGAACTGCAGTCAGTGGGGGCGTAGGCGGAGATTACGAAAAGGCATCGGCGAGTAGTGCAGTCCTTTCTCCTTCTTACTGATCCGTTCAGACGGACAGCACACATTCGGCTATCTACTGGGATCCAGTCAAGCAATGTCTTTTCTGCCCTAGTACTCAGAGCTATCCCTACGCCAGCTAATCCTCGTGAACTAGCTGTGGCATCTCCTGACACCCTCAAGGTGAATTTTGAAGATTCATCCTGTTGGCCAGGTGGGGTTAGGTGAATAACCACACTTGGGTCTTGTATGCGTGTTTCTGAAACACAACATACATCAATGGCTCGAGATGCCAGGGTCTTAGCTAGTGATGCTTGTTGTCCTATTTGGCAAAGTGTCCTAACATTAAATGCTCCTATATGAAATTGGTGGCGTGGCTTTAGGAGACTATCCGTGGTGGTTTTTTGGCTTTCGTCGTTTTTAGTGGACACAGAGTGAAGAGGGAGTGAGGAGCCATCAAGTAGAGGAGTTGCATCAGTGGAGGAAGGCAAGGTAATAGAGATGAAGATGAAGACAAAGATAAGTGAGGATTAGAGAGGTTTTGTGTGCATTTCGGATTGTGAGGGCGATTGTTACTTCCCGGCTGCCCACACCGTGGAAGTTGGTTGCGTGACCGCAGAGCCCAGGGGACAACTGCTTGAGGCCGGTCACACGCGGCCTGTTTTTGTTTGTTCTTTTTGTTTGGTGTGCCTCAGTAGCATACTTATCACTCCCGCCCTGTGACACGGCAGCAGGAAGCGCGGTCGTTGTTAATCCGGGCCACGGCCGATCCGGCATGAAATTTTGTGAATTTGTTTGGATCATGGTATTGGATGAGGTAGCTGCTTTTTGTTTAACCGCTATCCAAACAACCTGCCTGGCATGGTAGAACCTCAAGAGACATAAGTCTCAGCCAGTATAGCTTGATTAGGTCATTGCGGTGTTCAAGCCCGACCACCACGTCAAGGTAGCAGCTTTCGGTCGGTAAATACAGTGGGATGTGACATGATTTTTCTCATGTTCGAAGGGTTTAGATAGATATATTGGCTTTACATTCTCTATTATTATGATATTAGCTGCATCAAAAGTCTTTTAACAGCAGCGTTCAGTCTCTGTCTAGTTATCAAGCTGCTATGATTTCCCATATAGGGTAGCTTGATGCACACGTCTTTCTTAGGGCGAGTTGTAGAGTTGGTCTTCGTGTTCTGACTACTTTATATCTCCTGATGAACTTGTCTGGATAACTGTTATCAACCAGAGTTTGTGTCAACTTTATTTCTTCTTCATCAAGTGTGTGTCTTCAGTGTGTATTCGTTGGATTCTACTGAAGAGGCACCTCACTCACTAAGTCTCTTTTGTGCCGAACAAGGCAGAAACTGTGGTAATTAAGGTACTGTCCTGGACAGTAGGATCATCACATTAAGCCTTCCTTGGTAAATTTGTTTTGATACCAGTCATGGTAGATGTACTATTAACTCTGCTATTTGTTTTAGTGGTCTTCATTGTTATCTTGACCTTAAATATGTCCTTTTAACTTGACCTAAGTAGTGTTTTTTCTCACCTCTTAATTCCTATGACAAGTCCGTGTGTGATCAGATTGTTCGAAATATGTTGTGCGCTCAAATACATTACACGATTCAGACAAATTACGTCTTCATTCTTATTGCGTTATCTAAATTCATAAAGGGAACTAATTTTTAAATTTAGCCATATCTTCACATCTTTTTAAGTAGTCCTAACCAGTTGTATATATTATGTTGAGAATTTATAAAACCTTATGAATGTTCTTGAATGACTTCACTTTATCATATTAGTGAAAGTGCTCACATCCTATTACCTCAATTTTATGCCACTGAGTTTCGTTAACCATTTGGTTCTTAACTTTCTGACGACTCTAGCTGGGCACTCTACACGACTTAGATCAGTAGTCATTGACTTTATAGATTTGTACTACGTTTTACTTGTCTCATCGTAAACATCTTCCCACCTTAACCTTTAGCTAACGTTCTTCTTCAAAAAAGTTATTGGCTAAGTAAGATAGAACTAATACACGGTATATCATTGGTATTAGATGGTTGGAGGCAACAGGCTACAGGAAGACTTGCAGGGACCTAGGTTTCTTGCTAGTTGGCACTCACCACCAGTCAGCAAGGCGATGTATCTGCAACCTTGAAGGAACTCATGTCCCAACCAGTGCTGCCTGCAGTCAGAGACGTTACCACCACTGAGCTATTTAGGCTCGTGATTGACCTCCTGTAGGACTGTATTGGATATTTTTGATTGGACACTAGTCAGTAACTAGTGTAATGTAGATTGAATTCTAACTGACTAGTGTCCAATCGAAAATATCCAATACAGTCTTACAGAAGGTCAATCGAGAGCCTGAATAGCTCAGTACTAACGTCTGTGACTGCAGGCCGCACTGGGTGACGCGGTTTTGAATCTCAGAAGGAACATGAATTCCTTCAAGGTTGCAGATACATCGCCTTGCTGACTGGTGGTGAGTGCCAACTATCAAGAAACTTAGGTCCCGGCAAGTCTTCCTGTAGCCTGTTGCCTCCAACCATCCAATACCAACAATTCACAGTGCACCGTAATGGCGAGCTACCTAGCGGTATGTTGGCCACATTGGAAGCTTGACTGATAGAATTCAGTTTGCAGCGAAGATAGGACTAGACTAGTCGCGCAACATCATATTTTAATATGACAGGAACCAATCTCAGGTCAAAAGCCGAGATATGTCTTCAATGTGTTTAGAAGACCACATTTTATCAATGTCTTCAGGTCAATAAATGAGCGCTACAAAGTAATAAAAAAAAGCATAAGTGTGCTTCTAGCTTGACGTCACTCTAGTAGTTAGTGTGTAGAGTGATTAGTAAATCTTGTTGATTAGATATATAGCAATTTTAAATTACTGTATATATTTTTTGTCAGGACTTAAAATTATTATCATTAAATCTATATTTATTGGAGACGGGGGTGGTGGGTGGGTTGATTTCTAAAATTGTTTGTTCATTAATTTGTGTGTGTGATGCTTGCTACTACTTAAAGGTCATGTGGCTCTTTTTAGGCATAAGTTATAATTAGTATGATATTTCTAAAATTGCTATTCAAATCTACTGTGAAATCAATGGAATTCCCTTAAAACTGTACAGCTGAATAATACTTCCTACTAGTAACGAAAAGGATTTCCAGCTGCCAGTTGTAGACTTTCATCAACAGCTGTCTTCGTTGGCTCCATACTGAAGATCAGAAAGAATAAGTAACAAGAAACTCTGTCTGGGAAAAAACCAACCAGGAGCAGCCGATCACTCAACAAATATGTAGGAGAAAATGGAGATGGATTGATCGGGTGTACATTGTGGAAAACGTCGAATGACACCGCTTTTAGAAGTGTGTGGGCGGTTGTTACTTCTCGGCTGCCCACACCTTGGAAGTTGATTGATTCTTTGGGTACCTGAAACAGAGATAGGGTTAGTGTTGCGTGACCACAGAGCCCGGGGACAGCTGCTTGAGGCCGGTCACACACGGCCTGTATGAACTGGTTTCTGGGATTGGTTCCGTATTAGTAAACTTACCGCCAGTTACGAACCACCGTAAGGTAAATAGGAATGTACAGATTTTGGGGGCGACCTTTTCTAACCCTCTCTCTCCAGAGTGCAGAGACAGAATAGCTGGTCGACATGCTGGTCATCTGAGGGAAACACCTTACTGCTGTTACATCCCTGTTCCCCAACAGTACGACTTCGCCGTCAGGCTCCCAGCATAGTGTAAGAAAGATTCTTACACAATTCCGGTAACTGATTTTAGTCTAAACGCTATCCTAACAACCTTCGTGTCATGATAGGACCTGCAGGAACATTGGTTCCAGCCAGTGCAGCTTGTTGGGTCATCGCGGTGTGCAAGCCCGACCACCACGTCAAGGTAGCAGCTATCGGTTGGGAATGACACCGTGCACCAGGCCAGTGCTCGAATGGAATCCAAATTGGAAGCGACAAGTAGGTCGTTACTTCGAAGGTAACATGGAGGTGATCGTGTGAGGAAGCGATGAGAGAATATTGACAATCGTTGACCCAGCTGAAGGCGATGGCAGAAAATAGAAGGAAGTGGAGATGTGTTGTTGAAGCCCTGTGTTTCACTCGGAACCCAAGGGAATAATAATAATAATAATAATAATAATGAATTTGAACAATGCAAGAGTATGTAGCGGTAGATATTTCCTCAGAATTATTAGCCACAGCGTTAATCTCTGAACGCTGGATGCTGACCCTCACTGTTTAAGTAGATTTGTTTAGCTGGAGGCTTACTGTCAAGTATCCACGCCATTTGGCTGGCACGCCGTCGTGTTACGTTCATTCGTCCGTTTGTGCACGATCCGTGCGTTGGTGGCACAGTGGTTAGGACTCTGGCTGACCTTGCACATGTTCTGGGGTTCGATCCCCTACCGACGCACACCTGATATCTATGTTCGGCCTGCAAAATTTGGGCTACCGATACCACATGCTGAAAATTCCATACATGTGCCAAAAAATACGGTGTGGAATCAAGCTGTAATAAAAAATATTTGACTCTGTCCCACTTTGTTGTGTAGTTGTGTATTAATGCATACAGTGCTATTGCTGAGTTCTTTTCTAAATTACTTATCTTTATGGGATCAGTCAATCTAATCTCAGCTAAATTCTTATGTTCTGACAATCTGATTACCCCCGATCTACTAGTTTGACCTATGTAGTTGACCTAACTCATGGTCATTGCAGGGTATTTTGTAAATTATATTATTTCGTATAATTGGGTCAACCGACGGGGTCTTTTAACTTACGGAGCTTGTCCCTGCCTGAGCGAGTTTGTAGGTTTAAATGCCACCAACCTAATTCCTGCTTTATTAAGAGTCGGCAGGGGATCGAACTCCGGACCATGTACATAGTCGGCGAGAGTCCTAACCACTGTGGCACCGACGCAGTAAAAGTAGTAATCTAGGTAGGTGGAGAGAGAGGTTGATTACTCAATCTTTGCTCAAAGAATAATCTACACCCAAAGTATGCAATAAGAATGACTCACCACTCATACCAAAAATGTGGAAAATACTACTACCAATCAAATCGAGTGATGAAAAATAATGGAATTATATAGACGAAGTTAGAAAGTTGTGTGAGTAGTGCCTTGATATGTCTGTTTATCTGTTTTCGACATAGAACTTTGCGCAAATGTGCGGAAGTTCAGGTCGCCACACTCCATGTAGCACGCGAAGCAAGAGAAGAGAGTACAAGAAAAGCATAATAGAAACAGTAAGCAGAGGTGTGAGACAAAGGAGGAGTAGTAACGAAGCACAAAACAGTTTCATTGGAAATCATAAGTCACAAGGAGTGGATGCATCTGCGCCACTGAGAACGATTTTGAGCCATGTCACCAATTGTTTCCAACCATTTGTTTTTACCGTCTCGAGGACCCCAACCAGTGAGGAGGTCTACACCTTCCTACGTGGCTTAGACCAACTGTTGTGGATTTCATTGACTGATGCCAAGTTTTTGTTTGACCGCCGCTAGCTTTTTTCCAGCCTGACCCTATATCCGCTAACATAGCTCGTCGAGGGAGGCGATGGCTTGGCATACGTAACACATGTCCTAACCATCTCAGTCTTTGTAACTTCACGACTTCGTCGATTGATTTCCCCTGTTTACCCAGCACTCGACGCCTAACCTCAATGTTGCTCACCTTATTATGCCACTTCACACGGGAAATAGAGCACAGGCACCTATGATCAAAGACAGCTAGTCTTTTCATGTCTTCCACTCTCAGTGGCCAGGTCTCACAACCATAAAGGAGGACGGAGCGGAACGATGAGCAGTACACCCGCCCTTTGGTCGATAGTCGAACATCTCGTCTACGCCAGAGTCGGCATAAACTGGCAAATGCGAAACGAGCCCCCTGTATTCGTGCTGAGATTTCGTCAGAGATCAACCCATTGACACTGGCTGATGGTACTTCCCAAATAAGAGAAGCGGTCAACATGCTCTACCACTTCACTTCCTATTTTTAAACTAGGCGTCGATGTAGTCCAGTCCTGTAACATCATCTTGCATTTGGCGGGAGCGAATCGCATGCCAAACATTCGTAGATTGCTGTTCAAGGTGTTTAGAAGACTCTGCATTTCGTCAGCGTCTTCGCCTAGAAGGACTATATCGTCTGCATATTCCAAGTCAACGAGATTATTCCCTCCCTGGTAGCAAGTCAATCCCTGAGTCACTGAAGTCACTTAGGGTTAAGTCCATTAGTACATCTATGATAAAGTTGAATAGAAAACGGGATAATGGGCATCCTTGACGGACACCTTGATATGAGGTTATGACTAGTAATGAATTGTGCTCGAAACGAGTGGTCATTAGTAAATATTACTATATAACAGACACTGTAAGACTTTATCAAAATAAATTTCATCCATAATGGAAATACACTCTACCAGTACAGTGCTCAAATTCTATTTTTATATCTATGTGAAGTTGCTCTTTGAGAAAGACAGTGAATGCATCAGAATGCCTAGCACATTTCCTAGCTACCTCAATCGATATAGCTGGGATACTTACACTTTTGTTGTGATAAATGTGTAAGTTTAATGTTTGTTCACCTAAAAAAAATTTTGTTCTCTCTAAAGTTTTGTTGAATTCTTTTTTCTCTCTTTTTATTTTTCTTCAATTAACTAGATATGTCCTGTTACTGAGGACAATGTGATCAGCTATACTTTAGCTCAACAACACAAAACCCAAAGTCAAGATGATGTAGAGGCTGTTGTTGCGATAAGTCAAACAGAATTTGATGAAGAAGATGTAACACTTAGGCGTGTTTTAGAATCTTCTGAAAATGATGATCCAGATTTACAACGTGCTTTACAAATTTCAGCAGATGTAAGTGTAATTATTACTCGGGTAATAGATACAGACTGTGCATATTCAAGAGTATTGGTTTTTGTAGGGATTTCATTGATTGATTGACTTCATCATAAGCTGACATCGGTTAGAGAACCTATCGTTTCGTCCTAGTTTGGGACTCTTCATCAGTTCAAACATAGAACCTTCTGGTTACAAGGCTAGCGAGCTCGTAGACTATTAAGCCACTGAGATCCGATATAATGGCCCGTAAATTCCAACTTCTGACAATTCATGTCTGTCTGTCTGTGATATGTATCCACATATATATATTTATGTGTGTGTGTGCATGTTGGTCTCTCTTTCTGTTTGCTCGGTTAGTCTGTGACCACTTCACTTGTATGGACTTGTCTCCTTTAATAATGTGTATTCTCCTTATATTATATTATATATAATATGAGTGTTTGTTGACAGTCCGTTGCTTGGTGACATATATCCATATATGTTTGTTGGCATGTCTGCTATATTCGCTATGTATAATTGGATCGACACTCCATTATAATTAGCCATTCATGTTAAGACTGTCTAATGATTTTTCCCACGCTTGTCTGAATTATTTATATATATTCGCATTCACAATTTGTGTGAACTACTTTACAACTTCAGGACTATTAGTTTCTCGACCAGTCCATAACAATAATTTAGCGACGAGTACATAACAATTTGGCGACGGGAAAACTAGTACATAACAATTTGGCGACGGGAAAACTAGTACATAACAGTCTGTTTGTTTGTTTACGACATAGAACTTTGCACTGATGTGTAGCAGTTCCAGTCACCACACTCCCTCCTTGTAGCACACAAAGCAGGAGAAGAAAGTAGAAGAAATGCAAAATATAGGGACAGTGAACAGAGATATGAGGCAGAGAGAATAGTAATATCAAAGAACAATATAGTTTCATTAGAAATCATAAGTCACAGGGAGTGGATGCATCTGCGCCACTGAGAACGGTTTTGAGCCATGTCACCAATTGTTTCCAACCATAGATTTTTACCGTCCCGAGGACCCCAGCCTGGAAGTCTACACCTTTCTACGTGGCTCAGACTAACTGTTGTAGATTACATTGACTGGTGAGGCCATGTTTTGGTTTGACCGCCGCTAGCTTTTTTCCAGCCTGACCCTATATTCGCTAACATTGCTCGTCGAGGAAGACGATGACTTGGCATACGTAACACATGTCCTAACCATCTCAGTCTTTGTAACTTCACGACTTCGTCGATTGATTTCCCCTGTTTACCTAGAACTCGACGCCTAACCTCAATATTCCTCACTCTATTATGCCACTTTACACGGGAAATAGAGCACAGGCACCTATGATCAAAGACAGCTAGTCTTTTCATGTCTTCCACTCTCAGTGGCCAGGTCTCACAGCCAATTCATGACGTAGCACGACCGCTAGCCCCAATGTCTTTAGCGAGTAATTTGTCCTTACACCCGACCTGCTGCTGCACCGTACCGGTCACAACTTCCCACTAGAACCCAGGTAACTACTTGCCTACCTGAATAGGGCCAGTCGCTAGTGAGCATCTCACTGATATTCAAGTATTGGTTTGTAGTGATTTGATTGATTAGTTACAGGATTTTATGATGAGCTGACATCGGTTAGAGAGAGAACCATTAGAAAACTTGGACTGGAATATTCATGTGTATTTCTCAGATAGCTAAGTTAACGAACTCTTTTAGTTTTAATTATCTCTTGGGTCTTTTTTACATGTTGCCCTGTCCTGATATTGTTTATCAGATCCATGATCCTAATAGTCTTAATCAGTTTTTTCAGCGATTCATTTATGTAAATGAGAAAAAATGATGTATGACGCAATACACTAAGGCGTTTTTTTATGTGGTCAAGGATACTTCATATATAATCCAATCGATTTTAAGAGATTATATTTCATATGCGCTTAGTGAAAATTGTCTTCCAGCATCATTATCACAGTGACTTCAATGTCTATTTTTTGTTACTTGAGCTACATAGCATATGAATGGTATTATATCGTCTACCGTCTGTCACTCGGATGACTACTATGATGGTGGTGGTGGTGGTGGTGTGATACAGACGATGAGTTCCAACGAATTACTATTCTCACATATTCCCACAGTTCATTAGTGCATTGACAACAGAATACTATATGCGTATTTGAACATTCTATTTCATTCTATTTCGTTCGTTGTTAACCAAAATCACATGCTCAGTGATTGGTTAAACTGAATATATAAACTGCATAGATATAATCAGCGGTTTGATCACTTGAAAATATACCTTGACTTCTGTGTCTTGCCTTCTTCTGTTACACTACTACCCTCGTGTATCAGTACACAGGATGAAATTAAGCTCTAGTTCGGGTAAGAAAAAAGTGTCTACAAAAAATATTAATATTTTGATTGGACACTAGTCAGTAACTAGTGTGATGTGTCTAGTCCTTTCTTCGCTGCAGACTGAATTCTATCAGTCAGCTTTGTAATGTGGCCACCATGCCACTAGGTAGCTCGCCATCACGGCGCACATTGATTTGATGATATTAAATGGTTGGAGGCAATCGGCCACCGGAAGCCTTCCCTGGACCTAGCTTTTGTGCTAGTTGGCACTCATCAGCAAGGCGTATCCGCAACCTCAAAGGAACTCATGTCCCTTCTGAGATTCGAACCCGCGTCACCCAGTGCGGCCTGCAGTCAGAGATGTTGCCACTGTGCTATTCGAGCTCGCGACTGACTTCCTGTGACTGACTGCTGACCGATAGAATTCACTCTGCAGCGAAGAAAGGACTAGACAGATCACACTAGCTACTAGTGTCCAATCAAAATATCCACTACAGTCCTACAGGAGGTGGTCAATCGCCAGCTCTAGTAGCTGAGTGGTAACGTCTCTGACTGGAGGCCGCACTGGGTGACGCGGGTTTGAATCTCAGAAGGAACATGGGTTCCTTCAAGGTCGCAGATGCGCCCTGCTGTGATGAGTGCCAACTAGCACGAAACCTAGGTCCAGGGAAGGCTTTCGGTGGCCGATTGCCTCCAACCATCTAATATCATCAAATATTAATATTGTTTGAACTTTCCTTGATGCAATCGGGTCCCGGCGGCTTTTAATGGTTTATGAAATCTCTCACCCTGTAACCAGGAGTCCTAGGTTCGAACCCCTGCTGTGGGTGCGTACTGCAGAAGAGTCCCAAACTAGGCTGTTGAAGCAACCGCCCAGTAGTACTCCCAGCTGGTTTTCTCTAATCGATGTCAGCTTATGATGGAATATCCTGAAGTCAATCAAATCCCACCACTTATAACACGGCAGATGGAGCGTATAATCCTGGCAAAGAGGGAAAGTTGAGCATGGGGCTAGCAACTGCATCCCGTAAAAAAAATCACCGCTCTTGAGATTTCAACACTGACGGGTGAAGCCGTATGTTGCACTCAAAATGCAAAAGGAATTAAAAGTATATATATATATATATATATATATATATCGTGCATTGTTTAATGGATACATCATTTATTTTATAGTCCTCAAAACACAGCTACTGTTACCGAGAATGTGATTCATCTTCACTGTCTTCGCTGCAAATTTTTCTGCAACAAAAAGATTTTTAAAAGGTGGCGGGGGGGGGGGATATAGTTTTTGCGCTTATTGCTGTGATGAATAATTGTCATTTTATACACATGAAATCATTTTATTCAGTTTTTTTTTAAAAATATACATATATAAATTTCTTTTACAGGAGAATAAAGATATGTTTGACATGGAATTACAAAAAGCAATATCTATTAGTTTGACGGCAAGTAAGTGTCTTTTTTCCTCTCTCTGTGTGTCTCTCTATGAAACGACATATGTTGTATCAGCCTGTAAATGTAGTAATATATGTGCAAAACTAAAGCACTGTGGTATTATTATTATTATTGTTCCCTTGGGTTCCTAGTGGAACATAGGGCTTCAACTGCACGTCTCTACTTGCTGCTGTCTTCTGCTGCAGTGCTTTTCACCTGCATCCATGTTAGTCCGTACTGTTTTAACTCCTCCTCTTCACACGATCTCCTCCATGTCACCCTTGCACTGACGACCCACTCGCCACTTCCCTTTTGGCCTTGTTCCACTCGAGCACTGGCCTGATGCTCGCGCGCGATGTCATCCAGCGGCGGCCTCCTCAGCGAGTGTCCAATCCATCTCAATCCACTTTCTCCTGCATATTTGGTGTTAATGGGCGATTGGTTCTTGTTTTGTTTGTTCCCATAGTTTCTTGTTGGTGATTCTTTCCGGTCGGGCCATCTTATCTTCAGTATAGAGCCAGCGAAGACAGTTGTTGTTGATAAAGGTCTGCAACAGGCTGTTGGAAATATTCTTTGTGACCCGCCCGCCGAATTTCTGATCCCCAAATATAAGAACTGACTTGACGTTGTTTGTATTGGAAATCCGACCGAATTTTGTTGTTGATGCTGAGTGACGAAGATTTCCGGATTGGTTTTAGGTTGGTGAATGCGTTTCTTGCCTTCCCGATTCTCCACTTGATATCCTCGTCCGTTCTGACTGCCTGTAGTTGAGACAATGCTCCCTAGATGATGAGTGAATAAAGTAACCTCTTTCAAATCCCTCCCGTTGATGGTGATTGGCTCTGAATGTTTCTGCTGTTGTTGTTGTTGATTGGTTATTTTCATAACCTCCATCTTGTCTATGTTCACCTGTAGTCCTGTCTTCACCGACTGCTTCTTCACCCAGTTTGTCGGTTTTCGCTTGTAAGTCTTCGATTTTGTGACAGTGACATCAAACATAAATCATCCACGCGCGAAATCCAGGTCTTCTAGGTTCTTCACGTCGGTCGGTCCAGGATATCCCTGTCTTCTGGTTTCCCACTGTCTGACGCATAATCCAGTCCACCACAATTAGGAATATCATTCATCGGTAATAATAAGCACCCTTGTCTGACTCCTGTGCTTACTCCAAACGCCTCGCTGAGTTTTCCGTTGTGGATCACTTGACATGTGCCGTTGTTGTACAGCTGTTGAATAAGGTTGATGAATATTTGTGGTAAGCCGTAGTACTCGAGTAGTTTCCAAATAACTTCACGGTCAACGCTGTCGAAGGCCTTCTCGAAGTCTGTAAAGTTGAGGTAGAGGCTTGATTGCCATTCCATGCTTTGTTCTGTGATGATGATGCGTAGAGTTGCAATTTGGTCAGTACATGATTTGCTTTTTCTGAATCTAGCTTGTTCTCATCCAAGTTGTGTATCTAGTGCATCCTCAATTCTCTCCAGGATAATGCGACTCAGGATTTTACTTGGCGTCGACAGGAGCATGATTCCTCGCCAGTTCTTGCAGAGTGAGGCGTAAGTCGCCCTTCTTTGGTAGTTTCACGAGGTAACCTTTCCCTCAGTCAGTAGGCACCTTTCCCTCCTTCCAGACCTTTTGCAGTAATGAAGTCAGCATATCTGCTGTCGTCTGTGTCCGCTTTCAGCGCTTCAGGGGGTATTTGTTATAACTGTAGGGAATTGAATGAAGACGTTTTCACCTTGCTCTGTCTGCGCCTGAACTAATCTGCCTATCTGCTTGTCGTACCTTCCGATTTAGTAAAGCACGCAAATATCAAAAGTCAAAGGCTGGACTGTGACTGTGTATTGAAGTGCAACAACGACAAAGAAAGCCATGGTATTTATACATTTTACAACAATATGGACAGCTAACAGCATTTGAAATAATTTATCTTAATAGCCAATAACAAAGTGCGTGAGAGATGATAATATACCATATGTGCGAGGTTGACAGTCAATAACAAAATGTGTGGGAATGATAATATACCATATATACAAGATTATCAGTCAATACCAAAATGTGTGAGAATGATAATATACCATATATACAAGATTAACAGTAAATACCAAAATGTGTGAGAATGATAACATACCATATATGCAAGATTAAACAGTCAATACCAAAATATGTGGGATCCTATCAGTATTCCATCTGGTCTAGCTGCTTTTCCAGCTTTCAGAAGCTTGATTGCATTCAGGACTTCAGCTCTCGTTGGAGGGTTTGTGTCAACTTGCAGTTGTGTGCGCGCTGTTGTTGGTATTTCTGGACGGGTTGCAGGTGGTGATCGGTTCAAGAGTCCTTTGAAGTGATCCGCCCATTGTTTCATCTGTCTCTCTTCCTTGGTAATTGGGTTCCCTTGGCTGTCTTTTATAGGTTTCACTTGTGTTGATCTCTTCCCGGATAGAGACTTGGTTATCTGATATAGTGGTCTCAGGTCCTTTTTGCCTGCTGCCTTCTCAGCTTCAATGGCCAGATTGTGGTAGTAAGTAATTCCATATTAGTTTATTTATTAGAGGTATCACACAGTGAGTGAAACAGTATTATTTACTGAATGACACAGTTTCGAACAAAATTTATTGCGGTTAATAATCATTTCATCATCAATTATAATCACACAACTTCGAAACTTTCGCTTTATAGTTTTCTTTATTCTTTCCTATTTGTCGTCGTCGTAGGAGTAGTAGAATTTTCTAGATATCCGACTGGACAGGTGTTGAATCATTCCTATTACACGTATTCCCTGTCAGTTGATTCGATAAACAAAGCTTCCGTCGTTATCAGTGTCTCCTTCCACCCTGTTAGTTGTATTAGATTTTAAAACTGTCATCTTGTCCCATCCAGCCTATTGTATAGTTGGGTGTAATTGCATCTAGTGAGTGGAATAGCTGAACTGTTCTCTAGATTTCTTATCTTATTCGAATCAAGTAATTCATATAATAGCATATAATAACAGTAATGAATAAACATCAAAGCCACATGACTTTGAAACAACCAATCAGATTCTTCTAGGCGAAAAGTGACATTTAATTCATAAAAAAGTGTACTTATATGATATATATATATATATATATATATGCAGTAAAAATGACTCAGTCATACAGGGTATATATCTCTATTATGTGCTGCCAAAAGAAGTCTCAGTTTCTCATAGTAGAAGTGGTGGTTATGGACATATCATACCAATGTCAATACAAAAAGTCATCTAATTGGCTATATCCTATATCATTTCAGGAACCATTTACCACACGAATACGTTTTTTCAGGTGGACCTCAAATCCTTCAGTAGGATTTATATAGGTTCCACTTATAGGATCCACCAATACAGAAGGATATAATTGACTGTATGGTGAATGTAGCTCAGTGACGATAATTGCGAATAACTCCACTCATCTGTGTGAGCGGTAGTGCCTGGGAGGACTAGTTGTTGCATAATTGGTATTAAAACACCGACACTTCTATTTGGGATGCGTTCTACTAAAACAACCCTTTCCGAAGATTTGTGTCGTGCAGTCCTAGCACCCAAACATGATTTGCTCTTCTCCGACCACAATTTGTTTTTTTGTTGAATAAGTACCGTCTTGTCAGTATGACCGATGATATCAATTCCTCAAAGTACAGAAGTAATCAATCTTTTGTAACGCAATATCGTCGGAGTGGTGATACCACTGATGTTCTATTGACATTTTATTATTCTCTGTTTCTGCGGTTACAGCAGATACTGGTCGCTTCAGGTGTCATTTGTGACTAAGGGTCAGAGTTTCGAATTCGAGAAGAATGTCTAAAAATGTCACCATAATGTACGACTTATCAACCCTTACAGACTCCCTCATATAACAGTGGCTGCTTCTGTGAATGCATAACCATCAATATCCCCCGGCAATACCTTCGCAGAGTCATTTTATCCCTCCACATATCCGTCCGTGTTTTAGTGTTCTGCCTATCAAACCATTTTCCACACACAGTACAAGTCAAACACCAGATCTAGGTAAAACTTGCAACGACCTGATTGGTTGCGGCTGATTCACGGTCACTTGGCTGTGGTGTCTGTAGCTTACTTTTGCGGGACTCTCATACTAATTGACAAACAACTCTTAAGGGTTGTTTGTTAACCATACTGTCCAAAGAAGAGAAACACATTAGTTTGAATTCAAGTGTTGAAATGCTGGAATTGGATTGGTTTTGAGGATTTCATTATTAGCTGATATCCGTTAGAGAGAGAGAAAGAGCCATTGAAAAACCAGCTGGGAGTACTATTGGACAGCTAGCTGTGTCGTCCTACTACTGATGAAGAGTTCCGAACTAGGTTGACGAAACAGCCAACTGTCCATTACTTTCAACTGGTGCTCCAATGGTTCTCTCTAACCGATGTCATCTCATGATGAAATATCCTGAAACATAGTTTGGAATGTCTTAAAAACTACAATGGAAGCAGTCCATTCTGTTCATAGAATGACCTTTATTAACATCTAACACTAGTGTCTACTAAAATAATAACCGGGCGAGTTCAACTTTAAGCACCACTAACTAACAAACCAATGGAGTGCGATTTCATCAATGACCGTGAAACCTCACAAATAATATTGTCACCGTCAATAAAATATGCTCATCGAACCGTTATGCTATTAAATGAAATATCTGACAAGTTTCAGCTTAGGTGTTTGTGAAAGATTAAGTTACGCTTTAAGCCAAGGACACAAGTTAGGGTTAGGTTAACCTAATGATGGCGAGATGAGGGTTGGTTTGAGTTAGATTACAGTTAGTTTAGGGATATTTTCACGCTGGGTGGTTAGGGTTAGAAGACATAAATAATTGCATGCATAGAATGTGGTTAAATTACTCTGTTTATATAAGAATAGAACATGTGTACTGTGGTAGAGTGTAATTCGACTGTGGGTAAAATTTATTTTGATAAAGTTTCACAATGTTATACAGTAGTAATATTTACTGATGACTGAGACTTTATCAAAATAAATTTTCGCCACAATGGAATTATACTCTGTTGTGTTATGTACTCGTCGAGTAGTTAAATAGTCCTGACGCGGAAAGAGGGAAATCAGAAGACCACTAGGTTTACGATGATACTTGTATTTTCCAGACAAGGAAAATAAATGTCATACAAGAGTGTGAGTGAAATGGTACTTAGCGTACGAAAAAGTGTGAACAAGAATCCAGTACCAAAGTATATATGGAAATGACCAATACACATAAACCAATAGACAGTCATTTTACCATGATTGGTTGTAATGTCATGTGACAACAAGGTCATACATTGTTTATTTAGTTAGTGGACAGTCAAAAGCATGATGTCAGTTATAACGGAATATCGATCCATATGTACATAGCAAAATATAACAGACTGTCAAAAACAAAACACACACATCATGTGGATACATATCAGTTGATACTCCAACTTGAAACTGAGAGTTATCTTTTTATCATATTTGAGAGAAAGGCATCCTCTGTAACACTTTTCTACAGTTTTTATACATTTTTTTCTTCATAAATATATAAGTATTCCATACGCGAAATTGCCTCCTTCACGTGATTGGTGCATTCGAGGTCAATCATTCGCGCTATGATTGATAGTTGATGGTGCTTAAAGTCTAACTTTGCCATATAACCTTCATATCTGAGCAACACTACCAATCTGTATCGAGTACCGAACAGTCTCCCCAAAGACACACGATTACGCCTCCTAGCCACAGCTGAGGCTTTAGAGATTAATAGATGAAGACCAGACCTATGTGTACAGAAAAAACTTATTCACTCCCTTTGTCTACTCTGGCCTACTATAAGGTCACCAGGATCATAATTTTTCGTACTATTATTATCATTTTGTGATATCATGTCTTTATTATCCATTTCTCCAACCAGTTTATTTCACCTCACTAGTACCCTTACTTTTTGTCAACCTTTATGATTTTATGCTAAGCCTACCAATTCAGTAACACCTTATTACAATTTACGATTTAGCTTCTTTATTTTATCATTAGACATTATCGGTCAGCCCTTACATTCAGTATCCCCTTTGTTAATGTGTATTTACATGTATTTTGTGGTTATCGCATTTTTCTCACCCCAATGACACTTGTATTCTGTTGACTATAAAACAGCACCATATCACCACGCAATTGTTAATTCACACTTCATCACATTTTTCTGACTATACACCCTATCCTATACAAATTTGATTGACTATGTTAACTAGTGGACGACTATCATCTCAACTTACACATGAACCACCCCAATACAGTTTCTGATATTATAATTTTCATTTGCCTCTATTGGCTGGCTATATGTGTACTCTATTTATTCGTGGATTTATAACTAACTGTAGAGCCTGAAGAAGAAGAAGTTATAGAAATCACAATTGTTCTCTCAAAATTTTGTTTTATATATATATATTGAGAGCAGGCTGCTAGCCAATTGGTCGACATTAATCTACGTCAATGTGTAGGTCACTAATATTGGCCGTGAGAAAATATGAACAAGGCTGATTCAACAACCAATCACAGCAGACTTAAGCGTGGGCAAACATGATTCGCAGATAGATGGCTCCACTTTACGAGGAACTCGAAAACAATCAATCAGAAGGCTGCGTTTGTCTACTTGAATAAGCTCTAATAATGTACATAAAATATATATAAATACGTGCTGATTTCCGTAATAAAATGATCTGTTGCCAGCCCTTGCCTTCTGTTGTTATATATATATATATTATACCGATTACCTGAAAATACTGTTTTACCCATCTTATATTTTTATTTTTCGCTATGATTGACAATACATCTTACAGTAGGCGGTGATATCAATTCTGGTCGAGATGTAACTGCAGCCGTTTGCACAACGACAACCACTCCTACGCTAACGCCCACGACTTCTACAACTAGCCAGACAGCAGACAGACGAGTAGTACCAGCTGAAGAAATTCGTAGAAATAGACAAGCATTTTTAGATAAATTCTCTTCTAATACTAAAACATAATTATTATTATTTTAACAACATTATCATTATTATATGATTATTGTATAATCACTTTTTGTATTCCTACAAAGAATATTTCTGTGATATATACATATATTTCTATGTTTAATTAAACATGCATTGCCTTTCTTTTCAGTTTCATTATTTGTGTGAAATACAACAAGAAATGCCTTGTGTTTTTCTCTTCTCTTTCTTCTTCTTGTGTCTTATATAAGCTGATACCTAATAGATTGGGCTAATTCATTGTAATAATAATAATAATAATAGCTGTCTGTGTACAAATGTTACTTTTACTGTCTTTGAATTGAATTAAATTGATTTGAACTGTGAATGTTCTTATACATCAAAAAAATATAAGAGTAAATTTAGTGTACTTTTTTTTCTATTTCTATTTGTAATTTTAACTTGCGTTTTTTTAAAAAAAATTCTTTTTCTGTGTATATACCTTCTTATACCGTTTATATCATAAATGGTAGATCGATATTGTATTCTCCAGTCCCCACATAAATCGATCCATACTTATTTGTCCCAGGTAGATGGTATAAAACATATCCAATCCATAGAAGACTTTTCACCAGGACAAGATTACTTCCACGTTCAAATTGTATAATCCAACAACCTGGTTGTTGTTTTTTTAGAAAATAAAATAAAAAAAAGATGCAGAAATTATCACTTTAATTTGTAAGTAAAAAAGTACTGCCATACAGCTGTTTCGTCGTTAGCCTAGTTTGGGACTCTTCATCAGTACACACCCACCGATGACATAGTTCGAGTCCAGGACCTTCTGGTTACAAGGCAAGCAACCTTGTAGACCATTAAGCCACTGGGACCTGACTGATCCAATGGCCAGTCAGCCCATGAATTCTAACTCCTGCCAATTCATGATGATGGGCTCCAAGTGCCTCACCTTCAACCTGCTGCAGCCTACTGGTAACGGCTTCCTACTAGAACCCCAGGTCGCTCTAGTGAACATCAGATGAATTTTCAAGTATTGGTTTTTGGTTCTCTAACTGATGTGTCATCTTATGATAAAATCCAACCAATCAAACTAAATCCCTACAAAAAGCAATACCGGAGGTTTTAGACATTTCTGTGTCTATTGGTACTGGATTGTATTCAGAGGTATCGAATATACTTGAACTATAGAAGTGAATTTCTCTGTAACATGCTCATCGTTTTTGCAATATTTCTAGAATCTATACTTTTATAAAGATTAAGTGTGGCTTTCGCATTTGCCAGTTTACGCCGACTCTGGCGTAGACGAGATGTTCGACTACCGACCAAAGGGCGGGTGTACTGCCCATCAGTCTGCTCCGTCCTCCTTTATGGTTGTGAGACCTGGCCACTGAGAGTGGAAGACATGAAAAGACTAGCTGTCTTTGATCATAGGTGCCTGTGCTCTATTTCCCGTGTAAAGTGGCATAATAAAGTGAGGAATATTGAGGTTAGGCGTCGAGTTCTAGGTAAACAGGGGAAATCAATCGACGAAGTCGTGAAGTTACAAAGACTGAGATGGTTAGGACATGTGTTACGTATGCCAAGTCATCGAATTCCTTGACGAGCAATGTTAGCGGATATAGGGTCAGGATGGAAAAAAGCTAGCGGCGGTCAAACAAAAACTTGGCCTTACCAGTCAATGAAATTCACAACAGTTAGTCTAAGCCACGTAGGAAGGTGTAGATTTCCAGGTTGGGGTCCTCGGGACGGTGAAAATCTATGACAGTTGGAAACAATTGGTGACATGGCTCAAAATCGTTCTCAGTGGCTGGCGCACATGCATCCACTCCTTGTGACTTATGATTTCCAATGAAACTGTTTTGTTCTTCGTTACTACTCCTCCTTTGTCTCACACCTCTGCTTACTGTCTCTATTATGCTTTTCTTGTACTTTCTTCTCTTGCTTCGCGTGCTACACAGAGTGTAGCGACTTGAACTTCCGCACATTTGTGCAAAGTTCTATGTCGAAAACAGACAGACAGTGTGGCTTAGAAAAATACGAATCCGTTAAAACTAGAAAGGTATTAAAAGTGTACTGGACTAGGATGGATTGATTGATTGGTGGATCATATCTTCACTGTTAGAGAAGTTATGAAATGCGAGCTTACTCACTACTACAAGCTTATTTCATGACCTAAGGGCGACATTTTACTGCTTCGACTGAGAGGGTATCGAGGAGTACATTTTTTTTCACACTGTTATAACTGAATAAACCTATCGCCAATTTGTTGTTATGTTTGCGCCTGTTAAATTATTCTAACGATAATGAACTCGACTGGTACACCAGTACGCCTCTATTTTATGCTGGTTCCTATCACTCAGTGTAGTCTATTCGAAGTCATGATGACAAATTTAAAATCTAGAAATGGTTAACCGTAGAAGGTTTTTTTCAGCCATGAGTAGTGCTTCATGTCACCAGTCACATTTAGATTCATTATAGGTGCACTGGTTGCTCTCAGTATTTTCCTGGATTTAGTGGTAACAAGAGAAAGTTTTATTTTGGCGATCTAGCGTATGTAGATGGTGTTATCCGTTTACGATTAAGGCAGTGATGAAATCTGGAGTCACTATCTGTAAACAAGGAGCCACGTTATATACGACTACAATTCAAGGGCGATATACCAAGTGAGATAATTACGAGAAAATCAGTTCAAAGAACGTTTAATGCTGGCGAACTACACGTATTATTCTCTACACGACCGATGGTGATTCCTCGACTGACAGACGAAGTACCCAGAGTAGCTGGCCACTTCAAATTGTATCTATCAATTCAACAGCGCTTGTGGAGCGGGTTATATTGGTCGTTGGCTCTAGGAACTTGATTTTTCGTGCTCGAGTAGTTAGAACCATTAACAGTTCGATATTGAACCATCTGGTGCAAACCGGCTGGCCACAAAGCCAGCATTGAAGAATCCTTCTCTATCATCATCTACCGGGTGCCTAATAAATTGCCAAAATCATCATCGAAACACCATGTGTTCCAAACAGCAGAGGCTATTGCAATTGGCCTCAAACAATCAGTGCTCTGTGTTCAAAAGAAGAAAGTCCAGCCGCTACTACTACTGCCCTGACCGGCCTTCAGCAGAGACTATAAATTTATGAACTTGTAATATTATCTTTCCTAATTTGTCTGTTTGACATTCAGCTTATTTTATGTTGATGCTATTGAGCTGTAATCTATCAATATTATTGATTCGATGTTATTTAAACAGCATTGGTGCTGTTCATAATACTTATTCATTCATTCACTATAATGTATATATAACTGTAGAGCCTGATGATGAAGGGGTTATCGAAGAGAGTATTCGTTGTTCAGTATCCATTCTTTTGAAAAATTTTAATGAGTTAAATCTGGAGTCTTTGAAACATACTTAACAGAAAATCTCAAAATGTTTGGTATGTTTTTTTTCGCTGTTCGTGTGCAATATGACGCTGCAGGATTGATCTGCACTTTAAGCATAAAAGTAAAGTGGCTGAATTCGCTGACTACTTTACTAATTTCTGAAGTGTTACAGCAGTCCTAGAATATCTTCTGACAACATCTCAACACTCTGTCAAGAGGCTTACTATGCATTTGCCTTAATACCTCATTCGATGTGGGGAGTGTTAAAGGGGTTTTGATGACAACATGTAGTCATACCATGAAGTCATTGAATGTTGGTGTAAAATGTGGACTGTGACAAGCAGGCATATTCAGTATGCTCTAATTCTTTAACTTTAGTAAAGATGTGAGGTAGTAAAAATTGCTAAGGTAATGGACACTATTTGCAAGAAAAATGTATCGTAATTAAGTTTTTGGGACACAGTGCTGAATGTATAACTGGCTTTCTTTGCTGACCATACACGATCTGACCAAATAAGATGGGTACAAGGTTCACAGCCCTGCATATTTTTGACTTCTCACGAAATTAATCTACCACCTTGGATAAGTCAAATAACTCAGTTTGCACAAGTGATGTAGCACCGATATATGTTGAGTATGAGTCAGAACATTGCAGGTGGACTGTCTGGTTCCCTTGTAAGCTTTACGATCGAATGGAGTGATAAAGTAAATCGGCCTTGTTTATTTGTTCAGAAATTTTCTTCAGCTCTAAAGAGGCTAGTCATACACGTCTATCTAGTGTCTGCTGGTTTATATAATCTTTACCGACTGTGAGATTTCCCTGTACCTCTAGAAAAGTCAAGCATATTTCACAACCGTTTCAGTTCTTATTTTTTTTAGTTGTAAGGAAAGAATTATTGTGTTGACGATATGAATGTTAATCATAGAAAACAGTCATTTGATAATTAGACAGTAAGTCTTCGGTGAATGCAATATTTAGGAATTGAGTAACACTCAAAGATGAACTCAAATAATGTCTTGATGAAATAAGATGAGACTTATACGAAGTCAATGAAGGACCTAGTTGATGAAGTTTCTGAATTCCAGTTTTCACTTTTAGGGAAATTCAAAGTTTTTGAAGGCACTCACAATGATTACCAAAGTGGGTAGTTAGAAATTGTGTTTGTTTACCTATTACTGACTGTAGCTGTATGGATATGAGTGTAGCGGGATTTGATTTGAAAGTAACAGCACTTTTCGTAATTTGTTAATTTCGCATAACTGTTGAGACTGTGTAAGTAGGTACTTCAATTTCTTTTCAAATTATCTCTTCTTTTGCACTCGAGAAAGCCAATGTGACAAGCACTGTGCTCTAGAATTACTAAAGTTATCCATGTAGTATATATGATCTAAGGAACTATAGCTGATTTAATAAGCCATTCGCGGTTTCATTGTTTTAAGGTATGTACTTAGATATGCATGGCTTAATCTATGAGACAAGCAAATGAATACTGGTAGGATAAGCCAGTTTATTCACATAATGGTACACCCATTGACTGGTTATTGGTTTTCAGGAGAACCAAACACACCTATCGCTACCTCTTTCGAGATGAGACTGGCATGCAGTATCATCCTGTGGCGTAACCACTCGAGAGCCCGTTCCCTCGGTGGACCATTCGCACTGTTAGTATACACAATAAAGAATAGTTACGCCGATCATTAATAGCATCAGTCAATAATGCACCGCATAAACAAGCCCAGTAGGGCTCGTTTCGCACATAATACCAGCCAAATGTTTTATTATAGGCAAGAGCAGCACTCGTAGCGATGCTATAATGACCACAGGTCCCTATAAACGAAGCCAGCAGCCACCAAATTCAATGAAATCTTTATTCCTACCAACCAATTTAGCATGCAAATAGCTTCTATACGTTTACCAAAACCATCCACAGTCATATAGGCGGGCTATGAGAATGGTGTAAATCACGCTCGTATCGTCTATATGACTTATGCTGTGCTTACTATAGGATTTACGGGTAGTAAGCGAGACAGCCTAGCTGGGTGCTGTTAGGCCTAGACAGTTGGCTTATTTATTGATTTTGATATAGTTTAGTAGATAGAAAAATAATGTACAAAAAATTTTGGGGTAAATAAAAATCTTAGTGATTAGCGCTATTCAAGTTTGGCTTTATGGCTCGTAAAAACATGCGCTTTTGCCCCTGAAAAGGATCAAAATATAACTGGTAGTTAGAATAAGTTGTGAAAATTCGGATTGTAACGTTTGCTCCTGTTGAATGTCATGGCCTTACCTTTTGGATTATCATCTTCAATAGTATCTAGGAAATCAATGGCTTTATCCAGCCTTGCGCGGTCAGCTAGTGGCTTGTGAGGCATATGTATTGGAGGTCGACAGTGAAAGTATGAAAGTTCTTTTGAGGCTTCTGCAATGGTCAAGCCTAAATACTCTTCTTTAAATATGCTCACAGGTTTACCTTCGAAGGATTTATTCCTGACAACCTGACCGTTGGATAATCTCAAGTACGCACCGCGAGGAACGATAACTACCTCTTCTTCCATGCGGTAAATAATGGCAGCAAGTCTATCTTCTTCTTTCATGGTAATCTAAGTATACTATGGATAATGAATTCATAATTACAAGCTCCTCAGTTTCAACAAGTTCATCACCTTCACCAGGCATTTGCTTTATTTCAACGTATTCAGCCTCATATGAAGGGTCACCGGTGAGTCTTGTTTTAAAAAGTTTGCTCTTTTCGATATCTTGTTTACCCGGAACTGGCAATAGCCCCCAGGTTGAACAGTCTTTGCTGAAAAAACATATTTTCGGCGTTCATAATTAAATTACCTGTACAGGTTTGTTTTATCTTTTAAAACATCTTTTCCGATTCCCTGTGCTATAAAATAGTCTCCATTCACTCCCCTCACAATACCCCAAAATGATACATATGTGAATTTGTTTTCATGTTTTAGAATAGTAAGTGTAGTTTGAAGTGTTGCTTTTTGCTCAGGAGTTAGAACGATACCACATGATCCAACATAGTCAATAGCTAAATGCAGGTCTGAAGAGTCCATTCTAGCAATCAAAAATGCAACACTTAGTTTCTATAGCATTGTGACCTAATACATTCATTTAAAAGAATCTCAAGTACAATATGTTCTATACAGACCGGACGGATTCTTCAGTTATTCTTCCCAATCAAATGAAATTACACGTCATTTTTAAATGAATTCTGTGAACAAACCAGGCCTTTGCACATTTTTACCATCGTGGCAACTTCATTGTGATTTTCTCCTTCTTCTAGAAGTGATATGAAGTCGTATCCAATATCGTATTTACGAGCTAATATATATATATATATATATATATATATATATATAATGTAACCACCTTTCTGCCAGATATGTCTCATATCCAATATCTTTTCAGCGAAATTATTTTTATCTGTATTATTTTATTCCTTTAACTTTCCCAGAGGCACATAGGGCTCCAAACTAGAGACTTGAAGTTTCGGTGGCAGTGGTGTTTATTTTTACGAGACAGAGTTGCTAGCTGCCTCATGCCCAACCTTCCCTCTTCACCAGTCTTATTAATGGCTTAGCGAGGTAACTGAGTTTGTCGGCCGGAGATAGAACCCGGAACCACATATATGGTTAGCAAACATTCTACCACCATGCCATCAACTCTTTTCAGTGAAGTTGCAAAAAGCCTAACGTCTCTTGACTCTCGCTTCTTGTTGCATCGGAACAGTTCTAGATCTCCAAATGCTTCCAGTAAAATCTGTTTGTCCGGATGCTGTAGCATTTCTGAACACAATAAGAAGGGTTATGTCAGTTGGTTTTGGTAAGAACATATGATTTGTACTATGACTGTAGTGGGGCCGAGACTTGAGAATTTTGCTTTGCCCGGAATTCCTTCGATTTGCCACGAAATACTCTGAAGATAGGTGAGTTGAAGGGATATCTAGAGTGTGAGCAAACTGAGTGAATGAAGAGTGGGGGAAGAGGACTGGCTTTAGGACAAGTAAGATGGTATATATTACATAAATCAGAGAAAATAACTTAGCGAGACTAGTGCAGGTTGAGTTCGTAGGTGAAATTATAATGAAATAGTGAATTATGTAAAGATGAATTTACGTATGTAGTACACGTATAGTCCCCTTCAATTAGACTACTTTTCCCTGTTGATACACGTAGCTCAACCGTTTTTATAAAGTGGCCTACCCCTCCTTCAACACTATCGACTTGTGCATCAGTCACCACGTTAGTGGGCGGCGTTTTTCATGGAAGGCAGAACTTGTTTGAATAGGAGCTAGCCTCTGATTTTGTTGCCGACCTTAGTTGAGTGATCCTGTGGGGACCGCTCTGATGGGTACCATAGCGCCCTTCTGAAAAAGATTTTAAATACGGCTCGTTGGACTACGCACTATCATGTACACGGTGATGAGGACTCCCTTGATTCTGTGGCAGCCAATGGTACGGAGACTCAGTTGTTCGAGTCGGCCATTAATTGTGTGGTATTGAGGTCATGTGACGTTTTTGGTGGACTTCTTTTGTGCTCTTTTTAGGAGTGGTTAAGTAGTAGTGTTACAGAATTCCCAGTGTGGCCGCGTGTAAACCTTGTACAGCTACAGAACTACGGATGTACGAAACAGATACGTTCAGTAGATTTACTGCATCGCACGCGTTGTTAGCACCCGTTTTTATTCTGTTTGTTAGGAGTAACCTTACTTTACACTCTACTATAGTGCCAGAGTGTTAAAACACACGAAAGAGGATTCTGAGGATCTGATTTTTTCGGTGCGCAGGCGGGTATCGCCAGACATCTCTTTATGTTGAAAGCCAGTCCTATTTCCATAGGTCACTTACCCAGTTTGGTTAGACCTCGCGGCTTGACGTAGTCTTCGATGTTTCCCACTATTTTTCACGAAATACAGAAGTGATGTAGAGCTCCGGCTGCTGGGGAGGTCGTTTATAAAGGCAAGAGTTGTCCTCCAGCATACCCTAGATGTCGCTTTTTACAATGCAAAGCATTCTTGGTTCATTTATATGCCAAACTCTGTGCTCTCCATGCAGGCTTCTATACAGGCCAGCAGGTGATTTCCAGTTTCCATTCTCGACACTTCGTAGTATAATGTCAATGGACAACTCGTCGGCTACTTTGTCAAGGTCTGTATAATACTTGTGTACTGTCTTAGGGATACTGTCCGATTATTACGAGCTGCCAGTATATTGGTAGCATATGAGTGGTCCTCCCTGAACCTATTTCGAGCTTCGTACAGGATTCCTTTTAGTTTGAGTGTTTCCTGATTTAGCCATCCAGCAGGCTTTGAGTAACCACTTATAAAAACTACCGATATGGTTGTAACTTCAGTTTCCTCTCTGCCCTCTTTAAAAGTGTTTGACAGGACTGCCCGATTTCAGGCTCTTATCAGTCAACGTCTGCGCAGTGGGTGTCCACAATTAGCGCGTGGGTGTTTGGAAAACATCGGTCTGTTACTATCATATATTGGAAACTATTCTGGACGAAGTCTTGTTATATTCTTCTGAACCATGCTTGGGGATATTCAAACAGCCGTTATCTCTGTGATATCAAACTTCACCGTTGTTTGACAACGTTGAAATTTCCCGATAGCATCTTCGTCGCTCATCTGTCTTTTGGATTTCCCAACAAAGATTTACACTTACTGTTGATCATCTAGGTAGTCACTCCTTAGATCTTTAAGTACACATACATCTTGGTTAGCGCTCTTCCAATTGGCAAATGATCGAAGGATGCTCGGTCGCTCCACTTCGTAAATTTTTGATCAGTAAACAACAGCATTCGGGAACCTGATGATAGCGACTAAGCCTGGCCGGAGATTGCTGCAAGTGAACACTGCATCCTAACCACAGCGTCTTCCTTTTCTGTCCCCCCTCTGAATCGAGATCCCATCCATAATAAGTTGGTGACTTCCAAAACCACTCGATTTCCGTGCTTGTTTCGGAACAGTAATTCTTAGCAACAGATAAAAAGCACCTGCCTGAGTACAGTCACCAGGCCCCTGACGTCGTTGGAAATACATTTACAATGGCTTTTTGTTGGCTTTAAACAACGATTTGGTCCCGTTTTGGTCCAGACGGTATATCTTCCATTCTGCTGAAAAACGATGGTAATGATATGAATTTACTCCTACTCAGTGTATACTCAATTTCATTAGGCGATAGGATATACCCTACGTCAGACAACTCTCACAAACTGTCAATGTACAGCTTTTGCTACTCCGTGCCTAACGCTGTCCCTTGAAGAATTTCAGAAACGCTTTGTATTAATCAACGCCAAAAACAGAACACTGATTGGCGACTCGAGAATCTTTTATTCCTACACAAACATGTAACCAACAATGAGGATATTACACAAGGTTTCTGATAGTTTTAAATCTTCTGAATAGTGAACGATGAGATTATGACTGCTGTATTGATGACTCCCGCGAAAAATATGGGGGAGTTGGGTTTGAGCGAACAACCATGAATTGATTGCTCAATCATCAGATACATTGACACCCTACCTGCTGAAAGAAGCCTTATATTGTACCCATCCATAAATACGGGCCTAGAGCTGATATCGACAGTTAAGCCCCATCAAGATCACATTTGTTGTTTTACGTGTAATGAAAAAGATACTGAAAACTCAAATCACTGAATACTTACTCTGTAGTGACCTACTATTCCCATCCCAATACGGTTTCCTAAGTAGAAGGCCACGCATTACTCGCCACTTAGATTATTTTGACTGCATTACACAATGCATTGATAATGGGCGTTCGGTAACAACATTATTTCCCGATGTTAGCAAGGCCTTCGATAAAGTCCCACATATCAGACCCCAAACAAAACTCCAATCTCACGGAATAACCGGAAAATTTTTCAAATGCACAAATTCTTTTTTCACAGAAAGAGGGCAATAGTCAAAATCAATCACTACCTGTCTTCGTCAAAGCCAATAACTAGTGGTGTAATACAGGGTAGCGTTTTTGACCCTATCCTATTCTTCTTATTCATAAGTGGCATAGTCTCTGTGATCAAGTATGGCAGGCCATATCTTTTGCAGATGATCTCAAGATAGTATATGATTATGGGTACGATGATCTGAGCGTCGTGTGCAAGACCCAACATGACTTAAACGATCTAGGCGATCGCAGCGAAAAGTCTCAACTGAATTTCGACCCAGGCAAGTGTGGTATAGCCAAACTTGGATGCTGGAAACCGAGAAGGTGCCTAGTCGGACACCTATAAGACCATGCACGCGGGTTGATTGGGACTTGTATCAGGACTTGATTAGATACTCTAATTGGGATTCCTACTTTACCAATGACTCCTTAGAGGAAGTCCTTAAAAACTTCTATGACAATATACAGTCGGTTAATGATGTCATAGCGCCTGTGAAACTGATTAAATTCAAAATCCCTCAAGGTGATTTTATTCCAATATCATTAAGAAGAAGTTTGCGGAAGCATTCATTAAGTTACTATAGACATGACGACTTATCGTCGTTAATCGCTATCAAAACAATCCTCATTAGAATCCATGAGTTAAAAAATCTAAGTCTTAGGAATAAAGAAACGCGGGCAATTCAGTCGCCACATAACACTGGAGAAATAGCCAAACTCTTCAAAAGTAGGTTAACTAACTCCAAATCAACATATCCAAAAATAATACACCTAGGTGGCATTACTCACGAAAGTGCTGAGGATATATGTGAGGTGTTTAGCACGCACTTTGCCAAACTGTACACTCTAGAAAATGACCAGGATATAGATTTCCCTCGTAAAACAGAAAAGTGTCTAAGCGATGTAGTCTTGAACGCCCAAGAAATCGATAAAGCTATCACAACTCTTAAGCTTACTAATACTCCCGGCCCAGATGGAATGTCTTCCGTCCTCTTAAAAAATGGTGGAAATGACATGAATATACTTCTTCTCAAGATATTTTCAACTCCAATAAGGAGTGGAACATATCCAAATAGCTGGAAGAAATCCTACGTTGTACCCATTCACAAAACCGGACCTACAGCGGACATAGATAATTACCGCCCCATCAACATTACTTCCGTAGTTTCACGTGTGATGGAAAAGATTGTAAAGAAGCAAATTGTTCAGTATTTGCTCTCGAATGACTTAATATCCCCTTTCCAATACGGTTTCCTAAATAGAAGATCGTGCATTACGTGCCAGTTAGATTATTTCGATCACATTACTGAATGTGTAGACAAAGGTCGTTCGGCAGCAACATTATTTCTAGATGTTAGGAAAGCTTTTGATAAAGTCCCACATAAAAGACTCATACTGAAACTCCTATCTTATGGAATAAGTGGAAGGCTTCTTGAGTGGATAACTTCCTTTCTTACAGGGAGAGAACAGTTAGTTAAAGTCAACCATCACTTATCAACATCCAAACCGATAACCAGCGGCGTGATACAAGGTAGTGTTCTTGGCCCTACCCTATTCATTGTATTCATAAATGATATTGTCTCTATGATCAAGTATGGCAAGCCATACCTCTTTGCAGATGACCTCAAAGTTGTCTATGATTTCGACTATAATGATATGAATATTGTTAGTAAAATCCAAGAAGACCTAAATAGTCTATGTAATTGGAGTGAAAAGTGGCAGTTAACGTTCAATCCAGCTAAATCTGGGATAACATACTTCGGACGTTGGAAACCTAGCATGTGTCTATACATGTACGGTGACCTTGTCTCAAACACGAACACAGTCACAGATCTCGGGATAACATACTCAGATCTTACCTTTACTGAACATGCAAATAAGGTGGTATCTGATTGTAAACGTCTAACCGGCTTTGTGCTACGCAACTTTTACACTCCAGAAGCCAGATTAGCCATATATAAGATATGCATTCGCCCCAAACTTGAATACTGTGCCCACTTATACAGTAGCTTTAAATCAGCAGACAGAAAAAAAGTTGAAAGTGTCCAAAGATTTCCCACGAAACGCATATTAGGCTATGATCAGCAAATAGAATACCTTGACAGATGTATTCGACTGGACTTAGAACCCTTATGGTTAAGGAGAGTGAAGTGCAATTTATTTCTCTTATTCAAAGTTATAAGAAAGCACTGTAACAGTAACTCGTCCATAACCTGGGCTAATCCTAAATCGTATGGACTACGCAACCACAACTACCTTCTCAAGGTTAACACCCATAAACTCACCACTAGAGCTAACTTCTTCACCATTAAATATTGCAAACTTTGGAACCAACTACCCTCTGAGATAAGATCCTGTGAAAGGCCTGACAGTTTCAAAAGGGGCCTAGAAAAACATATAAACATGTCCACCCTAGCCCGCCTCAAAGATCTCAACTGCTGGTAGAGTGGAGAGACAATGGCTTTTCAATATTTAACTACGGAAAGTACACTAGTCCCAATACCAATATAATAACACTTAGTAATTATGTAGGTTGAATACTTGAAATTCGATTGTCATTAAAATACTTAAAATGATTAAAATAGCTATGCGGCAAGTGTTCTCTTGCTTTACCATGCTTGTTTCCCTTATAACACTCAGTTATTGAGCCTAATGTATTCTTTGATAATACGAATTATGACACTGACTATGCTCTTATTATACATAGATTGATTTACTTTACGACTACCTGTAGTACTAACTACCCTTCTGTAGTATTGTTAAACAAATGCTGAAATTTTGTTGGTTCTGTTAATATCTTTTTATAATATATGTAGACAGGTTACTTTGCAATGTCAAATGTTGACTATATATAAGACTGTCATGATAATTTAGTACACTAAGTCCTGCCAACCGACCTTACCTTCAGTTCATACTACCTACATTGATCCCTAACTATATTGTTCTGCTGAATCTTGCTTCACTATTCACAAAACATATTCTTTTTATTCTTTAAGGTTCTAACTTCTTGTAAAGTAATCTGTTCATTAGGACGCATGCATACATATATAATGTTCATAAAGATGTCCGCGGAGACCTATTGGAAGCACTCATTAAGAAAGCTAGGGAGATGGAATATGAGGTACGAACATGTCTGGTACGAAGCAATATATTTGCGGTAGCCATAATAATCATAGTCTCAGAGCTTAACATCAAAAAAGGAGGGAGAGTGGTGCTAGCTGATCAGTAGATATGGTGGGGGTCACTAAGGTGAATCGCCCCATTCTGCAGGAACAGCAATACGCAATTTGACGGCTAGAGATATTTCTGATTTTATTGAGGGCTTAGATCTTTATCTTGAAAAAGATAATAATGAACGCCTTGACAGATCATGCTTCTGCCTTTATATATATATATATATATTTCTTCCTGTTTATGCAGGAACATACCAATTGTACAGGCATGGATAAGTTATTATATAAATTACACACAATTTAATGTATAATGAATTTACAGTTTGGTTGTTCTTTCTGACATTAGAGTCAGTCGGAACAGTCTGCTATAAAGTTTGTTTGTGTAGCACATAAAGAGATATAGAAATATTGTCTTCGCATTAACAAAAAACCCAGACATCAGATGAATGTAATACAGATATCTGGGAAAAATAAAGCTTGAAGTCAACTCTCCTATATAACTTTGTTGTGAACAGCACCCTTGGCTTAAAGATTATTGATGTATTATGTTGAGATCAGTGATATATTTATTCCATTTTTTCAGCAGTCTTATCGTAGTTTCATAACAGGAAAGAAATTTGATCGTGGATACGAAAACTAAATAAGGTCATGTTAGGTTGTTTTACTGCATCAAATGGTGCCGAGGTCGATTCCAGAATCCTCCATTTGCTCCATTTGTGTCTGCATGGCGGACTGTATTCGTAAGTTGAGTAAAATGTTGAAAACTGTTTGAAAACCAGTTGCTTCTTCATTTCAGATCATGAATACTCATTTACAGCATGTTCGCCAGCGTCTTCAAATGGTAGAATTGGATCGTTCATGGAATTTGAGTGGTTATGAGATAGACGGTTTGGAATTAATCCTCATTTCAGTTTAGATGCAGGGTTGTTCGACCTCGACCAGAAGATGAATAGGAGCAGCAAAATACCAGAAAGAGAAAGTATGTGAACATGAAAAGGACATTAATACATGATTCATTTATAAATGTTTATCTTAATTATACTTAAGTAAACATTTTTCTATATTGTATCTCGTTTTCACGTATTTATGCGAAGTCTTAGAGTTTATTTAATGTCATAATGTGTATTAATTAGTCTGAGCGTTTTATTGTTCTAATGACTGATGCGTTTTAGAAAAAAGTGATGGGTTCTGGTAGGGATAGTCATTTGGACAAAACAGTTTATATAGCAAGCGTTTGAAGGTTACAATGAGGGATAGGTCCTATTTCTAAGGGTAGACTAATCCTGTATGTTCCGTACTATGTCTTTATGCATCCATGCTGCTAGTTTATTTATAGTTTAAAGATTGCTAAGGGTGTTGAAGTGCGTCTTTTAGGTGCTGTAGTAGATTAGTGCTTGATTCGTTCTAGGAGTAAATAGTTTATTAATATAATCAGTAGAGTGAAACAGTCTGTATAGAGAGCGTTTGAAGCTTGTAACCGAAGAGCAAGTTCTGATATCTAGGGGTAGGCTATTCCATATTTTAGAATACATGACTGTGAAGAAGTTTTCACGGAGTGTTGACTTAAAAGAATGAGTTGTCACTGTGGAAGTTTGGTTACGCAGATCGTAAGAACCTTCCTGTGCGAATTGTATGTCCCTGTTACCTGAGAAAGATATTTTGTGAAGGACCTTAAAGAAGAATATTAGGTTTATAATAAGTCGCCTTGTCCAAAGTGGGTCGAGTTTTAGGATCATGCACCGTGAGATGTAGTCTTTCTTACAATCGTAGCCAAGCAGTTTTGAGGTAAAATATCGTTGGATACTTTCCATCCTTAGCTTGTCACGTGTGCGAGTGCTGCTTATAATAAATGGACAGTATTCTAGTAGTGGTCTGACACATGTTTTGTACAGAATTAGCTTGGCTTCATTGTCGTGAAAGTTCCTGAGTATGCATCCTAAGAGCATCCTCGATTTTCTAGTCTGTGATGCTACTTGCTCTGAGAATGTCAAGTCACTAGAGTACCTCAAGCCTAGGTCAACGACACTTCGGAGTCTTGTTAGGTTAGCAGATTGGAGCGTTAATTTCAGGTCAATTGAGGGTGCACCGAAGCAGATCCAGCCACATTTGTTCAGATTAAATTGGAGATTCCATAGGGACGACCAAGCAGCCATTTTATCTAATTCCTTCTGTACTACATTCTCGAAGTTCCCTAAGTCATCACGTTGGAATGTATAAGCTACTTTTAGGTCATCTGCAAAGATGAATGGTTTCCCGTGCGTGAAGCAAGCGCATATGTCATTGATGTATAGTGTAAATAGGAGGGGTCCAATGACACTACCTTGTACTACACCAGAAGTGATAGGGCTAGGTTTGGAGGTTGCAGACCCGAGTTTAACTATTTGGGACCTATTGTTAAGGAATGATTTAAGCCATCCTAATAATGGGTCACGTATTCCTAAGGAGTTCAGTTTATTTGTTAGCAGTAAATGGTCAACACGGTCAAATGCCTTAGAAATGTCAAAGTAGATGACAAGTACTAGTTGCCGTCTGTCACGACTGCTGGTTACAAAATTGAAGAAGTCTAGGTGACATGTTAAACATGATCTGGATTTCAGGAATCCATGTTGGTTCGGACTTATGATGTTGCAGCTAAGCATATGTTTGATTAGGTTATTTTTGACTAGTCTCTCCATGATTCTAGATGCTATAGGTGTGATATTGATTGGCCGGTAGTTACTGACTTCAGTTTTCGAGCCAGATTTGTGTTTAGGCATAATGAATGTAGTCTTCCATATGTCAGGGTAAGTTTGGGTTTCTAGGGACATTGTGAATATTTTAAGCAGTAGTAGAGGAATGTCAGGGCCACCATATTTATAGAAGTAAGATGATATACCGTCGGTACCGAAACCTTTTGAACTTTTGAGGGTTCTTATAGTTTGGTTAATGTCAGCGTAAGTGAATTGAACAGTGCTAATTTGGTTCGGTGTGAGTGGAGATGGAGTTTGTGCCATTTTAGTAATAGGGTGTATATCGAGTAGCTGGACTGAGGGCTTAAGGTAGTTACCTGCAAACGTTTTGTTGAATAGTTCACATATGTCTGCAGAGTTATTATTACAGTTCACGAACGTCTATACCGTCAGCCTCTAAACTGGGGAGCCCAACGGCGAACTTCATCCACGATAAATACGCAGATAACCCCGGTGAGTTCGTTCCTTTTTCTATTTGTTCTTGTACTTTATTTTATACGACATAATTTTCGTTATGAGTGATCTTAGTATCAAGGTCATTCGTATCCGCTCAACTTCTGAAACCATTCAGCTCACACCATACTGGCCAGACAATGCTGAAACGTGGTTTCTGATAGCTGAAGCAGATTTTTGTGAGCATGGGATAACCGATCAAAGTTCACAGTTCCTCGCAGTTATTCACGCCCTACCGCGGGAATTCAGCAAGTACGTAACTTTGCAGATGTCGAGTTCCGGGGTAAGTAACCCGTGCGAGTTGCTCAAAGCATCCCCCCTCAGGAGAAACGTTCTTACTGACCGACGACGTCTGGACGAATTATTTCGTAACATCGAGTTAGGAGATCAGTCAGCCGTGAGTATGCTGACAAGAATGAAAGAAATTGTTGGCCACAGTCAGTTCGACGAAGGACTGTTTAGAGAACTCTTCTTATCCAAGCTTTCACAGTCCGTGCAGACTGTACTTGTGACACTTCAGGGTGTCGTGATAGATGACTTAGCTATTTCTGCAGATAGGATTCTAGAAATAACTAAACGGTCAGTTACCGAAATATGCTCGATGACTAAGCAGACTTCGAGTAAGGATCCTGCAATGGTAGAGTTATGCAACTCCATCCAACAGATGTTTAGGTCAAACATGCATTCTAACTCCTCCAACCGTCGTCTTAAATCTCCTCAACGCAGAAACTCACGTGTGCGATCTAAGTCCAAGCCACGTTCTCTGAAAAACCCTGACTGGTGCTGGTACCACAACACCTGTGGCCAAGAAGCGAAATGTTGCCGTAAGCCTTGTAACTTCGGAAATGTCTCAAAGTCTGTGGGAAACTATCCCGCCGGCACGCGTTAGCCGCGATAGTCGCCAGTGGCACTGGCCGCCTACTTTACATCCGTGATGTGATCAGCCAGACTCGATATTTAGTCGACACAGGCGCCGAAGTCAGCGTCTTTTCTGCTACAGTAGCAGATCGGCGGGAGGAACCTACCTTCAACTTATAGGCTGCAAACGGCAAACCTATTGCAACCTTTGGTAGGAAATACGTCTATCTGAACGTAGGTTTACGCAAACCTATTCGGTGGATTTTCTTTCTCGCTGACGTCACAATGCCCATCATTGGCACGGACCTACTTAATCATTATGATTTACTCGTAAACGTCCGCCGAAAACGACTAAATGACAATACTTCTAGTCCGTCTATCAAAGGCATCAGCTACAAAGGCCCTAGTTTGTCACTCGTTAAGATAAAGGCACTTCTTGATCCAACTTTTCAACCTATGGTTGACAAGTATCAAGAACTTAATTGCCCGCCGAACGACATACCGTGCACAACCAGCAATGTTATGCACCACATCCTTACCACAGGAAAACCTGTGACATCTAAAGCACGACGATTAGCTCCTGAAAAATTGAAAATCGCCAGAAATGAAATTGACCATATGCTTACCCTTGGAATCATTCGAAATTCGAATAGCCCGGCGGCTTCCCCACTTAATATGGTACCGAAAAATAACAGTGTCAATGCAGTTGAAGATTGAACGATCAATTCATGGTTGTTTGCTCAAAACCAACCTCCCCAATTTTCGCGGAGGCATCAATACGACAGTCATCGTCTCATTGGTCGCTGTTCAGAAAGAAGTCAGCAGAAAACCGTCAGAAGTAACATTGTGATTTATTATTGTAATATTTGTTCACAGACCTTAGTGGAATTAGTTTTTATATGTTGGTGTTACAATAAAGAATTCTCGAGTGGCCGAACTGAGTTTTGATTTTTGCGTCCGTTATTACTAAGCGTTTCTGAAAAACTTCAAGGAACAGCGTGAGCCCGAGCGTAGCAAAAGCTGGGCATTAACGGTTTACGAGACGTGGCTGACAGTTTCTGACGGGGAAGACAGTTTCTGACGGTAGAAACAGATTCTGGCGGATTCAGACAGTTGGTGAAAGCTTGGATAGTCACCGTTCATCTTTCCTGGTGCCGGTCAAGTCCTCTTTGAACAAGCAATATCTGGAACGATTTTGGAATTGGGTCAAGTTCAACAATGCCTGGGTCAAAGAAGGGACAGAGTGTCTTGGATGCAAACAGGAAAGTAAGTCATGGTGACTTGTCTGTTACTTGTAACGATGTGTCTGATGTTAAGGATGACATGGTTGATGTTACTGTTTCGCCGTTCAGGGATAATAGGAACATCAAACTCCCTAAATTTGAACCACGGTGTTTCGATGGAAACCCGGCTGATCATTTACAATTTGTAAAGGAGTTTGAGATCATGTTGAGTAGTTTCCTATTAACTGATGAAATGAAGTTAATGTATTTGATGAGATATTGCACTGGAGATGCTTCAAGAGCTATACAGTGCTGTAAGCTCATGCCCCCTAATGAGGGATACGCTGAGGCTATGAGCATATTACGTCAAATGTTTGGAAGACCTTCAATGATTGTAAGGAACGTATACAAAGCTGTCTAAGGTAACGGCCGTCAACTTCAAGATGACTCCAAGGCACTTACTGAGTTTTTAGATAATCTTATGACTTATAAGAATAACTTGATTTCGATGAATTGCATGAGTGACCTTAACTCGAGTTTTATACTAGAAGTAATAGCGAGACGCCTACCTACTCGACTGCAAAGGAAGTGGGTGAAGATATGCTCCCGTATGGAGGATGAGGGTATCGAGCCAAAATTTGATAATAATAATAATAATAATGTATATTCTCATATAAACATATAAATTTACATGAAAATGCATGCCATTTTTACAGGCACGATCAAGTATGATATAATATCAAATCGTAGATTGTCTACAAGTTAATAATGTTTCAACAGTTAAATATTTGATATATATATAAATACACATTGTCTGAACTAGGCTGTATAGTTATTGAATTGTACAATTGTCCTCCAGGTTGAGCGGGAAAATCGACTTCGTTTCGTTTTCATCCCGTGGTTGTCGGCATACGATAACCAACCAATATTGAGGTAAGTACAACGTTTACAAGGGATTGAAAGCTGTTTTAGAAAAGTAAAAGTGCTGAGGTGAATCATTAAATTGTAATGAAATAGGTAAGTGCAAGTATCATTAATAAATGCATTAAAAAAGAAAACTCCCTAGGCTGACAACGTTCATTTGCAATGTATAATGCAACACATATACCTCGTACTATCATGATGTCCACTTTTGGTTTTAATACATTTATCCTCAGTTGTGCCAGTTGTTTTTGTTTTATACCTTTTTGTGCATTTAATGTACAACCGTACCCTTCAGAGAGTAGGAATATAATAAGTCATAAAGAGCTGTAAAATGTTAGGTTTAATGGGATATAATGAGGATCAAGTAAAGACGTTATTGGAAAATGAATGAGATAAGACATTGTGAAGTGGTATTTAAAGATCAGTCAATGGACAGCAAGTTAGTTTATAAGATGCCCCATAAAACTGTGCACATCCCACATGGTCGCATCTCAACAATAGGCTGGGCGAATAGTATATATTTAGAGGTAGAAGCATGATCTGTCAAGGCGTTCATTATTATCTTTTTCAAGATAAAGATCTAAGCCCTCATAAAAATCAGAAATATCTCGAGCCTTTAATTTGTATATTGCTGTTCCTGCAGAATGGGGCGATTCACCTTAGTGACCCCCACCATATCTACTGATCAGCTAACGCCACCCTCCCTCCTTTTTTGATGTTAAGCTCTGAGACTATGATTATTATGGCTACCGCAAATAAATTGCTTGGTACCAGACATGTTCGTACCTCATATTCCATCTCCCTAGCTTTCTTAATGAGTGCTTCCAATAGGTCTCCGCGTACATCTTTATGAACATTATATATGTATGCATGCGTCCTAATGAACAGATTACTTTACAAGAAGTTAGAACCTTAAAGAATAAAAAGAATAGGTTTTGTGAATAGTGAAGCAAGATTCAGCAGAACAATATAGTTAGGGATCAATGTAGGTAGTATGAACTGAAGGTAAGGTCGGTTGGCAGGACTTAGTGTACTAAATTATCATGACAGTCTTATATATAGTAACATTTGACATTGCAAAGTAACCTGTCTACATATATTATAAAAAGATATTAACAGAACCAACAAAATTTCAGCATTTGTTTAACAATACTACAGAAGGGTAGTTAGTACTACAGGTAGTCGTAAAGTAAATCAATCTATGTATAATAAGAGCATAGTCAGTGTCATAATTCGTATTATCAAAGAATACATTAGGCTCAATAACTGAGTGTTATAAGGGAAACAAGCATGGTAAAGCAAGAGAACACTTGCCGCATAGCTATTTTAATCATTTTAAGTATTTTAATGACAATCGAATTTCAAGTATTGAACCTACATAATTACTAAGTGTTATTATATTGGTATTGGGACTAGTGTACTTTCCGTAGTTAAATATTGAAAAGCCATTGTCTCTCCACTCTACCAGCAGTTGAGATCTTTGAGGCGGGCTAGGGTGGACATGTTTATATGTTTTTCTAGGCTCCTTTTGAAACTGTCAGGCCTTTCACAGGATCTTATCTCAGAGGGTAGTTGGTTCCAAAGTTTGCAATATTTAATGGTGAAGAAGTTAGCTCTAGTGGTGAGTTTATGGGTGTTAACCTTGAGAAGGTAGTTGTGGTTGCGTAGTCCATACGATTTAGGATTAGCCCAGGTTATGGACGAGTTACTGTTACAGTGCTTTCTTATAACTTTGAATAAGAGAAATAAATTGCACTTCACTCTCCTTAACCATAAGGGCTCTAAGTCCAGTCGAATACATCTGTCAAGGTATTCTATTTGCTGACCATAGCCTAATATGCGTTTCGTAAGGAATCTTTGGACACTTTCAACTTTTTTCTGTCTGCTGATTTAAAGCTACTGTATAAGTGGGCACAGTATTCAAGTTTGGGGCGAATGCATATCTTATATATGGCTAATCTGGCTTCTGGAGTGTAAAAGTTGCGTAGCACAAAGCCGGTTAGACGTTTACAATCAGATACCACCTTATTTGCATGTTCAGTAAAGGTAAGATCTGAGTATGTTATCCCGAGATCTGTGACTGTGTTTGTGTTTGAGACAAGGTCACCGTACATGTATAGACACATGCTAGGTTTCCAACGTCCGAAGTATGTTATCCCAGATTTAGCTGGATTGAACGTTAACTGCCACTTTTCACTCCAATTACATAGACTATTTAGGTCTTCTTGGATTTTACTAACAATATTCATATCATTATAGTCAAAATCATAGACAACTTTGAGGTCATCTGCAAAGAGGTATGGCTTGCCATACTTGATCATAGAGACAATATCATTTATGAATACAATGAATAGGGTAGGGCCAAGAACACTACCTTGTATCACGCCGCTGGTTATCGGTTTGGATGTTGATAAGTGATGGTTGACTTTAACTAACTGTTCTCTTCCTGTAAGAAAGGAAGTTATCCACTCAAGAAGCCTTCCACTTATTCCATAAGATAGGAGTTTCAGTATGAGTCTTTTATGTGGGACTTTATCAAAAGCTTTCCTAACATCTAGAAATAATGTTGCTGCCGAACGACCTTTGTCTACACATTCAGTAATGTGATCGAAATAATCTAACTGGCACGTAATGCACGATCTTCTATTTAGGAAACCGTATTGGAAAGGGGATATTAAGTCATTCGAGAGCAAATACTGAACAATTTGCTTCTTTACAATCTTTTCCATCACACGTGAAACTACGGAAGTAATGTTGATGGGGCGGTAATTATCTATGTCCGCTGTAGGTCCGGTTTTGTGAATGGGTACAACGTAGGATTTCTTCCAGCTATTTGGATATGTTCCACTCCTTATCGAAGTTGAAAATATCTTGAGAAGAAGTAGATTCATGTCATTTCCACCATTTTTTAAGAGGACGGAAGACATTCCATCTGGGCCGGGAGTATTAGTAAGCTTAAGAGTTGTGATAGCTTTATCGATTTCTTGGGCGTTTAAGACTACATCGCTTAGACACTTTTCTGTTTTACGAGGGAAATCTATATCCTGGTCATTTTCTAGAGTGTACAGTTTGGCAAAGTGCGTGCTAAACACCTCACATATATCCTCAGCACTTTCGTGAGTAATGCCACCTAGGTGTATTATTTTTGGATATGTTGATTTGGAGTTAGTTAACCTACTTTTGAAGAGTTTGGCTATTTCTCCAGTGTTATGTGGCGACTGAATTGCCCGCGTTTCTTTATTCCTAAGACTTAGATTTTTTAACTCATGGATTCTAATGAGGATTGTTTTGATAGCGATTAACGACGATAAGTCGTCATGTCTATAGTAACTTAATGAATGCTTCCGCAAACTTCTTCTTAATGATATTGGAATAAAATCACCTTGAGGGATTTTGAATTTAATCAGTTTCACAGGCGCTATGACATCATTAACCGACTGTATATTGTCATAGAAGTTTTTAAGGACTTCCTCTAAGGAGTCATTGGTAAAGTAGGAATCCCAATTAGAGTATCTAATCAAGTCCTGATACAAGTCCCAATCAACCCGCGTGTATGGTCTTATAGGTGTCCGACTAGGCACCTTCTCGGTTTCCAGCATCCAAGTTTGGCTATACCACACTTGCCTGGGTCGAAATTCAGTTGAGACTTTTCGCTGCGATCGCCTAGATCGTTTAAGTCATGTTGGGTCTTGCACACGACGCTCAGATCATCGTACCCATAATCATATACTATCTTGAGATCATCTGCAAAAGATATGGCCTGCCATACTTGATCACAGAGACTATGCCACTTATGAATAAGAAGAATAGGATAGGGTCAAAAACGCTACCCTGTATTACACCACTAGTTATTGGCTTTGACGAAGACAGGTAGTGATTGATTTTGACTATTGCCCTCTTTCTGTGAAAAAAGAATTTGTGCATTTGAAAAATTTTCCGGTTATTCCGTGAGATTGGAGTTTTGTTTGGGGTCTGATATGTGGGACTTTATCGAAGGCCTTGCTAACATCGGGAAATAATGTTGTTACCGAACGCCCATTATCAATGCATTGTGTAATGCAGTCAAAATAATCTAAGTGGCGAGTAATGCGTGGCCTTCTACTTAGGAAACCGTATTGGGATGGGAATAGTAGGTCACTACAGAGTAAGTATTCAGTGATTTGAGTTTTCAGTATCTTTTTCATTACACGTAAAACAACAAATGTGATCTTGATGGGGCTTAACTGTCGATATCAGCTCTAGGCCCGTATTTATGGATGGGTACAATATAAGGCTTCTTTCAGCAGGTAGGGTGTCAATGTATCTGATGATTGAGCAATCAATTCATGGTTGTTCGCTCAAACCCAACTCCCCCATATTTTTCGCGGGAGTCATCAATACAGCAGTCATAATCTCATCGTTCACTATTCAGAAGATTTAAAACTATCAGAAACCTTGTGTAATATCCTCATTGTTGGTTACATGTTTGTGTAGGAATAAAAGATTCTCGAGTCGCCAATCAGTGTTCTGTTTTTGGCGTTGATTAATACAAAGCGTTTCTGAAATTCTTCAAGGGACAGCGTTAGGCACGGAGTAGCAAAAGCTGTACATTGACAGTTTGTGAGAGTTGTCTGACGTAGGGTATATCCTATCGCCTAATGAAATTGAGTATACACTGAGTAGGAGTAAATTCATATCATTACCATCGTTTTTCAGCAGAATGGAAGATATACCGTCTGGACCAAAACGGGACCAAATCGTTGTTTAAAGCCAACAAAAAGCCATTGTAAATGTATTTCCAACGACGTCAGGGGCCTGGTGACTGTACTCAGGCAGGTGCTTTTTATCTGTTGCTAAGAATTACTGTTCCGAAACAAGCACGGAAATCGAGTGGTTTTGGAAGTCACCAACTTATTATGGATGGGATCTCGATTCAGAGGGGGGACAGAAAAGGAAGACGCTGTGGTTAGGATGCAGTGTTCACTTGCAGCAATCTCCGGCCAGGCTTAGTCGCTATCATCAGGTTCCCGAATGCTGTTGTTTACTGATCAAAAATTTACGAAGTGGAGCGACCGAGCATCCTTCGATCATTTGCCAATTGGAAGAGCGCTAACCAAGATGTATGTGTACTTAAAGATCTAAGGAGTGACTACCTAGATGATCAACAGTAAGTGTAAATCTTTGTTGGGAAATCCAAAAGACAGATGAGCGACGAAGATGCTATCGGGAAATTTCAACGTTGTCAAACAACGGTGAAGTTTGATATCACAGAGATAACGGCTGTTTGAATATCCCCAAGCATGGTTCAGAAGAATATAACAAGACTTCGTCCAGAATAGTTTCCAATATATGATAGTAACAGACCGATGTTTTCCAAACACCCACGCGCTAATTGTGGACACCCACTGCGCAGACGTTGACTGATAAGAGCCTGAAATCGGGCAGTCCTGTCAAACACTTTTAAAGAGGGCAGAGAGGAAACTGAAGTTACAACCATATCGGTAGTTTTTATAAGTGGTTACTCAAAGCCTGCTGGATGGCTAAATCAGGAAACACTCAAACTAAAAGGAATCCTGTACGAAGCTCGAAATAGGTTCAGGGAGGACCACTCATATGCTACCAATATACTGGCAGCTCGTAATAATCGGACAGTATCCCTAAGACAGTACACAAGTATTATACAGACCTTGACAAAGTAGCCGACGAGTTGTCCATTGACATTATACTACGAAGTGTCGAGAATGGAAACTGGAAATCACCTGCTGGCCTGTATAGAAGCCTGCATGGAGAGCACAGAGTTTGGCATATAAATGAACCAAGAATGCTTTGCATTGTAAAAAGCGACATCTAGGGTATGCTGGAGGACAACTCTTGCCTTTATAAACGACCTCCCCAGCAGCCGGAGCTCTACATCACTTCTGTATTTCGTGAAAAATAGTGGGAAACATCGAAGACTACGTCAAGCCGCGAGGTCTAACCAAACTGGGTAAGTGACCTATGGAAATAGGACTGGCTTTCAACATAAAGAGATGTCTGGCGATACCCGCCTGCGCACCGAAAAAATCAGATCCTCAGAATCCTCTTTCGTGTGTTTTAACACTCTGGCACTATAGTAGAGTGTAAAGTAAGGTTACTCCTAACAAACAGAATAAAAACGGGTGCTAACAACGCGTGCGATGCAGTAAATCTACTGAACGTATCTGTTTTGTACATCCGTAGTTCTGTAGCTGTACAAGGTTTACACGCGGCCACACTGGGAATTCTGTAACACTACTACTTAACCACTCCTAAAAAGAGCACAAAAGAAGTCCACCAAAAACGTCACATGACCTCAATACCACACAATTAATGGCCGACTCGAACAACTGAGTCTCCGTACCATTGGCTGCCACAGAATCAAGGGAGTCCTCATCACCGTGTACATGATAGTGCGTAGTCCAACGAGCCGTATTTAAAATCTTTTTCAGAAGGGCGCTATGGTACCCATCAGAGCGGTCCCCACAGGATCACTCAACTAAGGTCGGCAACAAAATCAGAGGCTAGCTCCTATTCAAACAAGTTCTGCCTTCCATGAAAAACGCCGCCCACTAACGTGGTGACTGATGCACAAGTCGATAGTGTTGAAGGAGGGGTAGGCCACTTTATAAAAACGGTTGAGCTACGTGTATCAACAGGGAAAAGTAGTCTAATTGAAGGGGACTATACGTGTACTACATACGTAAATTCATCTTTACATAATTCACTATTTCATTATAATTTCACCTACGAACTCAACCTGCACTAGTCTCGCTAAGTTATTTTCTCTGATTTATGTAATATATACCATCTTACTTGTCCTAAAGCCAGTCCTCTTCCCCCACTCTTCATTCACTCAGTTTGCTCACACTCTAGATATCCCTTCAACTCACCTATCTTCAGAGTATTTCGTGGCAAATCGAAGGAATTCCGGGCAAAGCAAAATTCTCAAGTCTCGGCCCCACTACAGTCATAGTACAAATCATATGTTCTTACCAAAACCAACTGACATAACCCTTCTTATTGTGTTCAGAAATGCTACAGCATCCGGACAAACAGATTTTACTGGAAGCATTTGGAGATCTAGAACTGTTCCGATGCAACAAGAAGCGAGAGTCAAGAGACGTTAGGCTTTTTGCAACTTCACTGAAAAGAGTTGATGGCATGGTGGTAGAATGTTTGCTAACCATATATGTGGTTCCGGGTTCTATCTCCGGCCGACAAACTCAGTTACCTCGCTAAGCCATTAATAAGACTGGTGAAGAGGGAAGGTTGGGCATGAGGCAGCTAGCAACTCTGTCTCGTAAAAATAAACACCACTGCCACCGAAACTTCAAGTCTCTAGTTTGGAGCCCTATGTGCCTCTGGGAAAGTTAAAGGAATAAAATAATACAGATAAAAATAATTTCGCTGAAAAGATATTGGATATGAGACATATCTGGCAGAAAGGTGGTTACATTATATATATATATATATATATATATATATATATATATATATATATATATATATATATATATATTAGCTCGTAAATACGATATTGGATACGACTTCATATCACTTCTAGAAGAAGGAGAAAATCACAATGAAGTTGCCACGATGGTAAAAATGTGCAAAGGCCTGGTTTGTTCACAGAATTCATTTAAAAATGACGTGTAATTTCATTTGATTGGGAAGAATAACTGAAGAATCCGTCCGGTCTGTATAGAACATATTGTACTTGAGATTCTTTTAAATGAATGTATTAGGTCACAATGCTATAGAAACTAAGTGTTGCATTTTTGATTGCTAGAATGGACTCTTCAGACCTGCATTTAGCTATTGACTATGTTGGATCATGTGGTATCGTTCTAACTCCTGAGCAAAAAGCAACACTTCAAACTACACTTTGTTTCACAATTGGTTCCTGATTGGTTCACTCCCAGAGATCCGTGTTGCTGATCTTTTATGGCCAGCCATCTGATCTTGAGTATTGAGCGAAGATAACTGTTAATGAAAATCTGAAGTTTGTTTGAGATGCTCTTTGTGACGCGCCAAGTCTCTGACCCCTTTAGTAGCACTGACTTCACATTGGATTTGAAAATCCGGATCTCATTTTCATTTTCATGATGAGCAGTGTTGACCTCCACACAGACTTTAGAGTAATGAAAGTCTCTCCTGCTTTCCCGATCGATCCTCACTTTGATATCCTCATCTGTTCCGCCCACCTGTAGTTGAAACGATGTTCTTCAGGTGGGTAGGTAAAGGAGGTTTTTTCTTTCAGGTCCCTCTCATTTATGCTGACTGTCGTCTGTTGTTGGTGTTGGTCAAGTATCTTCATCACCTCTTTTTTCTCTATGTTCACCTGAAGTCAATCTTCTCTGGATGCTGCTTCTGCCAACTTGTTGCCTTTCACTTGCATATCTTCCAGTTTATGGGAAATCAGACATATATCACATTGGTGAAGTTCGGATCCTCCAAGTCCTTTTTCGCGAGACTCCATTTTATGCCTGTTTTTTCGCTGCTCACTGTCTGTTGCATTATCCAATCTACTCCAATCAGGAGAATCATTGGCGATAGTAGGTGACCAGCTTGCCTTACTCCCGTCTTCACTTCGAAGGATTCCTTAAGTTTCCCATAGTGGATTACTTGGCATGCAGCATTGTCGTATAACCGTTGGATGAGATGTATAATTGTCGATGGGACCCCGTAATAGCGAAGTAGCTGCCAAATCGCCTCTCGATCAACGCTGTCGAAGGCCTTTTCAAAGTCGATGAAGTTGAGATAGAGAGTTGAGTGACTGCCATTCCAAGCTTTGTTCAATGATGATTCGTAGAGTGGCGATTTGATCAATACATGACTTACTTCTCCTGAATCCGGCCTGTTCCGGTCGAAGTTTTTCATCTGGAGCTTGTTTGATTCTCTCTGGGATGATGTGGCTTAGTATTTTGCTTGGAATGGACAGGAGTATAATTCCGCGCCAGTTTTTACATTGACTTAGGTCTCCTTTCTTTGGTAGTTTGGATAAGTATCCTTTCTTCCAATCCTCGGGTACTTTGCCCTCTTTCCACACCTTCTCCAGTAGTGGTGTCATCAAGTCCGCTGTTGTCTCTGGGTCTATTTTCAAAGCTTCTGCTGGGATTCCATCTGGTCCCGGTGTTTTCCCAGCTTTAAGCATCTTGATTGCATTCAGGACTTCTGATTTCGCCGAAGGGTCAATGTTCACTGGTAGTTCTGCGTCCGTTGTTGGTATGGTCGGGCGCAATGTAGGTGGCGGACGATTTAGAAGTCTTTTGAAGTGTTCAGCCCATTGTTTTCTTTGTTCCACCTCTTTGGCGATTGACTTTCCATTGTCATCCTTTACTGGCTTAATCTGTGTCGAAATTTTGCCCGATAGGTGCCTAGTTGTTTGGTAGAGTGTGGCGAGGTCTCCTTTGCCTGCAGCTTGTTCTGCTTCGTTTGCCATGGCTTCATAATATTTTCTTTTGTCTTCCCTGGCACTCTTCTTCACTCTTTTGTTCAGTGTATTGTAGCTTGCATTCAGCTCCTGTTTTTGTTGCTCGTCAGTGCACTGGATAATCTTTTGCTTCACTGTCCTTCTCTCTTCTATTAGTTTCCAAGTGTCCGTAGTGAGCCACTGTTTGTCCTGTCTCTTTTTTCTGCCTAGAATTTCTATGCAGGTTTGGCTCACACCGTTTTCAAGTTGTTCCAGTGTTTTCGACGCCGACCTCTTCGCTGGTGTTGATTTGTGTCTCGAGTTTGTCCTTTATGCTTGCAATGAAGACGTCCTTTGTAGCCTGGTCCTTCAGTTTTTGAGTGTTGAACTTGGCTTGTGGTCTATCCGCAGCTCCTGTTTCCCTGAAAGCTTTTAATTTGATTTGGATTGTCCCTTGTACGAGATAGTGGTCTGAGCCAACGTCTGCTCCTCTTCTTGCTTTTGTGTCCAGTAGGCTGCGCCTCCACTTCCTTGGGCAGCACTGAGATGAAGTCAATTTGGTTTTTGGTTTGCGAAGTGGGTAATTGGTATAGCTGGGACTGCAGAACGATCCACACAGCGTCTGCAGGGACCATGAAACGATGACTGCTGGATTGATGACCCCCGCGAAAAATATGGAGGAGTTGGGCTTGAGCAAACAACCATGAATTGATCGTTCAATCTTCAACTACATTTACAAGGTACTTTATGAAATAAATGTAATATATCGATCAGAAGAGTCTTGGAAAATAAGCATCAACTGTCAATGTTAATGAATAATATAACAGATTTGAATACGGTGGTTGTCCGTCAGTAATAGTCATGCGACTTTGGCACAATTAGTTCAGTTTTCTGTCGGCCTACATAATTCATAATCACTGTAGGTGGTGACACTGCAAGCACGTTCACTTTGCGCTTTATCAACTACCGGATGTGTGAACTCATCAATGACAAAACCATGTTGTAAATGTGGTTTTGAAATTCTTTTGAAATCCGCGACTGCTTTCCTTCCGACATATTGGGTTAACTTTAAAAATAAAGGCTTCAAATTAGGTATACTTCTCTTTGCCGTTCTTATCCTAATCCCTTGATTTGCCTCCTTCCTCTGCAACCTCCTATCATTTCACCGGTACACATTCGAAACATATTTGTTCGGAGCATCACCACCTCTTCAAGAGTTTATCCTGACCAACCTGTGCAAACAATTAGCGCTATTGCTAGTATTATTGGCAGGTTATAATTTGCTGCGGTCACCCGTCGTTCCTTCAGAGTTAACCGTCGCCTGTGTATGCATCTCCAAACATGAACATCTAAGTGATATTTTGTATTGAGGCATTTGTAAAATCTGCAAGTAAATTTATGATTCGTTTTCAAACTCACCCTCTAGATGATTCCTGGAGAATCATGCTGGATATGTACTGCTCAACAATTCTGCTTCTCTCCAAAACAACATCCTGGAAATTCATCAGCAACTGCCTTCTTGCACGTGCTACGACAGACGTGGGATGCACAAAATATTATATGTGCACTGCGAAATGGACACGCTGTTTCCACTTCACCCTTTATTGCTTTTGAGCAATCCATGACAAAAGTTTGATCAGCATATGTGGAGCACATAATGCATTTAAATTTATCCAAATCTAAGTGGCTGCGTCATCCCTTATCCTTTCGTGTCTGCTTCATGCAAAGATCACCGGTAGACCTGTGGAATACGTAACAATCTGATTGGACACTTTTTGTTAGTGTGGAAATACGAGACATTGTACATGATTTTTTTTTAAAACGATTCTTGTCAAAATACATATAACTTCCGTGGATAGTTTGAAATACACTATACCGTTGGAAGCTTCGCCTTCTTTCTGGCCGTCTCCACTTACTTGTTCCACTCATACTGTGTTGTATACTTTGGATTTATTGCAGGAGTCTATTATCCTTATGCGAAGACATCTCTACAACCGGCCCACAGCATCTACCAGCAGACGCATTCTAACGATGAACGCTCCCTTGGATTACATTAATTAATTTGTAGCCGCAGACGAAGTGAATATAACGATACATGAGCCATCCTAAGCTTGATTATCTGGGACGGTTTGCTAAACCAAATGACCCAAAGGAGGGATACAAAATATTAGCTCCAATCGGTAGTGGGACATATGGCGATGTTTTGAAGGCAGTTCATCGGGAGAAACGAGGTAATGAAAATTGATCTTAAAGATGACATAAGATCAATATGTCAGGAAATACACACTTAGAGGGAATGCAGGCATCCGAATATTGTACGGTTCTATGGCAGTTATCTCAGGAATAATAAGTTATGGATATGCATGGAGTATCACGGTGGACAATGTATGCAAGATATTTATTTATACACCAGGCGTCCATTAGAAGAAGGCTGTATCGCATTTGTTTCTAGAGAGACTTTGCAAGGACTAAACCTCATGATAATTGTGAACGTATCCACAGGGACATCAGAAGTGCCAATATCCTTCTGGCTGATGATGGCCATGTTAAAGTGGCTGACTTCGGGGTAACCGCCCAGCTCGGTACCTCAATCGTTAAAAGAACAACCTTCATTGGGACACCCTATTAGATGGCTCCCGAGGTGGCTTCGATTGGGTCACGCGGGTCTGGTTATGATGGAAGATGTGATATTTGGGGTGTTGGTATTACTGCCAATGAATATGCTGAACTGCAACCTCCCATGTTTGACCTTGATCCAGGAAAGGCATTACAAATTCTTGCGTCACGGAATTATAAACCTCCTTCTTTACAGGATCGCCATAAATGGTCTCAACTATTCCATTCATTGTCAAATGTTGTTTAATTAAAAGTGAACGGCACAGACCTGATGCGGCTGCAATGCTTATTCATAATTTCGTTACAAATCCTCACTCATCTACATTATTAACTCAACGTCTACTATATTATCGACGACAGTTAGAGTCTACAGCTAAAATGCTTATTCTCATGGTGATGGAGGAATATCTATACCGCCGAAAAAGATTTCTGCACCTGCGGGGAATTTCGTTCCTCCTAATAATCATGCGCCTGGATATATTATGCCTCCACACACTTCACCTCTAATATAGAATGCTGGTACACCTAATTCAAAACTAATGAATGAATTTGCTGACACTCCCGTAAAGAACAATCTTGCGGTTAGCTGTGGAGTGGGTGCTGGTGGCTCCGTACATTTTGTGTCAACTCAGAAACTAGTTCTCGAACGGAAACCTGATGTACTCCTCAATGTACAGATCCACAACAGTTTATCTTGCTCCGATATAGCAAATGATTGTACGAAGAAGTCTAATGAGACTGATGAATCTACAGACGTAAATTACATTGCGCTAGGCAAATAAAAACTCACTAATGATGAAGTAAATAAAAAGGTGTACAATAATGTTGTTACGTACTCCACAGACCTCCCCATAGTTGCCTGTAATGAAAAATTGAAGTAGTTTATAACTTCATATATTAAATTTAGAAAATATCTACACCTACTTTCTTTCGTTAGTTAGTGTTGTAAGTGGAATCGAAACCCACAACCTCAGGGAATTCGTGATATATTTCAGTTTACTTATTCGAACCAGAGCAAGCAATTTGTAAACTGCCAGCGTTTTTATCATAAATGATAATCAGCTTACCAGTTTGCCGTTACTTCGATAAAACCACCGATTGTAAATCACAATCGAGGTCTCAAATTCTTTTTTTTTTAATTTTTTTTTTGATTTACAGCTTGATTCCACACTGTAATTTCGGTACAAGTATGGAATTTTCAGCATGGATATCGGTAGCCCAAATTTTGCAGGCCGACCATAGATATCAGGTCTCACATTCAGCTACAGTAGTTCATAGACTAGGTAGACAACTGTATGCCATTCAATTTTTAAATCGTTTTGCAGGATATATGATACCGCTTTCTTGTTCCGATGGAACAGCCGAGATTGACTTTACTACAGCCATTTTTGTTTGATTTGAGTTATGGCCTTTGGAGTCTTTCACTGAATGCTCGTGGGTCAACAGGATGTAAAAATCATATATGCAGATAGAAAGATGGATTTCAGTTTAACAGATTCATCGGGTCAAGAGAATCTTTTAGCCTACCCAATTAAACAAAAATGATATAATTTAAAAAATATCTTGCAGTGAATGTAAGTTGGGTCAGCTACATGGGTCAAACTAGTAGGTCGTGGTGGTAAGATTATCCGGACATAAGAATTCAGCTAAGGTTAAATAGAGTGATCCCACAAGGATAAGTAATTTGGAAAAACCTCAGCATTGCATTGCACTGGATGCATGCACTAACACACAACCAGATGGAGAGAAAGAGGGAGATTGATTACTGAATGGTGGATCATGGAGACTGCACTCAACACGTCCGAAACAGAAATGACTGAACGCACATACCAGGGATATGCAAGATATTACTACTACCAGTTAAATCAGAGAATAATAAATATTTTTAAAATGTATTCAATTGACATACATGATGACATTCTAATAAGTTATTTATTTTATCATAAAAACATCTTATTTCCCATCTGATTGTATTCTACTGGTAACAGTATTACTATTCCCGAGTGTACTTTATCTTGTATTGATTTGATTCAAATGTCATATCATCAATTTTTACTTGTGAGTATGAATGAAGCAAGATGTCGTGTGTGACTTGAAATGATTATGAGCTACAATAATTTGTACTCGAAACGTGGTAATCAGTAAATATTACTGCACACCACTGTGATCTATGAAAATAAGATCTTATCTATGTTGGAGTCATACTCTGCCACAATGCCCAAGTTTTTATACCTATATATTTAGAGTGTATCGCAGGAGGATCATATAGCGCGCACAGCAACATGGCGTGTCGGAAAGTCAGATTTTCCACCAATCCAGACAACATATATCACAATCTTAGTAAGAATTATAAACAGAAAAGTGCACTGAGAGAAATCTCAACCAATCGTCGCGATAAGTCCCACCGCAAAGTGTAGATTCTGCGTTACGAAATTTTGATTGGTAGCTCTTCATACCTAATTGTTAATACACTTTCTCAAACAGTATTTCACGTAATCGTAGGCTTTTTTCACTATGCAAACTTATTTATATTTGAGTAGTAGTTAAATCATACTGAGGGAGAAGCTGGCCAACCTACAATGTTAAGACATGCGATTCATCTCAGAAATTTGACCACAGTCGACTGCCTATCCAGTATTAACTTCGGACACACCGCAGATACTTTGGGGCAAGCCTCAGGTTCATTGCGGAAAATTCCTCAGCTTCTTGGCATTATTTTTCACTTTCTGCATTTAACCCGACGGTTTTATCCCTAAGTTTCTGCAATGTGTCCATAGTTTTTGCTAACTGGATGGTGCTATGCTTGGAAGCATCCACCATGGCGTTGGCATAATATTCTGTCACCTCCATTGTCTACAGTTTCGCCAGAATAATGGTAGTACAGTATTGAATAGCAACTTTTCAGTTTCATTTCGTCATCTTCACTGACTACCGTTGTTTTTACACTACTCGGTAGGCCTGATTAGTTGATCATCTGTCGATAGTACTCAAGTGCTATTTTTCACCACAGGTTAGTTTTATCACGTCACACATGGCATCCGATTGACATTAAATCGCATTATCTACGCATGTTGGAAATTCGACTCAAATTCATTGCAGGCTTATACTATCGAATGAAAGTGGTACTATCACTAGATTGATTAGCCGATATCCAGCCCATGGGCTACACACTTGAAGCCCACATGTGAAGGTTTGTTTATCCACCAAGTAATAACACAGTATTATTAAGTGTGGAGAGTCCTGCTACTCGAGCATCTTTTCAGCACCTACCACTGATAGAAACACACGTTAGCTCAGATTTTACTAGTATAATTTCCGCATTATTGTAAGTTTGGAATACTCTGGTCGTTTCTCACCAAGTAAATTACGATGAAATAGTAAATGCCTCGCTCAGCTGTTCATTGGGTTATACCTTAAGGCTTTGAAAAGTGTTTGTTGAAATCATGAGGTGTGAGAGAGTTTAGGTCTTTGACTGTAGTTGCTTCCTTGCTACTTCACTTAAATCCCGGAGTGCTTGGCACGTATTTCCCTCCTGTCAAATGAAAGGGGATGCTGCAACACTGATCTGTACTGACTTCTAGTTTAAAGATGGGGAGTGAAGTGTTTAAGCGTGTCAATCACTTCACTTGTTTGAGAGTTTGTATCAGTCCTAATGGACTAATTGTGGGGTATTTGCCAGCTTACGTTATCTTTGGCTGAGATGTGATATTTGGCTGTCTAGTAGGAGACTTATATTGCGCATAGCGGTTCGTTCTTTCGTTTCTGGCAATGACACTTGATCTTTGGAAGTGGGAAGTATTTAAATAGGTTATCTATCTTTAACGAAGGATGTTTCCATTCTATCTCCCTTTTAAAGCGACATTGAGGTCAAGCAAGCAGGGAGAGTCGACTGATGAGGTTATGAAGCTCTGTGCGTGTTGTGCACACCGAGCTACTTACTGCCTTCCCTTTCGAGCACGAGATTGCGTTCGCAGTAGCCAAATCAAAACTTATTATCAAACTATGACTGTTTGTTCGAGTCACATTAGTCGATGTAAACTGTCTCTTTGGGGTCGTTAAGATACTAAGTACCAATGGTTTGAGACTGTTGGTGATGCAGCTCAAAATTATTCTCAGTGGTGCAAAGGCGCCCACTCTGTAATCTCCCCAGACCTAACACGTAATATTTCTCCGTGTAATTATCTTTTCAATTCATGGATAATCCCCATCCGGACATTGATGAAAACAAAACATGTAGATCAGCGAAGAGTCTGTTTTCAGCGAATTCATTTTCTTAGCTGTACAATCGCAAATATATATGTGTTATGTTGTATGTATGTGTACATTAAGTTTGTCAAACAAAATTACAATTGGTTAAGGTTTTTTTAACTATACACGTGAAGATTGGGAATTCAAGTCAAGAAAATTAGGTGTTAATGAAATTAGGGTTGTAACAAAGGTGATGAGTTGTCACAAACAGTTGTTAAAAGATGTTACGTAATAATATGAATAGTTTGATGAGTGAGTTTTACTCAGGATGCACATAGGAACGAAGTAGATAACACGAAATTACGTAAGAGTTCTAAATGAACATACAAGAATTATAAGCGGTTAAAGAACAGGCAAAGAAACAAAATTAAGTCATCAAAAATTAAAAAAGAGCTCACATCAAATCAAAAAAATTGTTATGATGACAGTAGAAGTGGTTGAGTAATCCTTTTTTGTACGCACAGCTCCGGTTTTTCTATGTGAATGGCCAGAGCTTCAGCGATACAAAGGAGACGAAACCGTATTGCTTTTGATAGGTTATTTTTGACTCTGTAGATTACTTTGAAGGAGGCATTTGTTGAAATGGAATGATCAGTGTTAACCAGGTGTTTAATTATCGCACTGCTTATTGCACCACTATTGCCTTTTCGCAACCATGATGGATAGTGTTCTTGGGTCCTCTTGGACAGGGTGCGGGTCGAATGACTGATGTAACTGGCTCCACAGCAGCAGGTGAACTGATCTATGCACATAGAAGTGGTCAGATGTGGGATCTTGTCCTTGAGGCTTCCGCAGATCAGTGGGCGACTCGAAAACATTATTCTTAGCGTTGCTGCAAAGAATGTTCTCAGAGATGATGTGATCCTTCTCTTGAGAATGTCGCTTGTGAAATCTCCCTTGAAATCCAAGTTCATGTAGAGTTTCTTTTTAGGCGCAATTAAAGTTTCGTTTCTCCGAATTCTTGGTTTGATATTGTTGTCGATGAATCTTATTGGGTATCCGTTTTGGATGAAGATTTCTCTTAGAATATCTAATTCTGTTTCCAGAACGTCGGGACTACAGATGCGTCGGATGCTGGTGGCAAGTGATTTAATTAAATTTGGCTTTTGTTGAATGGGTACTCAGCTATAGAAGCTTGTTAGTTGACCATTCCACATAGGTTTTCTATGGATCAATCTTCTTAGGCTCCCATCAGTTCTTCTTGTTAGCTCCACTTCAAGAAACGGAGTTTTTGACTCGTTTTCCCTTTGAAGAGTGAATTTTTTTGCTAGATGGCAACAGTTAAATGTCTGAAGCAGTAGATTGGGGTCATTGCTGTTGTCACAAATAATGATAATGTTGTCCACGTATGCTCAACCACTTCTACTGTCATCATAACAATTTTTTTGATTTGATGTGAGCTCTTTTTTAATTTTTGATGACTTAATTTTGTTTCTTTGCCTGTTCTTTAACCGCTTATAATTCTTGTATGTTCATTTAGAACTCTTACGTAATTTCGTGTTATCTACTTCGTTCCTATGTGCATCCTGAGTAAAACTCACTCATCAAACTATTCATATTATTACGTAACATCTTTTAACAACTGTTTGTGACAACTCATCACCTTTGTTACAACCCTAATTTCATTAACACCTAATTTTCTTGACTTGAATTCCCAATCTTCACGTGTATAGTTAAAAAAACCTTAACCAATTGTAATTTTGTTTGACAAACTTAATGTACACATACATACAACATAACACATATATATTTGCGATTGTACAGCTAAGAAAATGAATTCGCTGAAAACAGACTCTTCGCTGATCTACGTGTTTTGTTTTCATGAGTTATCCTTTCTCCGATACATTTTTGCATCCATCATGCTTCTTTTGAGATTTTTTTTATATTCCTTACAGTTGTATGCTATATGGAGTGTTGCAACCTAAACTGTGACACAAAGTTGAGGTATTTACTTTTGTCTTTCGATTTAAAGCTTTTCACGAGCCTTTTTGTTCAGCATTTTACAACTTTACCTATCCTAAATTTTTCAGATAACAGAGTTGATGGTTATGTTATCTTCATTGGAGGATTATCGTGTTGCATCATTGCCATCAAAATTCTTCTACATACCAAATTTTATAAATGAAGAAGAAGAAAAAGACTTGTTGAAACATATTTATGCTTCACCTCTTCCAAAATGGGTTGCTTTACGTGACAGACGATTACAAAATTGGGGTGGGATTCCTCATGTTAAAGGCATGCTGGTTGAAAAAATTCCACAGGTTCATTTACTATCTTTGATGAATTTAAAAATATAGTCTGCTTTTAGTGGTTACAGGTATACGTGAATCGAGTTTCAGCTTTAAATCTATTCCATGAGAATAAAGCCAATCATGCATTGGTAAATGAATATGAATGTGGCCAAGGGATACTTGTAAGTTCATTACTTTTGTTTGTTTTCGACGAAAGTCATCAACTACGAGGCTGTACATTCGTGTATTTATATCAAATGGATGGGAAATTTCCAGGATAATTTAATAATATTAAGGGTCGAATTAATAAAAATTACAATTAGGAATTAAAATGACATAATAAACAGGGGGTTGGATGGGTAAAACTCAAACAAAGTAGCATCATAATTACTAAGAAGATTGACATATTGTGCAGTTGGGGGATAAAAAAAGCTAGTGGGATCATAACTAATGTGACGAATAAGTGTTTATGCATTTATGGATTAAATATGTAGAAATAATATAATGACAAAATAAACTCGAAGTTTGGATATGAAAATATGGTAGTGCAAATAGGGATTAAGAAAAATTTAAAAATAACATGAATAAACAGGAAGTTTAGATAAGAAAGGCGATGAGATGGTCATTACTAAAAGGATTACCTGTTTATGATGGCCATAGCAGGGTTAGACATATTTCTTTTAGATACAAAGCGTGGGTTTGAGCTTTTGGATAGCTAGCGACTCGGCTATGCCCAGATGTCTTGATTTCACTCTCTTTGATAGCTTTGATTAAATCTTGTATATTACTTTGAAGGATTTTTTTAAAAGGCGCTGAATGTCCTGAATTGACCAGATGTTCTGTCACTGAACTGTATACACGCTTTTGGTCTCCTTTTACTAGCCAGGCTGGATAGTGTTCACGAATGTGTTTTTGAAGTTGGCGCATGGTACGGCTAATGTACTCAGTTTCGCAAGAGCAAGTAATTTGGTATATGCACGTTGAGGTGGCCCAATGCGGCAGCTTTTCTTTCGCCTTCTGGCTGAACAGTTTCTTGCAGGAAAACGTCAGTCGTAGGCTTGCGGCGAAGAGATTTGGAGAGGCATTTACGAAAGATTTCTGCTTCAATATCATCTTTGAATTCTAGATTAAGCAGAAGTATTTTCTTTAGAACGGATTGGACTTGTTTGGAAGTCTTTTTAGATTTATAATTTTGATTAATTTGACCCGTAACCGTAAATTATTCTGGAACTTTTCCATCCATCTGATATAAATATACGAATGTACAGCGTAGATGATGACTTCATCGAAAAGAAAATTTTCTTCGCTGCAACTGTCTTCTTAATAACTCCTATGACCAAATGTGTATATTCCGTGTTTTGTTTGTTTGCTTAAGCGTTTTTTATATTGCCATTAAAAACGCATTCCATCGAACTACTTATTTCATGTAGTCTAGGCTATAGATCTCAATATGAGAGCTAATCATGGTATATAAAATAATGATATTAGTTTAGGTTCGGAGTAGAACACATGGTTTCAATAGCACTTTGCCATTTTATCCTTTTCTTTGCAGCTGCTTTTGGCGGGATTCAAGATTGTCCGTAAGCTTTCATTTCCTCGTCAAACAAATGTCTTCTATGCCACCGTCGGACGCGCACCGAACTTGTTTTGCTTCTCATTCAGATTCCACTCGAGTGCCTAGCGCTTGTTGGTAGTCAATGTTTTCCTCAGCGTATATATAATTCACTTCTATTTCCTTATGCGTATTTATAGACCACAAATTAGGGCGTGTATACTGCTCAGCAGTCCGCTCCGTCCTCCTTTATGCCTGTGACTGAGACATGGCCATTGAGAGTGGAAGACATGAAAAGATTAGCTGTCTTTGATCATAGGTGCCTGAGCTCGATCTCCCGTGTGAAGTGCTATAATAAGGTGAGCAATACTAAGGTTAGGCGTGAGTTGAGTTCTAGGTAAACAGGGGAAATCAATCGACGAGGTTGTGAAGCTAAATCAACTGAGATGGCTAGGATATGTATTACGTATGGCTAGTCATCGCCTTCCTCGACCGACAGGCAATGTTAGCTGATATAGGGTCAGGCTGGAAAGGAGTTAGCAAGTGGTGGTCAGACCAAAACATGGCGCCAGTCAATGAAATTTACAACAGTTGGTTTAAGCCAGTGACGTAGGAAGGTGTAGACTTCCTGACTGGTTGGGGTCCACGGGACGGTAAAAACCAATGAAGGCTGGAAACAATTGGTGATATGGCTCAAAGTGATCGTTCTCAATGGCTAGCGCAGATGCATCCACTCCTTGTGACTTATGATTTCCAATGAAACTATATTGTTCTTCGTTATTACTATTCCTTTGTCTCACACCTCTGTTTACTGTCTCTATTATGCATTTCTTCTGCTTACTTCTCTTGCTTTGTGTGGTACAAGGAGGGAGTGTGGCGACTTGAACTAGTGCACATCGGTGGAAAGTTCTATGTCGAAAACATACAGATAAACAGACAGACTAGCATGGGTAGGAGGGTGTGGGGGAAATTACTATTTTCACATAGAGATTACATGATATTAGGTTGATGATAAGAATAAATTGTGGGACTTAGCTCGAAATAGGCAACTATACCACATCATGATATAACTATAATAATAATAAAGTTAGCAGTACAAATAAAAATGAATGAAATAATGTTTACAGTTGTTCGGTGTAACTTCGACGTTCTTTTGTTGTTCACCCACAAACTGAGTTCATTTATGAAATAGACGAGGACTATACTTTATCATTTTTTTCGATGTCCTGCTAACAAGAAGGCAAGATGGGAGTACTAAGAGAGGGATATCTTTTTTCGGAGAAAGTTATGCGTTGGCCAACATATTCATTTCACATCGTTTGTTCGTTCTTCTTGCATATAAATGAAGGTTCATCATTACCCTAATGTTTGTTGGGCAAAGTTAAACTTTAAGCACCTCTAACTGCCAATAATGGAGTGCGACCTCACCAATGACTTTGAAAAGCTCACTGAGCAATTTAGTGGAATCCAGCAAATAGTACTGTCATCATCGATAAAATATGCTCACATCGAAGTATTATGTTATTAAATAGGATATCTGGCGAGTTTCAGCTTAGGTGTTTGCGAAAGACCAAGTTACTCTTTAAGCCAAGGACAAGTTAGGATTAGGTTAATCTAACAAAGGCGACAGTAGGTTTGGTTCGAGTTAGATTACAGTTAGTTTAGGGGTATTTTCACGTTAGGACTAGGTTCAAGGAAAGATTAGGGTTGTTGTTAGGGTTAGAAGACCTAAATGTTGTTAAATTACTCTGTTGACATAAGAATAGAATCTGTGCACTGTGGTAGAGTTTAATTTCATTGGGGGTAAAATTTATTCTGATGAAGTCTCACAGTGTTATACATTAGTAATATTTACACATGGTCATGTTTCAAGCACAGTCTATTGCTCAGTAAATATTGCTGTATAACAACACTATGAAACTTTATCAAAATAAATTTTACCCACAATGGAATTATACTCTGTTGATACACCAACCTAAAACTGAGAACTATTTTTATCCCATAAAAAATAAAAGTCGTAAACTACGTAGTACTTTCTCAACGATAGTGAAAAGGAAGAAAGCGTTAGAAATTTGATGAGGTTAAAATTGGTATTAAGTGAGAAGAAAGGCGGTAGTTGAGTGTCCAAGTGTGAATAAGTGTGAAGAGGGTGTAGAAATGTACAAAGGGGACGTGTGAGACTGATAATAGTGAATTAATTATTAAAGTAAAAGCAAACTAAAAGTAAAATCGAGAATTCAAAAGATTAAAATTTTTTTTTACAGTGAACGACTAGTGAAGAGATCAAGACCAAGGTAGAATAAGAGACTGGACAAACTTTTTCTGTATACAGAGTTCCGGGTTGTATTGACGAATCGCCAGTGTCTCCGCTATATACAAAAGCAGAAACCTGACACCCTTTGTACCATTTGGCCTCACCTTAGGGATGATCCTGAAAGACGACTCTGGTGGAGCTACGTGGCTTGAGTTCACTAAGTGCTCGAGAATTGAGCTAGTAAATGTCTTGCATTATCCTTTTGCTAACCATGACGGATAATATTCAGAGATGTGTTTGGAAGGCGTGCGCTTTGTGGGGCCAATATAACTAGCTCCACAGGAGTAGATGAATTTATAAACACATTGAAATAGCCCGTCCGAAGCTGCAGTTTATCCTTCACACATCCATTGATCATTTATCAGCTGAAGAAATTGATCCGTAGCGATTCTTCAGGATCTCAGCTGCGGTATCACCTTTAGATTCAACGTTCAACAATATCAGTTTCTTCGGCACCGTCTGGGTTCTTTCAGGCTTTTGCTTTAACTTCATGTTTTTCTCGATAAATTTTGAAGGATATCCATTTTCTATGAGGACTTGTCTGAGTCGCTCCAGTTCACCATCGATTGTATCTCTGGTGCATATCCTTCTTACTCTTGAGGATAAGGAGTGGATCAGGTTTCTATTCTCAAAGGGAACCGATTATGAAAATTCATTTATTGATCACACCACGTTGGTTTCCCGTAGATCGATCTTTAAAGAGAACTGTCAGAGCTCCTTTCTAAAAACATGCAAACCATGGAAATGTGAATTCATCTCTGATTCCGACGTGAACTGGATGATATGATGACAATTGCTGAACTCCTTAGTTATCATTTAAATGCTGACATTCTCGTCACATATGATGAAAATATCATCCATGTAACTTTGGTACACTTGAAAACTATCCACAGTGGGTCGCCTGTGTATTCATGTAAATAAAATACATACATGGTTTTCTCTACAGGCAGGAAAAGTTCTCCACGAAATTCAAAATTGTGTTTCATTAAGGCATATGATAGAAGAGCATATATATATATATATATATATATATATATATATATATAGCGGAGATGCTGGCGATTCGTCAATACAACCCGGAACTCTGTATACAGAAAAAGTTTGTCCAGTCTCTTATTCTACCTTGGTCTTGATCTCTTCACTAGTCGTTCACTGTAAAAAAAAATTTTAATCTTTTGAATTCTCGATTTTACTTTTAGTTTGCTTTTACTTTAATAATTAATTCACTATTATCAGTCTCACACGTCCCCTTTGTACATTTCTACACCCTCTTCACACTTATTCACACTTGGACACTCAACTACCGCCTTTCTTCTCACTTAATACCAATTTTAACCTCATCAAATTTCTAACGCTTTCTTCCTTTTCACTATCGTTGAGAAAGTACTACGTAGTTTACGACTTTTATTTTTTACTTCTAAAGCCACTTGTGAGTAATTATATATCAATTATGTCACCTTTCCGCCTATTACTCTATAATATACTACTATACACCATTGGTAAATATAAATACGACTGTGTACAGCCTCTGAAGATGATTTCGTCGAAAAAGAAAATTTTCTTCTCTGAATTTGTCCTTCATTTTCTTTATACACAATTATTCTGTGTGTGTGTGCACATTAGAATCGTCAAATAAAAATAAAAATTAGTTAGGGTTACTGTTTACGCCATCAAAATGTTTCTAAAATGTGATAAATAATCAAAATTGTAACTAGGGGGGGGTGGTGAAGATTGGTAAGTATTGACAAGGGTTGCGTAATATGAAATAGGGTGTTAATGGAGACACGTGTCCTGACATACCCTGAAAAGAAAATTCCCTGTTGCTACATTACGATTGGTATTCTCAAGCCACCCATTGTTCCTCAACAACTGCGAAGATAAATTATCGCATTTAACCACTTCTGTGTGTACCTACTTATCAATTGACTTGCTCATGTGGCGCGAGCAAGATATACAGATCGTTTGATGTGTGTTTTATCCAAAAAAGTCAAAGAACATTATCCTGCTAGACTACAAAAAGGTAACAGTGGATTAATAAAAAGTACTACAACTGAACACTTAGTCAACACTGGTCTGTCTGTCTGTTTTCGACATAGAACTTTGCACAAATGTGCGGAAGTTCAAGTCGCCACACTCCGTGTAGCACGCGAAGCAAGAGAAGAAAGTACAAGAAAAGCATAATAGAAACAGTGAGCAGAGGTGTGAGACAAAGGAGTAATAACGAAGAACAATATAGTTTCACTGCAGATCATAAGTCACAAGGAGTGGATGCATCTGCGCCACTGAGAACGATTTTGAGCCGACCGACCGAAAGCTGCTACCTTGACGTGGTGGTCGGGCTTCAACACCGCAATGACCTAATCAAGCTATACTGGCTGAGACTTATGTCTCTTGATGTCCTACCATGCCAGAAAGGTTGTTTGGATAGCGGTTAAACTAAAAGCAGCTACCCAATCCAACATCATGATCAATACAAAATCACAAAATTTCATGCCGGATCGGCGGTGGCCCGGATTAACAACGACCGCGCTTCCTGCTGCCGTGTCACAGGGCAGGAGTGATAAATATGCTACTGAGGCAACCCAAGTGGTCTAGTGGATAACGCTTTGGCTGGTGTTTGAAACTATGAGAATTGGGTTCGAGCCTCGGTGGAAACATCATCACTCACTGGGAAATGCAGGTACATTCAGTTGACGAGTCCCAAACAGGACGAAATGCACATCCTGACTGGATTCCACTATTAGTTACCATTCACCAATTAAATTGTTAGTGGTATTAGGTCGACACATTTTTGTGGGTCTGGTTGACTGACTGGCTTCAACGTAGAACTTGGCACAGTTGTGCACTAGTTCGAGTTGCCACACACCCTACATATAGCACACAAAGCAAAAAAAGAAGAGTATAGAGAGATTTAAAAAAGAGATAATGAACAGAAGTATAAGGCAAACAGAGTAGCAATACGGAAGAACAATAGAATTTTATTTGATATGCGTCTAAGAGGACGAGTTTAAGCCATATCACCAATCGTCATTGGCTTTTACAATCCCGAGGATCCCAACTAGTCAGGAAGTCTACGTCTTCCCTTTCTGTTTTTAACTAACTGTTATGGATGAATGAATGACCGGTGAAGATATGTTTTGCTTTGACCGCCACTAGCTAGCTCTTTTCCAACCTTATCCAACCTATGTTAGTCAGCTAACATTGCCTGTCGGTCGAGGAATGCGACCGATAGCTCAGTGGTATGCGTAACACATGTCCTAGCCGTCTCTCTCTCTCTCAATCGATGTAGTAGCTTCACAACCAGCTCGTCGATTGATTTCCTCCTCCTTACCTACCTACCTAGCACTCGACCATCGATGCCTATCCTCAAATTTGCTCACCTGATTATACCACCTTGCGGACACGGGAGATACAACGTTTGTGTGTGTGTGTGTGTAGACATGTGTGACTTGCAAAGTACCACTTAACCACGCAGACTCTAGAACATAGGCATTCCTACCGGCGTCCAACAATCATTATATTTCTTGACCTAAAGGCGGAATTCGATTCTGTCGACCGAGATGTTCTCTGGCGGTGCTTGGCTGTAAAGGGAATCCCGAGAAAATACATTGCACTGACTAAGGCACTCTACTCGTACTCATGCAGTCAGGTGAGGGTTTACGGCGAGTTGTCATCTGAAGTGGTGACGACTAGTGGTGTCCGTCAAGGATACCCATTATCCCCATTTCTGTTCAACTTCATCATAGATGTACTAATGAACTTAACCCTAACTGACTTCAGCGACTCAGGGATTGGCTTGCTACCAGGGAATAATCTCGTTGACTTAGAATATGCAGACGATATAGTCCTTTTAGGTGAGGACGCTGGCTGACAAAATGCAGAGTCTTGTGAACACCTTGAGCTGCAATCTACGAATGTTTGGCATGCGATTCGCTCCCGCCAAATGCAAGATGATGTTACAGGACTGGACTACATCGACGCCTAGTTTAAAAATAGGAAATGAAGTGATAGAGCACGTTGACCGCTTCACTTATTTGGGAGGTACAATCAACCAGTGCCAACGGGTTGACCTCTGACGAAATCTCAGCTGAGTACGGATACAGAGGGCTAGTTTCGCATATGCCAGTTTACGCCGTCTCTGGCGTAGACGTGATATCCGACTGTCGACCAAAGGGCGGGTGTACTGCTCATCAGTCCGCTGCGTCCTCCTTTATGGCTGTGAAACCTGGCCATTGAGATTGGAAGATATGAAAAGATTAGCTGTCTTTGATGATAGGTGCCTGCGCTTTATTTCCCTCGTGAAGTGGTATGATAAGATGAGCAATATTGATGTTAGGCGTCGAGTGCTAGGTAGGTGGGAGGAGAAATCAATCGATGAGGCTGTGAAATTGCATCAACTAAGATGGTTAGGACATGTGTTACGTATGCGTGATCATCGCCTTCCTCGACTGAGGGGCAATGTTAGTCGATATAGGGTCAAACTTAAACATGGCATCAGTCAATGAAATCTACTACAGTTAGTCTAAGCCACGTAGGAAGGTGTAGACTTCCTGACTGGTTGGGGTCCTCGGGACGGTGAAAACCAATGAAGGCTGGAAACAATTGGTGACATGGCTAAAAGCCGTTCTCGATGGTTAGCGCAGATGCATCCACTTCTTGTGACTTATGATTTCCAATGAAACTATATTGTTCTTCGTTATTACTATTCCTTTGTCTCACACCTCTGTTTACCGTCTCTATTATGGATTTCTTCTACTTTCTTCTCTTGCTTTGTGTGGTACAAGGAGTGGAGTGTGGCGACTTGAACTGGTGCACATCGGTGCAAAGTTCTATATGTCGAAAACAGACAGACTTAACCACGCACTTAGTGACTGAGTTAGTTTTTTTCTAAAATTTCTTAATTTTAACTATAAATTATAATGAATTACATTAATTTCTTCTGCTATTATTATTATTATTATTATTATTATTATAATTTTATGTTGTTATGTTGTGTTTTCACCACTAATTTTATTCTCAATATAGCCTCATCATGATGGACCACTGTATTATCCCGTTGTGGCTACAATCAACTTGAATTCTTATGGTGTCTTGGATTTCTATACACCATTGGATAGAGACACAGATCAGGTAATCACTTTCTTTATAGTGTAATAAAATATTTAGAAGGAACAATTGTCGCTTTCAATAAATTCCTCTTCTTCTTCTTCAAGCTCTACAATTATAATTATTGATGTAAGTATAAAACTTGGCCACTGGAAGTGGTAGAGTATAACTCCATTATGGATAAGATTTTATTTTATTTTGATAAACTGTCACACAGTGGAGTGTTATACAGTAATATTAACTGATGACCACACGTTTCGAGCACAAATTATTGCCACTCACAATCATATCAAGTTACTCACTCATTCACACAACTTTCTCCCTTCATTTATATACATGTGTGGAATTCACTAGATATTGGAATAAAAATCAATATTGATCAAACTCAATCATATGGGAAATACGACGAGTGCTTTTTAGTCATAATAAGTTATTTGTTAGAATGTTGTGATGTACGTGAATTGAAATAGGATTTGAAAATTATTTATTATCCTCCTGTGATTTGACTGACTTGGTGGTAATAATATCTTCCATGCGTATCTCTGGTATTTGCATTGAGTTACTTCTATTACTTTACTTACTTTACTTTACTTCGGCTATCTCCTACGGGAGGATGAGCCGGCTTCATGAACGTCTCGAATCATCGCTGCCCAGGCGCGGCGATCTGAAGCAAGGTTTTGTGATAGGGATATCCAATTCTTGTTCCACATACGGAGTCCGTAGACCGTTTGTAGCCCCAGGCACTCCATATCTGCCTTGACTGTACCAAGCCATGTCTTCAGCTGTCCGCCTCTGCGACATCGCCAAGATGGTAATGGCGAGGGATTTAGAACTGATTTGACCAGATCGTCATCTGGTCGGCGCAGAACATGGCCAAACCACCGAAGGCGGCGTTGTTGGACCAGTACTGGAATTTGGTTGATGTTGTAGCAACGCCGACGCACTTCTTCGTTGGAGAGTTTGTCCTGCCAACGAACATGCAGAATGTACCTGAGACACCAATGGTCTAATACCTCGAGTCTGCGTAAATCTTCCGCGCGAAGAGGCCAGGTTTCACAGCCATACAGCAGAACGGGTCGTATGGAAGCTTGGTAGATCCGAATTTTAGTCCTGAGACTGATTTCTCTCTTGCTCCATAGAACGCTCCTCAGCTGTAGAAACGCATTCCGGGCGTTGGAGATTCGCGCATTCACTTCGTTTTTCGCTTGGCCGTTGGGGAGCATTATGGATCCCAGATATCTGAAGGATGGCACAATTTCAATAGGTGCTCCATTTAAGGATAAGATTTCATCATTGCCGGCGGATGTGTTCGAAAACATTTTGGTTTTGGAAGTGTTAATTTTCAAACCGATAGTAGACGCGAGGTGGTTTATCTGGTCGAGCGCCTGTTGCATATCGGGGAAGTTTTCAGCTAACAGCACGACGTCGTCGGCGAATTCGAGGTCGGTTATGTGAATATCGGGCGAAAGTTGGACGCCGTGGTGCTCGGTTAGGGCGTGCCGCAAAATCCAATCAACTGTGAAATTGAACAGGATGGGGGATGCTGGACAACCTTGCCGGACACCGCTGGTTACCTCAAAAGTGCGGGACTCTTCACCGTTCACTCGGACTCGAGCTTTGGTGTTGGAGTAGTATGACCTGAGCAGGTTGATTAGCTTGGTCGGAACTCCGTCGAGCTCCATTAGATACCAGAGTGCTCCTCGATCAACTGAGTCGAATGCCGCTTGGAAGTCGATGAAGCAGGCAACCGTCGGCTGTTGGAATTTGTCCCTGTGTTCCAAAATTCTTCGCAGTGTGAATAATTGATCAACACAGCCTCTTCCAGGTCGAAATCCGGCTTGATTTGGCCTTGTTCGCACGTGGCGTTCGGCCGCGAAGCGGTTCAGGAGAATGGAAACAAAAACCTTAGCAGCGATATCAATCAGACTTATGCCTCGGTAGTTCTCGCATATTGACCTGTCTCCCTTTTTGTGGAACGGTAGCAGAACTGAGGTGCTCCAATCGGAAGGAATGGTTTCGGACTCCCAAATTGAGCAGAACAGCGAGTGCAGTGCATCGATTAGCGCTGGAGTGCAGGCCTTGTATATTTCTGGGGGTAGACCATCTTCGCCCGGAGCTTTTTTGTTTCTGAGTGTGTTAATTGTTTTAGCTATTTCGGTTGGAGTGGGTGGATCGCAGTCAACTACGTAGGGTGTTGGTAAGTGTCGTATCGGTCGATGAGACGGTTGACCAGCGTCGCGATTGAGTAGCTGCTTGAAGTATTCGGCCCATCGTTCCATCTTACCATTGGTGTCCGAAATAATTTCTCCTGATGCTGTGCGTAACACAGCATGACTGTTAAGGCGTTTGCCAGATGATTGGCGTAAGAGGCGATAAAGTTTTCCGAAATCGCCTACATTTGTTGCTGCTTCCATGTTAGTCGCCACGTTAGACCAATAGCGATTTCTGTCGTTCCTAGCAGACTGTGTAGCTTTGCGCCTGAGGGAGCGATAAACTGGAGACTTTGCTAGGCGAGCGTCTCTGGCTTGCGAGGATAGAAGCATGGTGTGCTCTGAAATCCAGTCTTTCTGCTTCTTGGATGTGGTACCCAAATGCGTCATTGAAGCTTTAGAGACTACTTCTTTGAAATGATTCCATCGTGTCTCGGGTGTATTAGAAGATGTGGATGTTGGTTCATCTGCGGTGCTTAGTTCGGCCTGGATTTGTTTGGACAAGGCTTGTCGTCTTGTAGAACATTGAAGCGGGGCAACATTGATACGCTTCGGAGGTCGCGTCTTCTGGCGTGTCGTTAAACGAAGTTTGAATTTCGCCCTAACTAGAGTATGGTCTGATCCCCCTTTATTTCCGGCCTCTGCTCCACGATAGGATCGACAGTCTTCCACCGAGGAGATCCAGCGTGAGCGCACTAGGATGTAGTCGATCTGATGTGCAGTGCGACCGTCGTTCGAATACCAGGTGAGAAGATGTTTTCTGGGGTGTTGAAATCGAGTGTTGGTGATATATAATCGATTGTAATCAGAAAAAGATAAAAGTCTATCACCATTACGGCAGCGCTGATCGAGACCGTGTTTGCCTAGTATATGTTTTGTCGCGTCGTCTGAAGGGCCAGTGCGGGCGTTCCAATCGCCGGCTACTATGAGAACGTCACGCTTTGGGATTTTGTTGATTGCCTCTTGAAGATTGTCATAAAATTCGTCTTTGATACTTTCATCAGAGTCGAGGGTTGGGGCATAGACAGCGAGAACAGAAATGTCGAGCGGGGAACCCTTGAACCTAGCGACTGCAACTCTGGAGTTGACCGGTTCGAATGATATTAGGGCATTATTGGCTTTGTTACTGAGAGCAAATGCTACCCCATGTTGTCCCGAATTATTCTGGGGGCCACTATGAAGCAACCAGAATGAAGAATCTGTTCCAGGAACGGCTATTCGGCGGGAGCCATGATCGGGTAACCTCACTTCAGATAGACACGCTATGTCTACCTTGTAGTCATATAAAGAACGCATGGTGATAGACTGGCTACCAGGATCCAACAGCGTCCTAACATTCCAGCAGCCAACAAATAGTTGGTTTCTAAGTGTTAATTTCCCAGCTAGCTTACTTTTCACACTGGCCACCGGGTGAGCACAGGGCGCGTCGCTTACCGGGAACGCCGTAGCATGGTGAGAGTTGTTTGTAGGAGAGTTCATGAAGTTTCTTGGGAATTTGGTACGAGTGATGTCCCCAGCATCGCTCGGCCTTTTGTTTGAGAGTGCAGCTCTAGCCTTTACACAGCCAAGTGTGACCTACAAGGCAGTAGGAGTGGAGTAAGGAGTCCACTATCCATTGGCAGCCGGTGACCGGAGTTCGGTTCATACGCCTTTTTGAATGGGGCCAGACATCCAGGACATCCAACAAGCCCTTTGTCCATACGTCTGCCGGTGAGCTCCAGTGAGCTTCATACGCCAATCGTTGGAGGTTTGGAATCAGGGTTTAGCCATCTCCCCTAGACTGTCATCCAATGGACAGTCAACCCGGTGGAGAGCGCCGGGCATCCGCTTTTGCCCTCTCACTTTAGTGAGAAACACCTCCGCCACGTGAAGGCAGTGAGTAGGACTTCCTCAGGAGAGGCTATGTAAGACGCACGGTCATATGGGAGCATTTCAAGAGGTGTGCGGAGGGGTGGCCAACCCGCAGCGCAAGACACCCACCCCCGACCATCCTGAGGCTTTGGATGGCAGTTACTTCTATTGTGTATGTGTTGGGTGTAGACTCGATGAACCAGGCGGGATTCAGTAATCAACCTCTCTCTCCATCTACCTATATTACTTTTAGGAATTTTAATCCTCTCCCACCATGCTATTGTGTGGTTGTTTGTTAATGCGTGAAGTGCAATAGCTGAGATCTATTCTAAATTATTTACCTTCTTGGGGTCAACCATTCTTCCCTTAGCTAAATTCTTATGTTCCGACGATCTAATTACCCACGATCTACTATTTAGTTGACCTAACTCACAGTCATTGCAGGGTATTTTGTAAATGATATTATTTTGTTTAATTGGGTCCACCGGATCTTTTGGCCTACAGAGCTTGTCCTGTCTGAGTGAGTTTGTAGGTTTGAATGCGACCACCCTAATTCCTGCTTTATTAAGAATCCTACGTAGCGTCTCATATGTCCTCTCCTTATACGGTATAACAGTAGATGACATATTCTCTCGTATTTATGTTATCACTACTAGTTTCACAATTATTTTTATTTTGTCGAATATCCCATCTGATTGTAATTAATCAATAACACTCATATCATTGTTATTTCTGAATGTACACTATCTCATATTGATTTTTATTCCAATATCTAGTGAATTCCACACATGTATATAAATGAAGGAAGAAAGTTGTGTGAGTGAGTAACTTGATATGATTATGAGTGGCAATAATTTGTGCTCGAAACGTGTGGTCATCAGTTAATATTACTGTGTGACACTGTATGATTTATCAAAATAAAATCTTATCCATAATGGAGTTATACAATTATAAATCCATTCATTTATGCCATACAATAGCCAGCCAGGCAGTAAAGGCAAATTAAAATCATATCAGAAAGTGTTTTGCGGAACAAGTATAAGTGAGATGGGATGGAACAATAGCCAGTTTTTTAATATGCACGGTCAATGAGAACATTTTTATTTATATATTTTTGATTACAGCTTGATTCCACACCATATTTTTTGGTGCAGGTATGGAATTTTCAGCATGTGATATCGGTAACCCAAATTTTGCAGGCCGACCATAGATATCAGATGTGCGCCGACAGTGGATTGAACCCCGGACCATGTGCATGGTCGGCGAGAGTCCTAACCACTGTGCTACCGATGCACCGACAAAATGAGATGAAGTAATTTAATTTAATGATTGATATATATATATATATATATATATATATATATATATATATAATGAATATAATGAAGTGGAATGAACAGGATTTTGTAAATACGATAACAAGTTAGAAAAGCACTACTTAAACATAAGGTGATAACAGAAATCATAAGAAAGGTCATGCAATCATAAAAGTCGAAAATGAACGTTTGTCAATGAAACAGAGGAATAGAAGAAGGAGAAGAAAAGAAAATTGTGAAAGGAATTTATAGTGTTAATGGAGGATTTGTTGGCTTTATTGTAGGCCAAGGTAAACATAGAGGTTGAATATACTGTCCCTGTATACAGACACCTGGTCTTCTAGTATTAATTGCAACCGCCTCAGCTACTGATAGAAGACGTAATCGAGCTCCTCTAGATAAATTACTAGGAACGCGGTAAATAACTGAGAACGCTTGGTCAAGTTTTATCAGGTGTCCAGTATCTACCGAGTGGGCTAAGACTGCACTATTTATGCATTTGGTTACTCCTTTACTCAACCATACAGGTACATATTCATGCGCGCGCATGAATAAAGCCCTCTGAGTACGGCCAATGTAACCGGCTCCACATGAACAGTTGAGTTCGTAGATGCACATTGATGAGGCCATCTTCGCAAATTTATCCTTTACTTGCTGTGTGAGTGCTGGTTTAGTTGAGAAGTTGAGTACCGGTTTAGCTGCAGGAAATGTTCTGTCTACTGCTCTATTAAGTCGTCATTTTAGAATGTCAGCTGCAATTTCCCCTTTGTAACTTAACGTAAGATACAAAGGTTTCTTGTCTACGGTATCCACCTTTACCCTGTCTGTAGGTATTGACATATACTTTTTTAGGAAGCTCTGTGGATATCCATTTTCTTGCAGTGCGAGTTTCAGTTTATGCATTTCTTCCTAAATGCATTCCTCTGAGCATATGCGTTTTATTCTATAGCTAAAACAGTTAACAAAGTTTCTTTTATATTGAATCGGTGTGAAGCTATGAAAATAGGTGTACTGACCCGTCCAAGTTTTCTTCTTAAATAATTTCCTTTGTAGATATCCGTCTGTCTTTATGGTAAGGAAGACACGTCTAGGAAAGGTAAACTGTTATTGTCTTCTTCTTCACATGTAAACTCAACAGTTGGGTGAACACTATTAACGCCATTCAGAAGCTCTTATTCATTAAGATTTTTATCACAAACGATAAAGGTATCATCTACGTATTGACAATAATAGTCAAGCCCTTTAATCGTGTCTTTGAGTGGACCGTCTTCAAGCTTTGCCAGGAAAATATCCATTAGCATAGGGTCCAGGGGTGATCCCATGGCAACTCCATCAACTTGCCTATAAAAACCATTGTTGAACATAAACTGAACATTCATAATGCATTTCAGTAATAATTCTTTGACTTTTTTGGATAGGATTCCTACATCTATCTTTCGTTCTATCAGCTGGTCACATATGTAGTTGATTGTTTCGAGCAATGCGGGACGTTGGTGAATAATGATGCTACATCCAGTGACATCATTTTTATTTCCCTTTACATTCAGGCTTTTGGTAGCTCCCACAAAGCTTAATACGTCTTTTACACTGAGTTTCACCAATTCGCAATGTAACGGTTTTAGTGCCTTTACCGACCACTTTGCTGTAAAATGATAAGGAGATTGACACATATCTAGGATGGGACGTAGTGGTACTCAGGGCTTGTGGATTTTCGCTAAACCATAAAGTTTTCGTATGTGAGTACCCCAGGGTTTCAATTCCTCGAGTGTGCCCTTAGGAATCAGAATACTCCCAACTAGTGTTTTTACTATCTTAGCCATGTGGCGTTCGGTCGCCTTAGTTGTGTCTTTACAGCCATTCAGCTTTTGAAATTTCGTATGGTCGCTTAAAATTAGATTCATTTTGTCTACATAATCACTCTTATTCGTGATAACTGTACCAGATCCTTTATTAGGTCTAGTTGTTATCAAATTTTTGTTCTTCTTGAGGTTGCGTAATGCCTTTCGGTGTTTCTTTGTAAGTAGACTGTTGTTGGCGCATATTAAAAAACTAACTGACTATTGTTCCATCCCATATTAATGATAATAATAATTCTTTTTGCTTTATTCCAAAAACAGTACTAATGATACAGCAAGGAATTTTCAGCATTCAGTACAATATTGCATCTGATTTACTCAAAACGACAAAAAATAAACATTACACAATAATAATAATAACAAAACGTTGTTATAGCGGCTATGTGGCAAATTACAGCATGCGATTAGGAGAAAAATATGCATAAAGTATAAAATTATAGTAATAATACTGATAACAACTAAAATAAAATAGCTAAGTCATAATTAAACGATAGAAAGGGTGACACCATAAAATTACAGAAAGATGAACAATGAAAGGGTCGATTTACTTTGTTAATTACATAGTAACTTATATGTTTCACGTCCAACAGTGTCTTCATCACATAAAATACGGGCTAAACAGGGTATTGTAGAATTTTTGTACTTAGTGGTTCGAGCATATAACTTCTTATATTGACTTCTCGTCCTACCTGATGAGATGCAAGGCGATAGTTGTGAATAAAGAAGCGGGGTGCAGAGGGTCATGATAGTACGGTCTTTACCCATTTTGTACAGGAATTTATGTGTCTCTCGACTATAATATTGGCGAGCTCACTCAATGTCATACCACAAGCCCTACTCACAGCATTTAATACCCTTCGTAATATGATATAGTCTTTTTTTGAGAAGCCCAGGAAAGATTAATGGAGAGCAATAGAGTGAAGGCGTTTACAAACTGCAGAATTAAAGGTTAGTTGATACCTGACTGTCTTAACTTTTTAATGTAGAAGGTAAGATGAAACATTTTCTTAGAGATCGATAAGATGTGGGATTACTATGAAAAGTCGGAGGAAAGAACTAATCCAAGGTATTTAATGCTTAACTTGGTTTCAATTTCAGTGCCATCTATGCTACAGCCAGGCATCATGGGAACTAACTAGTTCATGTATGTCACGTCGATGCTTGAAAGTAAAGTTAACTGCCTGACATTTGGAAGGATTTAACATAAGACCATTTGACTTAGACCACTTACTGATGTCCAACAGAAAGCTATATTAAGTTTGGAGCAGTCGGACTCGGAAGTGATAGGCAGTGAGTGATACAGTCAGATCATCCGCATATATATGACAATTATACTTGTTCCACAATACACTTTCTGATATGATTCTAGTTTGCCTTTACTGGCTGGCTGACTGTTGTATGCTTAAATTAATGGACTTATAATTGTAAAGCCTGAAGAGGGAAAAATTTATTGAAAGCGACAATTGTTCTCTCTAAATATTTTGTTCTGAATAAATTATGGGAATATTCAATTTATAGTAATACTATTTTTTTTTCCGGTTTGTTTGTCTTTAAGATGGAACAATCAACTCTACTGGAGGATCGTTATATTGGTTCAGTTTATCTTGAACGGTGTAGCTTAAATATAGTTAGCGAAGAATTGTACACCCACTATATGCATGGTATTGCTCAACGTGAAACTGACTTACTAATCCAGTGGGAAAGTAATTCAATGTCTTCGGTGAAAACAGTTGATAATACCGCTGTAATTCATAATTGGTCTGCTAGCAACCTGAATGTTATTGATGATGATGATGATGGTGATAGTCAATCACAATTACTACGTCAACGTGGTAAACGTGTATCAGTAACTATACGTTATGTACCGAATGTAAGCAAACTCAGTGTGAAGGATTTATTGTTCAAAAAGTAGACACAAGCACCGTATATTCCTGGAGACAGACTGATCCAATCTAATACTTTTGGATATTATGTTTTGTATTATTTTATATTGGAATATATATTTGTGTGAAAAAAATTTATATTTTATATTCAGGAAAAATCGTGTTGTTTTTTGTCCGGCTGCAGGAAACCTTATTTCAACAGTAGGATGCTGTCTAACCACGCGCGTGGTTTAGGGTTCGACTCCCAACCGCGGTACTCCTACATTTCTCGCCAAGCCGGTAGTAAGTCCGGTAAAGAGGGAAGATTGGGCGTGAGGCTAGCGTTTTTTTGTGTTCTCATCGCTATAGAGTAATTGTTGCATAGCAGAGGAGTTGCATCAGTGGAAGGAAGGCAAGATAATAGAAATGAAGATGAAGAAAAAGATGAGTGAGTGTTAGGGAGGTTTCGTGTGCATTTCGGATTGTGAGGGCGATTGTTACTTCCCGGCTGCCCACACCGTGGAAGTTGGTTGTGTGACTGCAGAGCCCAGGGGACAACTGCTTAAGGCCAGTCACACGCGGCCTGTTTTTGTTCGTTCTTTTTTGTTTGGTGTGTCTCTGTAGCATATTTATCATTCCTGCCCTGTGACACGGCAGCAGGAAGCGCGGTCGTTGTTAATTCGGGCCACGGCCGATCCGGCATGATATTTTGTGAGTTTTTATGTATCATAGTGTTGTATTGGGTAGCTGCTTTTTGTCTAACCGCTATCCAAACAACCTTTCTGGCATGGTAGGACCTCAAGAGACATAAGTCTCAGCCAGTATAGCTTGATTAGGTCATTGCGGCGTTCAAGCCCGACCACCACGTCAAGGTAGCAGGTTTCGGTCGGATAAGGAGGGGAAATCAATCGACAAGGCTGTGAAGTTACATAAACTGAGATGGTTAGCACATGTGTTACGTATGGCTAGTCACCGCCTTGCGCGACGAGCAATGTTAGCGGATATAGGGTCAGGCTGGAAAAAAGCTAGCGGAGGTCAAACCAAAACATGGCCTCACCAGTCAATGTAATCTACAACAGTTAGTGTAAGTGATATGTATCCATTTATATATTTATGTGTGTGTGTGTATGTTGGTCTCTCTTTCTGTTTGCTCTCTTAGTCTGTGACCATTTCACTTGTATGAACCTGTCTCCTTTAACAATGTATATTCTCCTTATATTATATATAATATGAGTGTTTGTTGACAGTCCGTTGCTTAGTGACATATATCCATATATGGTGGTTGTTGACATGTCTGCTATATTTTGTTATATATATATTTCGTTCTCACAATTTGTGTGACTTACCACTTACTTACTTTGGTGTGATACCATTTATTGCGTCTCCTTGTGTTTGGACAATAGAAGTATCATCGCAAACCTAGTGGTCTTCTGATTTCCGCCTTCTTGCGTCAGGACTATTAAATTCTCGACCAGTATATGACAATAATTTGTCGACGAGTACATAACAGTAAGCCACGTAGGAAGGTGTAGACTTCCTCACTGGTTGGGGTCCTCGAGATGGTAAAAACCAATGGTTGGAAACAATTGGCTCAAAATCGTTCTCAATGCATCCACTCCCTGTGACTTATGATTTCCAATGAGACTGTTTTGTTCTTCGTTATTACTCTTCCTTTGTCTCACACCTCTGTTTACCGTCTTTATTATGCATTTCTTCTACTTTCTTCTCTTGCTTTATGTGCTACATGGAGGGAGTGTGGCGACTTGAACTGGTACACATCAGTGCAAAGTTCTATGTCGAAAACAGACAGACAATTGTTGCATAGTTTCTTTGAGTACTTTTGGATCAGTTGAAGCGTATAATGCTGTAAAATCAAAGGACACTATTATTCCATTGTCATCGACTGGAATGTTTTTGACTTTCTCTAAAATCACTGATTGAGTTGGCGAATTGACAGAATGTCCGCATGATTCTGTTAGATAATTTAATTTTCTAAAAAGTTCGTTTTAGATAGATTATATGTTAGTGATCCTGGCAGCGGAAAAACTGGTGGTTGTAAGAGAGTGTTTGGTTTGTATAGACAGTTTCGGTCTACCATAAAGTCGAGGTAAAATAGGTCCGTTAGGTTTCACTCGTCACTGATGCCCTGCTGTGTAATGTGTCCTGATTTCGTTAGTTTATTTTTAGTGATATTTTGATTTTGTTATCTAATGTTTGTATAGGGTTTTTCGTCAACTGTTAATACATAGCATTGTCTTTGATCTAATATAGAAACAAGGTTAATCAGACAGCAACTAAAGTAAGATTGAGTTAGTAAGTTAGATGACGTAATATAATTAATTGACTAAAATGTTTCAACTTAGGTCAGGGTAGCAACATAGGTAATTACAGGTAGAGACTAAATAGAGGTGGGATAGAGAATAGTGTCATTTAAACTAGGACTAAAACTGAGCAAATAAATTGGATGACATAACATAAATGACTAGAACTTGAGCGTTGTTCAAATCAGTAACTGGTAATAAGGTGAAGAGATTAAACCGAGTGGGGGTAGAGAACAGGAAAGTTGAAAATGTAAAATATTCCAATTGAGACGACAAAATAATGCAAATGAAGAGACAGAAAAAAAGAGATTAGGTAGGATTTACTTATCGGGTATAAAGATAGATTATGTCCATTGCAAGTGTAGTGATTAAACAAACTTCTGTATGCAGAGTTCAGGGCTTAGCAAGTGAATCACCACTGCTTCTGCAGTTTGAAGAAGTCTGATCCGTACACCCTTAGGAAGACTACTTCTTACGCTGTCGGCGACTTGAAAGTTTCTTTGGAGTGTAGCTTGCTGTTCTAAGATGGAGCTGCGGGGGCATTGTTTTCTCCTTTGTGAAACCATGTTGGTAAGTGTTCGGTGATACGCTTGGAAAGCGAACGCTGGGTACGGCCGACATACCTGGCTCCACAGGAGCAGATGAATTGATAAAAACACATTGATGAGGCTGGCCAACAGTGGTAGCTTATCCTTCACGTTCACATGAATCATAGGTTTTGTGGAGAAAGTTAGTCGTAGTTCAGCTGCTAAGCAGGTCTTCTTGAGTAAGTGCGACAGTCGATTTTTCAGTGTTTCCACAGATATATCTCCATTGAATTGAAGGTTCATGTAGAGTAGTTTTTTCGGGACGCTAAGTATTGGCGGCTTTTGTGGTCTAGCATTCATAGATTTTGCAATAAATCGTTCTGGATAACAATTTTCGACAAGGATTCTCTTGAGATTGTCCAGTTCATCTTCTATGGTGTCCGGGGTACAAATTCTGCGAACTCTGTTGCTGAGTGAACGGATCAGGTTCCGTTTGGTTTATAGGGGTACCCAACTGTGAAAGTTAGTAAACTGTCCGTTCCACCTCGACATTGTGTGGATAGATCTTTTCAGTACTCCATCCGGTTTTCGTCTTGTTAGTTGGACGTCAATAAAAATATTTTGGAGTTGGACTCTTTCTCCAGCGTGAACTGAATCGCGGGTGGAATTTGTTAAACGACTTCAGGATGTCTTTTAGATTTTCTTCATTGTTGACGATAATGAAGGTGTTGTCGACGTATCTCTTATAAATTTCGAAGGTATCTATCATTTTCTTCAGGAATATGTTTTCGAGTTTTGCCATGAAGAAATCTGCAAGAAATGGGTCTAGTGGTGAGCCCATAGCTACACCATCCTTTTGGCGACATATTTCGTTATTGGAAGAAAATTGAACATTCAGGGTACATCTCAGCAGGAGTTCTTTAAGACGCTCGGTGGGTATACCGATGTTCATTCCTTTGGAATGAATAAGTTCGCATATACAGCATATTGTTTCAGTCAGTGGAACATTTGTGAATAATGATGTGACATCTAATGAGATCATGGTCTTGTTGGATACGTTGATGTTTTCGATTGGGTCGATAAAGTCGAATGAACCTCGAACTGTGTGGCAGAAAACTTGTCTTCTGATTGGTTCTAGTAGGTCTGATAACCATTGGGCTGTGCGGTGATGAGGCGAATCGGTCGTGTTGAGGATCGATCGAAGAGGGATACCCTACTTTCGGAAGTCTGTAAAGTCGTGGTATATTTGAGCCAGATTGTCTTAGGGATTCGGACGTTTCGTTGCTGACGAAAGGTTCAGTCTTTAGCTTTTCTTCTTTTTCTTTCAGTCTTCTCTTTCTCGTTGTCTTTGACTTAATCATTTGATTACACACGTACTTGTGATGTATGTCTACCTAAAAGGTGTCAGACTTTGAAAGGTGAAAATTAAATGGATATATGTCAAAATGCTCACAGTTCAGGATCATAGATAAAAGGTAAGAAAAAGGTCGAGGGGGGGGCGAGGTGAAGATATCATATTAAGAAAAGTAGATCTTAATTTTTAGAGCTGGATTACCAAGGCTAGTTCAAAATAATAGATACGCCCAGCTGATGAGTGCCAACTAGCACGAAACCTAGGTCCCGGTAAGGCTCCCTGTAGCCGATTGTCTCCAACCACTTAATATTAACAGTTCACAGTGCAAGGTAGTGGCGAGCCACCTAAAATGGTGACTGATAGAATTTAGCCTTCACGACTATACACACTACACTAGTCACTAACTAGTGTTCAGTCAAAGTATCCAACAGAGTCCTGCAGGAAGTCATTCGTGGTAACGTTTGTGATTGAAGGCCACATTGGGTGACGCGGATTCAAATCTCACTAGGCTACTTTAAAGTAATGGAAAATACTTTTTAAAACAGAAGTATCGACTGACATCAATGACAGAAATTTTGAAGGAAGTTAACTCTTTCCCTTGTGCAGGTGACATCGTTTCAAATATTGGCCATACAGATGACGATGTCAAAGCTAACTAACACTTTCATTCGTCTGAAATCAGTATGGAAACCTATTACACTCGAAATAGGGACCAAAATCTGAATTTTCAACACCAATGTCAAGTCAATCAGCGCTTCTGTTTGGTTCAGAGAATTGACTCACGTGTCATGAATAACAGACCCAGCATGCTGGGAACTTTCATCAGCAGCTGGTTTACTTCCATCCTGAAGAAATAGGTGATCAAAAAGGAACATCCATAACGAAGTACGTTACCATACCAACCAAAAACCTATCTCCCAGCAAATATACACAGGGAAAAAGGGATCCGATAGATATAGTGGGAGGGGACAGTTCAGTGACGTCATGCACCACACCCTCGAATGGAAGTCGAATGAGGAATGATGATTTGGTTATGTGTCTAAGGGTGATAGAGGGGAGACTGTGTAAAGAGGATATGGAAGCCCATGGGCAATCACGTACCAGTCGAGAAAGACCAAGGTGGGGTTAATGAGGTTCTGTGTTGCACTCGGATCCTAATTTTTTAAATAATTTTTCCTTCACGTTCCCAGTGGAACATAGGGCTTCAAGCTGGAGGCTTGAAGTTTTTGTAGCAGTGTTTATTTTTACAGGGTAGGGTTGCTAGCCTCATGCCCAACCTTTGCTCTTTACCAGCTTTATTTCTGGTTTAGCGAGGTAAAGGAGTGCGTCGGCCGGGAATGGAACCCCGGACCATGTGTATGGTCGGCGAGCGTCCTAACCTCTATGCCACTGACACACACTCGGATCCTAAGGGATTAATAAATGATAATAGCTTTCTATGACCCAAACATGTCTTACTTATGAGTTTAAAGCAAAGCTGCAATCAACTTTCCGATCGAGATAGGTGACGCTGAGTAGTATCTATTTCCAGGGTCAATTGAGTGGAGCGATTTTATTTGTTCCCTACATCTACTTAGGAATTTGTTCTGAAGCCCAGACCTTCAGAGATGGATAGGTCTTCTCTGCTAAACAGAATGACATGTGCCATTATTATTCAGATGATGTGATGCCAACATGAATTCAGTTGCACAGTTAGCTCTATTGAGTGCCTTTCTGAGTCTTTGTTTAATGACTGGCCTGTGACAATCACTCATGAACCACAGAATTATATATATATATATAGTGTGAAAATTTGGTAGGTCAAATTACGTAAGATTAATACAATTTCATTCACAGCCAGTTGCTTTCGTATGCACACACTTTTCTATACATGTTCTCATCTTAACACTGTAGATGTGTCTCCACAATAATTTAGGAACAGTCTGATATGGGCCCAAAAGCTTTACATTGTCAACTATTCATAAATACGTCAGCTACTATATGTGTTGTAAGGCCAATTTAATTCTAATACTTTTTTGAATTTAATAATAATAGCTTTATTCAAAACAGTACTTTTGGTGCTAAAATATGCAATTTTCAGCCTTTGGTACAGTTTGTACGAGTTGATCGCGGATTGATATCAGTTAGAGAACCATTGAAAACCAGGGAGTACTGGATAGCCGTTTCATCCTAGTTTTGGAAATCATCGCCAGTTCGCACCCACTGTCAGGGGTCGAACCAAAGACCTTCCGATTACAAGGCAAGCTAGCTCCTACACCATTCAGCCACTGGATGGCAACCGATTCCTCAATGGCCAGCCCATGGATTCCAATTTCTACCAATTCATGATTTAGCGCTACCTCAACCATTGTCGTCGGTGGGATATCCATCCTCACACGTGACATCTGGATGGACCTCACTGGGGTCACGACTTCTTACTAGAACTCCAGGAAACTCCATCCTGTAGCAAGTCACAAGCGAGCATCAGATTAATTTTCTGTAGTTTGATTTGTAAGGTTTAGTTATGTTTTTACAGTGGGTGCGTACTGCCAATGATTCGCAAACTAGGCTGATGAAACGGCTGTCCAGTACTCCTTGGTTTTCAATGGTTCTCTAACTAATATCAATCCGTGATCAACTCGTAAAAACATAACTAACCCTTAAAAACTAAACTATAGAAAATGTAGTACAGTATTGCTTCTAATATTCTCATTACAGGGGTAATAATTAAAATGGGGCATTTACATTGATAATATTGTTCAGCACGATTATGAATATAAAATTAAGCGAAAATATTAACGACAATATAACAATGAAGAAAATAAATTGTGCCACTTACTTAGAGTTACACAATAAGTTGGTAATGCCCTTCCTGACTTTCACTTCTCTCATCACATAGAATATATGTCAAATAAGTTATTGTAGAGTTTTTGTACTTATTCGTGTGAGCATTCAGTCTTCCATAGTTGCTTGTAGTTCCCCTACCTGATGAGATACAAGCGAGGGGAGAGTAGTATATATATATATATATATATATATATATATATATATATAGGATCTTGAGATTCTGACAAGATAATATCTGATAAATTATTGCAGGAGTTTCTATCTATTAACCAGTTGGTTTAGCGACACCCAACTCACCTTTCGCAGTATAACAAAGTCTTTCTTAAGTATTCTGGGAGAGATTAATTTGTGGGGGGGGGATCAGTAGAGAAGTGTAGGCAGAATACAACAATTCATTAACTGTAACAATAGGGACGGAATGATGCCAGATTGTCTTCACCTCCTTCCTTACATAGAACGTCTAACGTAATATCTTTCTGGAAACTGACATGATTTGGGAAGGCCAGGGAGAGTGATCAGAGGAAATACTCAATCCATGGTATTTAACATTCGATTTAGTTTCAACTTCACTGGCAGTTGTGATAGTGGAACCGTGAGAACTAACCAGTTCACGTAAGTCGGGCTTGCTTGTAAAAGTGAAGATCACCAATTGATATTTGGAGGGATTCAGGTTAAGACAATTCGACAAGGCCCACTGACTTGACTAATTTCTGATAAAAGGTTATTCATTCTGGAAGAGTTTAACTGAGAAGTAACCGTTGGCATAGAAACAATGAGATCATTGGCATACTTAAGAAAATTGGCTTTGTCAGAATGTGTGTGTGTGGGGGGGGGGCGGACCAAGTCACGTAAGAGGAAAGAGAAGAGAAAAGGAGAAAGAACACCTCCTTGAGGAACAACAGCAGGTATAGTAAGCGAAGCATTGGAGGATTTCGCATTGTAAGTGGTGTACTACTTTCTATCGCAAAAATACGAATATCCAAGATGTCTGGAACAAGTATTGACACACTTATATTGAATGTATCCTCAGCTGACTTGAAAATTCTACAACCTAAACAACGAATACGAAGGAAGAATCACAATTGATAAAAATTGAGTTTCGAAGTTGTATGCTGTTACAATCTCGTACATTGTGCGGATATTCCATGTCCCCACAAAGACTTTTTCTTTTGGCACAAGGAGATTCATCTTGCTGAAGTTTCTGTAGCAACTTTGTTTACAGGGTGAGATTGCTAGCCTCATACCTGAGAAGAGGGTTGTTACACTAAAATATTGTTTACAGAGGAGTGACGTTGTGGATTGTTCCCCTTAAAATCAGGAAAACAAAACTGCCTGCTACCGTCAATGATTTTTCTGATTGCAGCAGATTGGAAAATGCGATAGACAGCGGGCAGTGAGGAAACAGGTATAAAACAGACCCTTACAAGAAACTTGGAGGATCTGGACTTCACCGATGTGATATATGTCTGAGTTCCAACAAAATGGAAGGTATGCAAGTGAAAAGCAACAAGTTGGCGATAGAATAAGCATCCAGAGAAGATAGGACTTCAGGTGAACATAGAAAAAACAGAGGTGATGAAGATTCCTAGCCAACACCACCAAAAGCAACAACAACCACAACAGACAACAATCAGCATAAATAGGAGAAACCTGAAAAAAACAACCTCATTTACCTCCCCCCCCTCGGAAGCATCGTTTCAACTACAGGCCGACGGAACTGACGAGGATATCAAGGCGAGGATCGATCGAGGAAGCAAGACAAGCTTTCATTACTGTCAAGTTTGTGTGAAGGACAGCAACAGTACTAAGCATGAATAATATGATCCGGATTTTCAACTGAAGTGTGAAGTCAGTGCTACTTACCATACAAATCAGAGACTTGGCGCGTCATGGAGAGCCCATCAAACAAACTACAGACCTTCATCAACAGCTACCTTGGTTCAATACATTGCTCATGATCAGATGGCCTTCCAGAAAAGATCAACAACAGGGATCTCTAGCAATGAGCGAACCAACCCAGCGGGAACCGATTGTGAAACAAATAAGCAGGAAGCAATAGAGTTGGATTGGCCATACTCTGAGGAAACCATCAAGTGAAATCACTAGACAAGCCATGGCTCTAGTGGAACCCGAAAGGGAAGCGGCTAGTTGATCATCATTGCGTGGGTGACTTGGAGGAGGTGATGTGAAGAGGAGATGAAAGCATGTAGGCACAGGTGGAGCCAGGTGAAAACTTTGTCAGAGAGAACCGAACGCAATGGAGACGTTAGCGGATGAATCCCTATTTTCCTCTAGGAATTAAAGGAAATAATATTAATAATGCGGTTACAAGTGATCTGATTATGGACAATAAAACTATTTGAAACGTTGTCATTTCGTAAATAATGCCATATCACTGTGTGTGTGTGTGTGCGTGATATATTCAATAAACAAATTAACTAACTATTGTTATTTCAACTTTCACTTGTACCACAGCAGAGTTTCTGAAAAAGTCTTTTTTTTTAATTTGCTTTTATCAGCTATTGTATGATTGTACTTATAACTTCTACATACAGCCTGAGGAGGGAAAAATTAATTGAAATAATAACTATTCTCCTTAATTATTCTTGTTTTATGAGTAAATTTTGTTGATATTCAAATTATTTCTATTGGTTGGTGGTCGCACTAAATAGCACGAATTGCTGGAAGTTGGAATTCATGGGCTGGCCATTGAGGAATCGGGTGCCATCCAGTGCCTTGCAACCAGAAGGTCCTGGGTTCGATCCATGGAAGTGGGTGCAAACTGCCAATGATTCACAAACTAAGCTGATGAAACAGCTGTCCAGTACTCCCTATGTCTGGTCTTCCACTGGTTCTCCCTTACTGATATCAATTCGTGGTCGAACTCATCAAAAGAAAATCTAATCCTTACAAACCAACTCTTGGAAACTATTAGTATTATTGCCTTTGCTGTCCACTATTATTATTATTATTATCAATGAAAGTGTCCCTCCTCTTTTATAAATTCTGTCTTTCGACATCATCGTTTCATTTAAGTAGTATAATTTGATCAATATTGATAGAAGTATAAAACTTGGGCACTGTGATGTTAGAGTATAACGCCATTGTGAATAGAATTATATTCTGATAAAACCACACAATGTAGTGTTAAACAGTAATATTCACTGCTGATGACCACTGCTCATACTCCCATATAATAATAATAATAATAATGATATATTCTCATTTTTTGTACATGAGGGACGCCAGTTTACAGGCATCTTCAATATGATAAATTATATATACGATTAGTAAGGATATTTAATAATAATAATAATATAATATATATTCATTCCTATCTCTGTAGGCCACACCAGTAGTTGTACAGGTATGGATAAGTATTATTTAAATTACATAAATTTGGTCTACGGTGAAATGACATGGTTGCTGTCCTTTTTGTCTGCCAACTAGTCATTCAATGGAACACAGCAAGAAATATAGAAATATTGTCTTCGCATTAACAAAAAACAAACCCAAGTATGTATTGGATGGATTACAAATACTTGGGAAAAAAAAATAAAGCTTGATGTCATTTCCCTCGTATAACTTTGGTGTGTACGTCATCGAATCTTATTGATCCTATTCCGAAAATATGGTGGAGATATGTGGATGACAATTTCACTCACAGTGTTAAAAACAGAACATATCTCTCTAGCTTCTTGACACATATAAACTCACTAGTGAAGGGAATAAAATGCACATTTGAAGCTAAAAATGAACAAGGAGAATTAGCTATGATGTTAGATGGTAAAATAAAACGAATAGAAGAAGGCAAACTACACACTGGCGACGTTCATAAAAAGCCAACGCATTCTGCTAATAGACATTTAGACTTTAATTCATCTCATCCGTTAACTGGCAAGGCAGGCTTAATTAAGTGTTTAACAAACCGAGCAATGGCACTAAGTAGCACAAAAAAAGACCTAAATGATGAAATAAAACAGATAGAAGAGGCTTTGGTGTTAAATAAATATCCTTTAAAATTCATTAGGAAGATCAAAAAAGGCCAAAAGAAAGAGAAAAAAAATACTTGTGAAACTAGTAATAATAACATAAATAGGAGAGAATATAAGTCATCTACAGTTATACCATATAAAGAGGGGACATCTGAGACCCATCCTAAGCAGGATTCTTCAGAAAGCAGGAATTAAGGCGGTGGTATTCAAACCTACAAACTCACTCAGACAAGTGCAAGCTCTGTAGGTTAAAGGAACCTACAAAATACCCTGTAATGATTGTCAGTTAAGTCAACTACATAGGTCAAACTAGTAGGTCGGGGTAGTCAGATTGCCAGAACATAAGAATTTAGCTAAGGTAAGAATGGTTGACCCTGAGAAGATAAGTAATTTAGAAAAAAGCTCAGCACTGCATTTCACTGCACACAGTAGGATGGGAGAGGGTTAAAATTCTAAAAAGTAATCTATGTAGGTGGAGAGCGAGAGAGGTTGATTACTGAATCCTCGTTCATTGAGTCTACACCCAACACATGCAATAGGAATGATTCATCACTCATACCCGAAATATGGAAAATAGTACTACAAATCAAATCAAGTGAAAAACAATGGAACTTTATAAATGAAGTTAGGAAGTCGTGTGATTACCTTGATATGATTATGAGCAATAATGGATTGTGCTTGAAACGTGGTCATTAGTAAACATTACTGTATAACACTGTGAGACTTTATCAAAACAAAATTTACCCATAATGGAATTGAATCTTATTCTTGATTTATATCCATATTAGGTATTAATCTAAAACAATAATTTTGTCAGCATTTTACCGTAAGTAACACCAGAAGTGAATTGTACTCAATGCAGACTAGTAATAATACTAGTAATTTATATTTTCTTATAAATGGGTGTTTACAAGAAACACATGCCAATTTTTACAGACACGATCAGTTATTTTATAAATTACAATCGTGAAGTATTGTAAACTGATATATCAAAGTACTCGTCACATAACTTTTTTGCTTCATGCTTTGATTGGACACTAGTCAGTAACTAGTGTGACGTGTGCCTAGTCCTTTCTCATTTGGTGCAGACTGAATTCTATCAGTCAAATTTGCAATGTGGCTGCCACCATGCCACTAGGTAGCTCGCCATCAAGATACACTTTGAATTGTTAATCAAGAGGAAGCCTTGTCGGGAGCTAAGTTTCTTACTAGTCGGCACTTGTCAACTTCATTTACATATATGAGTACAAATTTATGATTAGACATTTGAATAAAGTTTATATGAAGTACATTTTAGAATAAATAATATTAGTGTTATCAATAAAATACAATATAAAGGGAAATGAAATATTTCTAGTTTAATAAATAAATAAGTTTTGAGATGGTTGTGTTCTGTGAGTAGCTGGATAGTTAATTTGCGAAGCTCTCATCGCCCTACTAGGCGACATCTTCAGAGCATGCTTCAATTTAATGAAGAAAGCTCTGAGATTTCTCCACGAGTTTATTGATCATCTCTCCTGGTCGGTGACCTTGAATGTGATTGGTTGTTTTTGTGTGTTTTCCCACCTTCTAGGTTACTCGTATTGCAACTGATTGTTTCTTTGACTTCAACTTTGACCCTTTGTGTGTATGGGTGAGGTTTCTTTCTTATCGGTTGACAAATTTTGTCTATCTCGATGTGTCTATTGATTGATGATTCACTGGAATACCAGGCAGGCTTCTAAAATTTCTCTAGCATTCTTGTTGTTCGAACGTTGTCCCAGTCGAATTGATGTTGGTGGTTGTCTGTATGTAGTGATATCAGGGAGTGGATGTCATGTCTTTTGACGGCTATCTTATGATCGTGGATACGAAGACGAAGAGGACGTCCACTTTGGCCAATGTAGTGTTTTTCGCATTTGTTACAGTTTATTTTGTAGATGGTGTCGGTTTTATCTTCTTTCGCTGTTGAGTCTTTTGGCTGACACAGAGTCAGCTAAGTGAAGTTATTTTGTTGGTTTGTGTGCGACATTAATTCTTAAAATTTTTGAAGAGTCTTGAAGTGATTTCTGAGATGTCTTTAATATATGGTAAGGCAATTGCATATATATGATTTATATATGATAAGGCGGGATGGAATGCGTAAACCTATGCTTAACAACATACTTCCAGTTCAATGGCCAAATATATGAACAAGTCAAAGGAACACCCACGGGATCGCCAATATCAGGTTTGATTACAGAAGCAGTGATGCAAAGACTCGAAAACATAATTCTACCAAAGATCAAAACCAAGATTTGGATACGATACGTCGACGACACATTTGTAATAATCAAAAGAAACGAGTTAGATAAAACTCACAACTTAATAATCAACGTCTTCAACGACATCGAATTCGCAACAGAAGAGGAATCCAAGAACAAAATCCCATTTTTGGACGTCTTAGTCAAGCGAACAACCACAGGGGAATTAGAAACTCAAGTTTACAGTAAAATCAACTCACACAGGCCAAATCCTGAATTACAACAGCAATCATCCAATAACACACAAAAAGAACTGCATGCAAACACTGTTCAAGAGGGCAAAGACTCATTGCAGCACTCTCGCCTTAAGGAAAATTGAAGAAAAAATATCTCATGGACGTCTTCCAAAAGAATGGATATCCATGGAATTTCATCAAAAGACATATACCTCCAAGACAACCTATCACAATTCAATCCCCCCAAGGAAAGTACAAAGAAAATCGCCTTACCATATATTAAAGACATCTCAGAAATCACTTCAAGACTCTTCAAAAATTTTAAGAATTAATGTCGCACACAAACCAACAAAATAACTTCACTTAGCTGACTCTGTGTCAGCCAAAAGACTCAACAGCGAAAGAAGATAAAACCGACACCATCTACAAAATAAACTGTAACAAATGCGAAAAACACTACATTGGCCAAAGTGGACGTCCTCTTCGTCTTCGTATCCACGATCATAAGATAGCCGTCAAAAGACATGACATCCACTCCCTGATATCACTACATACAGACAACCACCAACATCAATTCGGCTGGGACAACGTTCGAACAACAAGAATGCTAGAGAAATTTTAGAAGCCTGCCTGGTATTCCAGTGAATCATCAATCAATAGACACATCGAGATAGACAAAATTTGTCAACCGATAAGAAAGAAACCTCACCCATACACACAAAGGGTCAAAGTTGAAGTCAAAGAAACAATCAGTTGCAATACGAGTAACCTAGAAGGTGGGAAAACACACAAAAACAACCAATCACATTCAAGGTCACCGACCAGGAGAGATGATCAATAAACTCGTGGAGAAATCTCAGAGCTTTCTTCATTAAATTGAAGCATGCTCTGAAGATGTCGCCTAGTAGGGCGATGAGAGCTTCGCAAATTAACTATCCAGCTGCTCACAGAACACAACCATCTCAAAAGCATCCACTTGAGCTTTAAATCTTCTCTATCATTTCTTAATAAGTGACTTGTTAGAATACAATCGTTGGATGGTGGCTAGCAGTGGAATCCAGGATGCACACTTCGTCCTTTTTGGGACTCGTCATCTGGATGTACCTGCATTTCCCAGTGAGTGATGATGTTCCCATTGAGGCTCGAACTCAGTGCCCATAGTTTCAAACGCCAGCCAAAGCGTTACCAACTAGACCACTTGGGCCACGAGAGCCACCTCTTGTGCAACGGGTCATATTATTTATTGAATTGAATTTTTGATTTTCCCGTCGATTGATTGGACCGAAGTGCTCTGTCTCAGGTTGACATGTCGGCTTCTTGTGAAGATGCTTCGACGATGCCTGGGAATTCAATTAGTATACAATCGGTGGATGGTGGCTAGCAGTGGAATCCAGGATAAGGCGCATTTCGTCCTATTTGGTACTTCCAGATGACGAGTCCCAAATAGGACGAAATGCGCCTTATCCTGGATTCCACTGCCAGCCACCATCCACCGATTGTATACTAATTGAATTCCCAGGCATCGTCGTAGCATCTTCACAAGAAGCCGACATGTCAACCTGAGACAGAGCACTTCGGTCCAATCAATCGACGGGAAAATAAAAAATTCAATTCAATAACTTGTTAGAATGGTATAATTTATGTGAATTGAATTGAATTACATTTTAAGATTATTTATTATCCTCCTCTGATTTGACTGACTGACTGGTGGTAATAATATCTTCCATATCTCTGGTATTTGCATTGAGTCACTTCTATTGTACATGTGTTGTGTTAGGTGTGCAGACTCGATGATCCAGGCAGGCAGGATTCAATAATCAATGAAACGAATCATTGTTTCAGTATATGAAAAAAAATGAGTGAAATACGCATATCTCATATACTTGAACTAAAAGTATAAATCAAAATCGTAATCTTCTTGTCAATTCTGTACAATAAGTGAATGACCCTAAGAGGTCATATAAAAATGCCAATTAAATAGTCAGATATTCCCGTTGATTAACTAACATAACTATATTGTAATATTCATGAAGGAAATTTTTATATTATCTATGTGAAATTCGTTTGTATAGTCTAAAATAACCCCGATTAGAACACAAATCTAAGAGCCATATAAAATTCTCTTTTGAAAATGTGAAGAGTTTAACACCTTAAAAACTGAAAACACACATAAGTATTCAGGGCTAATATATTAGAAAAAGATTGTATAAATAGTTGTTATTTTTGTATATCTTTCTTTGAATTTCCTACTGGTTTTATTTAATTGATGTTGATTAAGACTGATGTTTTTACGAGTTTAACCATGAATTGATATCAGTTAGAGAGAGAACCAGTGAAAAACCAGCCACAGGGAGTACTAGACAGCTATTTCATCAGCCTAGTTTGGGAATCGTTGACATTTTGCACCCACTGCCAGCGGTTGAACCCAAGACCTTCCGGTTACAAGGCAAGCTAGCTCGTATACTATTCAGTCACTGGATGAGATGCGATCGATTCAGTGGCCAGGCCTTGAATTCCAACTTCTACCAATTCGTGATTAAGCGTGACCTCAACCATTGTCGTAGGTGGGACATCCATACTCACACGTGACATCTGGATGGACCTCACTGGGGTCACGACTTCTCACTAGAACTCCAGGAAACTCCATCGTGTAGCACGTCACAAGCGATCATCACATTAATTTTCTATAGTTTGGTTTGTAAGGGTTAGAAAATTAACCTGATGCTCGCTAGTAACTGACTTGCTACAGGACGGTGTTTCCTGGAGTTCTAGTGAGAAGTCGTGACCAATGAAGTCCATTCAGTCAAGTGTGAAGACGGATTTCCAACCGCTAAAATTGGTTGGTAATCGCGTTAAAATCATACATTGGTAGAAGTTAGAATTCATGAGCTGGCCATTGAATTAGGTCGAGTCTCAGTGGCTGAATGGTGTACGAGCTTGCTTGCCTTGTAACCTGTAGGTCCTGGGTTCGACCCCTAGCAGTGGGTACGAACTGCCAATGATTTCCAAACTAGGCTGATGAAACAGCTGTCCAGTACTGCAGCGCTGGTTTTCAATGGTTCTCTCTCTCTAACTGATATCAATTCGTGGTCAAACTCGTCAAAAAAAATCTAACTCTTACAAACCAAACTATAGAATATTAGTACTGGTGTCAAAGATGTACATTTCGCCTTGTTTGAGATTCGCCAGCTGCATGTAGTTGAATTCCCAGTGAGTAGGTGATTGAGCTATCGCAAATCAAATTTGCTGCGCTTTCATTTCAATATATTTGCATAGGTAGAACGGAGATGGATAGTTGCGGGTTGAGTATCCCCAGATTGTTGATATTGTATTACAGGCCTAAAGGAATGCTGTAACCATGTCAGAGGTTATGTTTGATTGTTTTAAAATGGTGTACTACCAAACTTTTTTAAGCAGTTAGAATTTCAGTCGTGACATTTGCTCTACAATGAGCAAAAACATCTCGAAATAGTCGTTATCTTTTCTTGGATTTTAGATTCTAGCCTCAACGGGTACATAATTAATCAGTTATTGAGGATGTAAGCACATCCAGCCGATAAGTCATAAATAGGAGGAAATGCACACCCGTGATTTTACTGTTAGCTATCATCAGCCAAATAATACCATGTTATTCTTCAGACACGGCTAAAAATTCCGTACGAGGGAGGAGCTTACATGTCAACAGAGACTAAGCATTTCACTCGAATAAATACCAGTCAACGAGAAATACAAATTCAGTCAGAATCGCAATTTCGATCTGAAAAGTTTTTGAAATTTATGCTTAATTTTATAATTATTCCTCTGGGTTCCAGGTGGAACACAGAGCTTCACCATTGCGCATTCACCATTTCATTCTGTTATCTGCTGTCTTTTTCAAGCTGGCTTCAAGACTGCCTACGGGTTTTTATTTCCGCCTGACATATTTTCTGCCCCCTCCCCATATCACTCTACGACACACGTCCAACATACCCTTCCACATTTGTGTCACAAACAAGGACCTGATGCTTGATGACACTCAACAGTTTTCTCGACGTATGTCCAGTCAATCACTATTCCCTCATGTAATCTTGTTAGGTAGTGGATTCTTTGTTGCTTCGTCCTCAGAGAGATTATCGTCAGTTATCCCCTCTGATCAGTTATCTAGACTTCAGTATGGAGTGAAGTTAGATGCTGATGAAAGTTTGTTGTCTTTTGAAAGTTCTTTTTGTGACAGTCGAGTGAATTCTCTGAACCAAATAGAATTATTGACTGACTTGATGACAGAGTTGAAAATTCGGATGTTGTTCGCTGTGCTGAGTACTGTACAAGATGTTTCTAGCTAACCCGATCCTAACTGGCTTTGACATCATTGTCTGTGTTAGCTGTATTTAAGTGACACAGGTTTAAATTTCTCCTGTTTGTAGTGATTGATGCTTGTTATTATTAGTTAAGGTATCTTCATTACCCTTATCTTCTTTATATGTACTCGTGGTCGTGTGTTCACTGCCTTTTCTACCAGCTTGTAGGTCACTGAATGTCGATATTCCAGTTTGTGTGACATTAAACATGAATCCCCTTCGTTGTAGAGATCTCCTGGAGTCTTTTCATCCACCCAACATATGTCCATCTATTTGCTACTCACAGTCTGTTTAATGCTGCATTTCATCACAAACATGAATACCACTGGTGTTAGTAGGCGTCATTGTCTTAATCGTGTATTCACCGCACAAGCTTCACAGAACTTTCCATAGTGAATCAGTTAGCGTTCGGGATGTCTAATCAGTTTTATATGCATTTGCAGTCGATCAAGAATTGATTTGGCGACTAATTCGATACTACGGGGTGCCACCGACAAATGTACATCTCATCCAGCAGTTGTACGACAATGCTGCATACCAAGTAATTCACAACGGGAAACTTACGAAATCTTTCGAAGTGAAGACGGGAGTAAAACAAGCTGGCTGCCTACTATCGCCGATGACTTACCTCATTGCAATTAATTGGATAATCCGACAGACAGCGGGCAGCGAAGAAACAGACATAAAATGGACCCACACAAAAAGGATTTGGGAGGATCTGGACTTCACCAGTGTGATATATATCTGATTTCCCACAAACTGGAAGATATGCAAGTGAAAAGCAACAAGCTGACGATAGAAGAAGCATCCAGAGAAGATAGGACTTCAGGTGAACATAGAGAAAACAGAGGTGATGAAAATTCCTGGTCATCACCAACAGAAACAACAACAACAGACAACAATCAGCCAGCATAAATGGGAGAAACCTGAAAAAACAACCTCCTTTACCTACCTACCTGGAAAGCATAGTTTCAACTACAGGAGGACGGAACTTATGAGGATATCAAAGCGGCGAGGGTCGGGAAAACAAGACAAGCTTTCATTATTCTCGAGTCTGCGTGGAGATAAATAGCACTCACCACGAAAAATAAGATACGGATTTTCAACTCCAGTGTGAAGTCAGTGCCACTTTCTATACGGATCAGAGACTTGGCGAGTCACGAAGTCCACTTCGAACAAAGTACACACCTTCATCAACAGCTGTCTTCGCTCAATACTACTCAAGATCAAATCACCGTCCAGAAAAGATCAACAACAGGGATCTCTAGCAATGAGCGAACCAACCCAGCGGGAACCGATTGTGCAAGAAATAAGCAGGAAGAAATAGAGTTGGATTGGCCATACTCTGAGGAAACCATCAAGTGAAATCACTAGACAAGCCATGGCTCTAGTGGAACCCGAAAGGGAAGCGGCGAGTTGGTCGTCAGTGCGAGGGTGACTTGGAGGAGGTGATGTGAAGAGGAGATGAAAGCATCTGGGCAAACTCGGAGCCAGGTGAAAACTCTAGCAGAGAACCGAACGCAATGGGGACGTGCTTGTCTGAAGCGCTATATTCCTCTAGGAACTAAAGGAAACAATAATAATAATAGTGTTGAGACAGTTTCCAAATTATTTCACGGTCAAATCTATCGAAGACTTTTTCAAAGTCGTCAATGAAGCTGAGGTAGTAAGCTGACTAACACACCATTCTCTGTTAGATAATGATGTTACTTAGTGTCGCAATTTGACTTGCATATGATCCGCCTTTTTCTAAATTCACCCACTTTTTATGCTAGTGACAATAGTTTATTCCCTTCAGTTGTTTTTTTTTCAATTTTACTGTAATGTGACCCGACAATTTTCATTTCCGAATGCACTTAATCTTTCTGTAAGACAAATGAGTTCCGCCATCTATTTATTTGTATGAATGTCTTTTGCATTTCCTTTTAACCTTGAAACATTTATGCATATTTCAATCAATCAGTTTATATGATTCATAGTCAACTACAGTAAATTTATTACACTTCAGTATTTCTCCTATGCATAATACCTATTAGTTAATATTCTACAAAAAATATTCCTGCAAGTATGGAAATGAATTTCTTTCAAAGTGAATTTTTCTGACTGAAATATCACTTTTCGTGTAACTCCTCTAATAAGTCAAGCATTCAAGATGAGATATCTTAAAATGTACCGGTGCTTCTTGATATTTGTTCTCATAAAAATCTGGTGGAATATCCTTTACTAAGAGTAAGCATAATTCACTGGAAATACCCATTGATTGAGTCGTGAAGAAAATAAAAGACAGATTCAGTGAAGAAAATTTTCTTTATCGACAAAATCATCTTCACTGGCTGACTGTACAGTCGTATTTATATTTACCAATAATGCACAATAGTCTATTACTGAGTAATAGGGGGGGGCTGTGACATAATTGATATAATTACTCACAAGTGACTTTAGAATTAAACAGTAAAAGTCGTATTTCATCATGAGCTGACATCAAATCCCTACAAACCAGCACTTAAATACCAATGAGAGGCTCACTGGCGACTGGCCCTATTCAGGTAGGTAGTTACCTGGGTTCCAGTGGGAAGTTGTGACCAGTAGGGTGCAGCGGGTCGGGTGTGAGGACAAATACTCGCCATCGAAGACATTGGCTAGCGGTCGCGCTATGTTGTGAATTGGCAGAAGTTAGAATTCAAGGACCATTGGATCGGGTCCCAGTGGCTTAATGGTATACGAGCTAGCCTTGTAACTGGAAGGTCCTGGGTTCGAATCCCGGTGGGTGTGTACTGCTGAAGAGTCCCAAACTAGGACGAAACAGCTGTCCAGTACTCCCAGGGTTTCCAATGGTTCTCTAACTAATGTAAGCTCATGATGAAATTAGTACTGTTCTTTGAGCTGGTTAATTTAGTTGCAGAGCTTTCGTCCTTGAATTCTAACTTCTGCAGCTGGCAAAACAGGTTGAAGATGAGGTAGTAACTCATCGAAGAAGATATTTCGAAGTGGTCAAGCTATGTCGTGAATTGGCAGAAGTTAGAATTCAAGGACTGGCCATTGGATCGGGTCCCAGTGGCTTAATGGTCTACGAGCTAGCTCGCCTTGTAACCAGAAGGTCCTGGGTTTGAACCAGCATTGGTGGGTGCGTACTGATGAACAGTCCCAAACTAGGCTGAAGAAACAGCTGTCCAGTACTCCCAGGTTTTCCAATGGTTCTCTAACTAATGTCAGCTCATGATGAAATCCTGTAACCAACCAAATCCCTACAAACCAACACTTAAGTAAAAGTCGTAATCACGTAATACTCAACGATAGTGCAAAAGAAAGAAATGGCTAGAAATTTGATGAGGTTAAAAGTGGTATTGAGTGAGAAGAAAGCAGGTAGTTTAGTGTCCAAGTGTGAAGAGGGTGTGATAATATACAAAAGGAGCATATGAGCCTGATAATAGGGAATTAATTATTAAAGCAAAAGCAAACTAAAAATAGAATTAAAAATTAGAAATGGAAAAGAAAAAATCCAAATTATTTTTACAGGGAAGAGGTTAAGACCAAGGTAGAATAAGAGAGACTAGACAAACTTTCTTCTGTATACACAGTTCAGGGTTGTATTGACGAATTGCCAGCGCCTCCGCTATATACAAAAGCCGAAACCTGACGCCCTCTGTACCATTTGGCCTCATCTTGTAGATGATTTTGAAGGACAACTCTGGTGGAGCTACGTGGCTTGAGTTCACCAAATGCTCAAGAATTGAGCTAGTGATTGTCTTGCGTTGTCCCTTTGCTAATCATGCCGGATAATGTTCAGAGTTGCGGTATCACCTTTAAATTTAACACTCATAAATAGAAGTTTCTTCGGCACTGTCTGGATTCTTTCAGGCTTTTCTCTTAACTTCATGTTTTTCTCGATAAATCTTGGAGGATATTCATTTTCTATGAGTCACCCCCCTCCCAGTTTCCCATCGATTGTATCACTTCTCCACAACCTCCTTATTCTTGAGGATAAGGAATGAATCAGATCTCTCTTTCTTCTCAAAGGGACCCAGCTATGGAAATTTTTGTACTGACCATTCCATGTTGGCTGTTGAACTCTTTAGTTATCAATTCAATGTCGGCATTGTTGTCATATATGATGAAAGTATCATCCATGTATCTTTGGTACAAATGAAAACTACCGATTGTAGGCCGTAAAATACTATTCTCCAGACTAGCCAAGAAGCAGTCTGCAAGTAAAGGACCCAATGATGACCCCGTCGCCACTCCATCTCTTTGTCTATAAATCGTGTTGTTGAACCTGAATTGGAAATTTAAAGTGCACCTCAATAGTAGTTCCTTTAAGTAGTGGATCGGAACACATACGTCTACATTATTATCCTCAATGAATTTCCATATAAAGCAGATAGTTTCAGTGAGGGGATTGTTGGTGAAAATCGAAGTAACATCCATGGATATCATTTTCTTCCCGGATCCATTAACAGCACTTATTGAGTTCACGAATTCAAAAGAATCAGAAACACCAGGATCGCAGAGGTAGGAGGATGTCTGCGAGCAATCTGTAAAAAAGTTTTGATTTTTTCCTTTCTTTTTTAATTTTACTTTTAGTTTCCTTTTGCTTTAATAATTAATTCACTATTATCACTCTTATATGTTCCTTGTTGTACATTTCACACCCTCTTCACACTTGTTCACACTTGGACACTCAACTGCCACCTTTCTTCTCACTCAATACCAATTTTAACCTCATCAAATTTCCATCTTTGTCCCGTTGAGTACCACGTGATTTACAACTTTTAATTTTCACTTCTAAAGCCACTTCCGAGTAATTATATCAATTATGTCACCATCCTCCTATTACTCAATAATAGACTACTATACTTTTTTTGCAAGTATAAATACGACTGTACAGCCTCTGAAGATGATTTCATCGATAATGAAAATTTTCCTCGCTGAATATGTCTTCTATTTTCTTTAGTGAGCTTAATTCTTTACTGTGTAAACTTCTCCAGTAAGATTTAGCACAAGTCTAGACAGAAGTGGATCGACCTTAGAGTTCAACGTCTGAAACAATGTACAGCAGCAGATATAGTATCAACACACTGCATACTGCAAACCACATTTAGCCAATCACTCATACATCTCCTCTTGTGGTTAAACAAGACTGCGACAGGTTGATGGCGACGGGGGAGGGAGTTGATGGCGACGGGGAAGGGAGTTGATGGCAATTTACGCAAAAGTTTACCTAAGATCTGGAAGCTTAGATGCAAGCCTAAGGAAATCAGTTTGGTTTACAGTAGCTTGTAAAAACGATATTAGATAGTGAATACAGAACATAGAGTATCATAAACCAAGTGATCGATCAACTAGACGACAGTGTACAACTAGTTAGATTATTCGCCTTTCCTATCTAATCTTTTCCCAATATTTAAACGATAATCTGCGATTCTATATTGATTTATTTCACTTTGTGAGTTAGGTTAAAGATTTGAGTTGATGATAAGGCTATGATTGGGATTTAGTTTCGTACTAGGTTTTGGGTGACTAATAATAGTAATAATAATAATATAATAGTACTATCTTTATTCTAAACAGTAGTTTTGGTACAAATATAGAATTTTCCACCTGTAATACAGTATTGCATCTAAAATTCTCATTACAGGAGTAATAATTAAAACGGGTCATTTACATTGATAACATCGTTCATTGTTCAGGCAGGTAGTTACCTGGGGTCCTAGTGGGAAGTCATGACCAGAAGGGTGTAGAAGGTCAAGTGTGAGGACAAGCCGAAGACATTGGCTAGTGGATGCGCTTTGGCGTGAATTGGCAGAAGTTAGGGTTCATGGACCATTTGATCAGTCAGGTCCCAGTGGCTTCATGGTCTACAACCTCGCCAGTCTTGTAACCAGAAGGTCTTGGGTTCGAACCCTGTCGGTGGGTGCGTACAGATGAAGAAATCTAAACTAGGGAGAAACAGCTGTCCAGTACTCCCAGGTTTTCCAGTGGTCGTCTAATCAATGTCAGCTCATGATGAAATCATGTAACATTGTTCAATGAGAAAATGAATATAAAATTAAATATTGACAACAATGTAAGAGTGAAAAGAATGGGGCCACTTACTTAGAGTTCCACAGTTGGTTGGTTATGCTCTTCATGTCTTACACTTTTCTCATCACATAAAATGGGTATTTGGCAAATCAGGTATTGTAGAGGTTTTGTACTTAGTCGTGCGAGCATGCACTCTCGCACAGTCGCTTCTAGTTACCTAACCGGATGAGGTGCGAGCTAGGAGAGAGTTGTGTATAGTGACGTGAGATGTTGAGAGTCTGACAAGATTATATTTTAACCACTTAGTCCCTTTGATAAATTTGAATAAGGCATTTAGAAGACAAATGTCTCGAGATAATATCTTCATTTCGTAGTTTCTTTACAACCGCTTTACAACTAACATGGTTAACAATAATTGACATAGAATCTTTATTAACCAATGTTCCCCTTCATGAAACTGTTGATATCATTTGCGATTACATCACAAGCAACGGGATAAACTTACCTATTCATGTTACTTACATCAAAGACATCATCTAAATGTGTACAGAAAATATTAGATTCACCTTCCAAGAAAAGGTATACAAACAAATCGATGGTCTTGTGCCCCTGTTAGCAGATATATTCATGTCGAAATTAGAGAAACAAATGCAAGGTATGCTTAGCGAATTTATGCTTCATAAAATTTATGTAGATGATACTCTCATTATTGGTAATAATAGTAAATCTATTGAAAACTTTATTGCCCTATTTAATCATATTCATCCAAATATCCGAGTGACTTCCGAACTAGAATCAAATAACAAACTCGGTTTCCTGGATATTACTATGACTAGGAGAGATGATGGAACGATTCAGTGATCTATTTTTCGTAAACAGACATGGAGTAGACAATATCTTCATTTGACAAGTTTTGCACCTACGCAGTATAAAAGTTCCCTAGGGAAATGTTTGTTCTCAAGGGCCCGAAGAAATATGTACGAATGACACATTAATGGATGAGTTTTGACATATACATTCAGTTTTATTAGGTCATGGTTATCCGAAAACTTTATCACTTGTCACAGTAAAGAATGACCACATCTCGAAAAGACAGCTTCTGTACCAAAGAAAGCTATCTACCTACCATTCAAGGGCGACCAGATTATGCAGTTGACAGCTCAAAGACTTCGGTCAGCCATCACACACACATTCTACGCCACATCTCTTTTTCTCATTTGCTGAACATTTTCCATCTCTGTACCTAAGATTAAAGGAGGAAATTCTGTGGAATCTACTTCAAACTGTATCTACAAGTTCACCTGCAGCTCCGGTCACATACCAAAAGAATGTTCCAATGTCGCGGTCGAAAAGAACATGTTCAAAAATGGCTAGTAAATCATATCGAAAATCCTAATGCGGTTAATCTTAATAGAAATCCATCATCATCCATTGCAAAACACTTATTAACCTCAGGTCACAAAATCAATATTAATGACTATTTCACAATTATTTCACATAACTCTAATTCAAGGTTGATTATTGGAGGTGATGGAAGCACTTTGGATTAATCAAATATAACCTAAACTGTGTGTACAAACACAATAAACTTCAGTCTTTGCCTACCATGGACTACATAACCTATTTAAATATGATTGGTCATTAGTATGTACTTTTGTTTTTTATTTAACTGAGTAATTGTCATGATTGAATTGAATTTTCGATTTTCCCGTCGATTGATTGGACCGAAGTGCTCGGTCTCAGGTTGACATGTCGGCTTCTTGTGCAGATGCTTCGACGATGTCTGGGCATTTAATTAGTATACAATTGGTGGATGGTGGCTAGCAGTGGAATCCAGGATGCGCATTTCGTCCTATTTGGGACTCGTCAGCTGGATGTACCTGCATTTCTCAGTGAGTGATGATGTTCCCACCGAGGCTCGAACCCAGTACCCATAGTTTCAAACGCCAAAGCGTTATCCACTAGACCACTTGGGCCACGAGAGCCACCTCTTGTGCAACGGGTCATATTAATTATTGAATTGAATTTTCGATTTTCCCGTATACTAATTAAATGCCCAGACATCGTCGAAGCATCTGCACAAGAAGCCGACATGTCAACCTGAGACCGAGCACTTCGGTCCAATCAATCGACGGGAAAATCGAAAATTCAATTCAATAATTAATATGACCCGTTGCACAAGAGATGGCTCTCGTGGCCCAAGCGGTCTAGTGGATAACGCTTTGGCTGGCGTTTGAAACTATGGGCACTGAGTTCGAGCCTCGGTGGGAACATCATCACTCACTGAGAAATGCAGGTACATCCAGCTGACGAGTCCCAAATAGGACGAAATGCGCATCCTGGATTCCACTGCTAGCCACCATCCACTAATTGTATACTAATTGTCATGATCTTCGTTTTATTTTATTATTGTTAACCATGTTAGTTGTAAAGCGGTTGTAAAGAAACTACGAAATGAAGATATTATCTCGCGAAATTTATCTTCTTAATGCCTTATTCAAAGATAATATTTGATGATTTCTTGCATGAATCCATTAGTGTGTCTGCAGTAGTATTAACGAGGTGGTTAGGCAACATGCTAGTTGCCCTCCTGATGGATTTAAGTGTCCTACTCAGTTTAACGAAGTCTTTCCCGGGTAGCACAGCAAACATTAAGTTGTAGGGGAGTAGGAAAGAAGTGTAAGCAGAATGCAAGAATTGATAAACTGTAACAGTAGGGCCGGAGTAATACCAGTTCATCTTAACTTCCTTCTTTACATGGAAGATGAAACGAAATATCTTTCTGAAAACTGAGATGATGTGGAAAGATCAGGCAGAGTGATCATAGGACATACACAGTAGTCCATGGTATTTAACATTCTATTTAGTTTCAAATTCAGTGCCATTTACGATAGTAGAACCGTGTAAACTACCCAGTTCACATAAGTCGTTTGCGTATGAAAGTGAAATTCACGACCTGACACTTGGAGAGATTCAGCCTGAGACAATTTGACGAGGCCTACTGACTTGACTAATTTCTGATAAAAGGTTATTCATTTTGGAATAGTGTGACTGAGAAGTAATCTTCGACACCGAAACAGTCAAGTTATCGGTAGACTTAACAAAACTGGCTTTTTCAGAATGTGTGTGTGTGTGTGTGTGGGGGGGGGGTAGAAGTCGTGTAAGAAGGAAGAAAACTGAAGAAGGAAAAGAATAGCTCCCCGAGGAACAATGTGAGCTAGAGTAAATGAAGCAGTGGAGAACTTCCTATTGTAAATAGTTAACTACCTCCTATCAGAAAAATAAGAATGCCACCAGTTTCCATTCGGCCAACACTGTTCTTGTGTCTCAGCAAGCCTGTTTAACAAAAGAGGCCTAGAGGTACAGCAGTGTAGAAGGCATATGTGTAATCTAGGAAGGCACATTCAACACATTTGGCACCTCTGTCTAAACTACAGACAATATTATGAAGTAAGGCGACAGTAGCATCTGAAGGACACTTATTGTGTGTTATAAGCAAATTAATTGAGGTTGTTAAAAGCCTTCAATGAAGGTTCAAGGTTAAGTAAAAGCAGACTTTTAAATCACGAAAAATACCCATTTAATCATAAGTAAAACACAGTTGCTTTTGTTCAGCGAAGAAATTTCTCTTTTCAACGACTTCATTTTCAAGCTGTACAGTCATATTTATATGACAGAAAAAGGTTATTAAGTGGCACTAAATAATTGTTCAGTCAATATACTATATATATATGTGATAAGAATAACGATAACTAAAATGATATAAGGGGTAGAGTTGAAGTACTTGGATTACAAAATTATTAAAGATTGTTTTATAAGTGAACTGATACCAAAAATATTTTTTAAAAATTGTCAAGCGTTGTCTAAAAATTTTAAAAATTAGGAGTATGATTACGATAAGAAGAAAGATGTGAAGTGAAGTGGAATGAATTCAAGTGGTAAAATAAAATAAAATAAAAACTAGAAAGAACATTACTATGATCAAGGTAAAGAAAGGGGTTTGACAAAACGTTTTTGAACATATAATTTAGGTTTCTGTTCATGTATAGCTAAAGCTTTGGCTATGCATAAGTGAAGAAAACGTAAAGTTTTGGATCGATTCGATTTTGCCATGTAGATAACTTCGAAAGATGAATCATGTGGGGGCTAAATGACCAGACTCTAACAGGTGATCACAAATAGACGACTTTGCAGTTCTACGTTCGCCTTTCATCAACCAAACCGGACAGCTACACGTTTTCGGAGATTACGCTAACAACATCCAATATATTCAGCTCCACAAGAGCAGGTAAATGAGTAAATGCACATAGATGTGGACAAAAGCGGTAATCTATCCTTGACGCATTGTCTAATCAAATTTCGGCTGGTAAAATCTAGTTGCAAGTCAGCTGCAGGAAAAATGCATTTAATACATTTAGATAAACGATTTTTAATCAATTCCGAAATGGTGTCACCTTTGAAAGCAAGACTCATAAACAGTTTTTTCTTTGGTACCGAGATTTGTCTTGGAGGTGGGGGGGGGAGATTCTTTCTTGATGTTGCGTTCAATAAACCTTGTAGGATAACTATTGTTAAGGAGATTTGATCGAAGGTTATCTAATTCATTACCGATTGTCTCTGTAGAGCAGATTTTACGAATTCTGGAGCATAAGGAATGAATAAGATTTCGCTTTCTCCCTAAAGCTACCCAACTGTTGAAGTTAGTGTACTGCCCTATGAATTTTGGCTTTTGGATAAATCGACCTTAACAGTGTGCCATTCTCTCTTCTATCTAGCTTAGCGTCAAGGAAGTGAAAAAGTGAAATAATGGCTATAAGTCTAAAATTAACAGTTGACTCCCTTGATGATTTAGGTACACTAACAAATTGGTTTTGTTCAATTATTCGTCTTAAATGTACATTTCTAATTAATTATGTATTAATGTCATGTGGCTGTCTGGATTGATTGTACAAGGTCTTTTAGTTATTTGTGTTGGCTTATGATTAGTAGATGATGCGTCTGACTGCTGGGGGCGAGGAGTCAGGAATACGGTGGACGACCGAAGAGAAGACTCTGGAAGATCTGAATTTCACGCGTGGATGATTTATGTCGAATTTCACACAAACTGGAAAACTTTCAGGCAGGCAGGCAGGCAGGCGAAAAACAACAAACTGGCTTAAGAGACATCAAAAACAGGACTGCAGGTGAACACAGAGAAGACAGAATTGATGAAAATAACCAGGCAACAGCAACAACAACCAGTACTAATCACCATCAACGGGAGAGATTTGAAAGAGGTTACCTCTTTCACCAACAGACGACAGAATGGATGAAGATGCCAAAGTCCGACAGTATTAAAAAGGCAAAATACGCCTTTGTAAAACTGGAGCCAGTTTTGGAATTCTTCCGCATCCAGCCAGCATAATGAGAACAAGATTCGCATTTTAAGCATTAGTGTTGAGTCGGTTCTTTATATACACCGGTCATGAACTTGCACTGCATATCACGTACAGGATTTCAAACAGGTTGCAGACTTTCACCAACAGCTACCCGCTTCGCTGGCTCTCTATTGAAGATCAAATGGCTAAAAAGAATGAACAATAAATATGTATGAGAAAGTGGGGTGGATAGGGCATGCATTACGGAGGCCGCTGAATGACATCACACGCCAGGTCATTGCTGGAGTCAAATCGAAGTGGGAAATGGGGGTGACATGGAGGAGATCGTGGGAAGAAGAGTTGAGAGAGTTTGTTCAATCATGGACCCATTTGAAGAGGATTGTAGAAAACAGAACAAAGTTCAGATGTTCTCAAGTATTGGTTTTGTAGGGATTTTTGTTTGATTGCATGGAGGATTTCATCATGAGCTGACATCAGGTTAGAGAACGATTGGAAAACCAGCTACAGGGAGTATTGCATAGATGTTTCGTCCTAGTTTGGGGCTTTTCATCAGTTCGCACCCGCCGGGGTTCGAGCTTAGGACCTTCTGATTACAAGGCGAGCTCATAGACCATTGAGCCACTGGGTGCGTACTGTGAAGAGTCCTAAAAAACCAGGACGAAACAACTGTCCAGTACTTCCTGGCAGGTTTTCCAGTGATTCTCTAACTGATGTCAGCTCATGATGAAATCCTTCATGAAAAGTTGAGATGTGTTGTTGAAGCCGTATGTTCCACTTGGAGCGCAAGGGGATAATTAATAGATTAATTAAACATCTATCACATCCGTATATTCATATTAAGTTAAATGGCAACCGACTGATTTTAATTAAGCACAAGGGACACTTATGTGTGGTCATAAGAAAGAAAGACCTTACCCTACTCAGACATAGGTGCTGGTATTCTTCTCTTGAATCTTTGAGACTAGATCAAGAAAATGATCACTTTATATCACCGCATTATAATCGCACCTATCGCCTGTAAATGACCACACTGTTTTCAAATAATCTGTCGTTTTATCATGTTCTGTACCATTCTAAGTTCAAGTATAATTGCTGTTAACTAATATGGTCAGATAATTATAGAATCCGCATTAGAAAAATAAGTTTTCTAAAAGAATATTCAATGTTCAATGATGAATTATTTTAACTTCTAGTGAATAGTTTTCAAATAACACACTTTACCCTTGAGAATAACTGCTAACTTCACTGTCCATTCTTTTGTAAATAATAATAACTAATATAATAGTTCTATTATTTATTTATTAATGTCAACCGGAAGTATTTATGTTATAATTATTTTCTATGAAATTTAAACAAACAGGTCAAGTATTCCATCATCTTAGCTGTCCAATATTTTTAATTTTTCGTTAATAATGGTAATGAGTAATGGATATTTACGTATATTGTGTAGGCTTGATCATTAATTATTATGACCAACCTAAAGAACAAGACAGCGGGCAATGAGGAAACAGGCATAAAATGGACCTTCACAAAAAACGAACTTGGAGGATCTGGACTTCGCCAATGTGATATATGTCTGATTTCCCACAAACTGGAAGATATGCAAGTGAAAAGCAAGAAGTTGGCGATAGAAGAAGCATCCAGAGAAGATAGGACATCAGGTGAACATAGAGAAAACAGAGGTGATGAAGGTTCCTGGCCAGCAGTAACAACAGCAACAACAACAACAGACAACAATCAGCCAGCATAAATGGGAGGAGGCTGAAAGAAAGAAACTTCTTTACCTACCTATCTGGGAAGCATCGTTTTAACTGCAGGCGGACGGAACTGACGAGAATATCAAAGCAGGGATCGTGAAAGCAAGACAAGCTTTCATTATTCTCAAGTCTGTATGGAGGTCAACAGCACTCAGAATCAAATATAAGATCCAGATTTTCAACTCCAATGTGAAGTCAGTGCCACTTTCTATACGGATCAGAGACTTGGCGCGTCATAAAGAGCATCTCAAACAAACTTCAGACCTTCATTATTAGTTGTCTTCGCTCTATACGTTGCTCAAGATCAGATGGCCGGCCAGAAAAGATCAGAAACAGGGATCTCTGGCGATGAGTGAACCCACTCATCAGGAACCGATTGTGCAACAAATATTCAGGAAGAAATGGAGATGAATTGGCCATACTCTGAGAAAACAAACCATCATCAAGTGACATCACTGAACAACCCCTCAAGTAGAACCCGAAAGGGAAGTGGCAAGTTGGTTGTCAGTGCAAGGGTGACTTGGAGGAGGTCATGTGAAGGGGAGATGAAGGCATATGGACAGACTTTGAGCCAGGTGAAAAATCTACCAGAGAACCGAACGCAGTGGAGACGTGCTTGGCTGAAGCCATATGTTCCTCTGGGAATTAAAGGACTTAATAATAATAATATAAAGAACAACAACTACAGAGTGCAAGCGCACCAATTACCTTGAACTTATACTGTTATTATCGCACCAGTATAAACGCTGTACACGAACTGATGTGCACATTTCATTCTTTTGATGGTATTAGGCAGGTCCACAGGAAGCCTTGGACCTAGGTTTAGTGCTAGTTGGCACTCGCCTATCAGCAGGGTGTGTCTGCCACCTTGAATAAACTCATATCCCTTCTGAGATTCAAACACGCATCACCCAGTGCTGCCTGCAGTCAGAGACATTACCACTGAGCTATTCGGGCTCACGGTTGATCACCTGTAGGACTGTGGTGGGTAGTTTGATTGGAGACTAGTAACTAGTGTGATGTGTCTAGGCCGTGCACCGTGATAGCGAGCTACCTAGAATGGTGATCACATTGCAAACCTGACTGATAGAATTCAATCTACACCAATGAAAGGACTAGACACGTCACACTAGTTACATAGTGTCCAACCAAATTTCATTGCTGTTAAATACTTTTAGGACAATGGGCTGATGATGCGCTAGGGTTGGGTTCGTAGATAGGATTAGGACTGAGGTAACTATAAGGGGGAGGGTATTATCTGTATTAATTCCTCTGAGTAAATAAATTGGAGGAGAGTGTTTCGATAGTTCATACAGACGGAGCCGTTATGTTAGCTATGCAATTTGATAAAACTGACGCCATTTACTGTGACTTGGAAGTATTTTTCAGTTACGTCAGTTTACAATATCGCCTTTAATGCTTTTCATTACTATTTTGTTAATTTTTCTCTTCAAAAGAAAACACTAATGGTTCTGTAATCCAATGAATAGTATGCGTCCAAGGTCATTGGTGAGTCTCCACTTTATGGTTGCTATTCTTTGATTGGCTGTATTGCATATCACCACTGGCTTTAGCGTCATAGCCCGTTGCTATGGTGTTTTAATGACAAGTTACATTTGTTTTTGTATAATTTTTGAATGAAATTTAGCATTAAAAAGTTTTTTTTTCTGAAGTACATAATCTCGTCAGCGTAGTAGTATACTTGAACTGCACCGTTACATTTTTGTTGCATTTTTATCAGAAAATGTCATTTGATACTAATATTTGAGTTTTGCAATGGAGCAAAGTGAAGCAGTCAGTTTAAAAGTTGCACGAATGCTTTTGAATTTTCATGAAATCATGGACAAAAGCAAGTGGCGCCACTTCGAACAAAGGATATACCATATAATCGCCCGTATTCTTTATGTTCACCATTATATTCTATTTATTTCTTGGGTTCAGAGTGAAATGTGGGACTTTAGCAGCAAATATAGCAATTTAATTCAGTTATCTGCTGTCCTTTGCAAGCTTGCTTCATGACTGCCCGACAGGCTATTATTTCGTCCCCATATCATCAACCCCCGACACACGCCCGACACATACTTCCCTATTTATGTTACACTTGAGGACCTGATGGTTGATGATACTCAACTGTTTACTCAATCTATGTCCAATCAGTCAGTACTCCCTCCTGTAATGTTTTTAGATAATGGGTTCTTCGTTGGTTCGTCCCCAAATGTCCCTGTCACTTATACTCCTTGATCGGCTATCTTATCTTCAATGTGGAGTTAAGTCAGACATGGATGAAAGTCTCTTGTCTTTTGAAAGTGCTCTTTGTGACAGTCGAACCAACTGTCTGAACGATGCAGAAGTATTGACAAAGGACAGACAAAAACAATCCGTAGCTCAATTTTGTCACATTTAATTGATAATAGTCATGTAGTGTAGAAAACGAGAGCTTTCAAAGTAATTCATCGTATCCCACCAAATCTTTCCAATAGACTTTCTGTTCGTGTACTTCACACACACAGCTGAGGCGAGAGATATTCGAACTATTCAACCTACACTACGCATTCAAAAGAAGTTCGTACAGCCACTATCCCTCCCTTGTTGGCCTATTAAAACATAACCAACTGATGACTTCTATACCACCCGTTGTTTATATTTTCAACCCATTTCTTATCATCCCTGAATCTTATCACATCTTCATTAAAAATGTGTCTCATTTCTTTCCTTTACAATCTAGCATTACTGACCACTTCCACCTGAACATATGTTTGTTAAATCATGCTGTTTTTCTTCGTTGTTCGTGTTATCACAGACTGCCTCACTTTTTCATCCTTATTATTGATAAGACCACTATTATTATTATTACTATTATCATTACTACTATTGTGACTAACTGCACAATTTACATTATCTTCTAGACAAAACACCATGACTGGTTTATATTTGAACATACATATATACATACATATATACATATATGTATAAACTTCAGTTCCTCGGAAATAACATAAGTCAGATATTAACACAACGCCTAAGGAATACCACGGTGAAAAGAGCATTCAGTGCTGCTCAATCACGCTGTCTCTTCAAAACTACGTTATTTCGCCTCTTCTTCAATGTGCATCCACCAGTTTGACTAGTCCTGTGGAGTGAGCCTGTTAGTATGTGTTTATTGTCGGATTTCCGAACACCATCATGAATGGTGGTTGGCTAAGTAAGGGACAAACAAAGTTCATAGTTCATAGTTTTATACTGTCTCATCTCGTGGTTACAGAACACACGATTGGCGGTAACAAGGTGGCTTTTGAAGTCATCTAACGTATACCCACCAACTAGGCTAAACTTTACCTAAATAGTTCGTGTACTACATATTTATTGCTTAGACTGGCTGTTGGAATCCACACTAGGAAGCCTAATCTGTGTATCCAACAGAAGTTGGTTCAGACACTGTCCTTACCTGGATGACATGCCATTGAGGTTCTGATGATCGTCAATTTGTTGTGGAAATTTCCTTGATGTTATTTGACATTGTATTTAGTGGACTATTACATTTTTATGCCTATTAGTATTACTATAACTTATGTATCTTTCTTAAACTGTGGTTATTCTATTGTGATCTTAACAAATCGATATTATCAAGTATTGGTTTTGTAGGGATTTTGTTTGATTGCATGGGGGATTTAAACATGAGCTGACATCAGTTAGAGAAGTTAGAAATCAAGGACCATTGGATCGGGTCCCAGTGGCTCAATGGTCTACGAGCTCGCCTTGTAATCAGAAGGTCCTGGTTCGAATCCCGGTGGGTGCGTACTGCTGAAGACTCCCAAACTAGGACGAAACATCTATCCAGTACTCCCTGTGACTGGTTTTCCAATCGTTCTCTAACCTCATGTCAGCTCATGAATAAATCCCCCATCAAGTCGATATTAATTGGAAACACCAATATTGTTACTGACGATTATTCTGGAATATATGCTTTTTGTAGAGCCAGAAGAGGGAATTATGGACAAAAATATTCTTTGCTCAATTATTTTCCAAATGATTATAGTTTAGGAATAGATTGGGGTTAAGTTGTGGATAGTTTAGGGCTAGAACAGATTTCTTTCGACTTTAGTTTAAGGCACTTTGCGGAGGAAATATATTTGCTCCATAGACTGTACAGCATTCATTGTTAATACTCAAGTCTATTTCTGCTTTATTTTTGCCCAAGTTAGAAATTTTTTTTTAACGTAAGTGGCTGCCTCTTAAACATTTGTGGAGTTGTTTATAAAATATATGATCAATAGTACAAGATATGTTGAATCTCAGGGGTTTCATTTCGCAATTGTTTTATATACTCATGGATAAATTTATTACTTCACATACTTGTAGCTCCATCTCATACTATTTCGTGATTGTGTGTTAACGCGTACATTGCAATTCCTGAGTTTATTACTTAGCTGCTCAGCTTAAAGGCATCAATCATTCTAATCATTAGCTTAATTCCTGTACTTTGACAATTTGACTGACCCCAGTCTACTGGATTAACCTATGCAGTTGACCTCAAAGTCAATTGGGAGGTGTTTTATAAATTAATCCCCATCCCGACTTTAATGAAATCAAAACACGTAGTTCAGCGAAGAGTCGGTTTTCGGTGAATTCATTCACTTGGCTCTACAATCACAATTATATATAATTATTTTTCTATATATATATATATATATATATATATATATATATATATATATGTACATCAGCTTTGCCAAACAAGAATAAAAGTTATTCAGGGTTTTCTTTGCATATTCAAAATATTTCAAGACATATGACGAATAGGCAAGCTCGTATGCCGATCAGACACTGGAAAGCACCTAACTCCTCAATGGCCAGACCATGAATTCTTACTTCTACCAATTCGTGATTTAGCGAGACTGGCACCAACCAATGTGATCGGTGGGAAATCCATCCTCACACGTGACATCTGGATGAACCTCACTGGTCACGACTTCTCGCTAGAACTCAAGGAAACTCCATCCTGTAGCAAATGAGGTCCAGTGAGGTCCATCCAGTCCTGTCTGAGGATGGATTTCCCACCGACGACACTGGTTGAGGTCCCGCTATATCACGAATTCGTAGAAGATAGAATTCATGGGCTGGCCATTGAATCGGGTCCCAGTGGCCGAATTGTATACGAGCTAGCTTGCCCTGTAACCTGAAGGTCCTAGGTTCGAACCACATAGGTGGGCGCGTTCTGTCGATGATTCCCGAAATAGAACAACGGAAACAGCTGTCCAGCACCCCAGGACTACATCGACGCCTAGTTTAAAAATAGGAAGTGAAGTGGTAGAGCATGTTGACCGCTTCACTTATTTGGGAAGTACCATCAGCCAGTGCCAACGGGCTGATCTCTGATGAAATCTCAGCACGAATACAGGGGGGTCGTTTCGCATTTGCCAGTTTACGCCGACTCTGGCGTAGACGAGATGTTCGACTATCGACCAAAGGGCGGGTGTACTGCTCATCAGTCCGCTCCGTCCTCCTTTATGGTTGTGAGACCTGGCCACTGAGAGTGGAAGACATGAAAAGACTAGCTGTCTTTGATCATAGGTGCCTGTGCTCTATTTCCCGTGTAAAGTGGCATAATAAGGTGAGGAATATTGAGGTTAGGCGTCGAGTGCTAGGTAAACAGGGGAAATCAATCGACGAAGTCGTGAAGTTACAAAGACTGAGATGGTTAGGACATGTGTTACGTATGCCAAGCCATCGCCTCCCTCGACGAGCAATGTTAACGGATATAGGGTCAGGCTGGAAAAGAGCTAGCGGTGGTCAAACAAAAACATGGCCTCACCAGTCAATGAAATCCACAACAGTTGGTCTAAGCCACGTAGAAAGGTGTAGACTTCCAGGCTGGGGTCCTCGGGACGGTAAAAATCAATGTTTGGAAACATTTGGCGACATGGCTCAAAATCGTTCTCAGTGGCTAGCGCAGATGCATCCACTCCTTGTGACTTATGATCTCCAGTGAAACTGTTTTGTTCTTCGTTATAACTCCTTTGTCTCACACTTCTGCTCACTGTCTCTATTATGCTTTTCTTGTACTTTCTCCTCTTGCTTCGCGTGCTACACGGAGTGTGGCGACTTGAACTTCTGCACATTTGTGCAAAGTTCTATGTGGAAAACAGACAGAGACAGACAGACAGTACCCCAGTTCTGGTTTCAATGGTTCTGTAGCTGATATCAATCCGTGATCAACTCGTCAAAACAAAACTAAACCTTACAAACCAAACTATAGAAAATATGATGAATAATCGAATTGTAACTACTGGGTGGGGTGGGGAGTGAAGATTAGCGAGTGGACAGTAGTAGCGAGTCGTCATGAAAAAATGTTAATGTTGGTCGGTGCATAAGAGAAGTTGAATGGGTTTACTATAGTTACGTAATAAGGTGAATAGTTCAATGAGTGAGTTGTGACTAGGAGGTATATCGAAACGAAGGAAAATATAGAATTATGTAACAATTGTGGACAAATACAAGGGTTATGAGGATATAAGTATAAAACTTGGTCCCTATGGTAGAGTGTAACTCCATAATGGATATGATTTCATTTTGATAAATCACACAGTGTTTATTGTACAGTAATATTAACCGATGACCACGTTTCGAGCACAAACTATTGCCACTCATAATCATATCAAGTTACTCACTCACTCACTCACTCACACAACTTTCTTCCTTCATTTATATACATGAGTGGAATTCACTAGATATTGGAATAAAAATCAATATGAAATAGTGTACATTCAGAAATAATAATGATATGAGTGTTATTGATCAAATACAATCAGATGAGAAAGAAGATGAGTGTTTTTATAGTCATAATAAGTAACTTGTTAGAATGCCATAGTGTAGGTGAATTGAAATAGAATTTTATGATTATTTATTATCCTCTTCTGATTTGACTGACTTGGTGGTAATAATATCTTCCATGCATATTTCTGGTATTTGCATTGAGTCATTTTTGTTCCATGTGTTGTGTTGGGTGTAGATTCACTCGACGAACCAGACAGGATTCAGTAATCAACCTCTCTCTCCACCTACATAGTTTACTTTTTGGAATTTTGATTCTGTCCCACACACCCTATTGTGTGGTTTTGTGTCAATGCATGCAGTGCACTGCTATTGCTGAGTTCTTTTCTAAATTACCTATCTTTGTAGGATCAATCACTCTAATCTCACCTAAATTTTTATGTTCTGATAATCTCACTACTCCTGATCTACCAATTTGACCTATGTAGTTGACCTAACTCACAGTCATTGCAGGGTATTTTGTAAATTATATTACTTTGTCTAATTGCGTCAACCGACAGGGTCCTTTAACCTACAGAGCTTGTCTCTGAGTGAGTTTGTAGGTTTGAATGCCACCTCCCTAATTCCTGCTTTATTAGAATCCTATGTAGAGAGGGTCTCAGATGTCTCCTCCTTATATATGGTATAACAATGGGTGACTTATATTCTCTCTTATTTATGTTATCATTACTAGTTCCACAATTATTTTTATTTTGTTTTTGGCCTTTTTCGATTTTCCCACTGAATTTTATAGGATAGTTAGTTATATCACACCAACGCTTCGTCTCTCTGTTTTATTTCGTCATTTAATTCTTTTCTTGTGCTACTTAGTGCTATCGCTCGGTTTGTTAGACACTTAACTAAGCCTGCCTTAAGAGTTAATACTACTGTACATTTAATAATACCGTATAACACTGAGGGATTTATCAAAATAAAATCTTAGCCATAATAGGTTATAAGGAGTTAGGAAGGCAGGCATACAAACTTCAACTACGTAGAAATCAACACGATTGTTGCCATGAGAGTGGAAGTGGCTCGATAGGGAGTGCGGTAATCGAACACCTTTACTGCACTAACCATTCCATTTCAACAAACACCTCGTCCTTCAGTGTAATCTACAGAATCAAGAATAAACACCTACCAAAGGCAATACGTTCTCGTCTTCTTTGGATTACTGAAGGCTTAGACATTCAGTTTGAAAAAGGCAAAGTTGTATATACAAAAGAAAATCATTCAAACGCTTCTACTATCATGACAACAGTCGTGTTGATTTCTACTCACTTGATGTTTTTTTACGCCTGCTTTCCCCTTAACCCCTTATAACCCTTGTATTTCTTCACAACTCTTACATAATACCATATTTTCCTTCGTTTTTGTGTCCATCCTAATCAAAACTTACTCATTAAACTACTCATTTTATTACGTAACTACAATAAACTTACTTATTCAACTTCTCTTATGCATTGACCAACATTAACAACTCATCACCACCACCTTTTCGTAATCTTCATAACCTCCCTAGTTACGGTTTGATTATTATTATTGTTCCCTTGGGTTCCTAGTGGAACATAGGGCTTCAACTGCACGTATCCACTTGCTTCTGTCTTCTGCTGTACTTTTCACCTGCATCCATGTTAGTAAATACTGTTTCAACTCCTCCTCTTCACACGATGTCCTCCATGCCACCCATGCATTGACGACCCACTCGCTGCTTCCCTTTCGGGTTCCACTTGAGCAATGGCCTGACTCTCGCGCAATGTCAACCAGTGGCGGCCTTCTCAGCCACGAGTGTCCAATCCATCTCCACTTTCTCTCGCATATTTGCTGTTGATGGGCGATTGGTTCTTGTTTTGTTTGTTCTCATAGTTTCTTGTTGGCGATTCTTTCCAGCCTGGCTATCTGATTTTCAGTATATAGTGAAGACAGTTGTTGGTTGATAAAGGTCTGCAACAGGCTGTTGGAAATATTCTTTGTGACTAGCCATTGAAATTGTTAGTTTTCTAGGACCTCACCTCTGAGATTTCATTGAGACAGTTAGTTGTCCAGAGACAATGTTTCTTCAATCTGTATCATTTTATTTTTAGGCTTTCTAGGGTGTTCACTGCATAGCATTTTCACTCGATTGGTTATAGAAATTAACTAAGCTTGAATTTTGCTCATTAAATGATGATAAGATGATATGAAGTCCAAAAAAATCTACTAGACTTCTATGGCTCATTAGTCTCTCATCAGTTTTCCACACACACACTCTCTCTCTCTCATATAAATCTCCATCCCCATTCGATATACTGAAGACTTCTGCAGATTTTCACGCTGATGAGTAAGTCAACCGTTTACCGACAACTTATTTCCTGAAATTTTACTCTAGGTTTTCTTTTAACGGAGTGAATATTCATCCAGATATTTAGAAAAAAAGTATTCAGCGAAGAATATCCTTCTTCATAATTCCCTCTTCTTGCTTTACAAATTCCCTACGTTTATGCCTATATTCATACACAAAGAATGTTCTAGGATTAAAGTCGTCAGTAACAATATTGGTTATATATATCCAAACCAAGTTGACATTTAACGGTTTGAAAAATTTGGCCATTGGGTATATGGTATTCATTATGATAAAGGTTTTTGTATTTCCCAATGAATGATTTAAAAGCAAAACGATATTGTTGTCGTTTTTACTGACGTTTCGCTATTTAATGCTAATAGCTTTATCGAAGTATTATTCAACCGGAATTTACAAAATCTCAGCATATATATAACAAAGAGTTAGAGGGTTAGAAAAATAGACTTAGTTCAACTTAAAAGGATATATTGAAAGTCGGAATAACAATGAAGATCGCTCAAACCAAATAACAAAAGTAATAGTACATCTGTTATGATATCAAAACAAGGCTTACTAACTTGATCATCGTCCGAAAACGCATTCCGAAAACATTGACATCAACAGTCGTCATTCTATATAGAGCAGAGACGTCAGACAATATCAGAAGAGGAGTACTCAATCAGCTCGACATTAGAGTTTTCTTCAAGACACCAGACACTCTTCAAAGCAACCTTGTCCATATAAAAAACCAAATACCGAAAGATTCTCTATCTAATTGTGTCTGTAAAATAAAATTCTTGGAATATGATGTGACATACATCGGAAAAACCTCACTAGAGAGAAATCTGAATCGGAAGAAATAAACCCCGTCGAGCATCTCTTCGACCACCGAGAAATCCAGTTGAACTATTAAAACTTGAAAAATCATCAGTCATAGGCCTACACCCTATAGAATCAGGCCAAAAAATTGACTGTGACACTATTGAAATAATCCAGAAAAACTTCAGAAATCACAAAGAACGTCTGATATCAGAAGCACTTCATATCAAGTAGCAGTAGCACGAAACAGCGAAACGTCAGTTAAAACAATATCGTTTTGTTTTTCATTCATTGGGAAATTCAAAAACCTTTATTATAATGAAAGATATTGGTGTTTCCAATTAATATCAATTTGTTAAAATCACAATGGCTATACCCTCTTAGATAGCTGTATGGATCCTGATGGAGTGCCTTTACCAACATGTTAAATATTTTTGACGCCCCCATCAAAGTCACAATTTGTCTTTACTCCTCTTCTTCAGAATGACATCTTATAGATTATAAAGGTGCCAGTTGTTGGATGCCAGTAATTATAAATATCTTCTGGAAACTGTCAAAGTGGAAAGATTCGATTCATGCTTCTTATTCTAGCTTGAAATCAGTCTGGTATACTGGGGTCTGTTTTTGGTGGACACCATGAATTCCCAATGGAACCATGGAGAGAAAATCTCAAATACTGTGTCCGTCGAACTGAATACCATACAAATGTCAGTGGAAGACGTATTTCCAGTGATCTAAACCAGTCCAGTGGAACTGTTTAAAAACCTCATTCCCTAGACTATACACTAGTTAACCTTATCAATAAATCATTACCATCTCAAGAGTCATAACATCAAATCTTAGTCCTTTGGATTGTTTCATAGGGTGATTTTTGAACTGGAGTAGCGTTCCTGTTTGAGTATTCCAGACACTTGCTTATTATTATTATATCCTTTAATTCCTAGAAGAACGTAGGGCTTCAGTCAAGCACGTCTCCGTTGCGTTCGGTTCTTTGCCTGCCTCCAAGTCTGCCCAGATGCTTTCATTTCCTCTTCACATGACTTCTTCCTCCAAGTCACCCTTGCACTGACGACCGACTCCCGGCTACACTTTCGGGTTCCACTCGAGAAATGGCTTGTCTAGTGATGTCACTTGATGGTTTGTTTCCTTAGAGTATGGCCAATCCATCTCCATTTCTTCCTGCTTATTTGTTGCACAATCGGTTGCTAGTAGGTTGGCTCATTGTCAGAGATCTCTGTTGTTGATCTTCTTTGGCCATCTGATCTTGAGTGGGATTGGGTGAAGGCAACTTTTAATGAAGGTCTGTAGTTTGCTTGAGGTGCTCCTTATGACGCGCCAAGTCTCTGGTCCGTGTAGTAGCACTGACCTCACATTGGAGTTGAAAATCCGGATCTTATATTCGTTTTCATACTGAGTGCTGCTGACCTACATATAGACTTGAGAATAATGAAAGCTTGTCTTGCTTTCACGATCCCTGCTTTGATATCTCCATCACTACCATCGGCCTGTAGTTGAAATGATGCTTCCCAGATAGGTAAGTAAAGAAGTTTCTTTCTTTCAGCCTCCTCCCATTTATGCTGACTGATTGTTGTCTGTTGTTGTTGTTGCTGTTGTTACTGCTGGCCAGGAACCTACATCACCTCTGTTTTCTCTATGTTCACCTGAAGTCCTATCTTCTCTGGATGCTTCTTCTATCGCCAACTTGTTGCTTTTCACTTGCATATCTTCCAGTTTGTGGGAAATCAGACATATATCACATTGGCGAAGTCCAGATCCTCCAAGTATTTTTTTGTGTGAGTCCATTTTATTCCTCTTTCCTCATCGCCCGTTGTCTGTCACATTATTCAATCTACTGCAATCAGACACCTGCTAAGATGAACTAATTTTCAGTTCTTCCTTATTGTCTCAAATGAGACAAAGGTATTCCAGCAAAACTCTTTCTCAGTTTTTAGACTCCAACCAGTTGGTGAGTAAGTGGAAATCGAGAAAAAGCGTCTACAAGCATTATGACAGGTCTATCCTTAGTATTTTTCATTTTTATTTTTGTTATAGCCTGATTCCACATGATATTTTCGGTACAAGTATTGAATTTTCAGCATGTGATGTCGGTAGCCTAAATTTTCCAGGCTAACCATTGGTATCAGGTGTGCGTCGGTAGGGGATCGAACCCCCAGACCGTGTGCATGGTTGGCGAGTGTCCTAACCGCCGTGCCACTGACTCACAGATCCATTTACCTAGATAGTTAATATATATGGATGCTAACTGAAATCCAGCAGAGCACTGTGTTTTGTTGCCTCAGCTAGCAAGTAAACAAGAACTAGCTGACGAATTTCTCAAAATTAGAAAGTCATATACTTTAGATTAAAGATGCTTACCAGATAGCAGTAAGCAGATTACTTACTATTCTATCGTCTTGTTTGCGTTACTCACAGATATAACCTACATCCTTAGGCGAAGAAATTGGAGTTTTGGCCAGTACGGTCTATTCTCCACTTCAAAATAAATTATTGACTTTAAATGCTGAAGTATAAAGTTGGTATTATAGTTTTAAGGGACTGGAAACCATTCTGCCTTGTATGATTCCCTATTCATGGTTGCAGAGTTAAGAGAGGTACAACAAAAACTGTTTGAGAAGTAGAGATTAAAAGTGACAAGGAAGCAAGACGATACATTTTATGACAAACAGGAGAAACATTTTAGTTATGAAAACGTCTAGGTGGTCTGGATTGTATGTCTGCTTAGATCTTGGAAGTTAGCTTTGTATTATGCTGATATAAGAGCCTAGAAGGGGACTGCTTATAGCTAGCATACACAATCTTTTTAAGGATGTGATCTATTGAGTTTAATCCTTGCGGAATAATTGGAGTGTACAGTCTTTGCATTAAACGCTGTTCTTTTTAACCCCTCATTTTTGTTTAAAGTGGAAGGATAACACGGATAACCTATTGACCTTCTGGTGGAAACACGTAGAATTAAGTCTTTACCGTAAGACATCCACCACCGCCACCACCACCACCACCACCACGATGATGATGATGATAACTCTTATCTGCCTAACTATTATTCCACAACAATTTTTAGAATTTAGGACATTTATGGAAATTTATTTCATCTAGTATAGCTAGTTAGGTAGTTACGGTGTACACACGATCAAAATGTCAAAAGCTGGCAGGTATTCAATAGGGAAACAGCGATATAAGCTGAGATTTGTCAACGACAGAGATGAGAGACAATTTCACCGGATAAAGCATACAGGTGTTGCGGTATTATTAATCGGATGAATACTGCACTACTGCATGTGTTATATCAAATGAACTTATCTTATATATGGAATTATATTATACTAAGTTTTACACTCACATTAATAATACTTCTCGGCCTGTGAGAATAAAGTGTGCTAAAGGGAGCGATACAAACTACAAAGTAATAAATTTTCGTATGTTTTTTTTTCTTTTTGAGAAAATCTGAGGCATATTTAATTTCCAAAGTTGGTTAACAGAGATTTGATTCATTTTTTTCACGTTTGATCAAGGATTGACATCAATCAGAAAAACATCAAAAACGAGGGAGTACAACACAGAACTGTTTTTGCCAGGTTTCGAACTCATCAGAAATACACCCACCCACCACGTACCAGTTTCAATTGGAAGCTCATAGACCATTCAGCTATTGAGACCCACCCGACTTAATGACCAGTCGATTAATTCTAACCTCTACCAATTCATGATTTTAGCACGAATACCAGCCCATGTCATCAGTGGCTGGTTCTAATAGATATTTAGACTATAATTCATTTCATCCGTTAACTGTTAAGGCCGGCTTAGTTAAGTGTCTGTCTAACAAACCGAGCAGTAGCACTAAGTAGCACAAAAAAACGACCTAAATGAGGAAATGAAACAGATAGAAGAAGAAGTGTTGGTGTTAAATAACAAACTAACTATCCTATAAAATTCGTTAGGAAGATCAAAAAAGACCAAAAGCAAAATAGAAATAATGGGGAAACTAGTAATAATAACATAAATAAGAGAGAATATAATACATCTACAGTAGTTTTACCACACAAGGAGTGGGAGGACATCTGAAACCCTTTCTACATAGGATGCCTAATAAAGCAGGAATTAGGGAGGTGGCATTTAACCTTACAAACTCATTCAGGCTGGCAGGACAAGCTCAGTAGGCTAAAAGACCTGGTGAACCTAATTAGACAAAATAATATCATTTACAAAATACTTTGCAATGACTGTGAGTTAGATCAACTACATAGGTCAAATTGGTAGATCAGGAGTAGTGACAGTATCAGAACATAAGAATTTAGCTAAGGTTAGGATGTTTGAGAGAAAAAACTCAGCTATAGTTCTGCGTGCATTAATACACAAAACCACACAATAGGGTGGGACAAAGTTCAAATTCTAAAAATCAATATAGGCAGGTGGTTGGTAATTGAATCCTGTCTGGTTCATTGAGTCTACACTCAACACATGCAATAGGAATGACTCTTCACTCATATCGGAAATATTTCGAAAATACTACTACCAATCATCAAGTGAAGCGATAAAAAATAATGGAATTATATAAATGAATTTAGAAAGTTGTATGAGTAGTTAGTTAATATAAGAATAAAACTTGTGCACTGTGGTAGAGTGTAATTCCATTATGGGTAAATTTTGTTTACAGTAAACATTACTGTATAACACTGTGAGACTTTATCAAAACAAAATTTACCCATAATGAGTAGTTAGTGCCTTGATATGAGATTATGAACAGTAGCGAGTTGTTCTCGAAACGAGTGGTCATCAGTAGTAAGAGACTTTTATCAAAATAAATTCTATCCATAATGGAATTGTGCTCTACCACTACAGTTGGTACACACATTTTATTCTCTAAAACACAAAATAATCCAGCAAAGAATATTCTTTTCGATAAATTCGTCTTCTGGCTCTACAGTTATATATATGTTTATATACACAAAATATTCAAGATTGGTAGTTAATAACAATATTGGTGTTTTTTAAATAATATCGATTTGTAAAGTATGATCAATGCAATTACAGTTCACTAAAAATACTTAAATTATAATAGTAATAAAGATATAATAGCGAATAGGATAACAACTAAAATTAGGAAATTTCCACAAAAATTGAGAATCATTCAAACCTAGATGGCTAAGGTAAGGACAGTGTCTGAACTAACTTCTTCTGGATGCAAAAATTAGGCTTCTTAATATGGATCCCAACAGCCAGCCTCAGCAATATTTAGTAATCGAACTCTCAAGGCGGAGTTGAGATTTGTTGGCGTCCGGTAAATAACTATAAAAACATGGTTAACATCAATCTTATGTTCTGTATCCGCAAGATGAGACAGAATAGCGCTACGGATGGATTTTGTTTGTCCTTTGCTTAACCACGCTGGATTATGTTTGGAAATTCGACGAGAAACACGCCAAGTTATGCGGCCCATGTAACTGGCTTCACATGAGCAATTAAATTGGTATATTTACATGGATGAGGCGAAATTAGGCAGTTTGTCTTTTATTCCCGAACACAGAAGAGGAGTGGTTTTAAAGATACAACGTAATTCAGCAGCAGGGAATGCTCTCTTTACCGCATTTCTAATGCGCTGTGTTAGTATCTCGCTAGTGTTGTCCCCAAGGAACTGCATCTGAAAGAATAAGGCCTTTTTTGGAACTGTTGGTAACTTCGGCTGCTTTGGTTTCAAATTCATAAACCTTTCAGGAAAACCATTCTCACTTAGCAACCGTTTAATATTATTCAGTTCTTCATCAAGACATTCGTCCGAGTAAATCGCTCTTGCTCTGTAAACCAGGTACTTTATCAAATTGTGTTTGTATTTCAAGGGCACAAAACTGAGAAAATGTATGTACTGGCCCGTTGATGTAGGTTTTGTATAAACACCTTTTCTTATTGTGCCATCCTCTTTTCTGGTCATAAAAACGTCTAAAAATGGAATACTAGGTTCTTTTTCTGTCTCGATGGTAAAATTTATAGCAGGATGTTCCTCATTAAATTTGCCCAGGATGCTCTTTGATTTCCTTCTCGTTTTTTATAAACAAAAAAGTATCATCCATGTACCGACAATAAAATTCGAGTTCACTAATAACATCTTTCAGAGGCCCATTTTCTAGTTTGGCAAGGAAAAACGCCATTATTGTTAATAACTACCAATCTTGAATATTTTGTGTATGTGAACATATATATATATATAACCCTAGAGCCAGAAGAGGAATTTATCTAAAGTCGGATATTCTTTGCTCGATTATTTTGTGTTTTATAGATGTCTGAATGAATATTTTTGCTACATTTTATTCGTATGTCATCGGTGGCGAGTATTTCTCTTTCACTCTCGACCGGATGGACACACTGACTAGAATTCCAAGCAAGCAACTTATTCCTGTGGCCAGGGAGGGCTACTAACATCATAATCAATCATAATCCCGATGATTTGTCTTAAAACAAAATAAAAAACAACAACAACAACCCACTGAACACCAAAACGTATATGATTAATGATCTCTCTAACTTCTGTCTCAGTTCAAATGTGTATATGAGCACTGTACAGTAAAGAGAGAAATTATTCAATATATAAATATATATGTTTATAACACCGGTGTGTGTTCCATGACAAATAAGACAAAAAAAACGGACAGTAAATGACTTTTTATTCAAAAAAATTATAATAAAGAGAGAGAGAGAGAGAAGCAAAATAAATTGAGAATTCATGATGAACACTTCTCATTATCACTATTGTGTTCGTATAATAAAAAATATGCTTTCTGAACAATATGAAATATGCGCTTGAGTATTTCTGTCTGAGAAAGAGTCGAGCCAGAGAAAAACAGAAAAAAGAAAATGAAATGAAAAGGAAAGAAGGGCGGAGAAAGCAGGGGAAATTTCGGCGCAGTTTGATGTCAAAAGTCTATACGACATTGTCGACACACACACACACGCACAATGAATTGCAGACAAAAAAAGAAAGAAATAGGAAATGGGATAATAAGAGACAATAACGAAAGTAGAGTGAATTAGAAACTAACTAACTGGCGACTAATATAACTTGGAGACATAGAAACTACCGTGACATAAAATGATGACGTAAAATGTTTAGAAAAATCAAATAAATAAAATAAAATAAAATTGAAATATTTAATAAGGGATATACACCAAAAAGAGTGGATTAAATTTAGTTTTATTAAATTGGAGGGTGTTATTTCCGTATGAACATGGGAAGACTAAAGGAAGTCACGTCTCTCACTTTCCAAGGCAGCATTTTTTATTTAAATGCAGGTAAAACAGGCGATGATGTCAAAAGCAGTGAGGATCAAGTAAGCTTGGCACACCTTCTACTGGACTGAGCATAGTGAACAAGGTCCGAATTTTCAACTCTGTAATCTAGTTATCCAGTGATTGTATATGGTTCAGAGACTTGATTCAACAGTCACCGAAGTTATTTCCAGCAGACTATGAACTTTCATGTGCACCGGTAGTATAGCGGTTAGCACGCTCGCCGACCATGGATATAGTCCGGGGTTTGATCCCGGCCACTGACGCACTCCTTTACATCGCTAAGTCAAAAATAATGCTGGTAAAGAGGGAAGGTTGGGCATGAGGCTAGCAATCCCATCCTGTAAAACTAAAAACTGCTACAGAAACTTCAAGCCTCAAGCTTGAGGCGCTATGTTCCACTGGGGAGTGTGAAGGAAAAAAACGGACCTTTATTGACATTTGTGCGTCAATAGCACAGTAGTTAGGCCTCTCACCGACCATGCACATGGTCCGGGATTTTCTCCCCTGCCGACGCACACCTGATATGTGTGGTTGGCCTGCAAAATTTGGGCTACCGATATCACATGCTGAAAATTCCATACTTTTACCAAACATACAGTGTGGAATCAAGCTGTAATCGAAAATCAAAAAGCGAAAATCGAAAAAATACCAAAAATTCGACTTCACTCCACATTAAAGGTTAGCTGACTAATCAGGGAGGATAACTGACAAAGATATTTTGTGACGAACCAAGAAAGAAGGTGCTGTCTAACAAATATGCGTGAGGGAATCGTGGCTGACTGGACACACGTTGAGTCAACTCTTGAGGGTCAACAAACACCAATCCTTTGGGTGGCATATGAATGGACGTATGTCGTAGGATGACGGGATGGGGGCGATGATATGAGCAGGAGACGAAAGCTTGTGTGAAAAATCATGGCGTCAGGTAAAAAGATAACGGAGAACTGAATGAAATGGTGGTATGCTGCTGAGGCCGTAGGTTCTACTATAAATCCAATGGAAAAAATAGATAAATGGAATAGATACCCTTCCCATGTTGACTTCAACGGTGTATACAAACTTACGTGTATCTATGGGAGCAGTTACATTGGAAGGACAGAAAGAAGAAGAGCACACATATCTCCGGTTTTTTCAACATGTACCAAAAAGCCCATGTTTAAACGGGACAAATGCTTTCAGCTGTGTCATTATCAGGCATTTCCACGACACGGATTATGAGGTGATTATATATCGCAAGATCATTCAAAATAACATTAGTAGACAAGAGTGGAATGCTCTTCAAGTTTGCAGAAGCAATCCTATTTATGTGTTGAGAAAGAAGTGGTTATCAGGCTTTCCTTGCCCTGCATGGTAGCTAGACGTTTTAATTCTCTTTCATTTCGTTAGGTAACGCTGAGAATTCCATTGTTGTATGATAATTATTGTTGTTTGGAATCAAGTGATTTGATATGATGCGAAAGATTTCCAGCTCAGATGGATGATTTTGATGTGGTGGTGTTCTCTGAGCTAGCTGAATAGTTAATTTGCGAAGCTTTCAGCGACCTACCTGCTGGGCAACATCTTCAGGGCATACTTCAGTTTGAAGTGAGCTCCTCAATTTCTCCACTAGTTTATTGGTCATCTCTTGTTGCGGGTGACCTTGAAAGTGATTCGTTGTTTTCATAAAAAGGTGAAATGAGGAAGTAGATGTCATGTCTTTTGATGGTTAGTTTATGATCATGGATACGAAGATGAAGACGAGGGACGTCCACTTTTGCCAATGTAGTGTTGTTTTTCGCATTTGTTACAATTTATTTTGTAGATCATGTTGGTTTTATCTTCTTCAGCTGTTGAGTCTTTTGGTTGACACAGAGCCGGCTGATTTTGTTGGTTTGTATGCCACGTCAATTCCTAAAGCTTTGAGGAGTTTTGCAGTGATTCCTGAGATGTCTTTTATATATGTGGTAAGGCGATTTTCTTTGTGCTTTCCTTGGAGGTCCTTTGATTAGGTAAGTTGGCTTGGGGGTATATCTCTTTTGATGAAATTTCGTTATTATTCAGCCAAAAGACTCAACAGCCATAGAAGATAAAACCAACATCACCTAGAAAATAAATTGCAGCAACTGTGAAAAATACTACATTGGCCAAAGTGGACGACGTCCCCTTCGTCTTCGCATCCACAGTCATAAGCTAGCCACCAGAAGACATGACATCTACTCATTCATATTGCCTCACTGCATAGTCACAACCATGAACATCATTTCGACTGGGACACCGTTCAAATATTAGACAGAGGAAATGCCAAGAATGCTAGAGAATTTGTAGAAGCCTGGTATTCCAGTGAATCATCAATCAATTGACACATCGAGATAGACAAAATTTACCAACCGATAAGAAGGAAATCTCACACAAAAAAGATCAAAGTTCAAATCAAGTAATTAATCAGTTCCAATACAAGTAGTCTAGAAGGTGTGAAAACACACAAAAACAATCAATCACGTCCAAGGTCCAGACATCAGGAGAGATGATTAATAAACTCGTGGAGAAATCTAAAAGTTCATTTCAAATTGAAGTATGCTCTGAAGATGTCGCCTAGTAGGACGGTGAGAGCTTCGCAAATTAACTATCCAGCTAGATCAGAGAACACAACTACATCAAAATAAATTGATTATTATTACCATTGAATGCATATATTGATTTTTTTTATCTAAAATAAACTCTCTCTGTGTACATGAGTATGCTAAAACTGTTTCCTTACCTAGACTAAACATTATCTTTAGTCTGTAAGCAGCTGATGAGAATACAACGAAATAAACAAAGAACGGAACATTTTTATTTCGCACAAACCTCTGTTGTTCTTGTTTTACTGAAAATAATGACAAATACCTTGATGTATTACTGCCACAAGAGTGATTTTTAGCCATAATAGACTTGACATTAAATTTGACCTAGTTGGAATGTCTCATTTAAAAAAATGAACATAATTCACGAATATCTGTACCAAATAAAATGACTGTTATAAACTATTTGAAATTTTTCACATAAGCTGAATAAATCACGACTTTTTTCTACACTCATGGTAAAAAAAACAATTTGAAGATTACAAATGGAACATGGATTCTTGGTACAGGCAACCGTGAGGATCCTTAGATAATTTTATTGAATGTCGACTGGATTTTGAATAATATCGTGTTTGAAAAAGTTCAGGTTAATATGCGAAATAAAGTCCTACGCAGTAAGCTACACATCGACGTATATATTTCACAGTGGCAGCGTTACACTATAAGCACCATTAACTACCAAACCAATCACAGCGAATGACCTAGAATGCACCAATCATGAAAAGGAGGCACTTTTGTGTATGGAATACATATATTTATGAAGAAAAAATTGCATAAAAAACTGTAGAAAAGTGTTACAGAGGATACCTTCTTCTCAGATGTGATAGAAACAGCTCTCAGTTTTAAGTTGGAGTATCAACACAGTACAATTTGTGCGTCGGTGGTGCAATGGTTAGGACTCTCGCCGACCATGCACATAGTCCGGGGTTCAATCCTCGATCCAAATGCAGTATTTAAGTATTACTTAGACAACGGGCTCAATGGAAGAGGGTAAACACATAGCCAACTGTCATCCCTGGGATATATTCACAATGTGATCAGCTATACGGACAATTTCTTTAGCCCTTTCGATGGGATTCATGTAAATTCCATCGAACGCTCCTAGAGTCATCTAAAAATGAAGAACAAAGAAAAGAATGAGTCAAGAAACACGATGGTTGACAGTTATCTTAGAGAGAAATTGATTTAACCTGGGAGTACTGTTCATCTGTTTCGCCAGTCTAGTTTGAGACTCTTCAGGAGTAGGCATCCACTAAAAGGGTTCGAATTCAGGACCTTCTGGTTACAAGGCTAGAGATCTCGTAGACCATTCATCAGCCACTGGGACCCGATCCAATGACCATTCCATGTACATAGCGCGACCACTAGCCAATGTCACTGGTGGCGAGTATTTGTCCTCACAGCCGACCTGCTAGATTCTACTGGTCACGATTTCTCACTAGGACCTCAGGTAACTATTTACCTGACTCTAGTGATGAAGTCCTGTAACCAACTAATAGTACTCTTTGCCTTATTATCGAAAGCTCCTATGAACACAATCCATTCTAATTAGCTAAGATTAAACTAAATAGAATACCCTATGAACTCAAGGAAATCAGCTTCAATCGATAGATAGGTCAGCAGAAAGTCTTCCTTAAGATCTACAAAAAAACCTTTCAATAAGAAAGATTCAATCAAGACAGACATAGTAGATATCGAAAAATTTTAAATGAACTCGTTTATCGTTAAAAAAATAAAGTAGGTTCAGTTATTTTCTTTATAATGCGTTGAATATTAGATTAAATACATCATTATAAAAGGAAATTTTATTATTCTTCTAATCCCTATTCTAAATCCCTAATTTGTTTTTTTTTACTAATATAACCTCAATTTTTTGAATGGCGATAACTCGCTTGTTATCTAACCTTTGTGTAATCTATTCAGCTGTTCAGCTATCTATACAGTTTTACTGGATGAACTCATTGAGAGATAGACAGGAAGTAGAATAAGAAAAAGAGAGACTGTTCTTGACTAGGAACCGTTTCTTTTTGTGTGTTTTCCACCTCAGAACCCAATGAAGTGTCATCCATCGTTAAACCATCATCAACTGTGACAGATAAATTAATAGGAGTATTGTTGACAGACAGATAAGTTAATACAACTGATATAAGGTCAAATTTTTAATGTTACTGTGCAAGCGGTAAACAAACCACCCACCCCACCCCCAAAAAATAAATAACACTTTTCTTTATATTTGTTAGAGTATTAGTCGATAATTTTCTCAAGTTCTTATTTATCTTTTTTTTTCAAGTATTGATTTTTTGTGGCGAATTTAGTTTGATTAGTTGAAGGATTTCATCATGAGCTAACATGAGTTAGAGTACCATTGGAAAATCAGCTGGGAGTATTACCAGACAGCTGTTTGAGACTCCTCAGCAATACGCAACTGTCGAGGTTCGAACTTAGAACATTCTGGTTACAAGGCTAGTGAGCTCGTAGACCATTAAGCCACTGGGACCCGAATCCTCACTGGCCAGTTCATGAATTCTAACTTCCGCCAATTTACGATATAGCGAAGAGTTACTGCTTCACTTTCCACTTGCTGCACCCTACTGGTCAAACAAAATCCTTACAAACATAAAACAATTCTTGAAAAATTGACCTGGTGCTCACTAGCGACTGTCTCTATTCAGGGAGTTACCTGGGGTTCTCGTGAGAAACCGTGACCAGTAGGATATAGCCGGTCGAAAGTGAGGACAGTCATACATCGGAGAAGACATTTCGAAGGGGTCGCATTATGTAACGAATTGATAGAAGTTGGGATTCATACAATGGCCATTGGATCGGGTCCCAGTGGCTTAATGGTCTACGAGCTCATTGGCCTTGTGACCAGAAGGTCCTGGGTTAGAACCATGGAGGTGGGTTCCTAATGATAAAGAGCATCAAACTAAGACGAAATAGTTGTCTGGTAGTACTTCCAGCAGGTTTTCCAATGGTTCTCTAACTCATGTCGGCTCATAATGGAATCCTTCAACCTTCCCTACAAAAACCAATAATTGAAAAATCACTCAGAAGTGGCTTTAGAAGTAAAAATTAAAAGTTGTAAATTACGTGGTACTCAACGGCACAAAGAGAGAAATTTGGTAAGGTTAAATTGGTAGTGAGTGAGAATAAAGGTAGTTGAAAGTCAATTTAACAAGAGTGAAGAGGGTGTGAAAATATACAAAAATGAGCATATGCGATTGATAATAGTGAATTAATTTTTAAAACAGAAGCAAATTAAAAGTAAACTTAAAAATTAAAAAAGAAAATATTAGTTTTTTTTTACAGGGAACGACTGGCTAATAGGTTAAGACCAAGATAAAATTAGTGACTGGACAAACTTTCTTCTGTATAAAGAGTTCCGGGTTGTATTGACGAATCGCCAGCGCCTCCACCATACACAAAAGCCGAAACCTGATGCCCTTTGTACCATTTGGCCTCACCTTGTGGATGATTTTGAAAGAGGACTCTGGTGGAGCTACGTGGTTTGAGCTCACCAAATGCTCGAGAATTGAGCTAGTGATTGTCTTGCATTGTCCCTTTGCTAACCATGACGGATGATGTTCACAGATGCGTTTGGAAAGTGCGCGCTTTGTGCGGTCAATATAACTAGCTCCACATGAGCAGGTTAACTTATAAACCCACAATGAGGTGGCCCAAAGCGGCAATATAAACGGAAAATCACGGAACTGGAGGACTCTTCACTGGCAATTCGTCAATACAACCTTGAACTATGTGTATACAGAAAAAGTTTGTCCAGTCTCTGATTTCACCTTGGTCTTAGCCTATTTACTAATCGTTCCCTATAGAAAAAATTTTGATTTTTTCTTTCTTTTAATTTTTGACTTCAACTTTAGTTTACTTTTGCTTTAATAATTAATTCACTATTATCAGGCTCATATGTTCCTATTGTACATTTTCACACCCTCTTCACACTTGTTCACACTTGGACACTCAACTACCACCTTTATTCTCACTACTCAACAGCAATTTAAACCTTATCAAACTTCTATCTTTGTTCCATTGAGTACCACGTGATTTACAACTTTTAATTTTTAATTCTAAAGCCACTCCTGGGTTATCACATCAATTATGTCACACACACACACAATCTATTACTCAATAATAGACCACTAAATATTTTTTGTAAGTACAAATGCGACTGTACAGCCAGCCTGTGAAGATGATTTCGTCGATAAAGGGATATTCTCTTCTCTGAATTTGTCTTTTTTATTTTCTCCATGACTCAATCAATTCACGACATAGCCCTACAACTTCACAATGTCTTCTTCGATGAGTTACTGCTTCACCTTCAACTTGCTGCACCCTACTGGTCAAACAAAATCCCTACAAAAAAACAATACTTGAAAAATTGACGTGGTGCTCACTAGCTACTGTCCCTTTTCAGGCAGTTACCTGGAATTCTAGTGGGAAGCCGTGACCAGTAGGATACAGCAGGTTGAAGATGAGGACAGTTATATATGGTAGTGCTAAATAACGAATTGGTAGAAGTTGGAATTCAAACACTGGCCATCGGATCGGGTTCCAGTGGCCTAATTGTCTACAAGGTCACTATCCTTGTGACCAGAATGTCCTCAGTTCGAACCCCTGCGTGTAAGCACTGATGAGAAGTCCCAAACTAGACTGACGAAACAGCTGTCTGGCAGTATTCCTTGTAGGTTTTCCAGTGGTTCTCTAACTGGCGTCGGCTCATGATAAAATCCTTCAACCAATTAAAAACAATTCCCTACAATAAAAACAATCAATTGACAAATCTTTTTCATAAATTCTCAAGACTCTGCATCGATTGTTCAATGAAAGAATCCTCATCCTCCAGAAAGGTGTCCCCCATTTTTCAATATCCCACCGATTTACTTTTGAAAGTCAATTAGTTGGGTAATACATGTGTTGTAAAGAGAGGAAGTAAATGTGTAAGGCTAGCAGTTCTACCTTGTGTTAAAAGGTAAAACACTGTGAATGAGTGAAAGTGAAAATCTTCAGGTATAATAAACTGAAGAAAAATAATCTTCAACAGCTCTTTAGAGATACTCTTTCTGATCTAAACGATTGTTATTGTCATGATCATGATCATGATCAAATCATTGTTGACATTACTGATTCACTTTTGTATTCAAGCGCTTCCTTCTTAATACACAATGCTGCCACACACACACACACTCTCACACACGCACAAGCGCTCACTCACATACACACAGACATACATACATACACACATAATGAAGAAGCATTTTTAAATATTAGTTGACATTTAGTCAATAAATCCTTTAGAATGGAGTCTATATATATATATATATATATATATATATATATATATATATATATATATATATATATATATATATATATATATATATACCTTTAATTAAGTCTTATTGGTTGATTGTAAAAATTTTACAGTTCACCAATAATAAATAAGTATTTCACCTGTTTATTCTCCTTGTAAATGTGAAAAATATTCCCATAATTGTCCTGTGATATATGGCGCTTACATAAAGGGTTGTTTCACACGAATAATATACACATACTCCTATACAAATATATGCATATATATATGTTGATACAAACAATTAAAAGTTAAATATTCATCACATATAAAAACAATTATTATTATTATTATTATTATTAGAGATGTTTTCTTAACAGTTAGGTAAGTAATTTTTTTTTTATTAAGATGTCAAACTAAGGTCCTTCTTTGTTTGCTGTTGTGAAAAATTAACTTTTCTGAAATTGTACTTGAAATTTAATTTGTACTAATTCAGTTTTGAAGGAAGAGGATTTTAATATATTATTATTTAGTTTTACTCCCTTAGGTTCCCCCAGTGGGACACAAGGTGGCTTAGAGATAGAGGTTTGAAGTTTCGGTAGAAGTGGGGCTTGTTTAATATATGTGTATAACTTGGGCACCGTGGTAGTAATTCCATATTAGTTTGTGACCATATATATATATATATATATATTATTATATATATATATATATATATAACTGATATGATTTATTATTGTTTTTTTAAAATTATTATTGTTCCCTTGGGTTCCTAGTGGAACAGAGAGCTTCAACTGCACGTCTCTACTTGCCACTTCTGTTTTCTGCTGTACATTTCACCTGCATCCATGTTAGTTCATGCTGTTTCAACTCCTCTTCACACGATCTCCTCCATGTCACCCTTGCACTGACGTCCCACTCGCCACTTCCCTTTCCGCTTGTTCCACTCAAGCACTGGCCTGACGCTCGCGCGATGTCACCCAGTAGTGGGCTTCTCAGCCACGAGTGTCCAATCCATCTCCACTTTCTTTTGCATATTTGCTGTTGGTGGGCGATTGGTTCTTGTTTTGTTCGTTCCCATAGTTTCTTGTTGGTGAATTTTTCCGGACCGGTCATCTGATTTTCAGTATATAGTGAAGACAGTTGTTGGTTGATAAAGGTCTGGTCTGCCACTAGCTGTTGGAAATATTGTTTGTGACCGACCCGCTACGTTTCTGATCCGTATAGAAGAGCTGACTGACTTGACGTTGTTTGTATTGAAAATCCGACCGAATTTTGTTGTTGTTGATGCTGAGTTGAGTGACGAAGATTGGTTTCCAGATTGGTTTCAGTTGGTTGATGAATGTGTTTCTCGCCGGCCTTCCTGATTCTCGCTCGATTTGACATCCTCGTCCGTTCCGACTTCTTGTAGTTGAGACAATGCTCCCTAGATGATAAGTGAATGAAGTAACCTCTTTCAAATCCCTCCCATTGATGGTGATTGGCGCTGGATGTTGCTTCTGTTATTGTTGTTGGTTGGTTGGTTGGTTATTTTCATAACCGCCGTCTTGTCTATGTTCTCCTGGAGTCCTGTCTTCGCCGGCTGCTTCTTCGACCAGTTTGTCGGTCGGTTTTCGCTTGTAAGTCTTCGATTTTGTGACAGTGACATCAAACATAAATCATCATCCTGAAACAACTGGTGTGTAGAAGAAACAAGTTCAGCCAGCCACTACTGCCCTGTTTGTCCTTCAGTAGAGACTATAAATTCATGAATTTGTAATATTATCTTTCCTTATTTTTCTAACATTCAGTTTATTGTTATGTTGATGCCATTGAACTGTAATCTATTAATATTTTTATTGATCTGATGTTATTTAAACAACGACATTAATGTTGTTCATAACACTAATCCACTCATTCACTATAATGTAGATGCAACTGTAGAGCTTGATGATGAAGGGGTTATCGAAAAGAGTATTCATTGTTCAGTATCCATTCTTCTGAAAAATTTTAATGGGCATTTTTAATCAATTAAAAAAAAAGTGTATTTCTGATTGATTTTAATGTTCAAGAGGTAGTCTGTAGGGGTTTGATTTAATTGAAGTTAAATTTTCAAACTGAAAACAAAATAAATCTTGAAAGCTAATTTTGATGGTGTTGTTAGTAAATGCCTACGAGACGTAGTTGACTAGAGTTCTATCTGAGAAGTCGTTACCAGCGACGGCCATCATCCCATGTGGAGTTACGATAAATACTTTCCAATGACAATGGCTAGTATTCGTCTTAAATTCATGAATTGTTAGAAGTTCACATTCATGGATCGGTCATTGAGTCAGGAGGGTCACAGTAGTTGGATGATCTATGAGCTTGTAATCGTAACTGATGAGTTCGAAACTAGGCCGACACAGCTGTGATGTACTCCTTGGTTTTCAATGGTTCTCTAACTGATATCAATCAATCTGTGATCGTACTACATTTTAATGTATATTTCTAATATGATGGTTTCTTACCAATCTGGAAATAAACCAGTCATGATTACAGACATATTGACACATCCCTGGTGATATTTCGAATCATATTTCGTTGCGTAAGATGTACTTTATACCTCATGTCGTTGTGTGTCCTCATTTAATCAGCTGTCGTTTAGTACTGTTGGCATGGTCAAGCCGTGGTTGTAACCAACGCGTTTTTGGCCTAACTTGGCGTTCCTATTTCAGGCCCGATGTATTGCGAAACGTAACATTTTCGTTACAAGCTGACATTTGTTGGGGGAATCACTGAGAAATAAACAATAAACACTAAACTGAATAGATATTTCATTTTGAACTGGGAAGACATTAGTGGTAAATCTGCATGAACCTTCACCAGTGGTCAGAATCAATATAGTCGTCAACAGATCGGACATTCGAAAAATTTGATACACCGCTAGTTATGCACCAACCGGGGTTCGAACCCAGCACCTTTCAGTTACAAGGCAAGCTAGTATACAGTTCACCTACTGGGACTCATAGAATTTAATGACCAGCCCATGAATTTTAAATTCTATCGATTCTTGATTTAGCACGACTACCAACCAATCTCATCGGTGGCACATAGTGGTAGAAGTTAGAATTCATGTATTGGCCATTGAGTCGGATGGGTCTTAGTGGCTGAATGGTATACGAGCTTGCCTTGTAACCTGAAGGTGTTGGGCTCGAACCCCGTTGGGTGCGCACAGCCGATGGATCCGAGACTAGGATGAAATATCTGGCCATTATTCCCTGGTTTTCAGTGGTTCTCTAACTGATATCAATCCGTGATCAACTCGTCAAAATAAAAATATTTAAGTAAAAGTTTTGTAAATGTGCTATAAATTACTGATAGAAATCCATAAGTAGTATACAGTACAACGTCGTAACTAGAAGTTAGAGGAAAAGACCGTACAAATGTTGACACAGAAAGTAAACTTTGTGAAGAGGACGAAGGCGAAGAAAAATCTCCTCTGAGTACGTTTGGTTGATGTTTAATTAACAAGAGAATTTAGGATGCTCGTCTCATTCTGATTGGATGAAATTACCATACTGGAATTCATTCACAAAAACAGTCGAATCACAAGTTATTTATCTAGGTAAGGATATGAGTTCCTTCTAGGTTGCATATACGCCGCCTTGCTGACTGGTGAGTGCTAACTAGCACGAAACCTAGGTCCAGGGCTTCCTGTGGCTGACTGCCTCCAACTATCTAATATCATGAAACGTCTGTTATCGATGGCTAAACTGAAATTACAGTCAGATGGGAAATCAGACGAGTGTTTTTATTATTATTATATTATTATTGTATCCTTTAGTTCCTAGAGGAACATAGGGCTTCAGCTGCGCACCTCCATTGCCTTCTGTTTTCTGACAACTTTTTCACCCCGCTCCAGGTCTGTCCACATGCTTTCATCTCCTCCTCGCATGACCACCTCCAAGTCACCCTTGCACTGACGACCAACTCGCCGCCTCCCTCTCGGGTTCCACTCGAGCAATGGCTTGTCTAGTGATGTCACTTGATGGTTTCCTCAGCGTATGGCCAATCCATCTCCATTTCTTCCTGAATATTTGTTTCACAATTGGTTCTTGATTGGTTCGCTCCCAGAGATCCCCGTTGCTGATCTTTTCTGGCCATCTGAGTGTTTTTATAGTCAAAATAAATAAGTAACTTGTTAGAATGTTGTGATGTACGTGAATTGAACTGAAATACAACTTTGAGATTATTTATTATCCTCCTGTGATTTCACTGACTGACTGGCTGTAATAATATCTTCCATATCTGTGGTATTTGCATTGAATCATTTCTGTTGCATGGGTTGTATGTAGACTCGATGAACCAGACAGGATTCAGTAGTCAACCTCTCTCTTCACCTACATAGATTAATTCTTCGAGTCTTAACCCTCTCCCACCCTATTGTGTGGTTGTGTGTTATTACATGCATGAAGTGCTGAGCTTTTTTCTAAATCACATATCTTCGTGGGATTTAACATTCTAAACTCGGCTAAATTCTTGTGTTGTGACAATCTGATCACCCATGACCTACTAGCTTGACCTATGTAGCTGACCTAACTCACAGTCATTGCAAGGTATTTTGTAAATTACATCATTTTGTCTAATTGGGTCAACCGACAGGGTCCTTTAACCTACAGAGCTTGTCTCTGAGTGAATTTGTAGATTTAAATGCCATCTTAATTGACTCATGTATATAAATGAAGTAAAACGTTGTGTGAGTGAGTGACTTGATATGATTATGAGCAGTAATAATTCGTGCTCGATACGTGGTCGTCAGTTAATATTACTGTATAAGACTGTGTGCGTTATCAAAATAAAATCTTGTCTATAATGCAGTGTAGTATTTATTTACACTTGTAATTTTCACTAACTGAATACCAGTAAATTAGACAACTAGAACTTGGAGACACAAGTCAAAATTCGTATTTAGCGGTAGTATTTGTATTATGTGTTTATAATAAATATAAACAAATAACAATGAACATTTACACAGCACACTGATAGAAATAGTTAATTACTATGAATTATCAAGTACGAAAACACGAACTCATTCATAGTTCAAATCCAGGTTATAAAATTTAAGAGACCAACATTCTACCATCTAGCTAGATGACTAAAATCCAACGACCGATTGGTTCTAACTTAATTAATGGTTAATTCGCAATGTGTAACCCCACCAACACTTGAAGCGACTAATGACCATCTTTCGTCTTCCCACTTGACTTCGTAGACCCCAACTATCAGAAATTTTCAATAGAACTCCAGATAGCTGATTCCTTAGTCACTTGAGTCTCAATGAACTAACTCTTTAGATGTTAGTTTGTAAAGATAGGATTAATCTCAGAGTGGATTTCTTGAGCTTGCTTATATAATGGAATGTCACTGAAATACTTCACTCCAATATAACTGGTGCAGGCAGTCAAAAGATTATAAGAGTAAAACAATGTACATGTTTTCCCGATCTAAGAGATCTTTGAAGAAATGGTTCCAAGGATTTGTTTTTAGGGCTTTTGTTTGATTGGTTGAAGGATTTCATAATGAGCTGACATCAATTACAGAACCATTGGAAAACCGGCGGGGACTACTGTACAGCCGTTTCGTCGGACCACTTTGGGACTTCCCAGCAGTACACATCTGCTGACCGGGTTTCGAATTCTGAACCTTCTGGTTACAAGGCAAGAGAGCTCTTAGACCATTAAGCCACTGGGACCTGATCCAGTGACCACCCCATGTATTCTAACTTCCTCCAATTCATGACAAAGCGGGACCGCTTCGCAATGTGTAACTGTCCTCACCTTCGACCTGCTTGACCCTGCTGGTCACGGCTTTCCCCTAGAAATCCAGGTAACTGCGTGAACAGAGCCAGTCGCTAGTGAGCATCAGATGGTTTTAGTAGTTTTCTACAGAATATGTCGCTGTGTCATGCATAACTCTGGTAATCAGAAATTGATGTCAGTTAGATAACCATTGAAAACCTGGAGAACCGCATGGCTGTCACTTCTTAGTTTTAAACTCACAGGCAGAATGCAGCCACTGAGGTTTGAACCCACCACCTCCCGGCTACAGTTGTAAGCTCATCGACCATTCAGCCACTGGGACCCATCGGACTGGATGACTGGTTCATGAATTCTAACTTCTATTAATGAGTGACTTTAGGTGACCACCAGCAAGTGTCATCGGCTCTCTAACTGATATAAGCTCGTGATCAAACTTTAAATGAATCAAAACCTTATAAATCAGATCTTAAAATTTACATTCTTGTAGTATTTTAGTCACACTTGTTCGTATGTGTCTTACAAAACCTCATAATATGCATTCAAGTTAACCGATTTAGGTGATTTTTCGAAAATTATTAGGAAAACAGTACGATAATTAATGAAGTTCACAAAGTGTGGTGTTAACAAGCAGCATTTGCTTCTCATATGGTGCTAGGGAACACTGTAACCAAGACGCTAGTTTCGTCCCGTATTAAACGCATCATCTGACTACACCGACACTCGCGGTTGATGGTTCCGTTTAGAGTATTTCGGTCCAGTGAAATGAATTAACAGAAAATTCAAAAATTACTTACCACAATAAGAAACAAAGATATCATGAGTTTTATTGGAGTCAGGATGGAACTTCCTCCACCTGACAAAGGTGCTACAAGTCTCTCAGGAGGATATTTACTGAAGGAATATCTTTAAAAGTTATTTCTTTTAAGCATAAAATAAAGAATTTATAAAGTTCAGCTGTAGTTTAGTTCACAAACTGATAGTCAATAGAAACCTTTCGAAAATCCAAAGGAATTTCGGAACAAAACGCCTCTTTCTACATTCTGGTTTTGGATTTCAGTGACATCAAATTGGATGTCGCAATCAAGCAGTATCATGAGTAGAGTTTAGCAAAATGAAATGTGGTTTGTAGTGCTACGCTACGGTGACTCTAAACTATGGCTGTCCCAAACGAGACTACCTTTTGAATGGACTAATGACCTTGAACAACCAATCAGATTAGTCCGTAGTATGTATAGGTTGAATTATGGATGCTGTACAGGAATCACGTAGTAAATTTCATCCACATCCAGTATTTAAGTACTACTTAGACAGTAGGCTCAATGGAAGGGAGACAACGCATAGCCAGCCGTCATCCCTGGGATATATTCAGAATGTGATCAGTCGTACGGACAATTTCGTCAGTCCTTTCCATAGGACTCATGTAAACTCCATCGAACGCGTCTAGAGTCATCTAAAATGAAGAATAAGGGGGTTGAAGGAGTCAACAAACACGATGATTTACAGTTATCTCGATGAATTTACGCACAGAAATTGATTTGTAATCTAACTAGGAAGAAGTCTTTGAGCAGATATCTTTATAGACAGTTGTGAAAATATTACTCTAAATATACTTAATCCTACTCAGAAAATATGGTGGAGATATATGGACGACACTTTCACAGTGTTTAAAAAAAGTACATACCTCCAGCTTCTTCACACATATGAACTCACTAGTAGAGGGAATAAAATTGACATTTGAATCAGAAAATAAACAAGGAGAATCAGCTATCATGTTAGATTGCAAAATAAAACGAATAGAAGAAGATAAACTGAACACTAGGGGCGTTTATAAAAAGCCAACACATTCTGCTAATAGATATTTAGACTTTAATTCGTCACATCCTTTAACTTTAAGGCAAACTTAATTGAATGTCTGTCTAACAAACCGAGCAGTAGCACCAAGTAGTACAAGAAAATACCTAAATGATGAAATGAAACAGATAGAACAAAAAGAGGAAGAAGCGTTGGTGTCAAATAACTAACTATCGTAAGAAATTCATTAAGAATATCAAAATAAAGGTCAAAAGTGAAATAAAAATAATGGTGAAATTAATAATGACAACATGAATAAGAAAGCATATAAGACATCTGGAGTAGTTTTACCATGTAAGAAGGAGACATCGGAGACCCTCCTTATGTAGGATTCTTGATAAAGCAGGAATTAGAGAGGTGGCATTTAAACCTACAAACTAACTCAGGAAGGCACGACAAGCTCTTTAGGTTGGTTGACCCAATTAAACAAAATAATATAATTTACAAAATACCTTGCAATGACTGTTAGTCAAGTCAGTCAACTACATTAGTCAAACTAATAGGTCGGGGTAGTGAGATTGTTGGAACATAAGAATTTAGCTAAGGTAAGAATGGTTGACCCGATGAAGATAAGTAATATAGAAAAAAGCTCAGAGATAGCATTGCACTGCATGCATTATTACGCAACCACAAAATAGATTGAGACAGAGTCGAAATTCTAAATAGTAATATGGGTTGGTGGGGAGAGAGAGAGAGAGGGAGATTTATTACTGAATCCTACCTGGTTCATCGAGTCTACACCCTACACAACACATGCAACAGAAATGATTCAATGTAAATACCACAGATATGGAAGATATTATTACAGCCAGTCAGTCAGTGAAATCACAGGAGGATAATAAATAATCTCAAAGTTGTATTTCAGTTCAATTCACGTACATCATAACATTCTAACAAGTTACTTATTTATTTTGACTATAAAAACACTCGTCGTATTTCCCATCTGACTGTATTTGAATGTACATTATCCTATATTGATTTTTATTCAAATGTCTAATCATCAATTCCACACATGTATATAAATGAAGGAAGAAAGTTGTGTGACTGAGTGACTTGATATGATTATTAGCAGTATTAATTTGTGCTCGAAACTTGTGGTCATCAGTTAATATTACTGTATACCACTGTGTAACTTATCACGATCAAATAAAATCTTATCCATAATGCAGTTATACTCTGCCGGAGTGCCCAAGTTTATACGTATCTTAGAAACTGGAAGCTTTTCTTTGAACACATACGAAGAAGTTATTCTGTGTAACTAATTTTCAACGTTGCATTACTTTTATGTATTTGTTTTTCTCAAATTACGAATTGCTGATACGAACGTGTCTGATTGTATGATAGACATTTGTCAATGTGTTTATTAGGTAGTTTCGTTTCAAAGTGCTACAATTTAGAGTCACACACACTACTACTGCAAATTTTAAGGGTTCACTGAGTTTAATTTCAGTGTATTTCGTCGACTATGATCTGTATTGCTTTGCTCAGATAAGGGTAGTTCGTATACCTTTCAATAATTGCATTTACACTAGGTGAAAAGCAGTTCACTTTAGAAAGACGATTACACGAAAATGAAACTTTTAGCTTGTGGATAAACTTACCAGACTTAAAAATGCCACTGTGACACAGCTGTTTCCCCATAACATCTTGTTGTTGTGTTTGCATCTAAAGAGGATAATGCATTTGGTAATCTGTTAATCTTGTCATTATTATTAGTACTGAATACAATTTAAGTGGAATGCATGACGCATTATCTGCAGGCATCACATCATGTCCCCACCACTCCTAAGTACTATTTCTTAGTACATTAACTTCCCGATTACGTAATGACTACTTTCCACGAAAAAAATCAAATGAAGGTATCTGACAAGGATGAAAATACCTCACACTAGAATCATGCTGTCTTTATACATCTGGGGAGGAAAAAAACATTTTTCCAAATACTGCATGAAGCCAAATACCATTTAGGCTATGCTATATTTAAAAAGTAAAGAGTGATTCGATTTTTTCTCCATTATGGATAAGATTTTATTTTGATAAATCACACAGTGTAGTGGTATACAGTAATATTAACTGATGACCACAAGTTTTGAGCACGAATTATTACTGCTCATAATCATATCAAGTCACTCACTCACTCACACAACCAACTTCTTTCCTTCATTTATATACATGAGTGAAATTGATGGGTAGACATCTGAATAAAAATCAATATAGGATAAAGTACATTCAGAAATAATAGTACGAGTGTTATCATTCAAGTATAATCAGATGGGAAAAAAGACGAATGCTTTTATAGTTAAAATGATAAGTAACCTGTTAGAATGTTATGATGTACGTGAATTGAATTGAAATAGAATTTTGAGATTGTTTATGATCCTCCTCTGATTTGACTTACCGACTGATGGTAATAATGTCTTCCAAATATGTGGTATTTTGGTTGAGTCATTTCTGTTGCATGTTTTGGGTGTAGACTCGATGAACCAGGCAGGATTCAATAATCAATCTCTCTCTCCACCTACATATATTACTTTTTAGAATTTTGACTCCGTCCCACTCTATTGTATGGTTGTGTGTTACTGCATGCGTGCAGTACAATGTTGTGCTGAGTTTCTTCTTAAATTACTTATCTTCTCGGGGTCAATCACTCTAACCTTGACTACATTTTTATGTTCTGATAATCTGACTACCCGCCATTAACTAGTTTGACCTATGTAGCTAACCTAAATCACAGTCATTCCAAGGTATTTTGTAAATTATATTATTTTGTTTAACTGGGTCCATCGCTTCTTTTAGCCTACAAAGCTTGTCTCTGAGTTAGTTTGTAGGTTTGAATGCCACCACCTTAATTCCTGCTTTATTCAGAATCCTACGTAGAGAGTGTCTCAGATGTCCCCTCCTTTCTTATAAAGTGAAACTGTAGATGCCTTATATTCTTTCCGATGTATGTCATCATTACTAGTTTCACAATTATATTTAATTTCCTTTTGGCCTTTTTCAATCTTCCTAATGAATGTTATAGAATAGTTAGTTATTTAACACCAACCTTAAATGACTAAAATATATATTGTTCTTTTGTGCTTCTGAAATATCACGGAATTTACACAGTGGATCACAGAGAATTATAAAAAGATACAGTTGTAGCGAAGACAATTTTCTTTTCAACGAAGTCAGCATAATCTAGGCTGTACATTTGTGTGTATTTATAATAAATCGGCGGGAAAGTTCCAGAATAATTCCCGGTCAGCGGTCAAATTAATAAATTTACAATTAGAGAATAAAATACCATAATAAATAGGGGGCTGGACGGATAAAACTCGAACAAAGTAGCATCATAATTACTGAGAAGATTAATATATTGTACAATTAGGTGATAAAAAAGCCAGTGGAATCATAACTAATGTGATGAATGAGTGTTTGTGAAATTGGAGATTAAATATGCACAAATGATAAAATGACAGAATAGACAAGACGTTCGGATATGAAAACTTAAAAATAACATGAATAAACAGGAAGTTTGGATAAGTAACGCAATGAGATGGTCATTACTAAAGAATTACTTGTTTATGATGGCCTTAGCAGGGACATGGTTTGGACGTATTTCTTCTGGATACATGGCGTGGGTTTGAGCTTTTGGATAGCTAGCGACTCGGCTATGCCTATATGTTCTAATTTTATTAGCTTTGGTAGGTTTGATTGAATCTTGTATATGATTTCGAAGGATTTTTCGAACAGTGCTAAATGTCCTGTAGTGACCAGATGTTCTGTCACTGAACCATATACCCGTTTTGGTTCTCCTTTTACTAGCCAGGCTGGAGTGCGTTTTTCAAGTTGGCGTATGGTACGGTTGATATACTCAGCAGCTCCGCAAGAGCAAGTAAACTGGTATGTACACGTTGAAGTGGCCTAATGCGATGGCTTGTATTTTGCCTTCTGGTTGAACAGCTTATTGCAGGAAAACATCAGTCGTATGCTTGCGGCGAAGAGATTTTCAGAGACGTTTACGAAGGATTTTTGCCTCGATGTCACCTTTGAATTCTAGATTAAGCAGAAGTGTCTTCTTCAGGACCGTTTGGATCTGTTCAAAAGTCTTCTTTGACTTGAGATTCTTGTCTATGAACCTTAGCGGAAAACTGTTTTCCATCAGGGTTCTGTGAAGATTGCGCAGTTCTTCTATCAATCACTTCCTCGCTGCATATCTTCCGAATCCTCTGAAATAATCAAGTAGAAGTTTAGTCAAGGTGGATGTTGCCCTCAGTATAGTTATAACCATGGACGTTTTGTTATCCTTGTAGGCATCATTTTCAGCGTTACCTTGTCTAGGTGTATATATTGAACATTTAAGTAACTATTTCTGGTTGACTTTTAAGCTGGTGATAAGTATTACCTCAAATTTCATGACCGTTTTATTGTTACTACATTATACAGGGAAAACAATAACAAATAAGACCATAAAATATACATTAAATTTGTGAATATGTCAGGTGATGACATCTCTTGACGGCAACTGATGGATGTTTCACGAATATTTCGTCATTTTTTAAATTTAATATGGAAATATGATTCTACGCGTTTCGGAATTGAAATTTCTGCCAATGAATCCCGAGTTCAAATGTTACTCTGTACAAATAGGCTTTCATAAATGGACAGTCGGATTAGCCCTCACAAAACAGAAGGCGTTTTCTACTGCCGATCGTGTAGAGGACAATTTATAAGTCACACGACTAATTTGACAATGATTTAACCGGCTAACACAACCACTTTTAGCTGATTTAAAAATACCCAATACAATTTTCAAAAAAGTGGTAACTGAACAAAGAATATTCTTTTCGATAACTCATTCACTGTGCATCGGTGGCACAGCGGTTAGGACTCTCGCCGACCATGCACATGGTCCGAGGTTCGATCCCCCGCCTGCAAAATTTGGGTTACCGATATCCATGCTGAAAATTCCATACTTGTACCAAAAATACAGTGTGGAATCAAGCTGTAATCAAAAATAATAAGAATATAATAAATTTTTCTTCAGGATCTACAGTTATATATATACATTATAGTGAATGAATTAGTGTTATGAACAACAGTAATGTTGGGTCTAATAGTAAATTCATCGTTATTCCGTCTATTTGTGGACAGTATGAATTATTGTAGACACAGTGAACATTCATTGTGTATTTAAGGAGTAATTCTTTGAGGCTACACAAGGGGATTTCTAAGTCCAATAGCCTTTCGATGGCTTCTTGAAAAATGTAGTCTACTGTTTGCATAAGCGGTACATTAGTGAATAGTGATGATACATCCATGGATAACATGCTTTAATACCTCACATTATTCTCGGATATTTTAGAAATAAAGTCGAGGACATCACTGATTCTATGTTGCACAATTTCTCTGTGCAAAGATCCCAGAATCTTCACTAACCACTTCGCTGTTCCGTGAAGTGGAGAGTTATACATATCTAAAACAAGGTGAAGAGGAAGACAAGGTTTGTGCACTTTGGGTAGACCGTAAAGACGTGGAGAACTGGTGCCCAGTGGTTTCATAGACTCATACATGACTAGTGATAACACTCCATTTTGGTTCAATTTTTTGAGAGAGTCGGTCATTAGTTACTCTGCTTTTACATTGAGGTCTTTGGAACTACCAAGAAATTGGACTCGTTTCTTGTGAACACAAAGCACTGGTTGTTTCAGGTTGTTGCCTTTGTTGTCTTCATTATTCGGTACCTGGATGTTTTTGGCAATTTATTTGGTACCTGGTAGATGATACAGAAGGATTTTTCAATGCTTGCTTTGTGGTCAGTTTGAACTAGGTGGTCGAACTGTTGATGGTATTTACCACACCTTTATTTAGCCATACTGGGAGATGTTTTTGCGAGAGCACGAAAAATCAGGATCCTAGAGACTGAACGACAATAAAAAGAGATTATTTGTGTGGAGTATGTGAAACACTACAAAGTCGGTGATCACTTCTTGTAAGCATCAGTGAATGCAAACTAAAAGTCAAGAGGCAGACTGATAACTTATCTATCATTTCAATGCAAAGAGACAGTTCTAAGGACGAATCTAATCCTCAGACATGCTGGTTTATTGATCAGTGAGGAACACGTCATGCACAGTTAAAAGATTAAACGTCAAGTCATCAAAATTATTAATATAAACAAAAGAAAACATGAAGGAAAATTAAGTAATGAAGAAAAATTATACAAAATGACAATCTCTTTTATGTTTTCAAAGTGTCTTTCACTTCGTTATCGGAGTTCTGAACATTAGTACAAACTAATTTCAACACATGGATTCATTCAGACGACTGTATAAAATATCAGTTCGTAACCCATTTATTGTTCGAGTCCTATTCTTCATATGCTCACAGAATCCTGCTTTCGGCATACACTTCCACATTCATCATCCCTCGATATTACCACTTTTTGGTCCTCCCTATAAGCTCACTACACAAACAGTATTAAAATACAAGATTAGGATTACACCTGCAACTTAGTTCTCTAACTGATATCAGTCCGTGATCAACTCGTAAAATCAAATTTAATCCTTAAAAACCAACTTTTGAAAGTTAATCCAATGCTACCTCGTGACTTGCTACAGGACGGAGTTTCCTAGAGTTCTATTGAGAAGTCGTGACCAATGAGAGGTTCATCCAGTCAAGTGTGAAGATGGATGACCCGCTGATGACATTGGTTGGTGCCAGTCTCGTTAAATCACGAATTGGTAGAAATTAGAATCCATAGGGTGGCCATTGAGTTAGGTAGGTCTCAGTGGCTGAATGGCATACGAGCTTTTCTTTTAACAGGTAGGTCCTGGTTTCCACTCTTGGCAATGAGTGAGGACTGCCGATGATTCCCACACTAGAATGAAGCAAATGGCAGCCCAGTACTCCAGAGCTGGTTTTCAATGGTTGTCTAACTGATATCAATTAGTGGTCAATCAAATTCGTAGAATTAATAATGCCATTTAGAACACACAATACTAAAATATCACCAACTGAGTGACCAATAGATTCTTAGTTCTAATTAATTCTCCAACTAAGGTTGATCTAAGCTGATAATCTATGATACACGTAAGTAATTACTAGACATGGATCAACTGAAATCCACAGAAGTTACATATCTTTTTATCAAGTAATTTGTTTTACTTACGATTATAGTATCTTTTGAAAGTGTGAACTGTATTCTACAAAATTCTAAAACTACTAATATTACAGACGACATAAGCTAAAATATCCACAGTTTCCTCTCATTTCATTGTCGATTAACAGAAGAGTAGACAGGTGCTGAACATTTCATTTTATTATTGCTACATTCCATTTAAGCCAGATTTTCAGATGAGAGGTGAAAGTGTGAAGTTCAAGAATTTAGGTGAATAGCAACTAATTCCTGATGAACAAGAGGTGACTATCATAGCTCACTCTGCCGTTTAAAACTATGGGTGCTTTGTTCAGCTCACCTACTTGGAAGGAAGTATACCTAGTTGATAAGTCCCAATTGGGACGAAAGATCCATCCTATATTCACCATTAATGAAGTAAGTTGTATTATAGGAAAGGCAGTGAAAGCATCATCTGTATTACAGTGTGAATTTGATCTAGAGCATAATACAACGATGTAGTTTTTCTGACAAGACTGCCTATTATCACCGATGGTATTCTTAATTGTGGTGGAATGGATCATGCTTGAGACTATGCGCGGGAGTAAGAGGAGAGGAATACGCTTGAAGACCGATAAGAAGACTCTAGAGGATCTAGAGGATTTCTCAGATGATTTATATCTAATGTCACACAAACTCAAAGACTTGCAAATAGGCAAAAAGCAACAAACTCGCTGAAGAAGCAGCGAAAACAGGACTACAGGTGAACACAGAGAAGACAGAGGTAATGAAGATAGCCAATCAACAGCAACTGGAGAGATTTGACAGAGGTTGTCTCCTTCACTTATCTGACAGGAAAGTATCGTTTCATCCACAGGCGACAGAACGCTTGAAGATGTCAAAATCAAATAGTTAAGAAGTCTTCCACACTCAGTCAGTATAACCACAACAAGACTCACATTTTCAACACCAAAGGGAAGTCAGTCACTGTTTCTTTATGGGTCAGAAACTTGGCCAGAGTGTCACAAAAAGGATTTCCAACAGCCTGTCGCAGACTCTCATCAACAGCTACCCGCTTTGCTAGCTGGCTCCACAACGGAGATCAAATAGCCAGCCACCCAGCCAGCCAGAAAGAATAACCAACAAGAAACTCTGTCCTGGAACAAACCAACAGGCGAGTGTCGGCCGCTCAACAAATATTTAAAAGGTAGTGGAGATGGATTTATGAGGCATACATTGAGGGGGCCGCCGAATGAAGCTGCTCTCTAGGACAACGTTTGAGTGAAATCCCAATGAGAGGAGATGAGTGGATCGTTGGTGAGAGGGTGACACGAAGGATATCGTTTGAGGAAGAGATGAGAGAGTTTGGTCAATCGTGGACCCAGCTGAAGAGAATGACAGAAAACAGAACAAATTGGGGAACACAAGGGAATAATAATTAATAATAAAGTTTTCTGATACATTTAATGTGTTGGTGTAGTACATTTCCAGTAATCTGGCCTTACATATACTTTCCATGTATCCATACTTTCAACATCATCTGTTGTGATAGTTAATCATACAGATGAATTGCGAGACTGTCTTTAAATTTTCCAGCAAACTTTCATATATAAAACATATCTGGGTCATGTATTCAAATTTATTGGAGCTGTGGCTATTAAACGGCTTTAATCCCTTTTTATAAGTACCTGTTTTAGTAATACATTCCTAATGTCAAGGGTTATTTCACCTGTGCGTCGGTGGCACAGTGGTTAGGACTCTCGCCGACTATGCACATGGTCCGGGGTTCGAGCCCTCGCCGACGCACACCTGATATCTATTGTCGGCCTGCGAAATTTGGCCTACCGATATCCACGCTGAAAATTCCATACTTGTACCAAAAATACAGTGTGGAATCAGGCTGTAATCAAAAATCAAAAAAATAAAGAAATAAAAATAAAATAATAATAGCTTTCCTCTGTTTTTTTTCTGTCCTACCTCATTTCTAGGCTGTTGACCCTTTAATAAAAATTGTGGCTTTTTATAATCTGTTAAGTTATTGGGTTCGAACCCCGATGGGTGTGTACTACCGATGACTGCTCAACTAGGATAAAGCATCTGTCCCGTAGTCTCAAATAGTTTTTCATGGTTCTCTAACTGATATCAGTAGGTGCTCCAACTTGAGTGAAAGCAGATCCCTGTCAAATAGTTCTTGAAAATTAATCTGATTCTTGCTAGTGACTAGTTACAAAAAGGAAATTTCTTAGACTTCCAAATGAGAGGTGATGCAACGCAACATCAAACTTGTCAGATAAATTACGCCTCTTCTTTTTTTCCCCTGAGTTTGTTTTTCTCTACGCAGATGAGGAAAAGGCGGTAAAAGTGTTCTTGTGAATTGTATGTAGAAAAATGGAATATGTAGCGAAAATAAGCCTGATATCAAATAAATCTGTGTGTATGCTGGAATTTTTTAACTTTGGCAGACTTCATTGACATAAAATGCAGATGAGTATAAGTCTCGGGGAGGGGGGGGGGTGGATTGCAGCACTCACTGTGGATACAACAGATGTAGCTGACGAGTATAACCAAACAGGACAAATGGCAGGTCTTGGATTTCACCTTTAGCTTATGTTCTGATATATATAGCCCGGTGAATGAACAGTTTAAGACAATGAAAATTTTCAATGTTTTCAATGGGAAATACTCATCTAGACATGAATTTTAGAACAACAAAGTTCAGCGAAGGGTCTCTTTTCGACGGCAAGTTCATTCACTTAGCTGTACAGTCGCATTTATATATAATAATTGTGTGTGTGTACATTAGTTGATATGATTATGAGCACTAGTTTGTGCTCAAAACGTTATCAGTTAGTATTACTGTACAACACTCCACTGTGTGATTTATCAAAATAAAATCTTATCCAAAATGAAGTTATGCTCTACCACAGTGCCCAGGTCTTATACTCATATCAATATCAAACAAGAATAAAAATTGGTCAGGGTTATGGTTTACGTCATCAAAATGTTTCAGAAATGTGACAAATAACTGAATTTTAACAAGATGGGTGAAGATGAAGCACCCAGACTAGCTAGCCACTTCAAATTGTATCTACCAATTCAACTGCACTTTTGGTGGAGCGAGTTATATTGGCCGTTGCTCTAGGAACTTGATTTTTCGTGCTCGAGAACATCTCTCACTATGGCTAAGTAAAGGTGTAGTGAAAAACATTAACAGTTCCATATTTGACCATCTGCTGCAAACCGGCTACAAAGCCAGCCAGCGTGGAAGAATCCTTCTCTATCATCATCTACCAGGTGCCTAATAAATTGACAAAATCATCGGAACGCCGCATGCTCCAAACAGCAGGTACTGTTGCGATTCGCCTCAAACAACCAGTGCTCTGTGTTCAAAAGAAGCAAGTCCAGCCAGCCCCTACTACTGCCCTGGCCGGCCTTCAGTAGAGACTATAAATTCATGAATTTGTAATATTATCTTTCCTAATTTGTCTGTTTGACATTCAGCTTATTTTATGTTGATGCTATAGAGCTGTAATCTATCAATATGATTGATTCGATGTTATTTAAACAGCATTGATGTTATTCATAACACTAATTCATTCATTCATTCACTATAACGATATATATATATATATATATATATATATATATATATATATAACTGTAGAGCCTGACGATGAAGGGGTTATCTAAAAGAGTACTCTTTGTTCAGTGTTCATTCTTTTGAAAGAGGTTTAAATGGGCATTTTTTTAATCAGATTAGTAAGTATTGACAAAGGTTGCATAATATGGAAGTCACCCAGATGAATAGAATGTTAATGCAAGAGCATGGTGACACATGTCCAGAAAATAAATTATGTAATAGATAGAAAGCGTTAATAAAGGGTTGGTTAAGAAAAAGATGTCATTAAATGGTCATACAAAATCAAAAAAAGAACATTATTAACAAAGTGGTTGAACTTGGAATTATAATCAAGGTAGAAGGAGGGAGTGAGGAAGTTTTTTCTGTGTACATAAGTCAGCGTTTCCTATCCGGATTGCTAAGGCTTTGTTTGGCTGTGCAAAGTATACGGAAGCTTACCTATCGTTTTCGGGAGGCTTCTATTGACTCTGTAGATAACTTTGAATGAACTCTCCATGCATATTAAGTGACTAACATATGCTGCATTACAACACTTCTTATTGACCTACTGTTACCTTTTTATAATGTTCATATAAATGTCAAGCGGGATAATGTTCTTTAACTCTTTTGGATAAAACACGCATCGGATGACTTATATACCTCGCTCGCTCCCCATGAGCAAGTAAATTGGTAGATACACGTAGAAGTAGTAGTTAAATGCGATAGTTTATCTTTGGAGTTGTTGAGGAACAATGGGCGGTTTAAGAATACCAATCGTAAAACAGCAGCAAAGCATGTTATTTTCAGGTCGGTAGATATTCTTCCCTTTAAGATGTCGGCCAGAACGTCACCTTTAAAGGCCACATTCATGCATAGCATCTCCTTTGGCACAGAGATGGATTATTCTTTATTGATTTATGTGTTCAGCTTTATATGTTTTTCTTTCTAACGCGTGTTGGATAGTCATTATCAAGTAATGTCTTCCTCAAAAGAGTGATCTCTTCTTCTACTGATTCGATGCTGCAGATTCTACGGATTTTGAGTAACAAGAGATACCATCAAGTTCCGCTTGCAATTGGTGGTGGTTACCCAAGTGTGAAAGTTTGTCAGCTGCCCATTCCATATAGGCTTTTGATATATTGATCTCTTCAGAGTCCCGTCAGTCTTCTTTCTTAGTCGAACGCCCTGAAATGAAACTGCCTGTCCGGTTTCTAATTCAATTGTAAAGGCTGGGTAGATGCTATTAAAAACCTGAAGGTGACATTTGCTATTCCATATGATAGGGGTGTTATCGGCGTAGCTTTTTTTACACACAGAGAGAGAAGTTATCGATGGTCAGTTTCAAAGGACCACTTTTCAAACTTGCCATGAAAACATCTGGAAGTGACCTTATTTTTTTGTTTCAAAATTCCATCTTACACACAGATACACACAAAATAATTATAAATACATATATAAATGCGATTGTACAGCTAAGTGAATGAATTCACCGTGAAAAAGAGACTCTTCGTTGAACTGTTTATTCTTATATATGGATAAATCAAGTTCACTTTTAACAGTTTGAAAAAATTTGGGCATTGCGTATATGATATTCATTATAATAAAGGTTTTAATGTATTTCTTAATGAATGAAAAACAAAATGATATCGCTGTTTTTACTGACGTTTCACTGTTCAATGCTATTGCTAATAGCTTTATCAAAGTATTAAACCGGAATTTACAAAATCCACTCAGCATATATACAACAAAGAGTTAAGAGGTGAGAAAATAGACAAGTTAGGTCAAGTGAAAAGGACATATTGAAAGTCAAAATAACAATTAAGACCACTCAACCAAATAACCAAGGGAAAAAGTGCATCTGCTATGGTATCAAAACAAAGTTTACTAACTTGATCATCGTTCGTCAGTCTGGGGTCGTTTTTTGTTCTCAAGTTGGTCAATTGGTGAAGATAACAAAACCAAGTGTAGATTGTTGGATTTGATCAGTGTGTAAAATTATAAAGTGGTGTGTGTGAACTTGCTTATCACATTCGTGTTGATTTTGTCACTTGATGGGGGAGGGCAGAGTTGTTGTAACCAGGTCAGATTCTGTTTAAGTCCATCATTCCTATTCACACAATTTGGATTCCACTTGATATGAGGTGCTTCTGATATTACACATTCTTTGTGGTCGCTGAAATGCTTTTTCTGGATGATGATTTCAATATTGTCAAAATCAATTTTGTGGCCTGATTCTATAGCGTGTAGACAAGCTATGGCTGCTGATTTTTCAAGCCTTTCTAGTTCAAGTGGATTTCTCGGTGGTCGAAGAGATGCTCGACGGGTTCATTTTTTCTGATTTTGATTTCTCGATATGTTTGTCCGATGTAGATTGCATCACATTCCGAGCAAGCATTTTATTTTATAGACACAATTAGATAGAGAATCTTTAGGGATTTGGTCTTTTATATGGACAAGGTTGCTTTGCAGTGTGTGTCTGATGTTTTGAAGAAAACTCTAATGGTGAGCTGATTGAGTACTCCTCTTCTGATATCATCTGACGTCTTCGCTTTATATGGAATAACGACTGTTGATGTCCATCTTTTCGGAATGCGTTTTTGGCCATACTTAATGTTTGTGTTGATTTTGTTGCTGAAGTTCCTTGGGTAGTTGTTTTGCTTGAGGAGAGTTTCAGTAATGTTTTATATTTCTTCCTCTTTTCCTTTGTCATCCGTTTTCAGAGAGTGTGCTCGTCTAAGAAGACTTGAAACAACTCTTTGTTATATATAAGCTGATTGGATTTTGTAAATTCCGGCCTAATAATACTACTTTGATGAAGCTATTAGCAGTAGCATTGAACAGCGAAACGTCAGTAAAAACAGCGATATCGTTTTGTTTTTCATTCATTGAGAAATACAAAATCGTGTATTATAATGTTTGTTCTGATGTTCTGTTTCCTAGCTTTTTTCAGCCTATAACGAATCCTTAGCGATACCATATTATTATTATTATTATTATATCCTTTAATTGCTAGAGGAACATAGGGCTTCAGCTGCGCATCTCAATTGCTTTCTGTTTTCTGCCAACTTTTTCACCCCGCTCCAAGTCTGCCCACATGCTCTCATCTCCTCTGCACATGAACTCCTCCAGGTCATCCTTGCACTGACGACCGACTCACCGCTTCCCTCTCGGGTTTCAATCAAGCTTGTCTAGTGATGTCACTTGATGGTTTGTTTCCTCAGAGTATGGCCAATCTATCTCCATTTCTTCCTGCCTGTTTGTTTCACAATTGGTTCCTGATTGGTTCGCTCCCAGAGATCCATGTTGCTGATTTTTTATGGCCGGCCATCTGATCTTGAATATTGAGCGAAGACAATTGTTAATGAAGGTCTGAAGTTTGTTTGAGATGCTCTTTATGAATCGCCAAGTCTCTGACCCTTTTAGTAGCACTGACTTCATATTGTAGTTGAAAATCCGGATCTTAATTTTGATGCTGAGTGCTACTGACCTCCACACAGACTTAAGAGTAATGTCAGTTTGTCATGCTTTTCCGATTCTTGCTTTGATATCCTCGTCAGTTCCGTCTGCCTGTAGTTGAAACGACGCTCTCCAGTTAAGGCAGGTAGGTAAAGGAGGTTGTTTCTTTCAGGTTCCTCCCATTTATGCTGGCTGATTCTTGTCTGTTGTTGTTGCTATTATATATATATATATATATATATATATATATATATATCGTGAGCAGTATTCATCTAATAAATATTCCTAAATTATAAATAACAATATTTGAAACATTTTACAAGTAGAATGAATATTCAGGTCATTAGTTTACAGTTCATTGATATCTAAGCGCGCATAATATATGATATGCAGGTGAATAAACACGAATCGTAATTTTTTTTTCTTCTTCCTCAGTGTGCCATTATAATCGTTTAATCGTTTAATTCCTCTTTTTATGTTAATTTAGTTATCTTTATTCATGTGAAAAGCGAAACACGCCTCTTCTTATCAAATATAAAAATACTGGCAAAAAGAAAATGAGACGAATAGTTAAAGTCAACTGTCTCAACAGTTACTGAGACAAGTCGACTGTTCTGTAAAAGAAAGACTAAAATAGGCGTGACATTCCACCGTGACGGAAGTTATAAATTTATTATTATATTATTATTCCCTTGCGTTCCGAGTGTGGCATACGGCTGGCCTCAACAACACATCTCCACTTCGTTCTGTTATCTGCCACCCTCTTCAGCCGGGTTCACGGTTGACCGAATTCTCTCATCTCTTCCTTACACAATCTTCTCTATGTCACCCTCTCACTGACGACTTACTCATCTCCTCCCGTTGGGATTCAACTCGAACATTGTTCTAGCATGGAATGTCATTGGACAGTTTGCTCAATGTGTGCCTCATAAATCCATCTCCACGTTCTCCTAAGTACTTGTTGAGCGACCGACTCTTGTCTTTTGGTTTGTTGTCAGACAGAGTTTCTTGTTGCTTATTCTTTCTGGCTGGCTGGCTGACTGGCTGGCGATTTGATCTCCGTTGTGGAGCCAGCTAGCAAAGCGGGTAGCTGTTGATGAGAGTCTGAAACAGGCTGTTGGAAATCCTTTTCATAACACTCTGGCCAAGTTTCTGAATCGTATAGAAACAGTGACTGACTTCACATTTGTGTTGAAAATGTGAGTCTTGTTGTTTATACTGGCTGAGTGTGGAAGACTTCTTAACTATTTGATTTTGACATCTTCAAGCGTTCTGTCGCCTGTGGATGAAACGATACTTTCCTGTCAGATAAGTGAAGGAGACAACCTCTGTCAAATCTCTCCGGCTGATGATGATTGGTGCTGGTTGCTGTTGCTGTAGACTCGTTATTTTCATCACCTCCATTTTCTCTGTGTTCACCTGCAGTCATATTTTCGCTGTCTGCTCGTGTCTTCAGCCAGTTTTTTTGCTTTTCGCCTGTCTTTGAGTTTGTGTGACATTAGATGCAAATCATCCACGCACCAAATCCAGATCTTCTAGAGTGTTCTTACCGGTTGTCCTGCATATTCCTGTTTTCTCACTCCCGCGCATACTCTCACGCAAAATTCAGTCCACCACAATTAAAAATATCATTGGTGATAATAGGTAGTCAGCTGCGTCCTACTCCAGTATTCACTTCGAACGCCTCTCTTAGTTTTCCTTTGTGGATCACCTGACATGTGGTCTTACCATATATCCAACTGTTGAATGAGGATGTCAGAGACTTGAGGTACGCCGTAGTTTTGAATTAGTTTCCTAATTACTTCTCGGTCTACGCTGTCGAGGGCCTTTTCGAAGTCGATGAAGTTTAGATAGAGGTTTGACTGTCATTCTGTGCTTTATTCTATGATGACGATGCGTAGAGTTGCGATTTGTTCAGCACATGATTCGCCTCTCCTCAATCCATCATGTTCTGATGGTGGGACGGAGTCCTGCATCCAGTGCAACCGTTATTCTCTCCAGGATGATGTGATTTAGTGTTTAACTTGGCGTCAGTGGACAAAAGCATTATTCCACGCCAGTCAGTTCTTGCACAGGTCTACTTCCCCCTTCTTCCAATCAGTAGGCCTCTTTCTTTTTCTCTAAACATGTTGCATTAATGGAGTGAGAGTGAGTGAGGTTATAGATTTGAAGTACTTAAATTGTATATTAGACTGAATTCTTGTCGTCTGAACTGTGTTGAGTCGTGTGCAACTACTCATATGAGTTAGTAGTATATGCCGTTGGAAGTATCAGCAATTTATTATGAAATTAATTGAACAGAACAACGAATGACTGGAGCACTGGTGTAATGTTCACATAGACTTGATGGAGTTAGTGAAACAAACAGCTGAGTGTATTCTAGTGGTAGACATGTTTATGGGAGAATTCTTCTCTATAAGCATTCCTATAATCTACTATATGTTCCCAATTTAGTGACGTAGGAGGGAGCTGACAGGCAGTGTAGTATTGTGTTAAGCTTCCCCTCATTATTCGTTGGAGATTTAAAATTAGATGGTATATGTATATTATTTTTGTGTTATTAATTTATTACTGAGCCCCAATAACTCACTGGTAACGTCTCTGACTGCAGCACTCCGTAACGTGGATTTGAATTTCAGAAGGGATATGAATTCCTAAAAAGGTTACAGATACGCCTTGCTGACTGGTGAGTGCCAGACAACTAGCACGAAACCTAGGTCTTTGTGAGTCGGTGACACAACGTTTGGGTGTCCCGGGTTGGATCCTCGGCCACACATGCACTCCTTTACCTCGCTAAGCCATTATTAATAGCTGGTAATAAGGAAAGGTTGGGCATGAGGCTAGCAACCCCCGATCCAGTAAAAATAAACAGTGCTACAGAAACTTCAATCTTCTAGCTTGAACCCCTGTGCCTCACTGGGAACGTGAAGGAATAAAATTAAAAAAAGTCCTGAAAGTGTTACCTATTCGAAAAATGAAACATCCACGATCCCTAAGATAACCGAAATGATAGTGGACTTAAATTTACAGGTGCATATCTGTAAAGTGATTTGGGAATTATCCTTGAAAAAGTGTTTTATGTGGTTTCAATTATGAAGGGTTATTATTTAACCTGTCCTCCTCTGAGATAGAAACATTTCTGCGTACATGTTTTTGTCTTAATGCCTGTGCACGTCTCTATAACTACGCAACAACGTAGCAGTGTATGCCTGTGCAAGCCCGCATACCTCTTAAGGTTTTCCTGCCTATTTTTATAAGGAGTACTTGGTAAACGTGACTCACAACAGCTAGCTAGCTTACATGGTCCCACTAACATTGACGATACAGAGGTTGAAAATATATCTAATGTCAAGTACCTTGGACTGAGTTTTTCCACTGATCTTTTCTGGTCTTCTCACATCTTGCTAGTTACTACAAAGATGTTTCGCTTAACGTTCTACGTTAGGAAATTTAGGCAGTCTGGCATAAAGCAGTCTTTGCTTTCTCAGTTTGTAAATTCTTGCATTCTACCCATCCCCTTATACTGCTCCCCATTAATCTTTCCTGGAGTACTTAAGAAAGACTCTGCCTAGCTGAGAAGGGTAGGCACTAAAAGCCGTTAGTAGGGCAAGTGGGATATCGTTAAACAAACTGATTAACACTATTGCGGATAGACATATAATGTCATGTAAGAAACTAGCAAATACAATATTGTCGGACCCCGAGCATCCTCTCTATATGCAGCTGTCTCCTTGCATTTCATCTGGTAGAACTAGAAGCAGCTATAGGAGACTATATGCTAGGACTTCCAAGTACAAAACTCCACAATACCATATCTGGCACAGCTGTTACGTGATGAGACATTGGTTAGGTATGACACGATCAACTTACTGCGGCACTCTAACAAGTAGTCCCATTAGATTTTGTTTTCCTTTCTTCGTTACTATTATATTGTTGTTTACATCTTCTGTTACACACTAATTTTTTGATATATTTTATATCCCGTGGTGCATTGTTTAAAATGTAAACACAACGCTGTTTCTTTTTCTTTTTTGTTTGTTGCTTTTTGATTTTAAAATCTTATAAAATTTATGAGGTAATTAGATGCAATATATTGTAATGCAGGATGAAAATTCCATACCTGTACCACATATACTGTTTGGAATAAAGCTGTTATTATTATTTTTAAATTAGTAAATAATATCAGACTATATGAAAATCAGTCATTATTGCATGCTGTTAAGGATCGTCCATTAATTCAGCATAATATACTGATGTAGAGGAATGCACTGCATTGCAGTCACATCGATTTTATTCAACAGGGAGTAATAATTTTGCAAGCAAACAATTCTGTATCCAAAAGGTTATCTACATGCTGATTTGTACTTTTAAGCTGTCAAAATGTCAGAAGGCATTTTTCATTTTTGGTGGTGAAATTCTTCCACTTCTCAATACGTCAGGATTCCGACATACAACAACAGTCATAAAGATTGTGTTAGTCGACGTGAACAAATCACTGTTAATCAAATCACAAAGCCAGAATTACATATAGATATGCAAAAGTGTATTAACCAGTTATGTTGGAAGTCTAATTTTCACAAAGTATCTGTGTCCCGACCGAAACCTGCTACCTTGTCGTGGTGGTCGGGCTTGAATGCCGCAATGACCTATTCAAGCTATACTGGCTGAGACTTATGTCTCTTGAGGTCTACCATGCCAGGCAGGTTGTTTGGATAGCGGTTAAACAAAAAGCAGCTACCCAATCCAACATCATGTCCAATACAAAATCACAAAATTTCATGCCGGATCGGCCGTGGCCCGGATTAACAACGACCGCGCTTCCTGCTGCCGTGTCACAGGGCAGGAGTGATAAATCTGCTACTGAGACACACCAAACAAAAAAGAACGAACAAAAACAGGCCGCGTGTGACCGGCCTCAAGCAGTTGTCCCCTGGGCTCTGCGGTCACGCAACCAACTTCCACGGTGTGGGCAGCCGGGAAGTAACAATCGCCCTCACAATCCGAAATGCACACGAAACCTCTCTATTACTCACTCATCTTTGTCTTCATCTTCATCTCTATCATCTTGCCTTCCTTCCACTGATGCAACTCCTCGACTTGATAGCTCTCCACTTCCTCTCCACTCTGCGTCCACTAAAAACGATGGAAGCCAAAAAACCACCACCGACAGCCTCTTAAAGCCGCGCCACCAATTTCATATAGGAGCTCTTAATGTTAGGACACTTTGCCAAATAGGACAACAAGCATCACTAGCCAAGACCCTGGCATCACGAGCCATTGATGTATGCTGTGTTTCAGAAACACGCATACAAGACCCAAGTGTGGTTATTCACCTAACCCCACCTGGCCAACAGGTTGAATCTGCAAAATTCACCTTGAGGGTGTCAGGAGATGCCACAGCTAGTTCACGAGGATTAGCTGGCGTAGGGATAGCTTTGAGTACTAGGGCAGAAAAGACATTGCTTGACTGGATCCCGGTAGATAGCCGAATGTGTGCTGTCCGCCTGAACGGATCAGTAAGAAGGAGGAAGGACTGCACTACTCGCCGATGCCTTTTCGTAATCTCCGCCTACGCCCCCACTGACTGCAGTTCAGATGAAACGAAGGATGAGTTCTACCAAAAGCTGTCTAGTTTGGTGGAAAGGCTAAACGCTCAGACATAGTCGTTCTAGCTGGTGACTTTAACGCTCAAGTAGGGAAATTGTGTCAATCTGAGAAGGATGTCGGTGGCACCTATGGAGTTCCGTGCCAGCGAACCGACAACGGTGACCGTCTCCTACAGTTCTGCTCTGATAATCATTTGTTTCTTGTAAGCACTAACTTTAAACACAAGGAGAGACACTGTTTGACTTGGAGACCCCCTTCATCAAACCAACGCTGGACACAAATAGACCACATAGCAATAAGCTATCGTTGGCGTGGGTCGGTAGGAGATTGTCGCTCCTTCTGGAACACGTGCGTAGATACCGACCATGCACTGGTCCGCGCTCGGGTGTGCTTACGACTGAACGGACGTAGGAAACAGCTGGCGGTAAAACCATCACGTCCCCAGCTCGATCAGGAAACTAAATCCGTATTTGAGGAAGAACTAGCTAAACACATATCTGTGTTCGACAGCTGTGCTCACCCTGAAGAAGCTTGGAAAAATATCCAGGCAGCCATAGATACAGCTGTAAAAGCTGTGAATAAGGTAAACCCAAAGGTGAGTAAAAACCACTGGATCTCCACCGCCTCATCCGAACTGATAGATGCTAGAAGACTTATTCCGGCGAGCTCCGAATTCAATGAGGAGCGAAAGCTGCACAAGAGGAAACTTACGAAAAGTCTCCGCAAGGACCGTGAACAGTGGTGGGCGACAAAAGCCAAAGAGATGGAGAAAGCTTCGAGGATAGGCAACACCAGGCAACTCTTTGGACTCATCAGGGAAACGGGTGGGAGAAGACAAATCATTAGTGAGACAATCTCGGAAAAAAATGGCACTATAATTAGCTCCCAGGATAGACGACTGGATCGTTGGAAAGAGCATTATGAGGAGCAGTTTAATTTGCCCACAGCCACGCTCAACCTTCCGAGCATCCAACACCTCCCTGAATGGGATATAGACACAGGTCCTCCGTCACTAACTGAGGTTACTAAAGCTGTCACCAATCTGAAACTAGGCAAAGCAGCGGGACCTGATGGAATGACTCCAGAGGTATTTAAGTACGGTGGAGACAGCTTACTGTCCGGATTAACTGAGGTACTAGGCAGCGTCTGGGAATCAGAAGAAGTCCCATCGGGTTGGTGTAAGTCACTGATTATCCCCATATACAAGAAGGGAGACAAGTCTTCCTGTGATAATCACAGAGGGATTAGCTTGACTAATATAGTATCTAAAGTCTTAGGCTCAATAATCATGCGTAGACTGAGTGGTGCTCGGGAAGCACAAACACGAGAGAGCCAGGCAGGCTTTAGACCAGGAAGAGGGTGTATTGATCATATCTTCACCCTCCGACAGATTCTAGAACATAGGCATTCCTACCGGCGTCCAACAGTCATTATATTTCTTGACCTAAAGGCAGCATTCGACTCTGTCGATCGGGAAGTTCTCTGGAGATGCTTGGCTGTAAAGGGAATTCCGAGAAAATATATTGCACTGATTAAGGCACTCTACTCGTACTCATACAGCCAGGTGAGGGCTTACGGCGAGCTGTCATCTGAACTGATGACGACCAGTGGTGTCCGTCAAGGATGCCCATTATCTCCTTTTCTATTCAACTTCATCATAGATGTGTTAATGGACTTAACCCTAGGTGACTTCAGCGACTCAGGGATTGACTTGCTACCGGGGAATAATCTCGTTGACTTGGAATATGCAGACGATATAGTCCTTCTAGGCGAAGACGCTGACGAAATGCAGAGTCTTCTAAACACCTTGAGCCGCAATCTACGAATGTTTGGCATGCGATTCGCTCCCGCCAAATGCAAGATGATGTTACAGGACTGGACTACATCGACGCCTAGTTTAAAAATAGGAAGTGAAGTGGTAGAGCACGTTGACCGCTTCACTTATTTGGGAAGTACCATCAGCCCCAACGGGCTGATCTCTGACGAAATCTCAGCACGAATACAGGGGGCTCGTTTCGCATTTGTTAGTTTACGCCGACTCTGGCGTAGACGAGATGTTCGACTATCGACCAAAGGGCGGGTGTACTGCTCATCAGTCCGCTCCGTCCTCCTTTATGGTTGTGAGACCTGGCCACTGAGAGTGGAAGACATGAAAAGACTAGCTGTCTTTGATCATAGGTGCCTGCGTTCTATTTCCCGTGTAAAGTGGCATAATAAGGTGAGCAACATGGAGGTTAGGCGTAGAGTTCTAGGTAAACAGGGGAAATCAATCGACGAAGTCGTGAAGCTACAAAGACTGAGATGGTTAGGACATGTGTTACGTATGCCAAGCCATCGCCTCCCTCGACGAGCAATGTTAGCGGATATAGGGTCAGGCTGGAAAAAAGCTAGCGGCGGTCAAACAAAAACTTGGCATCAGTCAATGAAATCCACAACAGTTGGTCTAAGCCACGTAGGAAGGTGTAGACTTCCAGGCTGGGGTCCTCGGGACGGTAAAAATCTATGGTTGGAAACAATTGGTGACATGGCTCAAAATCGTTCTCAGTGGCGCAGATGCATCCACTCCTTGTGACTTATGATCTCCAATGAAACTGTTTTGTTTTTCTTTATTACTCCTTTGTCTCACACCTCTGCTCACTGTTTCTATTATGCTTTTCTTGTACTTTCTTCTCTTGCTTCGCGTGCTACACGGAATGTGGCGACTTGAACTTCCGCACATTTGTGCAAAGTTCTATGTCGAAAACAGACAGACAGACAAAGTATCTGTGTTCTGCCTCTTTCACTTAAATTTCGTGCTTTTTACATGGATTGAGCCAAGATTATCTTCACTACGTTTGAGCCGCAAGTTATTATATCTTGCGACTCCATATTATTTTGTTTACTAGATATATCACACAGTCAGTGAAACAGTATTACTTACTGGATGACACAGTTTCGAACAAAATTTATTCTTCATAATCATTTCATCAATTGTAATCACACGACTTTGAAACTTGAGTTTTATAGTTTTCTTTGTCTTCTTCCATTTGTCGTATGGGTAGTAGAATTTTCCAGATATCTGGGACAATATTCAAATCTGGGATATTGAATCATTCCTACTACATGTATTTTTACTTGATTCGATAAACAAAGCTTCTGTTATCACTCTATCCCTCCACCCTGTGACATTAGATTAGATTTTAAAACCGTTATCCTATCCCATCCATCCTATTGTATGGTTGTGTGTAAGTGCATGTAGTGAATGGTATGACTGAACTTTTCTCTAGGTTTCTTATCTTATTTGGGTCAACTATTCTAGATTTCTCTAAGTTTTTATGTTCAGCTAGTCTGACTGCCCCTGTTCTACTAGTGCGACCTATGTATTTGACCTGACAATCATTGCAGGCAGGGTATTAGATAAGCTAAATTGTTTTGTTTTAATGGCTCCACAGGATTAATCCTTTAAACGAAAAAGCTTTGTTCTAATTGGGTTTGTGGTCTTGAAAGCCAGCCACTTTTATTCCTACCTTGTTAGGAATTCTGAGTAACGTTTCCCAGCTTCCTTCCTTGCATAGGATTACTGCTGATGATTTAGATTCCTTATTGTTGGTGTCGTCATTATTATTATTATTATCACTATTGCTACATCCATTATTTATTTTATTTTTACATTTACTTACGTATTTCCTGACTGATTTATCAGGGTTATTATTAAGTTTCAAGGCTTCTTTTATGTGTCTCACTTCCTATCTTGGATTTTGCTTGGTAATACTTAATTTTGTGCCCTATTACTTGAACATCCACCAATCCTATTTTCACTCACATAGGATGGGATGATCGGAAGTCCAAATATCTGTTTGAATGTGTGGGTTTCCTGTAAACACTAGTGTTTAACTTCCCATCTTCTTTCCTTTTTACGTTGCAATCTAACATTGGAAGCTCCCCTTCTTGACTTTCTAATTCATAAGTGAATTGAATTGCCTCCACCTTTGAGTTGATGTGTTCGAAAAATCTATCTATATCTTGTGTTCTGAGTACAGTGAATGTGTCATCTAGATACCTCCACCATACTTTTGGGGTGAGGGTGAACGTTTCAATCGCTATGTTTTCCCATCTATCCATGAATATATCCCACGGCAACTCCCTCAGCTTGTTTGTATATTTTCCCTTGGAATTTAAATGCTGTGGAAATCTGGCATAGCTGTTGCACTCCCAGCATTATGTCCTCAAGTGACGCTTTTAACCTAAGTTTCAGTTCTTGGTCAGAAATGAGTTCATTTCTGACTGCCTCTATAGCCATATTTATTGGTATACGTGTACATAAATTGACAATGTCAAAACTAACCATTTTTTCTTCATTATCTAATTTTAAATTATCTAGTCTGTGTTTTAGTTCATAAGGATTAGTTAGTCTAGATTTCGAGTGACTTTTTAAGGGATTCAATACTATGGCTAAATATTTAGACAATTTATAAGTAGGTGAATTTCTAAAATCAACTATAGGCCTAATAGGGTATCCTGACTTTTGAACTTTAACAACACCATACATCCTACTGGGGTTATTAGTTTTGGGCATATTTATCTATCTAATAAACAAACTAATAGGGAATTAATTATCACCACAATGCCCAAATTTTACACATATATTAATATCTTGCAACTATTCAACATAAGACATATTCAGCATAGGACATCAGAGAATAATGCAGCTTACGAAATCATGTAAGTAGCACATTGCACATCACCAGAACAATAAGGGATTTAAAATTTAGGTAAACATTTAGGTAAACAAAGTCAATTTATACACCTATCATTCCAGCGCATGGGATCAACCATCTTTAGACGTATTTATCAGCGTTGTTTCCCTTTGGCTGATCTTAAATTGCTGCTCTTAACAATTAGAACACCACTGAAGGGCTATTGTTTTAAGTAAGAAACATGTATATTGAATTGACATGAATCTTCATGTGTGAGTATTATGGCTGGAGTCAACTGAATTCGTATACTTCACACATTTATCCCCTTTAGTGAATTTAAATAAATCAAGAACAACAGTGGTGGTTTGTGCAGAACACAAGATGGTACCATCCTTCTTTTATTTCGTTGGCTTCTAACCAGCTGCTTGCTTACAACCTAAATAAATTGTTAATTATTTCATGTACAGAAAAGATTTTAACATACCCAACTACACAGCGAGTTCATTTTTAAACATAAAAGCAATCTATGCATACAATGGTAATATCAATAATAATAATAATCACTTTATCCTAAACAATAATATTAATAATCGTACAGAATGTAATCGTTTAGTGTTACCTAAACAAATGAAAGAGAGAATTAAAACGTCTAGTTACCAGAGAGGGCAAGGAAAGACTGATAACCAATTCTTTCTGAACACATAAATTGAGTTTCAGGCGCTTGATAGAGATTGATTCAGCAAACTTCAGGAGAATTGAAGTCTTTTGCCTATTGATGATAATTTTTTGAATGTAGCTTGATTCCACATCGTATTTTTGGTAAAAGTATGGAATTTTCAGCATTTGATATGCGAAACCCAAATTTCGAAGGCCAACCATTGAAATCAGGTGTTCGTCGGCCGGGGTCGAACCCTGTACCATTTGCATGGTCGGCTGTGTTATCAACGCGAATTCCACTTCATAACCCGTATCAATGAGATGTCTGGCAATGGCATTGTTAGAAGCATTTTTCCTCACTGTAGATGTGGCCTTTTTGGTATACGTTGAGAAAATAGGAGGTATGCCCTTCTTCTTTATGTTCTCCCGATGTACCGGTACATGTAAATTTATATACACATGTAAAACTAGCCTAATTTCACTAGTGTGGTCTATGTTTGAGGGAAAGATTTCGTGACTGATGTATATATTTATTCATTATGCTTAAAGCATCTGGAGATCTAACGTCTGATCTGTATTCTTCCCCCCACTTAAAAAGGGGTTCGGTGACGTTTTATGTTTTAAACTATCTAAATATTCCATCACAGTTGGATTCTAACAATCGAATTAGGCAGACAACCCTTCATTATACAAGAAGTAACCGCCTATAGCAGTCTAGTGTAAACGGACGAAACTTTTTGTTTTTGAAGATAATGGAGACGATTTCTATCTCAGTTAAATAATATTTCGTGTGCTTATATTCTCTGAGGTGTATGGTTAAATCGAAACGCTTTCAACATGGTTCCAAGCAACTTCTTCAGGGGCTACTTAAGTATGAATTGAGCGATTTTCGGAATTCACTAAGGTCTATTTATAATCGTTTCTTCTCATGAGCTGATGGTGATCAGTCATCTTTAACACATTTATAATTTAACAAGTGTGAAGAGGGTGTGAAAATGTACAGAAGGAACATATGAGGCTGATAATAGTGGATCAATTATTAAAGCAAAATCAAACTAAAAGTAAAATTAAAAATTAGGAAAGTTAAAGAAAAAATCAAATTCTTTTTTACAGGGAACGACTAGTGAACAGGTTAAGACCAAGGAGGAATAAGAGACTGGACAAACTTTTTCTGTATACACAGAGTTCGGGGTTGTATTGACGGATTGCCATTGCCTTTTGTATCATTTGGCCTCATCTTGTATATGGTCTTGAGAAACGACTCTGGTGGAGCTAAATGGCCTGAGTTCATCAATTTTGATTTTCTCTTTTACTTTTTTAATTTTTACTTTTAGTTTGCTTTTGCTGTAATAGATAATTCACTATTATCAGGCTCATATGTTCCTATTGTACATTTTCACACCCTCTTCACACTTGTTCACACTTGGACACTCAACTGCTACCTTTATTCTCACTCAATAGCAATTTTAACCATATCACATTCATAATTTTCGTGTTAATTTGTACTGGTATTGAACATCCCCTTCAACCAGTATTTGATCTTTTGACATAAAAATTGTTCCTTACTGATTGGTAACTTTGATCTGCGTCAATAGGTCTCCTGAGTGAAAATTTATCCTACTGACAGCCTTCCGGAAATTCTCTGTAAATTTCAATAAATCTACTGTTTAGTCACTTAACAAATCAATAAAGGAAACGTCACCATTTCAAAAATGGTGAAATGTTAAGTGCGCAAAACTTATCAATACCGAATTAAATTAAAAAAGGATTAAAAGAAAAACTTCTGAAGATGACTAATACAGGGTTAAACTCATCAGGAGAGACTTAAAGATGTTTGATGGGTGGTAACCAGCAGTGGAACCTGGAATGCCGATTTCGTCCTATTTGGAAGTCATCAGTTGGATATACCCTCCTTCCCCAGTGAGTGTTGGTGTACCCACTGTAGTTCAAACCCAGTATCCATTGTTTCAAAAGTTAGACATTAGTTGCAGAACAAGAGATGGTGTCTCTCTTGGCTGAACTGTGTTCACTTCACATTGTGAAACAAAACGGCTGCAGTAGGATTGTTTGCATGGACAACGAAAGCTAACCACCAATCAGAGAACAAAACCTATTAGGAAAAGAAACTACCCATAGTTTGTTGATAATATAGTATTTAACATTTGAATAAAGCAAGAACAAAAACAGTGGTTTGGTCAGAATACAAAATGGTAACATCATTGTTTATTTTGTTGGCTTCTCATCAGCTGTTCACAGCCCAAGGTCATTATGAAGTATATCTACAGAAAAAATTTTAACTTACTTGCACAGAGCTCATTTTTGAACAAAAATCAACCAATATTTATGCATACTGTAATAACATGAAAACTTTCAACACAAAGTAATCAAACGAAAGAGAGAATGAAAATATCCAGTTACCAGGAAGGGCAAGAAAAGACTGACAACTGTTTCTTTCTGAATGCATAAATTAGGTTTCAGTCTCTTGATGGAGATGGCTTCAGGAAACTTCAGGAAACTTTGAACTCTTTTGCCTATTGATAATTTCAAACGATCTTGCGATGTGCACATCATGACCGTGTTGAGAAGATACCTGGCGATGGCACTGTTGAAGGCATCTGTTCCCCTTAAACGTAAGCTTTTTGGTACATGTTCAGATAATCGTAGATATACCCTTCTTTCTGTCCTTCCAATGTAACTACTCCCGCAGATAGATGTAAATTTGTATATACAGTTAGAGCTAACATGTGAAGGTTATCTATCGATTTTTGAAAGCTTAAAATAGCACGTTGTTCGATAGGCTACGGCTAGTCACGTACTCAGCCTTCTGTTGACCATTGCTGCAATGTTTTACAGTTTTATAATCAAGTTGAATAATGTAGATTAGCTTTCCCTCCATTGTGACTGATTTGTGATTTGCCTGTTACCTGTACTGCTTTCCTGTATATCATAAGCACTGAATTCTTAGGCAGGCAATTATACTTTGAAAAATACAAAACAAATCTTTCAGGAGATATTCAATAACAAAGTGTATGTGTGTGTGTGTCACTTGGCAAACTGAATACTGCACAGACGCGTGCGCGCGCACACACACACATACACACACATACACACACATTTTTAAAATTTCTTCCAACGTTAATAATGAATGATTTAGGGAAATATCTAATTTTGAATGGAGAAATTAAAATTCTTAATTTTTTACTCTGAGCATTTGTAAAAAACTCTTCTCTATATAACCGGTGTAAAATAAAGGATTAAAACTAGGTCAAAATGTGACACTTTCCCAAGCAAACTTTAACAACAGCAACAACAACTCAGGTGTTAGTGGAAAGAAAAACAGAATAGCAACACGGAGGAGTAGTAGGATACAAAAAGGCAAACCTAACCAATTAATGAAACCTATTTGGATGGTTTCGGTCAAGAGATTTTATTCCAAAAACTTTGAGGGGTTAGAGGGTTGGGGGTGGTGGACAATGCTGAAGGGTGATCAGGGGTTTTGTTATTATTTTTTTTTTGGTTTTTTTTTGTTTTTTAATTTAAAGTTCCAGAAAAAAAAGGTAAATTTATTAGTTTAAGTCTTCTGAAGAATATTAAAAGCAACAGTCAACTTTTTGTTGTTGTTGTTGTTTAATATGGTGAATGCGTCCTATTTTTATGCGGATCAGTTATCTTTACTTATTAGTTAGAAGACTGATTACATTCAAATCAAAAAGGGGAAAAAAAGAAATAGAGAAAAGGCAGACTGAACTTATTTGAGTTTTGATTACTGACCGCATTTTTTGAGTTATTGAACTACTACTGATCGGTTAATATAAGTAGTTGGACGATGGTGAAGTTAAACAATAATAATAATGCTTGTTAACCAGTTACATAGAAGCAGTCTAAATATCACACGACGTAACTCCATTGTAGATAAGATTTTATTTTTAGATAAATCACACAGTGTTGTATAGTAATATCAGCTGATGATGACACTGAGAACAAATTATTACTTCTCATAATCATATCAAGTCATTCACTCACTCACTCACACAATTAGGGTGGTATTTAAACCTGCAAACTCACTCAGAGACAAGCTGTGTAGGTTAAAGGACCCTGTAGGTTGACCTAAAAAGACAGAATAATGTAATTTACAAAATACCCTGCAATGACTGTGAGGTCAAATATATAGGTCAAACTAGCAGATCGGGAGTAATCAGATTGATGGAACACAAGAATTTAGCTAAAGTGAGAAGGGTTGACCCTAAGAAGTTGAGTAGTTTTGAAAAAAGTTCAGCAATTCCACTACATGCATTAACACACAATCACACAATAGGGTGTGAGAGAGGGTTAAAATTCTAAAAAGTAATCTAGGTAGTTAGAAAGAGAGGTTGATTACTGAATCCTTGTTCATCGAGTCTGCACCCTACACAACACATGCAACAGAAATGATTCAGTGCAAATACCAGAGATGTGGGAGATATTATTACCACCAGTCAGTCAATCAGTCAGCTCAGAAGAGGATAATAAATAATCTCAAAAGTTGTATTTCAGTTCAATTCACGTACATCACAACATTCTAACAAGTTACTTATTTATTTTGACTATAAAAACACTCGTCTTATTTCCCATCTGATTATAATTGATCAATAACACTCGTGTTATTATTTCTGAATGCACATTCTCTTATATTGATTGATTTTTATTCAAATGTCTAATCATCAATTCCACTCATGCATGTAAATGAAGGAAGAAAGCTGTGTGAGTGAGTGACTGGCCTGATATGATTATGAGCAGTGATAATTTGTGCTCGAAACGTCATTAGTTATAATAACTGTGTAACACTGTGGGATTTTTCAAATAAAATCTTATCCATAATGGAGTTACACTCTAGCAGAGTGCCCAAGTTTTATACTTATATCACACTATGGTTTGATTGGTCTGGAGTTGACCTCACCTGGGGTTTTCTTCCAGTTGAACTTCAAGGCTAGTTATTTATCACAACCAAATTATTTCATGTTAGCCTTCAGTTTTTATCAAATTAGCCTCATCAGGAACCGACATATCAACAGAAATAGAGGATTTTCGGTTGTGTATAAATCACTGAACAGAAAATTATGTAACAAGTTAAATAAATGACCATTTGAGTAATATATAAAAATAATATATATCAAAGTTTTACTTTGCATGTACGGATGTTCAGAGATGAATGACGCATAGATACATAAATAGTATTTCATTAGGTCGATTTCACCTTTAAAATGTTCAGGATATTATTGACTGGTCTGATTTCAAATCAATATTCAGTCATAATTTTTTGCTCAAATCTCATTCACGTTGTAAATAAGACTTAGTGAATACACTAAACTGCTCAAAGGTGAATTGGAAAGTTATGAAATACGTTAGAAGAATTAAAAATTTTGATGACTAAGGCAAGGCCGGTTAACTCGTGTGTGCTGAAAAATTGGTGGCAGTGTGCTACTGAACCACATGATAGCTGGACAGTACTGTCGATTACTGCAGTGAAATGAAAAAGTTAGGTGAAAGTTAGGTCGCATGGTTCGTAGTTGTTATTGCAGTGGACTGGTGATTCGGCGGTCACTCGTTTGAATCCCATTGTAACCTAGATAGTAACTTCAAATACACTTAACTGTGAAGTCGCAAGTGTACATAAGTATTTTTCAATGTATGCGTGTACATTAGGTTTGACAGACAAGAATAAAACTTGGTTGGAGGATTTCGTCATGAGATGACATAGGTTAGGGGACTATTGGAAAATCAGGGAATACTGAACAGCTAGCTGTTTAGTCGGCCTGGTTTTGGGCTCTTCAGCAGTACTCTCCTGCACTGCAAGGTATGAGCCCAGGACCTTCTGGTTACAAGGCGACCAACCTTGTAGATCATTAAGCTACTGGGACTCGATCCAATGACCCATGAATTCTAACAATTGGCACAATGCCTAGTGCTTCAGAACATACAAAGAAGAGATGAAAGCGTACTGCCTTGGTTAGGCTGTTCTTTACTATTTAGATCACTTTGAAAGAGGCCTTTGTTGAAATTAAGTGGTTAGTTGATTGCTCATTGAACGAAAACGAATCCTAATTCACTCTCTTATTACTCAGATCTGATGAATTTGCAGTCATGACGCTCTAGAAGCAGAACTACATCTTCTAACAGAAGCCTTCATCCAAAATAGATAACTACCATGATTCATCGACAAGAATATTAGACCAAAGAACCAGAGGATGAAACATTACTTGTTCCAAAAGATAAATTTTACAGAAGCCTGGATTTCAAGGGAGACTTGGCCTGTAATATCTTCGAAAGACATATACTGGCATCTCTAAAATGAGTGTTCTTTGAAGAGATGCTAAGAGTAGTAGTGTTCTCCAGTTGTCCATTGATCTGCAGAAGCCGTAAGGACAACATCTCGCATACATCAGTTCACATGTTGCTGTGGAGATAGGTATATGAGTCGTTCGACGCGTATCTTTTGAGAAAGGGTTCAAGAACACAATCCCGCATGGCTGTAAAAAGGTAATAGTGGCTGTATAAGGAGTGTGATAACCGGACGCCCTATCAACACTAACCAATCCATTTCAACAAACACCTCCTTCAATGTAATCTATGCAGTCAAGAATAGCCTTCTCAGGGCAGTACGCTATTGTCTCCTTTGTATTATCGAAGCTCCTTAGACATTCATTTAGAAAAAGCAGAGTTCTGTATACAAGAAAAATTAATTAAACCATTTTCACTACCATGGCAACACTTGTGTTCACTTCTACTCACTTGATGTCTGTATGCCTGCTTTTCTAGCTTCTCATAACTCTTGTATTTCACCACAACACTTACATAATTCCATATTTTCAAGTATTGATTTTATGAAGATTTTGTTAGATTGTTTCGGGGATTTCATCATGAGATGGGATCAGTTAGAGAACCGTTGGAAGTCCTTGGAGTACTGGACAGCTGTCTCGTCCTAGGTTGGAATTCCTCATGAGGATGCAACTACCGGTTGGTTACAGCAGGTGGGAGGAAGTCAGGTTAGTTACTCATCAGAGTAGACATTGTGAGGTGGTCGCGCTATGTCGTGAATTGGTCGAAGCCAGAATTCATGGGCGGCGTCCCAGTGGCTTAGTGATCCACATGATCACTCACTTTGTAACCGGAAGTTCTTGGGTTCGACGCCCGATGGGTGTTACTGTTGAAGGGTTCCAAACTAGGGCAGCACAGCTTCCCAATGCTCCCTAGCGGTTTTCTAATGGTTCCCTAACTGATATCAACTCGTTATGAAAGTCTCCAACGAATTGCATATTTTTATCATCGTTAGCATTTACATCCTAATAAAAAAATCACTCAATAGATTGTCCGTCTTGTTGCGTGACGACAATACACTTGAATTGAATTTCTCTTATGCCATAGACTAACACTAACAACTATTTTTGATACCTCATCATCACTACTACCCTCTTTCGAATCGACACCCCCAACCCATTGGTTACAGTTTCGATTATGCATCACATGTTTTGAAATATTTTGATAACAGAAAAACAGTCCTGTCTAATTTTTACTCTTGTCTTGTCTGACAAACATAATTTGCAAACACGCACACATAGAAAAATAAGTATACATAACTACGATTGTGTGTATAGTTAAGTGAATGAATTTGTCTAAAAGAGACTCTTCACTGAACTAAATGTTTTGTTTTCATTAGTGTTTGGATGGGGAATTTTATCCTCAATTGTTAGCTATTAATTCAGTAACAGTTAGCTAACCCTATAGTTATCAATGGCGACAATTAAGAAAGCTCATACATGAGAAATATCTTTGAAATAAGAGCTCAAAAACTGAAACCATTTGATGTAGATATAGTACACAAGCTAGCCAGTCAAATCACTTAATTCAATATTATCCAAAACGAAAGATCAGACCAACAGAAAAAGGAGATAAAATTATTACCATTTACAAAATAAATTGTATGAACTGTAACAAGCATTACATCGGTGGTCGGAATGGTCATCCCCTTCGAATCAGAATCCAGGAAGACACATCAGCCGTAAAAAGACATGATAGCCATATTCTTTCATATCAATGCATATAGACAATTATGGACATCAATTTGATTGGGATAATGTCGAACTCTTAGACAGCAGAAACACCAAAAGTGCAGTCAGGGAATTCGTAGAAGCCTGGTAGTCAAACTAAAATGCAATTAATAAACAAATTAATATAGACGAAATATTTTTTTTATTTTTTTATTTTTGATTACAGCTTGATTCCACACTGTATTTTTGGTACAAGTATGGAATTTTCAGCGTGGATATCGGTAGCCCAAAATTCGCAGGCCGACCATAGATATCAGGTGTGCGTCGGCGTGGGCTCGAACACCGGACCATGTTCATGGTCGGCGAGAGTCCTAACCACTGTGCTACCGACGCCATACTAACTAATAAAAAGTAAATCATGTGACGAGAAAGTTTAAAATTCAAGTCAATAGAAAATGGACAATACATATGTAAAGATGGTTACCAGGAGACGCAATTCTATCACTCATGGAAAAAATTGAAATCGTTTCACTTTGTGCTAAATATTGCGCTGAGTGAGGATGTTATCCATAGGGTGGACGACAAAAGCTCCTCAACTAAACCAACCAGTTCAGAGAACACTATTAATTACAAAGCTCATATAGTAATCTGTGAACGACCTTTAGCTCCGGCTTTATTTTTAATATAACGCTATAAAGCACTTCTATAAGCTATTTTCATTTGTATATAATGGTCATGCCTTAGAGAAGACAGAAACTGTGTTGGAATGTAAGCATTTTTGATTCCTTAATGATTATAGTAGCTGAATGCAATACCCTGTGTTCACCACGTCTCAACATATATTTGGTTCCTTGGCTACTCATGACTAAGCCAACCATTTTACTGGGAATTCACTAATCAATATTCAGACAGCACACTCACAGGTCATTCAATTGACATTAGAGGAAGAAAGGATGACAATTAAACTGATCGCACTTAGAGAGGTTTGTCTGAGTATGGCGACAATGCCGTGAAACTGGAAGTGCAGTCAGACTCCTCTAATAGCAAGTAGACATGGACTCATGTGTGTGTGTGTATGTGTCGTCAGCCATAGGCCGCAATCTCAAACTATGCACTTGTTTTGAAGTGGTATTGATCTGTACGGTGTCTGAAAGACAGATAAGACAGAATACATGCTCACATACTGTTCCTTGTTTTGTTACCCTATAACTGCTTACTTCTGTTCATTTGAATTTTTGATAGTCTCACACTCAACCGTCTATGTCTATCAGGTTTACTGAAATCCAAGTGAAGTTTAACAGTGTGTCGACCAAAAATAGAACACCTGACCACAAGATACATGGTTGGAGAGTATTCCACCGTCAAATCACCGACACCTATTTGGAATCTATATGAACCAAAAGTATAAGTTTCAGGAATTACTGCAGTTATATGTGTACAATACAAGTGAAGTATCTCGATGAAATGGGACAAAAGTACCGACAGGAGATTGATGGTTATAAATTATTGTGGTAGGCATTAGAAAATCACACAAATGGATCATAGCCTTCGTTCAATTACTACACTTATAATGGGCGTAATCTGTATTATTACCTGACAAGTAAATTCTGTCTAATCTCTTTTTTGTCTGCCTCTTCATTAGTATTATTTTGCCTTCTCAAGTGTAATATTTTACATTTTTAACTTTCATGTTCTCTACCCCCACCCGATTTCATTTCTACACCTATCTACCACTGTTATTGGCTTGACCAACGGTGAATTTCTAGTCATTTAGTGTTACGTCATCCAACTTATTTGCTCAATTTCAGTTCTAATTTAAATGGCACTATTCTCTATCCTACCTGTGCTTAGTCTCTACCTGTAATCACCTCTGTTGCTAACCTGACCTAATTTGAAACATTTTAGTCAAACATATTACGTAATCTAACTTACTTTAGTTGCTGTCTGATTAACCTTGTTTCTATATTAGATCATTCTTTTATTATCTTATCAATTATCTAAACTTGACAAACCTCATGTACACACATAGACAGGCAAAAGATAATTGTATATAAGTGCGATTGTACAGCTATGTGAATGAATTCGCTGACGAAAAGAGTCTCTTCACTCAACGTGTCTTCTCTTTTTCATTTGACTCAATGGTGGATTTTCAAGCTGCTCATAGCCTTTAATGGTGATATTGTGACTAAGTGATCACTGACTAGGAGATTTCCTGCTGTTATGTAACATACTTTAGCGTGTATATCAAACAACGTGTGGTTGACAAGGTAGATGTACAGGAAGAACAGATAGAAGCAGCATATTGCAAAGTTTTCAGTTAAGAAGTTAATTTTTGAGCAGTGCAGTCATGTGACATATCTGACTGATTCTGAATATCATGTAGACATCTTAAATTCCTTCAAGATAACAATAATAATAGTAAATAAACAGAAAAAGTGAAATCGTCTCCTGAAGTTCTCAAAGGCCATTACGATCAAGCGGTTAAAACCTAATTTGTGTATTGAGAAGTTAGGTGTAGCGAATCTCTTTGTACGTTGATAACTTCACTCTTAGAATTTAGGTTATTTTATGAAAATTTCTTTAACTAAATGTAAATGCTAACTTTTCTTTCACTCCTACCTAGTTGCATCATCACATATTTAACTAGGTAGAGGTACCTCACAATATTGTTCTGAATATTTCACTTTTACATGGATACTTTGAGCTTTAATAACGAGTTGAAGTCAGTTATAGAACCGCTGGGAAACCAGCTTGGAGTACTGCCAGACAGCAGTTTTGTCAGTCTAGTTTAAAACTGTTCAAAAGTACTCACCCACACCACGGGGTTCGAATACAGGACCTTCCGGTTACAAGATGAGCGACCTCGTGGGCCATTGAGCCAGCGGGAGCCGATCCGATGGCAACCCCTTGAATTCCAGCTCCTGCTAATTCACGATATAGCGTGGCTGGCACCAGGCAGTGTCATCTCTGGAGAGTACTTGTCCTCACGCCCAACTTGTTGTACCCCACTGGTTATGGCTTCTCAGTAGAAACCGTGTAACTAACTACCTACCTGAATAGGGCTAGTCACTAGTGAGCATCAGGTTAATATTCAAGTGTTAGTTTGCGGGGATTTGATCATCATGAGCTGACATCGGTTAGAGAACCATTGAAAAACCATCTGGGAGTACTGAACAGCTGCTTCGTCAGCCTGGTTTTAGACTCTTCATCAGTATGCACCCAACAAAGGGTTCAAACCCAGAACCTTCCAGTTAAAAGTCAAGTTCACAGACCACTCAGCCACTGAAACGTAATACAATTGCCTATGAACTGCAACTCCTGCAATACATACACATAGCACAATCAATAGTCAATATGGCTGGCAAGTAACCGATCTCTTATCTGAGTTGGTGCAGTCATCTGGTTACAACATCTCACCGGAATTCTAGGCAAATTCTTGTATACAGCCAGTCGTCAGTTAACATCAGCTTTTCAGTACTTCCAGGTTCTCGAATAGTTCTGTAATTGTAGTCAATCCATGACTTAACCTGTAACCAATCAAATTCTTGCAGATAAACGATTGATTATTACCATTATTAACTTAACTTGACCAATACAAGTCATGCATTGATCAAATCGCCGCACTACGGATCATCATTGAACAGGGCTTGGAATGGCAGTCACCTCTCTATATCTCAAATTCATCGACTTTGAAAAGGCATTCGATAGTGCAGCGTCGTTCGAGAGGTGATCTGGCAACGTCTTCACTACTAAGAGGTGCCACCGACAAATATACATCTTATCCAATAGTTGTACGACAATCCTGCATACCACGTAATCCACAACAGGAAACATAAGAAATCTTTCGAAGCCCTTAGCATGAAAAATAAGATCCGGATTTCCAACTCCATTGTGAAGTCAGTGCTACTCACTATACGGATCAGATGCTTGACGTGACATAAAGATTACCTCAAACAAACTACACACGTTCATCAACAGCTGCCTTCGCTCAGTACTCGAGATCAGATGTCCAGAAAAGATCAGCAACAGAATGGTATCTCTGAGAGCGAACCAACCCATCGGGAACCGATTGTGAGACAAATAGGCAGGAAGAAATGGAGGTGAATTGGAAGCCATACTCTGAGAAAACAAACCACCAAGTGAGTGACATCACTAGACAAGCCATTGCTTGAGTGGAACCTGAAAAGGAAACGGCGAGTTGGTCGTCAGTGCAACGGTAACTTGGAGGAGGTGATGTGAAGAGGAGATGAAAGTCTGTAGGCAAACTTGGAGCCAGGTGAAAACGTTGTCAAAGAACCGAACGTGCCTGAAGCCCTATCTTCCTCTAGGAATTAAAGGAAATAGTAATACTAATATCTTGCTACTACCCTTCCTGTCCTTTGTTAACAAATCTTCTATGACCTTACATAGCCGACTCAAAACAGTTCATCTCTAATTTAATTAAAATGTGTTGACTGTGTCTGCAAGCCAAAATTGTAGACAACAATTTGCATCAATGTTTACGTCCCGAATCGGGGTCATGCGAGAAAAACAAAAAAATAATAACAAAGCTTGACCTTGAATAACTCACTAACCAATCACAGCAGACTTAACGTGTATGCAAATACGATTCGTAGATAAATGGCTCAACTTTCTAAGAAACGATCACAAGCAGTATAGAATAACCTTGAGCAAGAAAACAACCAACCAGAAGACGTTGCTTCTCCACCGACAGTAATGTACATAAAAATCACCACTATATATAACCACTTGATTTTCTAGTTTGTGTATACAGTTGACACAAGGTTCATATGTCTTATTAATATTATTATTGCTTTCTTATTTTAGATTTCTAATCAGTATAAAGGATGCTAACGAAGAGGATTATGCAGTTTTCAGCGTGTTTCCTGTCAAGAATCTGTTTTTTATAGAACTGAAAACACGGCGCCATATTCAAATCTACATACCTGCCTACACATATATATACATCTACAAACACGTCTATCACCACAAAACAGACACGCTAAACTCATGTCTCTTATGACAGCAAATTTATCCAGTCAAATACCAACTGTCTTATTTATGCTTGGAATTATTTGTTTCATTGGTATCCTTGGTAATATTCTAGTCATAATTGTCTATGCTCTGAAACATGACCGGTTAACAGCTACACTATTCATCCTAGTGTTAGCTATCTCAGATTTTCTAGCCTGTGTTACCCTAATCCCTGGTACAATGATTATTGAATATCTTGAATGGAATATTGATTCAACATTTCTGTGTAAATTTTATTACTTTATAAATAATTCATTTATCCCGTTTAGTAGTTTATTAATTAGTTGTATAGCCTTTGATAGATATTTCTGTTTGTGTCATCCATTCAAGAATATCCTGACAAGAGAATGCGCTAAACGCGTTATATTCAGTTTAATTTGTATATGCTTACTGTTGGGGTTTAGTTCAACGTTTACTGTTCGCGTGGAGAGGAGTAGACCGGAACAAGATGCTGTCCATGATTATAAGAATGATAATAGCAATAATAATGTTGATGATGGCGGGAATATAACATTTATGCAGAACAGTAATAATAATAATAATAATAATAATAATAATAATAGTACCACAACAATGACTACTTTATACCTATTGACATCTTATTCAAACATTTCAATCGATTTATCTAATCCAATTCCAATTGGTGGTGGTGGTGAGAAATATGAGTGTACAGAGATAACCAGGTTGAATCATACAATGATTGAAGATGTCCTCTATAAAATTGTACAAAAATTTCAAACATGTAGTTATATTCTGTGTATTATTTGTGTGGTTACTCTGTATGTCTTAATTTATCGATCAGTGTCAAAAGTAAGTTCTGATATATATTGTATTTTTAAAACAATAATTAGTCCCTTTTGCAAATTTTGATAGCGTTATTAGAAGACGGAGATTATCTGAAAAATGTGATGTATTTGCTCTATACATTTCGAACAATCTGATCCCTCACATATTTACTTGTCAAGTCAATATATACATGAAAAAGTTAAATTAAACAAAGTGACATGAAGAAAGATTTAAGAATGATTAACACAACGTTTGGTAATCCAATCAAATAAGGATTACCAAGGCAGGTGGGTTAAGAGTTATAACAAACTGTTTTTGAATACACAGAGGGGCTTAAGTTTATGAATAGCTATAGCCTCAGCGTTTATATTTTTAGAATTCTTAATATATTTGTGCGTTGAAGTTTCTGTGGTAATTTGGTTAAATTTTTGGAGGTGGAGTTGCCAGCATCACGCTCCAACCCTCCATTTTTATCCGGGCTTGGGACCGGCTAGAAAACTAGCGAGCTAGTAATCAAGGCGAAGCCCTATGTTCCACTAGGAACCCAAGGGAACAATAATAATAATAATAGCCTCAGCGTATTTCAATAAGTGACCTTGACCATTTTTATAGATGACCTTAAAGGCTGAGTTAACATCAGTCTTATAGTTCATCTCGATTAGATGTTTGGTTATAGACGAAGTTGGTAGTCTGACACCTGCATCTATTGGCTTTTCACAATTCATTTGTTTTTTTTTAACCATTTTGCAGTATGCTCTCCCACCCTCACATGCAAGGCGCGATTACGCCTCCCTATGTATGTTTGTCCACACACACTCGAAAACTGGTAAATATTGTGGGATGTGATATAATCACTTGTGCACTTTTGACGTTTGCAGTAGAGCATATTTTTAGCTTTCTCCACAATTACAAGTTGAGCTGCGTAATAGGTTCTACGGATGATCGAATTCATTCTTTGTCTCGAAATCCTACTGATGTTGACGTTAACTCAGCCTTTAAGGTCATTTATAAAAACGGTCAAAGGCGCTTATTGAAATACGCTGAGGCTTTAGCAATTCATAAACTTAAGCCCGCTCTGTGTATTCAAAAACAGTTTGTTATAACTCTTAACCCATCTACCTTGGTAATCCTTATTTGATTCGATTACCAAACGTTGCGGTTATTATTCTTAATTCTTTTCTTTTGTCACTTTGTTTAATTTAACTTTTTCATATATATATATATATATATATATATATATATATTGACTTGACAAGTAAATATGTGAGGGATCAGATTGTTCGAAATGTATAGCGCCAATACATCACATTTTTCAGATAATCTCCGTCTTCTAATAAAACTGTCAATATTATCTTTTGTTTTTGTAAACGTTTTTGTTTAATTCATTTTATGTGGCGTGCAAATGTTTATGTGTTTTTGTTGATGTGTTGGCATATCTTGCCGGGGGGGGGGGAGCAGTCTATCTTGATGCTTTAGAGACTTAGCGAGTTGGACTCTACACTTTTATCATTGGCTTCCTTTACACAACACTGAAGATTAGATGACAGGTGTTAAAAAATTAGCATTAAGAAACTGTATGGTGGAACGAATCAATTGCGAACTTATTGGTCAAAAATAAATGGAATAATATCACACTTCAGGCTGTCACCTGAGTGGAAATCGAGTGCAATACGATTCGCTGAGCGTCACTCTTCCTATGGTGACATAGAGAAGACTTTGAGAGAAGAGGAGATGAGAAACTATGGACAGCTGTGCATCAGCCACATGGAGAGGATTGTAGAGAATGGGGTGATATGGAGATATGCTGTTGAAGCCTTGCGTTCTACTCGGAACCTAAGGAATAATAATGATTATTATTGTTCCCTTGGGTTCCTAATGAAACAAAAGGCTTCAACTGCACGTCTCCATTTGCTTCTGTCTTCTGTACTGCTGTACGTTTCACCTGCATCCATGTTAATCCAAACTGTTCCAACTCCTCTTCACATGATCTCCTCCATGTCACCCTTGCACCGGGGTCCCAATCGCCGCTTCCTTTTCGGATTCCACTCGAGCACTGGCCTGACGCTTGCGCGATGTCACCCAGTGGCGGCCTCCTCAGCGAGTGTCCAATCCATCCACCTCCACTTTATCCTGAATATTTCTTGGTTGGCGAATGGTTCTTGTTTTGTTTGTTTGTTTGTTCCCATAGTTTCTTGTTGGTGATTGTTTCTGGCCCGGCCAGCTGATTGATCTTCAGTATAGAGTGAAGACAGGTGTTGATAAGGGTCAGCAACAGGCTGTTGGAAATATTCTCTGTGATCCGCCTGCCAAGTTTCTGATCCGTATAGAAGAACTGACTGACTTGACGTTGGTTGTAATGAAAATCCGACCGAATTTTGTTGTTGATGCTGAGTTGAGTGACGAAGATTTCCAGATTGGTTTCAGTTGGTTGATGAATGTGTTTCTCGTTCACCTCCCCGATTCTCGCTCGATTTGACATCCTCGTCCGTTCCGACTTCTTGTAGTTGAGACAATGCTCCCTAGATGATAAGTGAATGAAGTAACCTCTTTCAAATCCCTCTCATTGATGGTGATTGGCGCTGGATGTTGCTTCTGTTATTGTTGTTGGTTGGTTGGTTGGTTATTTTCATAACCTCCGTCTTGTCTATGTTCTCCTGGAGTCCTGTCTTCGCCGGCTGCTTCTTCGACCAGTTTGTCGGTCGGTTTTCGCTCGTAAGTCTTCGAATCTGTGACAGTGACATCAAACACAAATCATCCACGCGTGAAATCCAGGTCTTCTAGGTTCTTCACGTCGGTCGGTCCAGGATATCCCTGTCTTCTCCTTTCCTACTGTCATTCATTGGTGATAATAAGCACCCTTGTCTAACTCCTGTGTTTACTTCGAACGCCTCGCTCGCTGAGTTTTCCGTTGTGGATTACCTGACATGTGCCGTTGTCGTACAGCTGTTGAATAAGTTTGATGAATATTTGGGGTACGCTGTAGTACTCGAGTAGTTTTCAGATTACTTCACGGTCAATGCTGTCTGTCGAAGGCATTCTCAAATTCTATGAAGTTGAGGTAGAGGTTTGATTGTTGCCATTCCATGCTTTGTTCTGTGATGATGATGCGTAGAGCTGCAATTCGGTCAGCACATGATTTGCCTTTCCTGGATCCAGATTGTTCTGGTCGGAGTTCTGCATCCAGTGCGTCTTTCATTCTCTCCAGGATGATGCGACTCAGGATTTTACTTGTCTAAATAGGAGGAGAGGAGAAAAATCCATTATTAAGCTCGTTAGTGTGTAAAACAAACAACAAGCAACAAGAGGGTTTATAAAGCAGGATATAATGAATTCGTTAAATTTCGGTACAACTCTTCCTCAGCTGAATACTCTACATGCAGCGATATGTATACTATCAGAAATGCATTTGGAGATACAATACTAATAAGCAAATAAACTACACTGATAAATTAATCATACAAATCGACAAGTGTGAATACGTTCACAGGGGTCATGCTCAAATAGATCAGGGGAGAGGGAGTATGAAATATTAAAATGAATTACTGTTCAATTATATCACTTAGACAAACACTTAGTCATTACAGAAAGAACCTGAATGTACCAAGAATCGCGAAATTAATAATATCAAAATTAATAATAGCAGTAATAATAATAATAACAGCTAATAAGTAAAACATATAACCATGGTAGATTCAGGGTGACGGCCATTGCCGTTTGTACACAAAGGCCTGGTTCATAAACTCGAGTTGCACAAGCCTCCTCAGCAATTGTAAGCATCTTCCTTTTTGTCTCTCTGCTGACAACGGCGAATGACTTGACAGTGCATCAGTATTATGTGAATAATCCACAAGGTTCATTGTTATTAAACTTTTTGGCACCCTAACTTCATTTGTTTTCAACCGCTTTGGCAAATACTCCATCATGCCAGTAGACAGTCGCCTTTCTGTATGACCTGTATGTATTTGCTTCCCCCCACAGACACACTCAAATTGATGCATACAATTTAAAGTGTCGAGCATTGGTTAGTGGTCTTTCCCAGATTTTTGAGACAATCGCTTGTTGGTGTTTGTACAGATTTAAGTTATTTTAAGTTTAACCACGGATTCGTGTCCATTGGATAATCATTGAAAACCAACTAAGGTCCTGGATTCGAACATTGATTGGTGAGTACTACCAGTAAGTCCCAAACTAGGGCGAGACAGTTGTCCAGTACTCACTGTTGCCTTCCAATAGTTATTTGAGTGATATCAGCCAATGGTCAAACACTAAGTTCAAGCTTGTTTAAAATTCGTATCGGGAAAAAATTTTTCTAATTCATTAATTGTATTTATAGAAATGATTAAAGAATATCGTAGAACAAAACTAGTTATACAGAACACTTGTGGTTTCAATAAATTCTTCTAATTCAGGCAATACAGTTATAAATCCATTCATTTAAGCACAAAATAGTCAGCCAGTAAAGGAAATCATATCATAAATGTATCGTGGAACAAGTAGATGTAAGATGGTATGGAACAATATTCATTTATTTGAACAAAGCAAGAACTACAGTTTTAGCACGATAAAATGGTACCATCATTGTTTATTTCGTTGCCTTCTCGTCAGCTGCTTACAGGCCAAGGACATTCATTATTAAATATATCTACAACAACAATTTCAACATACTTGCACAGAGTTAAGTTTAAACAAAAATCAATCGATCAATATACTCATACACTAAAAATATATACATATATAAATATGCAATATTAACCACTATTCCGAACAATAATAATCAAACACAATGGAAACTTTTCAGCATTTTGCATTCGGATGAAAGAGAGATGAAAATATCCAGTTACCAGACTGAGCAAAGAAAGACTGATAACCGCTTCTTTCTGGACGCATAAATCAGGTTTCAAGCGCTTGATGGAAATGGCTTCAGCAAACTTAAGGAGAATTGAGCTATTTTGCTTATTGATAATTTTGAACGACTTTTCAACGTCCACCTCATGACCCGTGTCGAGAAGATGCCTGGCGATGGCACTATTTGAAGCATTTGTTCCCTTTAGATGTAAGCCTTTTGGTACATGTTCAGAAAATCGTAGATATGCCCTTCTTTCTGTCCTTCCAATGTAACTGCTCCCACAGATACGTGGATAATTTCACCTCTCTTTCCTCCGAATGTGAGATGCTAAATGTTTCCATTGTGTATGATTATTATTGTTCGAAATAGTGGTTAATATTGCATATTTATATATGTATATATTTTTAGTGTATGAGTATATTGGTCGATTGATTTTTGTTTAAACTTAACTCTGTGCAAGTATGTTGAAATTGTTGTTGTAGATATATTTAATAATGTCTTTGCCATGTAAGCAGCTGACGAGAAGGCAACGAAATAAACAATGATGGTACCATTTTATCGTGCTAAAACTGTAGTTCTTGCTTTGTTCAAATTCATTAAGGGGAATAAATGTATGAAATATTCATTTAGTTTTGAATATCTGTGGTCAGAGAGAACACGAGATATACTGAGATGAAATATTTTAATGACGACTGTTTCGTCAACCTTCTTTGCGGCTCTTCATCAGTACACAGCCACCGAGGTTCGAACTCAGAACCTTCTGATTATACGGGGAGTTAGCTTGTAGACCCTGAAGCCACTGGGACTCAGTCCAATGGCTAGTATATGAATTCCAACTTCTGTCAATTCATCACATAGGGCGACCACTTTGCAATGTCTTCTTCGATGAGTTACTGCCTCACCTTCAACATTCTGTACCATAGTAGTCATGTCTTTCTATTAGAACCACAGGTTAACTGCCTGAATACGGCCAGTCGCTGGTGACCATCAGATTAATTTTCAAGTACTGGTTTTTGTAGGGAAATTTGTTTGATTGGTTGGATAAGTTCATTATGGGTTGACAACAGTTAGCTGTAACCAGAAGGTCCTTGGTTCGAACCCAGGTGGATGCCTACTAGGACGAAACAGATGTCCAGTACTCCCTATGGTTGGTTTTCCAATGGTCCTCTATTTGATGTCAGCTCACGATGAAATCCTCCAACCAATCAAACAAAATTCCCTACAAAACCAATACTTGCAAATATATATATATATATGTATATTCAACGGAGGTACCGGTTTTGAGGGTGATTGTAATCAGTGGTGTGTGAGACAATATGAATGCTACACAAAAATAAACCAGAAAATGGGATAGACTAGACTTGAGTCTAATGGCGAGAATAACGACAATAATAATGACTGTGAAATAATAGCGATGATGAGGTGTAAACTTAAATGTACTATTGGCGAACGATTATTAAATAATAATAACAATAATAATGAATCCATCGAAGTGAAATGAACAAATTAGGAAACCACTGCTTAAATCTAAGGTAATAGATTTAAGATAGACATCATAAGAAAGGTCATGAAGTCGTAAAAGGTCACGAATGAACGCTAATCAATGAATCGGCAGAAATTAGAATTCAAGGACCATCTGATCGCGTCCCAATGGCTCAATGGTCTGTGAGCTTGCCTTGTAACCGGAAGGTCCTGGGCTTCTGAAGAGTCCCAAACTAGTACACAACAGCTCTCCAGTACTCCTAGCTGGTTTCCCAGTGGTTCTCTAACTGATGTCAGCCCATGATGAAATCCTTCATGTTTATGAATGAGGCAAAGGAATGAAGAAGAACAGGAAAGAATTGAGAAAGGAATTTAGAGTACCCCTGTTTGCTGAAGGATTTGTTGGTTTTATTGTAGGCTGAGGTAAATACAGTGGTCTCTTGGTACTGATTACTACCGGTTCACCTACTGAAAGAAGACGTAGTCGAACTGTTCTAGATAGATTACCAGGAATGCGGTAAATAACTGAGAACGCCTGCTTTGGTTTCACTGAGTGTCCAATATCTAGGAAATGGGCTAAGACTGTAATATTTACACATATCATTAAATTACTTCATCTCAGTATATCTCATGTTCTCATTGACTATGGATATTCTAAACTAACTGAATATTGTTCCATACCATCTTGCTTATACTTGTTGTACAATACATTTCTCATATGATTGCATTTACTGGCTGGGTATTGTATGGCATAAACGAACGGATTTATAATTGTAGAGCCTGAAGTAGGAGAATTTATTGAAACGACAATTGCTCACTATAGCAAATTTTGTTCTGAGTATTATTCAACAGTAACACACGAACGTTATAAAGTCAGTAACAACTTTACTTCAGGATCATAAGTCGAGAAAGTTCCTGCCAAGAATATGAATAAAACACAAAAATATGGGTATGAACTGAGAAAAGAACGTAAAAAGTAAAGGAAATTTTCTTTTCGATGATTCAAATTCATAAGCTATAGAGTAATCGTAATTATAATTGACAAACAATTCATAAGACGACCAATCAGATCCTGGTAAAATTTATCCTCGAAAACGTATTGCGTAATAGAAGGTATAATCTAGAAGGAGTAAGGAATCGGAAATTAGAAAAGTAGAAGTTGATATGACTTATTAAGTGTGAGGGAATGACTAATCCCTATTAGTGTGTAGAGTGGACAAGAAATAGTGGAAAGACGATAAAGTGTTTTTACATGAAAATCTGTATGAAAATGCAATGTTAATAATAAGCATTAATAGAGTGACAATAAAACACGGCTGCCTACTATCTCCAATGATTTTCCTGATTGAGGGCAGTAGACTGGATAATGCGACAGACAGGCATAAAATGGACCCACACAAAGAACTTGGAGGATTTGGATTTCACCGATGATATATGCCTGATTTGCCACAAAGTGGAAGATATGCAAATGAAAAGCAACAAGTTGGAGATAGAAGAAGCATCAAAGATGGGACTGCAAGTGAACATAGAGAAAACAGAGGTGATGAAGATTCCTGGACAACACCACCAAAAGCAACAACAATAACAGACAACAGTCAGCATAAATGGGAGGAACCTGAAAGAAACAACTTCTTTTACCCACCTACCTACATGAGAAGCATCGTTTCAACTACAGGCAAACGAAACTGCTGAGGATATCCAATCGGCCAGGATCAAGAAAGAACGGTTAGCTTTCATTTCGCTCAAGTCTGGGTGAAGGAGGTCAACAGCACTCATCATGAAAATAAGATCCGGATTTTCAACTCCAATGTAAAGTCAGTACTACTTGCTATACGGATCAGAGACTTGGCACCACGCCGCTTTACTAAGGACACTTCAAACAAACTACAGACATTCATCAGCAGCCGTTTTCGCTTAAAAATACTCAAGATGAGATGACCAGAAAAGATCAGGAACAGGGATCTCTGGTGGTGAGCGAACCAACTCAGTATGAACCAGTTGTGCAATAAATCTACAGGAAGAAATGGGGGTGGATTGACCATACTCTGAGCAAACAAACCATCATGTGAGTGAGATGGCACGCCAGGCCATCGCTCTAGTGGAACCCGAATGAGAAGCGGCTAGTTAGTTGGTTGTCAGTGAGAGTTTGACATGGAAGAGGTGATGTGAAGAGGAGATAAAAGCATGTAGGCGGACGTGTAGCCAGGTGAAAATGTTGGCAGAGAACCGAAAAAATGGAGATGTGGACAGCTGAAGCCCTATGTTCCTCTAGGAATTTTATTTTTGATTACAACTTGATTCCACACGGTATTTTTGGTGGAAGTATGGAATTTTCAGCATGGATATCGGTAGCCCAAATTTTGCAGGCCGACCATAGATATCAGGTGTGCGTCAGCGTGGGCTCGAACCCCGGACCCCGGTTGGCGAGAGTCCTAACCACTGTGCCACTGACGCACACAAAAATAATAACAAAAATAATTATGATAAAAGTATACTGACATCATAAAATGAAGCAAACTTATAGTAAGAACGTTTCTCTGTCCACAGTAGGACGAGTGAATGTATACGATGCTCTTGAATTCAGAGGTCCGGTTTTAGACCCATGATCCAGCTACCTAGAGATGGCTTACTGGAAGTCTTTTCGTACAATATTGAGTGACTTTGTGTAGCACTATGATGCGATTTGGCGGGGGGGGGGTATTCCACGTCCAAATTGTCGACAGGGTGTTCAAGGATGCAGTTGCTAGTATTCTTCTTCTCTCCCGTGGCTAGCTAGCCAACCAACCTGGACATTGTAAATTACATAATACGCTTTCAAGGACAAATTTTATCAGTATCCATCGTATTGGTTGTCTTATGAAATCTTTGTTAAGTATAATAACAATTATTGTACAGCAGCTTATGGAAATGAATTGTTGAAAGGGGGAAAATTCCCCTCTCTCTCTCTGTTTACGTCTTCTCCTAATGACTCTACGTGGATATCCGATAACACTGTTAATTAAAACAAAATTAACTAAAATTAACATAACAAAATAAATTAGAAAACAATTAAATAACATAAAGTAAAGTAAAGCAAGATTAAGCACTGTTTCCTTCTTGGGTGTACACAAATTCAGTTCTAATTGTTTAATACCCTCGATCGCTTTATTGTCACAGTAGTATCTTAAAACGATTTTGAACTTTAATTATCTTTACGAAGATTGCTTAAGGCGTATCGATTTCATGATGGTTTCTTGTAATTTAAGAATATTCTTTTTAATTATTATTCTATGCATATATAATAGTAATAAGTAATAACAACGATTACTGCTCCATCACTTAATCACGTGATAAAGATAAAATATCCTTCTCATTTCTGTATGATCAATACTTAAATTATTTAAATGTTTTCTCGTATACTGTTATCAAAAATTATTCATGAGGTTGAGGTATATAGCTAAGAAGAACTTATAAATTAGAATAATGTTATTTTATACATATATATATGTTCCGCTTTATAAATTTGAATAATGCAAGAACAGGAACAATAGTAGTCGTTTTTGCAGCATACAAGTTGATACCATCCTTCCTGTTTTTTATTCCTTGGCTTGTTATAAGTTGCTTGCTTGCTTACAGTCTAAAGACAATCGTGTATTCAGACAATGGTAATAACAATAACAATAATTATAATAATAATCGCGTTTATCCCAAAGAATATTAATCATGCAGAATGGAAACTTCCGGTGTTAAGTAATCAGATGAAATAGAGAGAAAGAATCAAAGCAACCAGTTACTAGGCAAGGCAAGGAAACACGGATAACCACTTCTTTCTAAACGCCATAAATCGGGTTTCATGAGGTGGAACAAAGCAAGAACTACAGCGGTTTTTGCAGAATAATTTGGTATTATCATTGCTTATTTGGTTGCCTACTCGTTAGCTCAGCTGCTTAAAGGCCAAAGATATTAGTGATATAAGTATTAAACTTGGGCACTGTGATGGTTGAGAATAACTTCGTTAGGCATAAGATTTTATTTTGATAAACTATCACACAGTGGAGTGTTATACAGTAATATTAACTGATGACCACACGTTTCGAGCACAAATTATTGCCACTCATAATCATATCAAGTTACTCACTCACACAACTTTCTTCCTTCATTTATGTACATGTGTGGAATCGATTAGATATTCGATTAAAAATCAATGTGAGATAATATACAATCAGAAAACCAACGCATTCTTCTAATAGATATTTAGACTTTAATTCTTCTCATCCGTTAACTGTTAAGGCAGGCTTAGTTGTTAAGTGTCTAACAAACCGAGCCATAGCACTAAGTAGCACAAGAAAAGACCTAAATGACGAAATAAAACAGATAGAAGAAGAAGCGTTGGTGTTGAATAATTATTTCATAAAATTCATTAGGAAGATCAGTAAAGGCTAAAAACAAAACAAAAATAATTGTGGAACTAGTAGTGATAACAATAATAAGAGAGAATATAAGTCATCTACTGTTATACCATATAAGGAGGGGACATGTGAGACCCTCCCTACGTAGGATTCTTAATAAAGCAGGAATTAGGGAGGTGGCACTGAAACCTACAAACTCACTTAGGTAGGACAAGCTCTGGAAGCTAAAATATCCGGTGGACCCAATTAGACAAAATAATATAATTTACAACATACCCTACATTGACTAACAGTTGTGGTCAACTACATTGGTCAAACTAATAGACTAGGGGTATTCAGATTATCAGAACATGAGAATTTAGCAAAGGTAAAAATGGTTGACCCCGAGAAGATAAGTAATTTAGAAAAAAGCTCAGCTATTGCACTTCACGCATTAACACACAATCACACAATAGGGTGTAACAGGGTTAAGATTCTAATATGTATTCTATGTAGGTGGAGAGAGAGAAGTTGATTACTGAATCCTGTCTGCTTCATCGAGTCTACACCCAACACATGCAACAGAAATGACTCAATGCAAATACCAGAGATATGGAAGGTATTATTAACATCAGTCAGTCAGTCAGTCAAATCAGAAGAGCATAATAAATAATCTCGAAATTCTATTTCAATTCAATTCACGTACATCACAACATTCTAACAAGTTACTTATTTATTTTGACTATAAAAACACTCGTCTTATTTCCCATCTGATTGTATTTGATTTATAACACTCATATTATTATTATTATTTCTGAAGGTACATTATCACATATTGATTTTTATTCAAATATCTAACCATCAATTCCACTCATGTATATAAATAAAAGAAAAACTCTGTGTGAGTAACTTTATATGATTATTAGCAGTAATAAATTGTGCTCGAAACGTGGTCATCAGTTAATATTACTGTACAACACTGTGTGATTTATCACCCAACATATGCAACAGAAATGACCCAATGCAAATACTAGAAATATGGAAGATATTATTACCAACAGTCATTCAAATCAGAAGAGGAGAATAAATAATCTCAAAATTCTATTTCAATTCAAACACATCACAACATTCTAACAAGTAGCTTATCATGACTATAAAAAACACTTGTCTTATTGATTAATAACACTCATTATTATTTCTGAATGTACATGATCTCATACTGATTTTTAATTCAATATCTAGTGAATTCCACACATGTATATAAATGAAGGAAGAAAGTTGTGTGAATGAGTAATTTGATGTGATTGTGAGTGGCAATAGTTTGTGCTCGAAACGTGTTGCCATTAGTTAATATTACTGTATAACACTCCATTGTGTGACAGTTTATCAAAATAAAATCTTATCCATAATAGAATAAAGACATTATTAAATATATCTACAATAACAATTTTAACATATTTACATACACAGAGTTCATTTTAAACAAAAATCAGTCGATCAATATATGCATACACTAATTATATATATATGTATGCAATATTAAACTCAATTCCGAACAATAATAATCAGAAGGGACATGAGTTCCTTCAAGGTTGCAGATACGCCTTACTGACTACTGATGAGTACCAACTAGCACGAAACCTAGATCAGGTTGGGCTTCCTCTGGCCGACTGCCTCCAGGCATCTCATATCATTAAATTAATGTGCTTCATAATGGCGAGCAGATATATTCATGTCCAACCTTGAAAGAACAAAGTTGAAGCATGCAGTCGACAAAACAACTTCCTACTGTCGATATGTTGATGACACATTTATAGTGTGCAAAAATGAAAGTCATGCTTCACACTTACTAAGATTATTCAACGATGCACACACCAATATTGAGTTTACTATGCAACATGAAAGTGACGGAACTTTTCACTTCCTTGACATCGCTATGGAACGCCTAGAAGGCGGTGGCCTTCAAAAGTCAGTTTATCGAAAGCCTACATGGAAAGGACAATTCTTACATTTTAATAGCTTTTGTCCAAATGGCTTCAAACGTGGTCTAATCAAGACTCTGTACTTTAGAGCAAGCAGAATATGCTCTATAGTGAAATCAGATGAAGAATTTGAGTTTCTTGAAAAGATATTGAAGAGCAATGGGTACCCTCAAAGGTTCATCAACAAGTATGGGAGATCTGAAGTCACAAATGTAAAACAAATCACAGTGAGATAAAAGCCAGTCTACGTTCAGCTAGACTATAAAGGTGAAAACATTGCAGCGATGATCAATAGAAGGCTGAGTACATCACTAGCCATAGCCTATCCTACAGCTAAGGTCGTTCCCGTCTATCGAACAACCTGCTCTTTGTTTCAATCAAAAATCGATAGATATCCTTCTCATGTTAACTCCAACTGTATATACAAATTTACATGTATCTTCGGGAGCAGTTACATTGGAAGGACAGAAAGAAGGGCATATCTACGATTTTCTGAACATGTACCAAGAAGCTTACGTCTAAAGGGAACAAATGCTTCAAATAGTGCCATCGCCAGGCATCTCCTGGAAACGGGTCATGAGGTGGACGTCAGAAGTCGTTCAAAATTATCAATAAGCAAAATAGCCCAGTTCTCCTCAAGTTTGCAGAAGCCATTTCCATCAAGCTCCTCAAACCTGATTTATGCGTCCAGAAAGAAGCGGTTATCAGTCTTTCTTTGCTTGGTCTGGTAACTGGATAATTTCACCTCTCTTTCCTCCGAATGTGAAATGCTGAAAAGTTCCCATTGTGTATGATTATTATTATTCGAAATAGTGTTTAATATTGCATATATATGTATATATTATTAGTGTATGCATATATTGATCGATTGATTTTTGTTTAAAATGAACTCTGTGTATGTGAGTATGTTAAAATTGTTATTGTAGATATATTTAATAATGAATGTCCTTGACCTGTAAGCAGCTAACGAGAAGGCAACGAAATAAGCCATGATGGTACCATTTTATTCTGCTAAAACTGTAGTTCTTACTTTTTTCGAATTTATTAAGGGGAATAAATGTAATAAATTTCATGAGTTTGATAGATATTGATTCCGCAATCTTGAGGAGGACTCAACTTTTTTGCCTATTGATAATTTTGACCGATCTTGCGACGTTCACCTCATGATCTGTGTCAAGGAGACGCCTGGCAACAACATGGTGGAAAGCACTTATCCCTTTTAGATGTAGGCTTCATGGTATATGTTGAGGCAATCGGAGGTATGCCTATCTTCTTTCCGTTCTTCCAATGTAACTGGTCCCACAGACACAGTTGGAGTTAACATGAGAAGAGTATATGTCAAAATCCGATTGCAACAAAGTGCATGTTGTCCAATAGACGGGAACTTAGATACAGGATTGGCTCTGGTTAATGACATATTGAGTCTCATAATGATTATTCTTGGAATATTTTCACCCTTAAAACCAAGTTGAATGAAGATGGGCTTTTCTCTCACTGTGATTTGTTCGACACTTCAGCCTTCATATCCCCCATACTTGTTAATGAATCTCTGACAGTAACTGTTGTTTTTAAATATCTTTTCGAAAATCAGAAATACTTCTTCTAATTTATCTGTGGAGCATACTCACTCACCTGACTGGCTTTATCATACAGAGCTCTCAATGATGTTCGTTTATACCTACCTGTTTGCACAAAAGCTAATAAAATGACAGTACTGTTCATTCCATGTTGCCTTTCTATAAACTGACCTCTGGATACCACTCATTATTTTCCAGGCGTTGTATGTCAGCCTCAAGGAAATGAAACTTTCCATCACTTTTCATGTTCCATAGTAAATTCAATATTTGTATGCGCCTCAAGTAAGGATAATAATCTGAGTAGATAGGAAGTATGACTTTCATTGTTGCACACTGCAAATGTCTCATTGGCATATCGACAACACAAAAGTTGTTTCATCGATTGCGTGCTTCAACTTTGTTCTTTCAAAGTTAGACATGAAGATGTCTGTTCAAACAGAACTAGGTAGACTGCATTTAGCTATACCATCTATTCGGTGGTAAAGAGTGTTGTTAAGATGGAATTGTACATCCATGTTACTCATTAACAGTAGGCGTTTGAATTCCGACAATTGGAGTGGGAAAAGATCAGAATGCTGACAAATGATCCTGATAGTTTCATTGATTGGGATCCTTGTGAACAAGGAGAATATATCAAATGATAAGGTGAACTTATTTGAAAATTTCTTAAAATGGTTCACGCTTTCAGCAAAATTAAATTAATCTTTTATGCTGTACAAAGCTAGATGTTGACCAATGGGTTTCAACTTCTCCATAAGCCAACGCGCAAATTTTTAATGAGACGGGTTTATTCCAGAAAGTGCGGATATCATGGGGACATTCTATCTTGTGCAATATATTCTCCTTGCTTTGTTAAAGTTTATCAAATGATATAATTGATTTTTTTATTTGGTTTTATTGAGTTACGTTCGCAGTGGAATATAGAGTTTCAAGCCAGAAGCTTGAAGTTTCACTATTAGTGATTTTTTACAGGATGAGGTTGCTCATCTCATACCCAACCTTCCTTCTTTACCAGTCTTATCACTGGCTTAGTAAGGTAAAGAATAAAGCAGTGCGTTGGTCGAGGACCGAACCTCGAACCATGTGCGTGGTTGGCGAGCATTTCACCGCTATGCAACCAACGCACTGATATAATTATATGAAAAAGGAATCTTTTTTGCTGTAGTTGTGTTCTCTGAGCTAGCTGGGTGGTTTATTTGCGAAGCGTTCATTGCCCTACTAGGCGATATCTTCAGTGCCTACTTCAATTTGATGAAGTGAGCTTTTCGATTTCTCCACAAGTTTAATAATCATCTCTCCTGGTGACCTTGGACCCGATTGGTTGCTTTTGTATGCTTTCACAACCTCTAAGCTACTTATATTGGTACTGATTGTTTCCTTGGTCTGAGGTTTGGCCCTTTGTGTGTGAGATTTACTTCTTATCGATTGGTAAAATTTGTCTATGTCAATATGCTTGCTAATTGATGATTCACCGGAACACGAGACTTCTACAAATTCTCTGTCACTCTTGGTGTTTCCTCTGTCTAATGTTTGAACATTGGTTGTCCCGGTCGAACTGATGTCCGTTGTTGTCTGTATGCAGTGAGGCGATATGAGGTGGTAGATGTCATACCTTTTGATGGCTAGTTTATGATCATGGAAACGAAGACGAAGGGGACATCCACTTTGGCCAATGTAGTGTTTTTCCCAATTGTTCGAATTTACTTCGTAGATGATGTTGGTTTTATCTTCTTTTGCTATTGAATCTTATGGTTGACACAAGGCTGGCTGAGTGAAGTGATTTTGTTGGTTTGTGTGCGACGTCAATTTTTAAGGATTTGACGAGTCTTGCAGTGATTTCTGAGATGTCTTTTATATATGGCAGGGCGATTTTCTTTGTGATTTCCTTGGAGGCCAATCGTTAAGAAGTAAATCTCACACACAAAGGGTCAAACCTCAGATCAAGGAAGCAATCAGTAGCAACAGAAGTATCCTAGAGGATGTGAAAACTTACAAAAACAACCAATCATGTTCAAGATGGTCACTAGGAGAGATGACTGATAAACTCGTGGTGAAATCAAAAAACTCCCATCTTCAAATTGAAGTATGCGCTGAAGATGTTGCCTAGCATGTAGGGCGATGAAAGCTTCGCAAATAAACCAAACAGCTCAGAGAACACAACTAAATGAAAATCATCCACCTGAACCAGCAATCTTCTCCATCATACTGGAAGAAGAATCTACTTTTAGGATTAAGAAGAAGTGGTACACCGTATCCAAAGGCGAATCCTCCTCTGCTGTGCTCACTGAAGCTGGTGTCCCCCAAGGGGCTGTACTCTCCTCACTTCTCTTTTCATTCTTCCTACATGACCTACCATCTTCAAATGACATTAACTTTGTCAAATATGCTGATGACCTAACTGTATCTTTACCTGTCAAATGTCAAAGTGACTGCTCTAAACTAAATGGCTTCTTATCAGAAATCAGCCAATGGTCCAAGGAAAACGGTCTCACCTTCACCTTTACGCACAAATCTGACCTAAACAAACTGGTTAGCACTCACGAGGTGTGCAACATAGATCGAAACCAAGTCGGAAATTAAATACCTAGGCGTCATTCTATCTGCTGATCTTTCCTTATTGGTCGTCTCATATCTTGATGATTTCTAAGAAAATATTCCGTCTTGCCTCCTACATCAAGAAGTTAAGACATTCTGGTGTAACCCAACCCTTACTACTACACTTTGTTAACTCCCGTATTCTGCCTATTATTCTCTGTTGTTCCCCCTTAGTATTTCCTGGGCTATTGAAGAAAGACTATACCTTATTACGCAGGATGTTAAAGGTTGTCAGCAGGGTAAGCAATGTGTCACTTGACCAACCAGCTTGTTAATATTCTGGTCGACAGGCACTTGGACTCATGTGAAAAATGGGCTAAATCCATTTTATCTATCTAACTCACACCACCACCCTCTTCATTCACAACTCTCCCTATGTATCTCTTCAGGGAAAACCAGAAGCCTATATAGGAAACTATATGCCCGCACTAGTAAGTACAAAAACACAACCATACCCTACCTAGCTCGTGTTCTGTGCGATAAAGAAAGCATTAGGCGTGAAACCTTTAACTTATTAAATAATCTGTAGAACAAATGGATCTCGTCTTTCCAACTCACATCATTTACAGGTACAACGTTTTCTCTCCACCTTTTTTTGTTATGTGTTGTTTGTTGTTGTCTTTTCCTTGCAAACTCTACTTAAAACATTCTTGTTCATTATTTCACACTCTGTATACCTCGACCATTTTGCTATCGCTTACGCCAGTAAATATGCTAGTAGTATCTACTTTTCTAACACCTTCAAACACTCTGTTTAAATTTTGGCTTTGCTACAGACATGCTAATATGTTGTTGTCAAAACTGACTGAGATTACTCTAATCTATGTAGAACTTTATTTATTGTTAATATACTAACTGGATGCAATATTTTAGTAAAATGCTGAGAATTCCATTCTGTATCACAAGTACTGATTTGGAATAAAGCTTTTATCTTATCTTATCTATTACAAATAAGTGTCAATACATAACATGCATTGAGAAAATATTTCAATTCAAACTTTATATAAGTGGAACAGGAGAGATGAATATTCAGATGGTTGATAGTCTAACAACCAAAGTTTATTTGTGCACAGGATGATTTGAATTGTTTACGCGATATATGTCTAATTTCACACAAACCCGATGACGAAAAGACAGACGAAACTCGGAAATTTGGAAGAAAAGATGACGCTAACCAACCAATTAGCAACAGCAAGTACCAATCACTGTCAACGGAGTAAATTTGTAAGAGGTCTCTTACTCCACTTATCTAGGCAGAATCCCATCAGATACGAGCAGCTTCGCGAAACATGATGATGTAAAAACTGGAATCGGAAAGGCAGCACAGACATTCATCACTCTAAAATCAGTTTTGTAGACTTCTCCAATCCTCCAACTCAGCATAAAGAACGAAATTTTGATTTTCAATACCAATGTTAACTTGATCTATTGATATAAATAAAAAAAACTTGGGCACTGTGGTAGAGTGTAACTCCATTATGGATAAGATTTCATTTTGATAAATCACATAGTGTAGTGTTCTACAGTAATATTAACTGATGACCACGTTTCGAGCACAATTTATTACTGCTAATAATCATATAAAGTTACTCACACAGAGTTTTTCTTTTATTTATATACATGAGTGGAATCGATGGTTAGATATTTGAATAAAAATCACTATGAGATAATGTACATTCAGAAATAATAATAATATGAGTGTTATAAATCAAATACAATCAGATGGGAAATAAGACGAGTGTTTTTATAGTCAAAATAAATAAGTAACTTGTTAGAACGTTGTGATGTACGTGAATTGAATTGAAATAGAATTTCGAGATTATTTATTATCCTCTTCTGATTTGACTGACTGACTGACCGATGGTAATAATACCTTCCATATCTCTGGTATTTGCATTGAGTCATTTCTGTTGCATGTGTTGGGTGTAGACTCGATGAAGCAGACAGGATTCAGTAATCAACTTCTCTCTCTCCACCTACATAGATTACTTCTTAGAATCTTAACCCTCTCTCACACCCTATTGTGTGATTGTGTGTTAATGCATGCAGTACAATGTAGTGATGAGCCTTTTTCTAAATTACTCATCTTCTCGGGGTCCTACCACACAATGGAGTGGGAGAGGGTTAAGATTCTAAGAAGTAATCTATGTAGGTGGAGAGCGTAGGAGGTTGATTACTGAATTTTGCCTGATTTGAAGACTTCAAATTGAAGTATGCGCTGAAGATGGCACTCACTAGGGTGATGAAAGCTTCGCAAATTAACCATCCAGCTCAGAGAACAAAACCACACCAAAATCATCCACCTCAGCTACAAATTTTTTCTATCATATCTAACTCATATTATTATTTCTGAATATGCATTATCCCATACTGAATTTTATTCATATATGTTGTCAATTCCACATATGTATATAAATGAAGGAAGAAAGTTGTGTGAGTGAGTGACTTGATATGATTATGAGTGGCAATAGTTTGTGCTCGAAACGTGTGGTCATCAGTTAATATAACTGTATAACACTGTGTGATTTATCAAAATGAAATCTTATCCATAATGGAACTCGATCTTTGCTTCTAAAGTGATCAGAAACATGGCAGGAGCATCACAGATAGCATTTTCAATAGGCTACTGTAACCATTCATCAACAGTTGACTTCAATGAAGATTAGATGACCAGTGGGAAAGAGTTAGCAAAAAGGAACGCTATAGTGTATCGAATCAATCAAGAACCTATTGGTCAAAACATATGCTGAAAAAAGTGATGGGTGGGACATACGCTGACGAGACCGCTGAATGACATCGCATGCTATGCCATCAATCGAGCGGAAACCACGTAGAGAACAACAAGTTGGGTTCAATCTGAGGGTGACATGGAGGAGTCTCTGTGAGGAGGAGATGAGAGACTGTGTGTAACGGTTCGGTCTTCTCGGTTCTAGGGGCTTTGTTCGTTTGTCTTGCTATCTGGAGTCTCAGCGCTCCCTGATGTTCACCCCTTTCTCTTTGTTTACCATTGCGATTTTGTCTGTGTTTAACCCCATCTCAAAGTGACCATATGTGGTGCTTCCCACTTTGAAGACTGCTTGCCTGACCCTGTCGCACATTCATCGGAATTTCGCCTCACACTTTCACATGCTGCTTTCTCTCGACCTCCCAGCAGCGTCCAAAGTAACAGCCTCATCACGAACAGATCTTGAACGCCACTCATTTGTGCAGAAGCCTCGAAGTCTCGCCCGAGGATGCATATATCTCCATCAAAAACTGCAGGGCATAAGCTTTCCATTTGTCGGTAAGCAGCGACACCAAATGTGACAACAGAATACACGGGCCAGGCAACAAATCGTTTATATTTAGGAAATCAACACATGACCAACACATATTGGGGACGTACACATTGACGTAAATAACTATCTTCCAGTTTTGGCTAACCGCCAGCTCTCACCACACATGGACACTAGTGGTTACAGCCAGAGGAAAAGGACTTAAAAGAACAGGGTGATGTCGAGGTGTTCATTGGACGCCTTATGTTCCACTAATAACCCAACGGAATAGTAATGGTGTAAGAGTATTAAGTAGATTTTCTAACCGTATCCTCAACAAACAAACTACAAACTTTCATTAACAGCTGTCTTCGCTGAATACTACTCAAGATCAGATGGCCGGCCAGAAAAGACCGGCAACAGGGATCTCTGGCAATGAGCGAACCAACCAGGAACCGATTGTGCAACAAATAAGCAGGAAGAAATGGATGTGGATTGGTTAACTCTAAGGAAACCATCAAGTGACATCACTAGACAAGCCATGGCTGTAGTGGAACCCAGAAGGAAAGGGGCGAATCAGTTGGTCGTCAGTGCAAGGGTGACATGGAGGAGGAGGTGATGTGAAGAGGAGATGAAAACATGTGGGCCAGGTGAAAACGTTGGCAAATAATCAAACGCAATGGAGACGTGCTTGTCTGAAGCCCTGTGTTCCTCAAGGAATTAAAGGAAATATTAATGAATAATAATAATCCTCAACTGTCTTTCGTATGAAAGGTAAGAAAGTGTTTGTTAGCGCAGTCACCGAGAACTTGACTGACATAAGTCATACAGTCCATATTGATCAAGCCTTCAAAAATTTAAATACTGAAATAAAATCCAAAGAAAAGCTGTGAAATGGGATACTTTTATCCTGAACATGCCGATGGTAAAGCTGTCTGACGAGTCACGAATAAAGCAATAGAACGCATACTGTTTATTATTATTACTGTTCCCTTGGGTTCCTAGTGGAACATAAGGCTTTAACTTTACGTCTCCCTTATTGCTTCTGTCTTCTACAGTACTTTTCACCTGCATCTATGATAGTAAATACTGTTTCAGCTCCTCCTCTTCACATGATCTCCTACACGTCATTCTTGCACTGACGTCCCACTCGCCGCTTCCCATTCTGTCGGGTTCCACTCCAGCCTGACGCGCACGTGATGTCACGCAGCGGCCTCCTCAGTAAGTGTCCAATCCATCTCAACCCACTTTCTCCTGCATATCTCTTGGTTGGCGATTGGTTCTTGTTCTGTTTCTTCCCATACTTTCTTGTTGGTGGTGATTCTTTCCAGCCCGGCCCTCTGACTGATCTTCGGTATAGAGCCAGCGAAGACAGTTGTTGGTTGATAAAGGTCTGCATATTGTTGATTTCACTTATAACCAGCATTGACCAAATAAGTTGTGTATGCGTTTCATTTAGTTACATTTTGTTATTTTCAACATACTGTTCAAATATTTTCCCAAAAACAATCTATTTTCTCGGCTTGATCTGCTGATATACATGCAAATTTTTGTTGTCCTACGATAACCTGAAATGTTGAATACTGTTATATTTTAAAATATCTGAAAAATTAATCTAGAATTATCATGAAATTTTTTAATTTGAAGAACATGCCTTTCTGAGGACAACATTTGTTTTTTGATAAAGAATCCGCCATCATCAACTGGTTTAATTTCGCACAAAAATGTTTTTTTCGTTAGTTTATCCTTAGGAGGGAGTTTAAAGCTTTCTGATGCTGTGGAGAGGGTGTGTGTGTGTTTTTTTAATTTATGGCAGCTAATCAAATTCTACTGGTCTTTGATGATTAATTAGTTGATTATGGTGTTATTTTACAAGAATTTTCAGAAGTTCAGGGTTGTATTGACGAACTGCCAACGCCTCCACCATACACAAAAGCCAAAACCTGACGCCTTTTGTAACATCTGGCTTCACTTTGCAGATTATGTTGAAAGAGTCGTCCATTAGAGTCGTCTTTCAACATAATCTACAAAGTGAAGCCATATGGTACAAAGGTCGTCAGGTTTCAGCATTTGTGTACGACAGAGGCGCTGGCAATTCGTCAATGTAACCCTGAACTCTGTATACAGAAAACGTTTGTCCAGTTTCCTAATCTACCTTGGTCTTAACCTCTTCACTAGTTGTTCCTTGTAAAAAAAAATTTGAATTTTTAGAAGATAGAATTCTCGAGCTGTCGAATTCTAAACCGATAGACGAACAGTCTATAGGATCAGTTCGTAAATCAAACGACTTGCATATGATCTTAGGTGGAGTTGAAAGGCTGAAGCAATTGACCAGTGTCCTCTGAGGTTTTACAATAAATTGCCAACTGATACTAGTTCTTGATAGGATCTTAAGTGACATTGTTAAGGATCCCTTTAAATCCAAACACCTATGTTAATTGTATTTTATTTAACACACAAAAGGGGATTATTGTGTTTTTGATAAATTAATATTATAATATATATTGATTCCTTAGGGTTCCAAGAGGAACATAGGGCTACAAAGACATATCTCCAATTCGTGACATTCTTTTCTATCCTCTTCAGCTAGTTGACTTCATGATTTCCCATAATCTCCCATCACCTTTTCTTCCTCCTCCTCCTCCCTAACACATGATCTCCTCCATATCATCCTAGCACCGACTACCCACTGGGCGCTTTCCGTTGTGACTCAACTCAGGCAATGGCCTGCATTAAGTGCGATGTACTTCAATGGTCTCCTCTGTGGCGTATGCTCAGTTCATCTCCATTTTCTCCTATATATTTACTGAACAACAACAGTGTTTGTTCACATAGCTTCTCGTGCTGTTGGTTCTTTCCGGCTGGCCAGTCGACCGTGTTATCTTCACCATGGAGCCAGCGAAAAGAGGGAACTGTCGGTAAAAGTCTGCAACTAGCTGCTGGAAATGCTTTTCGTGATTCTCCCCTCAAGGTTTCTGACCCGTATAGATAAACTGGACTGACTAATTTGACATTGGTGCTGATAATTCGAATCCTGTTCTGTATGTTGGCTGAGTGCAGATGAAGGCGTATCTTGCCTTTCCACTTGTATATATATATGGCTTTGACATCTTCATCCGTTCCGCCGGTCGTTGAAAAGATATTGGCTGCCTAAATAAGTGAACGAAGGGACCTTTGTCAAATCTCTCCTGTTGATGGTGATGGGTGCTTTCTGTTGTTGCTATTGTTTGGTTGTTGGTTATCTGTCCTGTCTTCGCTGACTGCCACTTTTTCCTTTTTGTTGCTTTTCATCTACCTGCAGGTATTTTAGTTTGTGTGACAAATCCACACGCGAAATCCAAGTGTTCTAGAGTCGTCTTATCGGTCAGTGCATCGTCGAGCGTACTCCTGTCTCCTTGCTTCCCGCATTCTGACAAAGTGTTATATATATCCACTAGACCACTTAGACTACTAAACCTAGGAGTACTGGACAGCCAGACAGCTGTTTTGTCAGCCTAGTTTGACACTCTTCATCAGTTGGCATCCACCACATGGGTTCAAACCTATGACCTTTTAGTCACAAAGCTAGCGGGCTAGCTCGTAGACCATTAAGTCACTAATATCATTACTTTTTTATTTCCTTCACGTTCCCCAGTGGAACATAGGGCCTCAAGCTAGTGGCTTGAGGTTTCTGTAGCGGTGTTTATTTTACAGGATGAGGTTGCTAGCCTAACGCTCAATCCTTCCTCTTTATCAGCATTGTATCTGGCTTAGCGAAGTAAACTAGGGCGTCTGTCGCCGGGAATCGAACCCCGGACCATATGGATGGTCGGCAAGCGTCCTAACGGCTGTGCCACTGACGCCCATTATATTATCATTATTATTGTATCTTTTTATTCCTAGAGGAACATAAGGCTTCAGTTGCGCATCTCCATTGACTTCGGTTTTCTGCCAACTTTTCACCCTGCTCCATGTCTGCCGACATGCTTTCATCTCCTCTTCACATGACTTCTTCCTCCATGCCACCCTTGCACTGACGACTAGTTCGCCGCTTCCCTTTCTGTTTCCTCTCGATCAATGGCTGGTCTAGTGATGTCACGTGATGGTTTCCTCAGAGTATGTCTAATCCATCTCCGTTTTTTCATGTTTATTTGTTGTATAAACGGTTCTTGATTGGTTCGCTTTCAGAGGTCCCTGTTGCTGATTTTTTCTAGCCGGCCATTTGATCTTGAATATTGTGTGAAGACAACTGTTAATGAAGGTCTGTAGTTTGTTTGAGGTGGTCTTTATGACGCGTCAAGTCTCTGATCCGTATTGTAGCTCTGACTGACTTCACATTGAAGTTGAAAATCCGGATCTTATTTTTGATGTTGAGTGCTGACCGTTGACTTCCACATAGACTTGAGAGTAATGAAAGCTTGTCTTGCTTTCCTGATCCTCGCTGCTTTGTTATCTACGTCATTTTCGCGTGTAGTTGAAACGATGCTTCCCATGCAGGTAAAGGAGATTATTTCTTTCAGGCTCCTCCCATTTATGGTGATTTTTGTCTGTTGTTGTTGCTGTTGGTGTTGTTGCCCAGGAATCTTAATCACCTACCTCTATTTTTTTCTGTTTACCTGAAGTCCTATGTTCTTTGGATGCTTATTCTGCCAACTTGTTTCTTTTCACTTGCATATCTTCCAGTTTTGTGGGAAATCAAACACATACATATCATCGGCGACGTCCAGATCCTCCAAGTATTTTTTTGTGTGAGTCCATTTTACATTATACTGGATAGAAATTCAGGGGAGTTCAATGATTCAAGCAGCAAACTCAAACATATCTCACCATCATCATCATCGTCATTATCATGTACATGATATGTAATTCATTTTATCCAACGACAAAAAGCCTCAAACATATCTTTTTTTAAAAATAGCTAAAATGAAAGTGAACAAAACTGACTTCCAGAAAAATGCAATTAATTATGCATTCTTCCATAGATGCATATTATTTTATCGAAAAAAAGAACACACAAAGAAAAACGAGAATGTCACTTCCATTTCTAGTTCAGGATACGACATGCAAATGCGGAGAATAGAGAAGGTGTATAGAAGTAATGATAAGAGAGACACTGTGTACTACTATTCTAATTCATATGCATAAATCTCAAGGCTGTATGAGGATGATGGGAGGGGTGGATGGGAGGGCTGGCTTGGCGGGTGGTTAAAATAGGCTTTCAACTAATCCTTTCCCCCTGTCTTATTTTCAGAAGATCACATTCACTATGTGTAGTTTTTGCCATTTATATATAATACAAAAGAAAGACACGGGAAGTGTACACTGCCTGTTTAACAATGCAAAAATGATGCAAGAAAAATGAGAATAGTTTTTTTTTGTGGAATCAGTCTACATCCCAGTGGGAAATAGTTTTATGTAGAATGTGGACAGGGAAGACAGAAAAAAGTATACGTCGGCACAGACTGCTAGTTCGCTTTTTTTTTAAATTCTCTTTTATGGATGCATTACAATGCATAGGATGAAGTAAAATGTTTAGGGTTTCCAAACTTACCACTGCAGTTAGTACACTTTAATGCCTAAATTAAAAAAAAAGAATAGGTAACCTCTTCCGTTTCAAGTGGAGGTTTCAATTAAAAGTCGGTTGAGATGTGAATGTATACGAAAAGTAAGTATCTTATCGTTTTAAAGAAGCCTTTTGTTTTCCTTCACGTTCCCCAGTGGAACATAGGGCCTCAAGCTAGTGGCTTGAGGTTTCTGTAGCGGTGTATATTTTACAGGATGAGGTTGCTAGCCTAACGCTCAACCCTTCCTCTTTACCAGTATTATTTATAGCTCAGCTAGGTAAAGGAGTGCGTCTCTGGCAGGGGATTGAACTCCGGACCATGTGCATGGTCGACAAGCGGCCTAAACACTATACCACCGACGCACAGATCACATTGTAGTGGTCATAAAGTGATTATATGTAATGGTGTGATGATAGAAATACTGTAGGCACCCCGATATGTACGAAATCACATCAACCTTATGTAAGTATCGGTTAATATTACCCTTCAACGATAACTAAAGTCGAAATAGAAGCGAAATTTTGTCATAGGACTTGACGCTCAACAGGTGGTAAATCTCATAAAAGGACACATAAAGTTTGAAAGATAAAAATCCAAAGATACTACGCTAAACAAACATGTAGAGAAGAAAGATCAGATTAAACGAAGAATAATGAGGATTTAATAAGTTTTCTAGATCAAACACAAAGAAATCAATTTAGTACTGTATCACCAACAGTCTCTAGCCTTTGGTTCTTGGTATCTCGAGGAAACCAGTCAGGAGGCCCTAAGCGACCCAGACTTAAGGCCAAATACTTTATGGATTGCTGTCAGGTTCCGATTTAACCACCCCTTTCTCTTTTCCAAAATATTTTCATGTCACCTAGCATTACTTGATGAGGATGACAGTAACTCGACATGAAAAACGCATGTCTTAGTGTTCTTAGTCGATATGGCTCTACATTATTACTGAGCACAGTATACCATTTAAAGATAAAGAGTGAGCATTTGTGGTCATCCCTAAAGGCTGTGCAGTGTGCAGATCAACTGATATATAACTGGATATCGCCGATAATATTCCTAGTTGTAGTGGAGTGGATTATATGTCAGGCTGTGCACAGGAAGTGAGAAGACACGAAAATGCTGGACAGTTGAGAAGACTCCAGAATATCTGGATTTCGCAAATAATTAACATCTAATGTCATAGAGACTCGAAGACTCGCAGGAAGGCAGCCAAAAACCAAAAAGCTGGCTGAAGTGGTAGGCAGCGAAGACAGGACTGAAGGTGAACAAAAAGAAGATGCAGGTGGTGAAGACAGCAAGACAGCAACAGCAAGCTGCACAAATCCTCTTCAGTGGGAGGGATTTGACCGAGGTCGCCTCCTTCACTTATCTAGAGAGGAAGCAAAGTTTCAACCATAGGCAAGCGGACGGATAAATATGTCAACAACAGCGGGAATCAGAAAGGCGAGATGCACCTTCATCAATCTAAAGTAGTCAATTTGGAAATCTTCTGCACTACACCTCAGCATTAAGAACTTGATTCAGATTTTCAACACCAATTTCAAGTCAGTCATTCTAGTCAGTTCTTCTATGTGATTCAAAAACTTGGCAAGCGTGTCACGAGAAGGATTTCTGTTCTAAAAGAAGCCTTATGTAGACCACAAATTTAGTGATCTTAAAGTGACCACATGCAACCATGTGATAGTATCACTAAAGACTCTCCGATTTTGCACTAGATGATATCAAAATCAGTGTAGGTATCGGTGTTTGAGTGTGAAATAGAAGCGGAGTTTCGCTGTAGAACCTTCCAATAAACAGCATTACTTCAGGTTAGCATGCATCTTAAAAGAGAGACATAAAGGTTGAAAAACAGTTATCTAAAGATCTTTCTACTAAACAGATAGAGAGGGTTAAATAGATTTGGTAGACCACAAAAAGAGAATGCATCTGTTCTGCTGAAATCGATTTTGAGCCACATCACTGAAAGTCTCCATCTCTTAATGCATAACTGGATATCATCGGTGATTTTCCTAACTGCCGTGGATTAAAATTATGTGCCAGACTGTGCACAATGAGTTAGAAGACATGAATATGCCTCACTGATCAATGAAAGGCCTCTAGAAGATCTGGATTTTGCAGATAATTTTTGTGTCTAACGTCACACAGACTCAAAGACTTGTAGGGAGGTGAAAACCAATAAACTGGTAGAAGTGGTACACGGTGAAGACATGACTGCAGGTGAACATAGAGAGGACAGAGGCGGAGGTGATGAAGATGACCAACAGCAACAACAGGATACACCAGTAGTCATCAACGGGAAGGATTTGACAGAGATCTCTTCATTCATTTGCCTAGCAAGCATTGTTTCATTCACAGGTGGAATGGATGAAAATGTCGAAACCATCTGGAATCGGAAGGGCAAAATGCACTCTCTCACCAATCTGAAATCAGATTGGAAATCTTCTACTCTCACTCAATCAGCATTCTGAACAGGATTCGGATCTTCAACACCTATCAAAAGCTTGATGGGCACATCACGAAATGCATTTCCAGAAGGTCACTGCAGACTCTAATGAGCAGCTGACCCCTTCTCTGGATGACCCCATACTAAAGATAAAATGACCAGCCAGTCAGTGGCCAGAAACAATTACCAACAAGAAACTTTGACCGGGAACCAACCAACCACGAACCGATTGCTCAACAAATATGTAGGAAAAATTATAGATGGACTGGTCATACGCTGAAGAGGCCGTCGAATGATATCGCGCTCAATGCAGGCCATTGATCGAGTAGAATCCCAATAGGAAACGAAGAATAGGGCGTGTTTCTTAGGTGTTGTTGGAAATGAGGGGATGAAATATCACTAGCATTCATGAGACCAGACAGATGAAGAGGACAGCAGAGAATACAAGAAAGTGGAGATATGTTGTTAAAGCCTTATGTTCCATTTGAAACCCAGGGGAACAACAATGATAATAATACGCCTACTCTTACAGTGATGTGTCAGGCTGGGAAATGTTAGATGAAGCTTTCGTCTATGAGTTGGGATTTCGTCAGCAGACGGTTCGTTGACGGTTAATGAAACTTCCTAAACAACAGACTAGCATTAGAATTCATTGGCTAGCCATTGAATCGGATCCCAGTGGCTGAATAGTATACAAGCTTGCCTTGTAACCGGAAGATCCTGGGTTCGAATCCCAGTGGGTACGTTCTGCCGACGATTCCCAAACTAGGATGAAACAGCAACCAAACCAAACTTTAGAAGACTAGCATCTAATGAATATATTTCAGAAATAGATATAACACCTACATTGGAAAGAAGGTAACACTAGGAGTTGTGTAGAATTTAAAGATATCTTCTAAGTGAGCTAAACAGTGTCAGTCTAGGTATAATTTAATTAAGTCGACATATATTTTTATCTTCAAATCCCTTGAGAAATACAGGTGTACACATTCTTTTATGCTAATTATATTCTGATCTACTGAGATATGCAAAAATCATTCAACCTTATAATTTCATCATTGTCTATCTTTGTACATTTGAAAATTACTTCCAATTTTCTCACCTATTGATTTAGTGGTCGTGAATACTGTTTACAAATACCATAAGATATTTCATCCATTGAAAAGTGAGGAATAAAGTTCCCCAGCTAGACTGCCGTTTTACTGGTCACTAGTAACTAGTCTTATGCGTCTAGCCATTCGTTTTGGTGCAGACTGAATTCTATCATTTAGGTTTCCAATCGGGGCCCCCATGCCACTAGGTAGCTCACTCCTCAAAATGCACATTGACTTGATAATATTAGATAGTTGAAGGCAATCGGCCACAGGAAACCCAGCTTGACCTAGGTCTCATGCTAGTTGGCACTAACCAGTAGTCAATAAGGCGTATCTGCAACCTTGAATGAACTCATGTTCCTTCTGAGTTCCGAACCCGCATCACCAAGTGCTGCAGTCATCAAATCAAAATGCACTGTGATGGTAAGCTACCTAGTGGCATGGTGACCACATTGCATACCTGAATGATAGAAATTAGCCTGCACCAAAGAAGGGACTAGACACGTCATACTATTTACTGATGCCCAATCAAACTACCCACTACAGTCCTACAGGAAGTCAATCGCGAGCGCCAATAGCTCAGTGGTAACGTTTCTGACTGACGCACTGGGTGACACGGGTTTGAGTCTCAGAGGAGGACATGAATTCATTCGAGGTTGCAGATACGCCTTGCTGACTACCGGTGAGTGCCGAGTAACACGAAACCTAGGTCAGGCTGGGCTTCGTGTTGCCGATTGTCTCCAACCAGCTAATATCATTAAACTTCCAATTTATCGAGTAACATGTTTATCTCAAGTCTGTGTGGAGGTCAACAGTACTCAGCATCAAAATGAAAATAAGATCTGGATTTTCAAATCCAATGTGAAGTCAGTCCTACTACACGAATCAGAGACTTGGCGCGTCATTAAGACTACCTCCAACAAACTACAGACCTTCATCAAAAGCTGCCTTCTCTCAATACGTTGTTCAAGATCAGATAGCTGGCCAGAAAAGGTCAGAAACAGGGATCTCTGGGAGCAAATCAACAAATAAGCAGGAAGAAATGGATATGGATTAGTGGCCATACTCTGAGAAAACTATCAAGTGACATCACTAGACAAGCAATTGCTCGAGTTGAACCCGAAAGGGAAGCGGCGAGTGACTTGAAGAAGGTGATGTGAAGTGGAGATGAAAGCATGTGAGCAGACTTGGAGCCGGGTGAAAACTTTAGCAGAGAACCTAACGTAATAAAGATGCGCGGCTGAAGCCCTATGTTCCTATAGGAATTAAAGGAAATAATACTAAATAATAATTGTGTCCTTTGACAGTCTCATACATACTTATTTATTATTCCCTTGGGTTCCAAGTGGAACATAGGGCTTCAGCAACACATTTCCACTTTGTTACATTCCCTGCCATACTCTTCCGCCTGCCAAGTCAACGATTTCCCATTATCTGTCATCTTCTCTCCAACACATGGTCTCCTTCTTGTCACGCTCGGGAACACGCATAACTCGTCGCTTTCCATTCAGATTTTACTCCAGCAATGGCCTGCATTGCGCATGATATCAATCACCTGAACGTCAACTCAGCCTGTGTCCAATCCACCTCCATATTCTTCGGTTGGTTTGTTGCCAGTCATGGTTTCTTGTTGCCTGATGCTTTCTGGCCGACTGGCCGGCCATCTGATCCTCAATATAGAGCCGGAGAAGGCAGTTGGTAGTAAGAGTCACTAGTCATTCAGACGACTCATACATATGACTTGAGCAGATGTCACCTCTAGATCGATGGAAATTTGAAAATATGCCAAACTGTGTCAGAGTTTCATGTTCGAATCACCGACAGATAACTTTTAAGTGTAGATTTTGTCGTCAGTTACAGAATCAGTGAATCATCAAAAAGTCTCGAAACATGAAGAGATATCTGTCCAGTGCTCTAGCGTTTATAGTGTTCTTTTTTCAACTGAGTACAGTTAATAACAATTTCCAACTCTGAGATCAATCAGAATGTATACAAAACTTAAATTCTGTCAGATATTTTGGTTTACAGTCTGCTTGATGCGCATAGGTGTTTAAGAGACATGAGTTTAGACACACACACACACACACACTACTGACTCCATGTAGGTAAATTAGAGTTTGAACAGATGAAAAAGACCACGTTTTGTCTAATTCCCTGATATTTTCTCCCATTTATTCATCTCTGAAGAGAAAACAAGGAATTAAGAAATAATATCTATTCAGGATCTCATTATGAGCTGATATTGCTTAGAGAACCATTGGAAAACCAGCTGCGAGTACTGGCAGACAGCAATTTTATCAGCACTCACCAACCACGAGTGACTCGAATTCAGGATCTTCGGGTTACAAGGCTAGCTGGTAGTCTATCCGTGAAAAAAGTCGCTGTCAGTGGGTTCCAGCAGGTCGTGTGTGTAAGGACAAATACTCGCCACTGATGACAATGGCTAGTGCCAATTGTACTACACCGTGAACTGGCAGAAGTTAGAATTCACTGGCTGACCAGTCGATCGGCTCCCCAGTGGCTTAATGGTTTACAAGCTCAATCACCTTGGAATCGGAAGGTCCCGGGTTCGAACTCCGTGGTATGGGTGAGTAGTACTTCTGTAGATACCTAAACTGGGATGACGAAACAGCTAGCTGTTAGGTTCTCCCTAGTGGTTTTCCAACTGTTCTCTTACCTATATCGACTTATGATGAGATCCCATAACAAGTCAATATCATTATGTTCTCTACAGTCCTTTTAAACCCATTCCACGACTACTCATAAACGTCCATTTCCCCTCTTCATCATTTGCTTCATTTCATGACTAGACGCCCAACTCATAGTTTGACCTTTGAATTCCACTGGAGGGCTTGGCATCTGGTATTACGTAACGGCCTTTTCAGAACGTATCCATTCCCCTCTGCATATTTGTGGGGTGAGAGGATTCTGGTTGATTCAAGTGTAGAGTTCCTCGCCTAGAGTGAAGGCAGCTGTCAGCGAAAATCTGTAGTTTGTTGAAGATGCTTTTCGGTGACGCGTTAGTCAACAAGTCCTTAAACTGTATAGAAGCACTGATCGACTTGATGTTAGTATCGAAAATCTAAATCTGGTTTCTGCTTACTTTTTGTATCCCGCCTTCAGTATTAGTTATACTTTGTATTTTAGTGCTTTTTTCATTGTCGTCTATTCACAGTCATCAATGAATAATGACCTTAGAAATAAAAAAAAAAATTTAAAATATACTTTGTCTTGAGGCAACTTAATATATAAATTATAATTTTCAAATGATAATAACCTTGATCATAAATTAGGATGACCTTGTGTTGTTATCGACCGAGTTAATTGTTCTAGCTTTCTTCAACAACAACATTTTATATTTTTGAATATGGGGTTATACAAATATACCATTTAATATTTTTTTTAAAGATTTCACTAAATTTAATCTTTGAATAACTGATGAAACAAGAAAAAAAAATTGATAAAATGAGAAGTTAACAAGCCTTTCTAGAAAAAAGCTTGAAAAGAAAAATTAAGACAACTTGTAAATTCAACAAATAATAAAAAGTTTGGTTAGTAAGCCTGTGACCAATATGGCTTTGAGAGTTCCTTTTTTATCTCTTTTAGACTTCTTGTGTAATTTCGTGATGACACAGAAAGCCTTAACGAAAAGTGTGATTCACTCTACCTATCTTATATTTGCCAAGAAAATTCATGCAGTGATCAAATCTTTATCAACCTCGATCAGCAGCTAGCAATATGACAGTACCATGTTTCAGATGATACACAACAGAAAAATCAAAAAGGAGGCGTTCAAAGGGAATATAGGAATAAGAAGTCGCTGGCTGCCTATTGTCACCAATGATACTCCTAACTGTAGTGGACTGGATTATACAGACGACTGTGCATGGGAGTGACAAGACAGGAATACGTTGCACTGATGGATAAGGCGACTATGGAAGATATGGATTTCGTGTGTTGATGACTTAGGTTTTAATGTCACACAAAGTGGAAGACTTGCAAGCAGGTGGAAACCAACAAACTGGTAGAAGAAGCAAACAGGTGGCGACGACAGGACTGCAGATGAAAATAGCGCGAAAACAGAGACGAAGGTGATAAAGACAGCCAACAACCAACCAACCAACCAACCAACCAACCAACAGTTACAACAACAACCAGCATCAATCACCATCAATTTGAGAGATTTGACAGAGGGACCTTCATTCACTTATCTGGCTAGGAGGCACTGTTTCATCCACTAGTGGAATGGTTGAAGATGTCGAAACTAGTCACAATTGGAAAGGCAAGACACACTTTCATCAACTTGATAACAGTTTGGAAATCTTCTGCGAAACACCTCAGCATCAATAACAAGATTCCGATTTTCAATAACGATGTCAAGTCAGTCAGTCAGTCAGTTCATCTATATGGGTCACACACCTGTTGGGTGTACCACAACGAGCATTTCCAGTTGCTGGTTTCAGACTTTCATCAACAACTGCCCACTGCGCTGCCTGACTCTATATATTGAAGATCAAATGGCCAGCCATAATGTCATAACGCTCAGTAAAGGCCATTTGTCGAGTGAAATCACAGTGGGGAACGATGAGTGGGTGGTCGGCGCGAGGGTGACGTAGATAAGGTCTTGTGTTGAGGAGGTGTAGGTGGTAAATTATGGGCAATCGTGAGACCAACCAGATGAAGAGGACGGCAGAGAACAGAACAAAGTTCAGATGTATTATTGAAGCCTTAAATTCCACCCGTTATCCCTAAGGAATAATAGTATAATAATAATCACAAGGTCTTTATAATTGTGCTCAGGGATCATGTTTGGTTCTTATTTACGAATGTTGTGACTACGGTAGTGTTAACCTAAGTATTGCTCTTTCTTTGTCTACTCAATATAACCTTTGGTCAATATATATAAAATGTTTGATAAATTTAGCTGCCTGTCTCCGTAGAACACTTCAGAATCTTCGACGTAATCAACTCTACACAGGAATGCCTGTAAGAACAGATACACATAGAGGTAAATATAAGCTCCAGTTTATCCTTCACGGTTTGCTGAATTATATTTTAGCTCAAGAATATCAGGCGTAAGTTGGTGGAGTAAAAAAGAGCATTTAATACACTGAGATAAGCGGCATTTAAACAATTCAGTAATAGTATCACTTTTGAATTACAAACTCACAACACAATGACTTCTTTGACACTGTGATTTGGTTAAGAATGATACCTCTTCTGATGTTTCATTCAGTAAATCTTCTAGGATAACCACTATTCAAGAGCTCAGTAAGAGGATTTCCAAGGTGTTCGTCAATAGTATCTGTAGAACAGGTTTTTGCAAAAATACAACACACAGAATGGATAGAGTTTCTCTTTATCTTGAAGACGACAGGGTTTGGTTGGTTAAAAGCTATCGGAGGATGATAAGCATCCTTTCTGCGTTAAATCACTTAGCTTCAGGTAAAATTATACTTCAAAAACCGTCTATAGAGCTAAATTCTAGTTCAGTCTATAAGTTAACACTTTCAATAATCATGTACAACCTTCGCTACTTACTATACATATATATATTGAGGTGGTTTTGTTCTCTGAGCTGGATGGTTAGTCCCCTTCGTCTTCGTATCCACGAACATAAGCTAGCCGTCAAAAGACATGATATCCACTCCCTCATTTCACTACACACAGACAACTACGGACATCAATTCGACTGGGACAACGTTCAAATATTAGACAAAGGAAATAGCAAGAATGCTGGAGAATTTTTAGAAGCTTGGCATTCCAGTGGATCATCAATCAATAGACACATCGAGATAGACAAAATTTATCAACCAATAAGAAAGAAACTTCACACACACACAAAGGGTCAAAGTTCAAGTCAAAGAAACAACCGATTCCAATACAAGTAACCTAGAAGGTGTGAAAACACACACAAACAACCAATCACGTCCAAGGTCACCAGGAGAGATGATTAATAAACTCGTGGAGAAATCTAAAAGCTCACTTCAACAGATTGAAGTATGCGCTGAAGATGTCACCCAGTAGGGTGATGAAAGCTTCGCAAACTAACCATCCAGCTCAGAGAACAAAACCACCTCAAAATCATCCACCTGAGCTACAAATCTTCTCTATCATATATATATGTATATATGTAGCTGAGCAAAAGGGCTTCACTGAGTGTTGAGAAACGTTTTATTAAATTCCTTTATTTACGCTGGTCATAGTGCGTCGGTATTTTAAAAGTAAAATGCTTGTTAACTATGCATGTATCCGGGGTTCGATTTTCGACTGACTCACTTCTAAACCTCACTAAGCCGGTAGTAGGTTAAATAGAGAAGGAAGATTGACCATGAGGCTAGGAACCCCAGTGTGTAAAATAAAAATATATAGATATAAAAGAAATGTTGTTAAATGTCTTAGGAACAGAGCAAGAAAGATATGTATGGATGACCTCTTACATGAATGAATTTGAATATATTCACGATTCCTTGATTAGTTTCATAAAGCAACATATGAAAACATCAGAGATAAAACCTCCTGAGACTATGACTGTACGTAAAAAGCCTCTATTTATTAAGTTACAATTTAATGGTGACTCATCAAGTGAGATTTTGTTCCAGGGACTTTCCAGGAGTATACGAAGAACATTTTACCAAGCATATCTGTTTGTCATTTTCTAGCTAACAAGTGATTTGGACGCAAACGAAGGATAAGCTTGATAGTTTTGCCACATCTATGTGCATTTATCAATTTAGTTATGTTGGGTTCACTACCACTAGACAGCTTAGCCAAGGTGTCACTATTGAATATCTCCCATCGTGGTTTGTTAAAGGACAGACAAAACAATCCGTAGCTTAATTTTGCCACATTTAATTGATAGTGGTCATGTAGTGGAGAAAACGACAGCCTTCAAAGTAGTTCAACGTATCCCAAGGAATCTTTGAAATAGACTTCGTATTCGTCTACTGCACGCACACAATATTTTCCACTTAAATGTGTTCTTCTAAAATAAAATCATGATAGTATCCTAATTACCACAGTTTTTGCCCTGTTCGGTAAAAAAGAGACTTAGTGAGTAAGGTGCCTCTTCAGTAGGATCTAACGAATATGCACTGAAAACGCACTTGATGAAGAAGAAAGAAAGTTGACACACACTTTGGTTGTTGATAATAATTATTCAGACAAGTTCATCAGGAGACATAAGGTAGTCAAAACACCAAGACCCACTCTCCAACTCGCCCCTAAGAAAGACGTGTACATCAAGCTACCCTATATGGGAGATCATACCAGCTTGATAACTAGACAAAGACTGAACGCTGCTGTTAAAATGACTTTTCATGCAGCTAATATCATAATAATTGAGAATGCGAAGCCAGTATATCTATCCAAGCCCTTAGAACATGAGAAAAATCATGTCACATCCCACTGTATTTACCAATTTGAATGTACATGTGGGCACACATACACAGGGAGGACTCATCGATGTGTGCCAGCAGGTAAGTGCTTCAGAGCATATTCCTAAATGGCTCCAGAAATAAATGGAATCTTCAGAACCCATTAATGGTGAGAACAGGAGACCTAGCTCTTTATTCACACTCAAGAGCAATTTTAGCCTTATCGAACTTCTATCTTTGTGCCATTGAGTACCATGTAATTTACAACTTTTAATTTTCACTTCTAAAGCAACTTATGATAAATCAAATCAGTTATGTCACCCCCTATTACTCAATAATAGACCACTATACATTTTTCTAAGTATAAATACGACTGTACAGCCAGCCTGTGAAGATGATTTCGTCGATAAAGAAAATTTTCTTCGCTGAATATGTCTTTTATTTTCTTGATGATTCAATGGGTATTCTCGGCGACCTAGCTCTTCTATTGTGAAACATATTATAGAGACGGACATAAAATTGACGTCAACAGATCTTTTAAACCTATTTATAAAACCTGTTTGGGGCGTATCCTAAAGTTTGTGGAAGCCCTAGCTGACAATTAGAAAGTTTAAACCACGTTCAAAGAAACAATTTGTTTAGATACCATATCGGATGTACTATTACCTCTGTTACTTGGATTGGTGGTCTCCATTGTTATTTTGACCTTCACTATGTCCTTTTAACTTGACCTAATTAGCCTATTTTCTCAACTTTTACCTCTTTATTAACTTCATATATATTTCTTTGACAAGTTCGTGGAGTGTGATCAGACTGTTCGAAATGTGTTGCGCAAGTACATTACACGATTCAGACAAATTACGTCTTATTATTAGTTTATCTAAAATCATTACTACAGAAAATTCAAAGCTCTAGCTTGAAGCCCCTATGTTCTATTAGAAGCTTAACTTAGTAAAATAAATTGAAAAGTATATAATCATATTCATGGTAGTGTTGTCTTTTATTGGTTAAATTCAGTCCAATTCACTTCGTATTTGCCTTCTTTATTGTAATGATCAATACAATTTTAACTTTTAACACCAAATGATCCACTTTAGAACTCGAATAGTCCTTTGAAATTTTATAATTCATTCGCTTCAACTCAGTCGCATAAAACTGATATCAAACAACCTGAGTCTTTCAAATCATTCGATTTCACAGCTTCTCATCACCCACTGCACATCACTATATGAAATTGCAATGGCTAGAAATAACCACAGTAACATACTGCAGTGTTTGAAAGGTAGGTTATAGAGAAAACATTATGAGATGAACACATTTGAAATGTTGTAGGTATTAGAATTATCGCCTTAAGTTACCACCAATTTATATGCTTTCAAAATAGAAAAGGAGGGGCAGGGTAAGGGTTAGGAGAAAATAGCAAAAAGAGAAAAATCCGATAAACGGTGATAGCATGTAGACCTGTGACGACAGGAGACAAGAGTCAAACAACTGTTCGTTTGCTGAGAAAATCAAGAGATATTTATAAATTTTTATGCACGTTATTATTCGCGTTATTATTAGCAGAGAAGCAACGTCTTCTAACTGGCTGTTTTATTGCTGAAAGTTATTCTGTACTGCTTGTAACTGTTTCTCAGAAAGCTGAGCCATATATCTGTGAATCATATTTGTACAATCTAGGTCTGCTGTGATTGGTTGGTGAGTCTCTCAAGAGTCTCGCATGACCCCGATTCGGGACATAAACATAGACGTAAATTGTTGTTCACAAGTTTGGCTTGCAGATAGCTTTCACCACCGGTCTACATAGCAACTCTAGAAGGTTATAGTTCATAAAATTAGAAACTTGCTCAATGAGGTGGAATCACTAATGTGGATGACTAATTAATGTAATCAAAATAAAATTATCAAGGAAGGGAGTGAGTGATTGATTATATTCTCTTTCAGCATGTAAAAGTATGCTTTGAAACGCTTGATTGCATTTGCTCCAGCAGTAAATCGCAGTAAATTTGCTTTTTACCATCTCCGTATGTTTAACATTTTGAAGAATTTAGAGATCTCGGTGAAATGGCCTGTATCCACAAGATTTCTGATAATCGCACCTTGTGAATATCCACTTCCTTTCAGACATACGTTTCTTCAAATTGGATAGAAGCCATTCTTTCTGCGAGTGCAGTTGGAGGGATACTTATGCAGTTTGCATTGGCGTATACAGCTATAAACTTCTTGAGTTGCTATGTAAATCTACATGCTAACACTGTTTAGTAAATTTTTCTGTTTTCTATCTTCTCCTACAGCCATTCCCTGCAATGGCTGTGAGGTCATCTACATAGGTCAAACTAGTAGGTCCGGGGTGGTCAGATTGTCAGAACATAAGAATTTAGCTAAGGTAAGAATGGTTGACCCGAGAAGATAAGTAATTTAGAAAAAAGCTCAGCAGTTGCACTACATGCACAACCACACAATAGGGTGGGAGAGGGTTAAAATTCTAAAAAGTAATCTAGTTAGGTGGAGAGAGAGGTTGATTACTGAATCCTTGTTCATCGAGTCTACACCAAACACATGCAATGGGAATGATTCATCACTCATACCCGAAATATGGAAAATATTACTACCATTCAAATCAAGTGAAAATCAAGTGAAAAATAATGGAACTATTTAAATGAAGTTAGGAAGTCATGTGAGTACCTTGATATGATTATGAGCAATAATGGATTGTGCTCGAAACCTGGTCATCAGTAAACATTACTGTATAACACTGTGAGACGTTATCAAAACCAAATTTATCCATAATGGAATTATTCATAACTATCGCATTTCATGTAGTGGTTTGCAGTAGCTGATGAGAAGCTGTGAAACAGAATGATGATATCACATTTTATACTACAAATCTGACCCTTTTTTCTTTCTTTATCGAAATTTAACAACGGAACTAAATGTAGGAAAGTTTATTATTATCATTTGTAAATCAACCGAGCAATTTTTATTATTGTTTTTTTCATTATTCCCTTGGGTTTCAGATAAAACATGGGGCTTCAACAACATATCTCCGCCTTCTTTTATTTTCTGCTGTCCTCTTAGGCTGGCTAATTCCATGATTGCCCATAGTTTACCACCTACACCTTCTCAACACAAGACCTCATCTATGTCTCCCTCGTGCCGAGCACCCACTCATCGTTCCCCACTGTGATTTCACTCGACAAATGGCCTCCACTGAGCGTGATGACATTCGACGATCTCCTCAGTGTGCGCTCCATCCACCTCCTTGTTCTCGCACATATTTATTGAGCGATAGGTTCTCGGTTGGTGTGTTGCCACCCACAGTGTCTCATTGCTAATTCTTTCTGGCTGACTGGCTGGCTGGCCATTTGATCTTTAATATATAGAGTCAGGCAGCGCAGTGGGCAGTTGTTGATGAAAGTTTTTGTATTTGGTAGTCCTAGCCTATAGCCGCCTGTAGTTGCTTCTAGCTCTACCAGATGAAATGCAAGGAGACAGCTGCATGTGGAGAGGATGCTCGGGGTCTGACAATATGTATTCGCTAGTTTCTTACATGACATTATATGTCTATCAACAATAGTGTTAACCAGTTGGTTGAACGATATCCCACTTGCCTACTAACGGCTTTTAGTGCCTACCCTTCTGAGCTGCGATCACTCCATCAACTCTGCTATCCACTTCCTAGAGAAAATCAGAGGCATCCAAATAGGTGAACAAGAAATAATGGTATCATTCGACGTGACAGCATTATATATCTCCATTGGACAAAAACTAGCAAAAGAAACCATGGAGCAATTACTTATCAACGATGAACAACTTCCACAACAATCAAAAATGCAACATACAAGATGGATGGAATGCATAAATCTATGCCTAACAACATACTTCCAATTCAACGGCCAAATATATGAACAAGTCAAAGGAACACCCAAGGGATCGCCAATATCAGGTTTGATTGCAGAAGCAGTGATGCAAAGACTCGAAAATATAATTCTACCAAAGATCAAACCCAAGGTTTGGATACGCTACGTCGACGACACATTTGTAATCATCAAAAGAAACGAATTAGATAAAACTCACAACTTAATAAACAACGTCTTCAACGACATCAAATTCACAAGAGAAGAGGAATCCGAGAACAAAATACCATTTTTGGACGTCTTAGTCAGGCGAACAACTACAGGAGAATTAGAAACTCAAGTTTATAGAAAATCAACTCACACAGACCAAATACTGAATTACAACAGCAACAACCCAATAGCACACAAAAGGAGTTGCATACAAACACTATTCAAGAGGGCAAGGACTCACTGCAGCACTCCCACCTTAAGAAAAATTGAAGAAAAGTATCTCATGGACGTCTTCCAAAAGAATGGATATCCACGGAATTTCATCAAGAGACATATACCCCCAAGCCAACCTACCAAAGCAAAAGCCACCAAGGAGAACACAAAGAAAATCGCCTTACCATACATAAAGGATATCTCAGAAATCACTACAAGACTCTTCAAACCTTTAGGAATTGACGTCGTACACAAACCAACAAAGTCGCTTCACTCAATTCTATGTCAACCAAAAGACTCAACAGCGAAAGAAGATAAAACCAACATCATCTACAAAATAAACTGTAACAACTGCGAAAAACACTACATTGGCCAAAGTGGACGTCCCCTTCGTCTTCGTATCCACGAACATAAGCTAGCCGTCAAAAGACATGACATCCACTCCCTCATTTCACTACACACAGACAACCACGGACATCAATTCGACTGGGACAACGTTCAAATATTAGACAAAGGAAACAACAAGAATGCTAGAGAATTTTTAGAAGCTTGGCATTCCAGTGAATCATCAATCAATAGACATATCGAGATAGACAAAATTTATCAATCGATAAGAAAGAAACTTCACACAAAAAGGATCAAAGTTCGAGTCAACGAAACAATCAGTTCCAATACAAGTAGCCTAGAAGGTGTGAAAACACACATAAACAACCAATCACGTCCAAGGTCACCAGGAGAGATGACTAATA